>CP103034.1:0-1200000 GCA_024752435.1 Allantophomopsis cytisporea
ATAGTATATATATTTATAGTCCTTAGGTTCAATTTTACTACAGTTACAAGAACTATCCTATAATATAAGTACTATTTATTTTATTTTAATAGGAGAGACAAGCAAAGTATACAATACTTTTAGCTTTACCAGACTGTAAATCTACCTTATTTACAGATATCGATTTTCTTCTAAACGTAAGCAAATTAAACAGAGCTAGGGATATACTATATTATATTCAAAGGCAACTTAGATATAGATAACTTACTATTTAACCTAGGAAGTTGTAAAACTTACTATTGACCTAGAAAGTTGTAAAACTTACTATTAACCTAGGAAGTTGTAAACTTACTACTTAACCTAAAAAGTCGTCAAACTTATTATTTCGCCTAAAGAGTAGTAAAATATAGGTAGAATAGGTTAAAAGTCTTAAATACTAGACAAAGAAAAGTCTTGAAAACCAGACAAGGAAAAGTTTTAAAAACTAGACGTAGAAGTCTAAAAACCTTAATAAGAGAGTTATAAAAACCCAACAGACAAGTTGTACAATTAACAAGGCAAAGTTGTAAAAACTATAGGCTAAAGCAGGAGAATACAATGTCTAGAGGTATAAAAAGACTATTTTTAATTCTAAATAAAAAGGAAAGCAAGAAGAGAAGCAGAAAGTATTAGAGGGAGGATTTAAAGAAGGTACAGCAGGGAAAAAACAAAGAAGAAGTTGAAAGTAAAAGACATTGAAAGGAGTATATTAGATAGTAGAAGGAGAAGACAAAGACAGATTAAGATAGGAAACTTTAGCTAAGTAGGCCTAGATTACCTTAATAAGATAGAAAAGGAATCTAAAGGATATATATAGTATACAACTAAAAAAACTAAGAAGTAAAACTCGAGGACCTACATCGACTAGAGTCGAAGGCAAGATTTAGGAAGCCGAGGTTTAAAGTCGGACGTTATTAGACTCTATTCTTGTACTAAGTAAAAAATTAGGTGCTAGGTTAGATAGAACGTTATATCTATCCTAGCAATAAAAAAACGAAAGAAGAGGTATACAACAATACGACTCGAAGCTCTGTTGGTATAGGCAAACTAGGAAGAAAACAAAGAGAACTCGGTAGAAGGACTTTGAAGACGTCCTAGGATAGTACAACGTTACTATATATTACAACCTAGATAAAAAGCAAGTAGAAAACCTTTCTACTAAAGAAGAAACGATTGGGAGAATAGATCTAGCGATAGCAATATCGGCTAAAGATAACATTTGCAGGTAGAAAGCTTACTTAGAAGGAAAGTAAGAACCAATATAACGTTTAAGTATTGTATTTAGGTAGACTATATTAAGTTGCTTCTCTCTCTAATTTTACAGAGGATATACTACCGTTAGAAAATATAGAACTACTTATCTATAGGTACTAGGTAGAAAAGGGCATTTTAATATCGCTTTTCTTTGCTAAGGTAGGAAACAGACTTTGTAATATAAAGTAGCAGGTTACAACAAACGATAAAAAGACTAGAGATAAAAAAGGCCGGTAGGTACTAGTTAGGAGTCTTCCTTTTATCGGGTAACTAGAAATAGAGCTTTTTCTAGCCGATATATAAGCAATAGTATATAGATCTGTAGAAGACTTAGATAGGTCGTACTCTTTTAAATAAAAGAGAGCTATATTTTGAAAAACTACTGTTTGTCTACCTAGAACTAGTAAGGGCTTGCCGATATAAACGCTATAATAATAAAAAACTATTAAAGACCGTTACAAGCTTACTGGAACCAGCAAATATCGATGAAACTTAAAACTAGATATTATACTCTTTGTATATTGGGGAAGATATACAAGCTAGCCGAGGATCTTTAATATATAGCTAGCTTTTAGCATTGTAGATAGCAAATAAAAACCTTTAACCCTAACTTTGAATATAGTAGGAAGTTTACAGACTATATATATATTGATTTCTAGCTGTTTATATTGTTTATTAAATAAATATAGTAAGTACTAGGTTGTTTATTCTACTTACCTAGTAAGTACAATAAATACTAATATACTATATAACCTAGAAGTCCTATATACTAAGGCTATAGCTATAATAAAAGTATATAGTACTCTTTGTAGACGATAGCTAACTAACTTTGTATAAATAATAGTAGCTACTACTAACTTTTAGCGAAGATATTTAGCAAGGACGTTTTACCTATATATACTAGGGTATATTAAAAAGTATGTTTGGCAAGGACGTTTAGCAAAGATGTTTTGCTTATATATAGTAGAATACGTTAGGATATATATTTAGCAAGCGTATTTTTACAACCTGCTATAATTTAGACCTTAGCAAAAGTATAGATAGGAAGTATATAATTGTTAGGGATCCTAACGCTAGCAATCTTACTAATACATATAGCCGTACTGTTTTGTATAGGAGAATTTGGCGAGGATATTATACAAGCGTTGGCAAAGACGTTTTAGCGCTACGAATCTTTAGCGAGGACGTTCGGGCTTGGCGTTTGGAGAATACGTTCGCCAGCTAGCGGGCATACATTCCGCGTACGCGGCCGCGCATCATTTGTATAGGCGTACGGACAGGAAACGTGTTCGCCAACGGAATATAGTATTAGCAAGTCGATGTCAAGTACAAATCCTAACAAAACCTTAGTTAGAAGTATTTCACAGCTATTAGTTTTAAAACTTTTTAAAAATAAGCATCAACTTTACAATTACTAGATCTATATCCTAAAAACTATTACTACTAGTTAGAGTATTATAAGCCAATCATCGTCGCTAAGATTCTCAGCTACTACAATAGCCCGCATAATATCTGCACCATTTGCCATAATATATCGAAACCTATTTCCTGGAGAAATAGAAACGTGAAAAAGGCGCAGCATAATATCGCCATTTGTACAAGCTATCAGCCGACTTCTCTCAGAAGTAGATCCCGATCTACGCTGCACAGATCCGGGAGCCAGCCAATACGTAGTATTAAAGAGACCTTTCTTGAACAAAGATTCTGCAATGTCAGACTCATAACTTCCTGGTATCGTCTCAGGTGACAGATGATGTGCGCAAGCCAAACCCTCCATAGATTCCACCCAAGAAAAGCTACGCTCATAAATTGTTGGGTCTGATGCATGTGAATTCACCTCCATCTGCCGATTTGAACTTCCAATTGATCGTCCTCTCGTGAACGATGGAATCGTGGAGTCACGACTGACTTCAAACTTCAGTACAGACCGAAGCATCAGGATGTCTCCTTGGGCGGTAACCAGTGTCTCACAATCCCGGTATTTGATCAGCCAGTCAGACTTTTCAGTCAAACCAACATATCGTCTAACTCCAGACTCTGATTTGAATGGCCTCAGAATTTCACGTTCTGAACTTCGAGTATCTGGAGTTAGAATTCTCGGAGCAGCATCTCGTACGAGTGTGAATCGCTGGCTATCAAGTGCAATACCTCCTGCTTTAGCAACCAACAATAAAGAATGTTTCTGATCGACTGAAGGATGTAATAAGAACGAAGGGTATACGACAACCCCTTCTCGAGAAATGATTAGATCATCATCACTTAGATCAGTCGCTGAGCAGCCGAGTAGTACACGAAGAGCCATCTTTCTGAAGTTCCTGATCATCATTCCTTTCGTTGACAGAAGCTGCTCCAACTCAAATAACCGGTCTTGGATTGCTGCAAATGTTATCACAGGAATATAGCCTTCTTGTGATAGATCCTTTCGATTGGTAGTAGACAGCGCAAGTGCTGTGGTACCAATAATGATAGCATAGTTGACTAAATCTTCGATAACCCAGGGGTTAGGCAGTGTCATATTTGAATGCTCGGTTTGGATTGCAACCTTGAATGCCTTCTTGATGTCTTCCTGTGATAATTCCGCGCGAAACTGTATGTTTTGGCGGATGACCTCATACAGCTTTGCTGGCTGTATAGTGGGGTCCTCTCTAGACCATCCGAAGTTCTGCATGGTTGAGTCGGCTTCTGAAAGTATTGACTCATCTGCAAGACGCTTCAAGTCGACCGTATACCCCTGAAATCCGTCCTGTATCTTCCCGTATTCTAGCAAAAGCTTGAAAATTGCTCCACTTAATTGACCAATTACTGAAATTGCTTCCAGTTCAAGGTCAAGGAACCGAGTTTGTAACAAGCTTTTGGTCAGATTCCATGGAATGAACGGATTTTTACTTTTCCTTCCCTCGTCGAGTTTGGTCAAGAAAATGAGACTGCTCAGAGGTTTGACTCCCTGCCATTCTAGGTATTTCCATTCGCGACCCATAATTGTCGAGTCATCAAGCTGTAAGGTGAGCTTGGCTTCAATATTTCCAACCAGGATGTCTTTCTTCCACACCAAAGAGACTTGTTCTGGACTTAGCCAAGTTAACAAGCTAGCGATCCAAATTCCAGATATAGAACCTTGCAAGGTGATGGTCTCCACATCCTCATTGTTGAGCCCGTTGAACGCATTTATCAGAATCTCTGCAACAAGTTTGTCTTCAATCCTCTCAAAGAGATCCTTGCAAACATCGGATGAGGTTGATGCTGCATTGAGGACTTTGTCTGCAACAAGCTCAATCTGTTTAGTCGCCTCCGGTAAGCATGCTTGGGTATATCCAGCAATAAGATCCACGACTTGGCTTAGTTGCTGACTTGAAGCATGCGAATCTTTGTCGATGCCAGAAGCCAGCTGCATCTCATACAAGATATTACCAACCGACTTCACATCCCGTACGCTGGCTAAAAGAGCGACGAGGAGTAAGAATGTCTTCACACCTGAAGTGTTCTCCCGGAGGATCCTAACAGTGTTCCCAGAAGTGAGTCCGAGAAGGAGCATTGTATTGCGCAGCGGAATTGACTGATTTCCATTCAGAGCATCGATGCCCTTTCCAATCAATCTAGGAGATACAACCAGATTTCCACCTAGCTTCAAGAGAGATATGGCTGCCTGTGGTTGCACGTTATCTTTGCTTGCCGCATGAATCAGAGCTAGTATAGTTGCCGTCCCAGTAGAGCTTAGGCTCCCAATATCCACTTGTGGGGAAATCCAACTATTCTTGTTTGACATAGCGGAAAGGAAAGAGAAGCACTAGGCTGTATTTGTTTCGAGAATACAGAATGAAAGAATAGCGTAGAGCTAAATATGAAGCTATCTATCTTAACCTTATTCACAGTGGCAATGTTGGTTGCACTAACCGAGTTGATTAAGCACATATATATGCATGTGATTGACTGTGTGATTTCATGGTACTCAAGTCTGCTTTCCTTATTCACAGTGGCAATGTTGGTTGTACTAACCGGGTTGATTAAGCACATATATATGCATGTGATTGACTGTGTGATTGGATTAATCGCGGTATTTCGTGGTACTCAAGTCTGCTTTCCTTATTCACAGTGGCAATGTTGGTTGTACTAACCGGGTTGATTAAGCACATATATATGCATGTGATTGACTGTGTGATTGGATTAATCGCGGTATTTCGTGGTACTCAAGTCTGCTTTCCTTATTTACAGTGGCAATGTTGGTTGTACTAACCAGGTTGATTAAGCACATATATATGCATGTGATTGACTGTGTAATTGGATTAATCATGGTATTTCGTGGTACTCAAGTCCGCTTTCCTTTTTCGACCCATTATTTTTCTGTTGTAAGTTGTTGTATATGTCTTAGACATGTTGAAAATATAGTGTCAATAAGGTGATATTCTTTGAAGAACATTGTAGTGTTATCATCGAAGAATACTATACTAGTTCTAGTATATACTAAGGGTATTAGCTAATTTAATACTATTAAGTCTTCTTTTTCCCTTCCCTCGATATTGATTTAGTATTCAATCGAAGAAGCTATAAAGCCGACTAAAAGATATAGGGTGTATCGCTTTGTTAGGATCCTTCCTAATATATTTATAGTAACTGTAATTTAGCTAGGTTAACGATAAAGCCGAATACTAGATACAATTACAAGACGCCTTTACCAATACCAATAGTCTTTGATTACGTCGTAGAGAATGGTACTGTTATCGCTATAATCCTCCTTTATATAATCTTCCTTGTCGAAGCCGTTCTTTTAGTTGAGGCAATATTCCGGGGGATGATCTCAATCCTCTTCGAGGAGCCAAGAGATGTCTATATTATTGTCTCGATTGGCGTCGGCATCGCTGTCGGTAGGGTCAGTGTCTAGAGCGCTCTCGTAATCCGTGTCGAAACAGCTTTTTGTATCCGACTCTTCGCTGCTTTTGGAGGAATAGAACTCTTTTGTCTTGCGACCGCGTATATCGAATAAAAACGCTTAGGACTACGAAGAGAGTTACAACGAGAAAATAGCTAGGATGAGAGAAGCGAGGCGTGAGTAGAAGGTTGCAAAAGGAAAGTAGACGAGCTTTAAAGATTCGAAAGGAAAAAACGATTGGGAAGGAGGGCAGACAAAGCAAGGAGCTGTAAAGGTGGCTATTGTAGAAGAGAACAGAAGACGACCGACGGAATTGAAGGCGCCTATATAGGCTTTCGGGAAGCAAGAGTCAAGACTGGAAACGGGATGTTGACAATGAGAGCCTCCTACAGTAGGACTCGAGGTTATTGTTGGTGTTCGTAAGCTAGCAAGGCTATCTATCTATCGGGCGGTTATAGGGTTAAGTAGGTGGGTCAAAGTAGTCTTGCCGCTCGGCAGCTTAGGTACGCAAGCTTTAGAGCAGCGCGGGAATATAGCAAATCGACCTCTAAAAACAGCGAAAAAACACACTGAAAAGAGAGGTGGATTTGTCGTTTGGTGCTTTAATAAGGTAAGTTTATTGATTATAGATTGATTTCTAGTAGTACAGCTTATAAAAACAATAGATATTTTAGATTTAGTTGTAAAAAAATTGTAAAAGGAACTGAACTATTACTTGATATTATTGCAACTAGTTGAAATCTAGACTACATCTAGTTAGAAACTAGATAGTATTTAACTTATAAAAAAGGCTTATACTTATAGTATAAAAGCTGTCGGCGTTAAGAACTTTTTACTATAAAGGATCGGCACTAATTATACACAGACCTTTTTTACACCGGACCCACTGTATTCTTACACTGCGGACTAGTCTCCCGTAGTTACTGCTTACGGTTGCATTGCAATGTTGCAGGGGACCTCTATTGATGCTACTACTACACTCCGACCTTGTAATGTATTCGTATCTCGATGAACGTTATACACTACATTTTAAATGCATTGGTGGCTCTGTTCCATCTATCCAAACTTACAATATCAGATCACAATGTCGTGCACGTCCATCTTCTATGGAGTTTTCGCATTTGCCAATGAGTGATTATGAAGGATAAATTTGTGAGTCATAAACATATGATTGCAACGAGTTTGTGAGTCATAAACAGTTGATGTTGGGTGAGACACATCCATAGTGGTTACATCACATTATGCTCTATTCTATAGAATATCGTATCATGTCACTGGAGCTGGCGACCTCCTACTATACGGTGTTTTATATAATAGTACCTTATATCACTAGATTGTTTTGAAAAGACAGCGTCCTACTCTCAGTCGAACACATCGTTGGTCTCTCGACTACTTTGAGCCCTTATTAATTTTCCTCTGCAACGCGACCTTCCAAAACCTACAAATTTACCATGGCCGAACCAACTCCACCCACTGAGCTGGGTCGTATGCGTATCCTCTCCCCTACAGCTGGCGTACGCGTCTCCCCTCTTCAACTCGGCGCTGCCTCTATTGGCGATGCCTGGGCCGAAGGTATGGGTTCGATGGATAAAGACTCAGCATTCAAGCTCCTGGATGCCTTCTATGAGGCCGGTGGCAACTTCATTGATACAGCCGGGGTATACCAGAACGAGCAATCTGAGCTGTGGATTGGCGAGTGGGCTCAAACTCGCAAGAATCGTGACTCGCTGGTTCTAGCTACCAAGTTCAGCGTGGAATATCGCAGCTATGCCCTAGGTAAAGGGCCACAGTCAGCTAATTTCGGTGGAAACTCCCGCCACAGCATGCATGTCAGCATCCGCGACTCGTTGAAGAAGCTACAGACAGATTATATTGGTGAGTTCTATAAGATTTTCAACTCGATGTTTGGCGTTCCGGTAGGACCTGTTGCTTATCTCATCTTCCCCTCAGATATATTCTACGTTCATATTTGGGACTTCACCACATCTATCAAGGAAGTCATGGATGCTCTACATATTCTAGTCGAGCAGGGCAAGGTGCTATATCTCGGTGTATCTAACACGCCCGCCTGGATAGTTGCTGCAGCCAACACCTACGCTACCGATCACGGAAAGACACCTTTCAGCATCTACCAAGGGCGGTGGAATATACTGAATCGAGACTTCGAGCGTGACATCATCCCTATGGCCCGCCAATTCGGTATGGCGCTCGCACCGTGAGTATCGAAACTCTAACCACGACAAGATACTCTAAGCTAATATGAACACCAAACAGATGGGATGTTCTCGGCGGCGGTAAGTTCCAGACCAAAGCCGAGGTTGAGAGACGCAAGAATGCTGGGGAGAGCCTACGCCATTTCGGACGACCTCTACACCAAACCGAAGACGAGATCAAGATGAGCGAGGCTCTAGCCAAGGTAGCCTCGGAGCACGGCATCGAGTCTCCAACGGCCATTGCGCTGGCATATGTAATGTCCAAAGCCGCCTACGTCTTTCCTGTCATTGGTGGGCGCAAGGTCGAGCACCTGAATGAGAATATTAAGGCTTTGAGTATTAAGCTTACCGATGAGCAAACTGAATACCTTGAGAGCATTAAGCCTTTCAATCTTGGCTTCCCGCATAACTTCATCCCTGCAGATCCGAATATTACGGGGAAGTCTCTCTTGATTGCGAGGACGAACGCAATCAAGTTCCCAAATGCCTACAAGCCTACATCTTTGTAAAAGATTTTGTCTAGTAGCGACTTGGGGGTACCAATAGTGATATGCATTAATATCAAAGATGCGGAGGAAATGTTTGCGGACATTATATGTCAAGAACCTCTGGTGCCTACAGTGGGGTAAAGCAGGTTTACGTACCGTTTCCCAATATCAAGATCCTCAAATTTGACCCGCAATCTTAAGTATGGATACTGTGACAATAAAATATGCAATTTAATTGATAGGCAGACCAATCAGGTTGTAGAAAGGTATAGAATATATGAGTGTAAATATTAATACCCAGAGTATTAGCATATTCATAGACCCGTGTAATACTTTCATTGATAGAACAGACCTCTAACTTGGAGAAAGGCTACTTCGCGGCAGTCTTAACTGTCTCATCTACTCTCTTTGGCTATTGTTCGAGTTACGATGTCAAAATTCAAGCCAGCTGCCAATTCATCACATGCTTTACGAAATCTTCGCACCTTTTCCTGTCGATTTTCAGCCTACTTTGAGTCCAAATACACTACTTTTATAATGGTCGTTATTAATTAGTCTAGAGGTGATACTCCCGAATCTCTCCAGGAAGCTGTTGGGGCTCAATCCCTTTGTATCCGATTCCTTATATCGGTAATCTTCTGACTTGTACTGGGCAACGAATTGCTGCGCTGTTACTGTGCTGCGGACGGCAGACGGGCGCCGATGGATATTCTCGCGCAGTCAGATTAGCGAGGCTCCATTATCTGTGGACTGCGACGCTGAGATTGCGAGAGGCTTGGAGTAAAGCGGTAGTACATTATCTATATTGGCAACAATACAGAATACCAGGGTCCGAATAGGCAGTTGACAATAACAACCATAATCCCAGTCATCAGCCAACGTCAACACACTTACCGTCGAAAATACTAAGGGTGTGAAGGGTAGTTAAGGTTCAGTCAAGCCATCGACTTCTCTCATCTTTGAAGAAATTCGGTCTCTTGTTTCATTTACTGTTTCTATACAACACTCATTTTGATCCAATTTGACACAGTCATCGAATTTGACCATAAAGTCGTTTCGAGACCCATTTTTCGTTGCTCCGTGAACTCCATGTCTATATACGCCGTATATCTCGCGTCTTGGGTAAGTTTCTTCGGATATCAATAGCTTTGCTCGTCTTGATTAACATTTATGCAGCATGATGTTGTACCAGAGCCACCTCTGGTGTCCAAAGTAACCCACGTACGCCTGGCATTCGTAAGCCCTTCCATATTCAATAACGCCGATCCGCCTGCGCTTTCAGCTTTGTCTGACTTCTTTACCAATACCGATGCTCTGCGAGCTAAGTTTCCAAAAGATACTAAAATCTTGTGGGCCCTCGGAGGTTGGGGTGACACAGAGGGGTTAAGCGTTGCAGCGAAAAGTGCGGAGAGCCGCAAGTTGTTTGCGAGAAATGTGATTTCTCTACTTGATGCAACCAACACGAATGATGCTCTTCGTATGATAACATCTTCGGCATTTTGACTGACTTGTCACAGGCATTGACCTTGACTGAGAATATCCAGGGTAGGTAAATAGATCGTTTTCTGGTAGTAAGATTCTCACAAGAACGACCTTAGGCTGACACGATATGACAGTGGCAACAGCGAGGATTACAAGCAACCCGGAACTACGAACTCAGATAGGGCATGGGAGATAGACTCTTACCCAGAGCTGGTTCATGAGCTTCGACTCGCGTTTGGCTCTGGCAAGGTTCTGTCAGCTGCCATCCCGGGTCTCTCTAGACATGATTGCTTTCAGTGCTGCCAATATTGCGAAGATTGTTCCGCTCATGGACTTCCTCAACACCATGGCCTATGACCTGATGAACCGCGGAGACAACTTCACTAAACACCATGTGGGGATTGAAGGCGCGCTTGAGGCGGTCAACACGTATCTTGCAAACGATATTCCACCCATAAAGCAGTTCTTGGCTTCGGATTCTACGTAAAGTGGTTCAAAATCGCCCCAATAAGAGCTCATTCTAGCTGTATCTGCAGTCCGATTGGCCTTCCAACTGTTCAAATGGAAGATCCAGTCAAAGGAGTTGACCTAGGTACCTTGGGGGCGTTTGTTTGGTGTGAAGACCCTCCGGCCTTGGTTGCAATCTTATTTGACCGAGCTATGGTATTGGGACAGTACAATGATTGCCAGAAGGGCCATTACTTCTTAGACGACGAAGAAAACATATTCTGGTCAAAGGAGACTCCAGGGGCAATTCTGGATAAGTTCAACACCATAGTGGAGCAAAAGGGGCTTGGTGGTGTTTTCGCGTGGGAGATTAGTGGTGACTCAAGAGGCTGGAGCCATCTCAAAGCACTTAACAGTGCTGTCAGTGGAGGATAAGTCAGTCATAGTGAGCTTTGAAGTGCGAGGTCCGTATTGATTGAAATGACGTTCAGAAACAGTATTTTGCATGCATCAAGAGACACACTTCGTAGGCGACTTTGGGTTCAGATATATCAGAGTAATGTTCATATTCTGTCGTATGCTTTTGGGGTTTCTTACTGCATTTCTCTTGCCCAATTAGAGACTAATTCATAGTACATTCAATTTGCTTTTGCTACTAGTATTTGTTCCATGGACTCGACGATCCCATCCTACCCCCCAAGGAAAGGATACGTCGATCAAGCAACCTTCCAATGACTTTTGACTTCGTTACGTGTGACACATAATTAATAAACGTTGTATTCGACTCAATAAAAGCAGTGCTTAATTCCAGCAACCCTCACCATCTATTGCATCTATTTTTCGTCATTTGACGGCTACAAAAACGGACAGTCTTTTCTTCAGTAACGATGTTTTTCAATATTCTCCTAGATAAAAGATCTATAGCAGCTAAAGTCACCTATCTTGGAGCCATGATTACTATATCGATATTTAGACACAGAGTCAAAGCAAGCTGTCAAAGGCATACCATTGTTTACATGCAGTGCAACAATAAGAAATATATCTCTCCGACCCGTAATGCATTTTTCCTTCTATTAGATACAGAACCAAAAAAAATAGGGCTCATAGTCTTTGTTTTATTTTTGTCTACCGTATATCTACAGACTATAACTTTCTGACAGAATACACTTTCTACCTAGCGTAAACCTTAAGATTCTAAACTAGTAAGTTTACACTGATATTTGACCTTACATGTAGAAATACGTGCATATTAGCGAAAATACAATACTCTCATTATGTTTTGTTGATGTTTTATTAGCTGTTATTCTGAAGTGATCGGAGGGAGCTTTACCTTATAGGTGGGGTAGTAAGTTTAGTACTACAGAGCTAACTAGCTAAAGGAGAGATCATTACTCGTAAGTAGAGTTTGATCTCTATATACATAAATGCGCCATACCTTTGCTATTCTTTTATATAAATTGTACACTATTGTTTCTTGTTTCTGTGTGTTTAATATACGAGCTCACGACTATACTATATACTCGTGCTACTATCAAGAATAGAATATATGATATATTACTAAGATATATTTAGATTTATCCTATCGCTATAACATTATAAAATAGCATATGAAACTTACTCATATCTATACAATCTACCATGAATTTTTACATAATTTAAAAGCTTTAGAATGTCATAATGTAATTGTATTGTTTATGTGGGTTATACATATCGTTAGTCTGTGCTTAAGTAGAGTCTCATGCAAAATGGAAGAATTACGTAACTTGCAAAAAGTATAGAGGCTTGGAGCGTGTACACACCCAGGATATCTTCCGGTTATATTGAGATCGATGAGATGTTCTACTACCACTGGTTTTCCACAAAATAATCCGGCCTTTTCCGATAAACCAACTGGACCCGGAAGATTTGCTATCACTTTTTCACGACTGATCTGTGACTTTTAACGATAAATATCCGTTACATTGTTGAGCAACCCATTGTTCTGCCACCATCCCATGGACACAGCAACAGATTTGTATTAACACCCTTTTTGTAAGCTTTATTGGCTGTACATAGAACCTATGTTGTTTGTAAGCTTATATTTTAAGCCGCTATGGCTATTACTGTATATAGGATTCTACTCTGATCAGAAGCTGTACAACACTCGGAGCTGTACGACACTCACATTTCATTTCAATTTGCTTATAGGATTACAAAGTAGGAGCTGACAATGGTAGTTCGGTTGCATTTTCCCATTCGTCTATTCGCTGACCGAATGCCATGTACACCGATTAAGTAACTTCCGTTGCTATCTCAATTTATAATATGCTTACGTCGTTATCAATACAGTTCCCTAAACCCACGTGCAAGACATCTCCCTGGGATGGTTTATCTTCTTCATGAGTTAAAGTAACCTATACGACACTTCTATAGCTCTTCACTTGTGCCTCTCAATCTAGCTCTTCTATCACAGAAGCCTTGTATAATATTTGACTCTCGAACATCCAAGGTGCGAAAATGTCGGTGGAAGGTGACAATGAGAAAAATGAAACGCTCCAGGTACCATAGCTAGCTTCCGTCGCATCAATTCCAAATGGTGGGCTCAAAGCATGGCTTCAAGTTTTTGGGGCTCATTTACTATTCTTTAATTCCTGGTACGCACCATTCTAACTTTATGCAATACGTTATGGGGTCTCTGACTTTTGAAGGGGCATTGTAAATACGTTTGGCGCGTATCAAACTTACTATGAGACCGACTTGTTAAAATCTCATTCAGCATCTCAAATTTCATGGATCGGCACTTTTCAGGGCTTTCTTTTGATTGTCTTTGGCATTATTGCTGGCCCATTCTTCGATCAAGGCTACCATCGCGCATTGCTCATCATAGGAACTTTCTTAGTTGTGTTTGGTATGATGATGACGAGTTTGGCGACCGAGTATTGGCAGCTTTTTCTCGCTCAAGGTGTCGTTATTGGCCTCGGAACTGGATGTCTGTTCCTCCCCAGCGTTGCCATCGTGGCTACGTACTTCAGCACCAAGCGCGCACTTGCAACGGGAGTTACTGCAGCAGGAGGTAGCATAGGAAGTGTTATCTACCCAATTGTCTTTCGGAAATTGCAGCCAAAAATCGGATTTGCATGGGCTACACGAATCATCGCATTCATTGGCCTCGCCACACTCACTCTGAGTATTCTGATTATGAGAACATGTGTTCCACATCCGAAGAAATCAAGAAAACTTATCGATAAAAATGCCTTCAAGTCGACTCCTTTTCTACTTTTCAGCGCTGGATTATTCCTAGCCTTCATGGGTCTTTACATACCATTTTTTTATATCATTGTGTACGCGGAGAACAAGATCAAGCTTGATGGCAATTTATCCTTCTATCTACTTTCTGTGCTAAATGGTGCATCGGTATTTGGTCGTATCATGCCTGGAATATTGGCCGACAAATTTGGATCTTTGAATGTCTTGATAGTCTGCTCATTGGTGTCTCCAGTTCTGACCTACAGTTGGCTTGCAATTCATGATCTTGGAGGCGTAGCAGCATTCTGTATCTTCTACGGATTTCTCTCAGGGGCTGTTGTATCTCTGCCAGCAACGGTGGTCGCATCTCTAGTTCCTGAACTTCGTCTTATGGGAACATGGATGGGATTTTGTTTCTGTTTCGCTGGCCTCGGGTTCTTGATAGGTAACCCCATCGCTGGTTCTATCATCAACATTGAAAAAAAATGATTTTAATGGCGGACTTATATTTTCTGCTTCGACAGTGCTGGTAGGAGGTATCGCCTTTGTCGGTGTCCGTGTCTTGAGGAAAAACATTACGGGTTGGAGAGCTTGAATAAACACGAAAGGATATTGGTCTCTGGGTAAACATACTTGAGTCTTATATGAGGACAATCTCTTGTGGAAACATATAATCTGAGCGTTCTACTTCCGATGATTGATACATTTATCTCTGTTATACCCTTTTCTATGTACGATAGACTAGAAGGCCGATCAATTCTACAGAACCTTTGTCCAAGACTGTTCTCAACAACTTCAAGAGTAGCTTGGATCTTTTATAATCTTGTATCGCCGAGCTTGGTCCCAATACACTTGTAGTGTTGTAGTACGTGTTTTCGTTTTCTTCCTTCAAGCTCCGAAGCCATACTTAGTTATAAAGGGAACTGTCACAAGTATCCTGGCCATGGATGTGCTGGGTAATGCAAATCGAAATGTGCATAGGAGTTTCTGTTGCAAGATTGAGTGAAAGTCAATTAAGAGAGAGTCTACAAAGTGTGCTAAAGCTCTTCACGTACTAACTCTAGTTCCATGCCAAGGTAGATCTCATTATGTTTTCCCATATCTCACATTATGCAGTGGCTCAAATGTATGTGACGAGGAAGCTATGAGCCTTTGCTACTTTTGCGAGTGAGCATAAGAAGATTGTCTAATCCAGGGACCTACTAATAAGCTAAGCATGATCAGCTCGATCTCATGTAGAATGTCACGTCTAGAAAGCGAAAGACGTCAATATTAGAATTCGCTTTCAAGGTCATAGAATGCACCGGATGTACTGCATCAGGTATGCAAGCAATTACATTCTTCAAAAATATTCATATATTGAGTCTCGACATGGCTATTCTATCACTTTGGACCAAAGACATTAAGGCAGCTATGTTCTGACCTCTTCATTTCCAAATCACCCCATCCTACTCACATCCACACGATTGCACCCAAGCTCAACAATGCAGCTTACAGATGAAGCAAAATATACAACCGCGAAATTACTGTTTGCAGAGGTACCAGGAACGTATGGATACCACTAAACTCTAAATCGCGAACCTACACAAACGAAATCGTTATATCTCCCTTGATCTTCGCCTTCAATACGATATCAAGCTCCAGATTGAGATCTAATCTTATCGAAGGTCCCTTCTTCTCTCCTTCTTCAGCATATCCTTCCGCTCTCGTCCTTTCTGCCTTTACCTTCTTTCCCTTACCCATCTCCTTGTTGCCATTATTCCTTGGACTTGGATTTCTGATGTTCCCACTAAATCGCCCTGCAGATTTTGTTTCCATCGCGCCATTACCTGCTCCTGTTCCTGCTTCTCCGTTTCGAGAATGTCTCCTTGATTTTGAAGCCTCTTTGGAATCTCGCACTGTTTCAGCGGCTGAATCATCTTGATCATTCCAATCTTGGGCTTCAGGACTAGGAGCTATTCCTCGCTTGGCCATCGATTCGGATACTGACGACAGGCATCCTAAGCCTTTGCTTTTCCGGCCCCCTCGTTGGTGGCGGCGTCGTGATGATGATTGCTGTGAATCTATGGACGCGGTGTCGGAATTGTCGATTGACGTGGTGCTAGATCTGAGAGGAGCAGAGACTTGTTTTGTCCTTTTCGTTGCTGCATTATGAGATTCGCAATTTGAGTCTTGTGCATTGGAAGATTGTAGAGCTGGCTCGAATTTCTGTTCGCCTTCCGTTTTTGGGGCATTCTTCTTCTTCCGTCCTCCTCGTTGATGTCTCCTCGGCTTTGATGCAGATTGTTGTGAGTCTGAATAGTTGCTCATGGCGCCAGGGGATCCACGATAAGAATGAGTTGATACGTCAACAGAAGGCATTGGTAACGAGTATACTATATTAAATCAAGTCTTCAATGAATCATGGATACATTTGTCTTCGGATCATCAGACTCAGTCTCTAATATTCTTCAAGGGATTCCATGGTATCGACCAAAGCAATTGAATTCAGATGCTATCACTAGTGTCAAATATGAGAAGTGGATACCAACTCGATCACCATCCGGTAGGCAGGGTGAGAGTCCGTTGATGACATCGAAAGAGGCTGCTACTCCATCTTTAAGACTATCATACAATTTACAAAGGGTGGATTTAATTATGGAGTAAACTGATTTATTGGGAATCAGCCTTGAGTCCATCCATCCCGTTATAATTCTGGAATATGTTGTCATGATCACATCTGAGCTTTTTCCGACTCTCTCCAACTCCATTGTTAGGTAGTAAAAGTTTGCGCATTGTCTACTAAGAGCGATTCTTCGTTGGCGTGAAGCCCCCATGCCAAGGTGGTATGGGAACCCGTAGGCCGTACGGTATTCTCCACTCAGAGCAAAGGTCTAAAGACGAAATCCGAGGGGATGAACCTTGAAACTGTCGAAATTTTCAAGTTTGATGGGCCGCTTCAAGGTTAGTTTTTGCGCAGTGTATTATGAATTTGAAATCATCCACAACGCGGAAGTGGAGACGGTAAGGATCGGGTTTGCAGGTACGCATATTTTCTCGCGCGTCACGTGGCCTCAAAGAATGACGGAGTAAAAAGATCGACATTGAACGAAGTAACCTTGCACATCTAGTGAACTCAACGCGACGTAGATATGTATGATACATACTACTACATATGTACCTCGTAGCAGATTACGTGCATTAGGTACCCGCATTCCACGCGTCAGTTCCATGTGTCAATCCCAGGTGTCCATCTCCATAAATTAATACACAGTACAAGTCGAAGCAGACTAGCGTTCCAAACGTCAAGTCCCTTCAACGCTTGGAGCGGTAAACAGGAAAGTGCGTTTCCAGGGTCCAAGCTTGCAAGGCATCTTTTCAACTCCAAAAAACAAAATGAAAACCCCTACTATGACGAGCGTATCATCATTGTCACGCCGCGCCGAAAAGATTATTTACCTCAGGGGCCACGATGATTGAAATTTTGAAGTTGATCTGACATAGGATATCCAAGAACATGAAATTCATGAGCTTTGTTAAATGATATTGTTCTCTCTTCTGTACTCTATATCATACGGTGATATTCTACATAGCAATTGCTTAAAACTACTACTCGAGCACAGTTAATTAATACCCACTCCTTTTTCTATCTTGGTCGTTATAGACGTATCGAGTGTGGAGCTTGGAAAATATCTGTCGATCTCCAGGTGCACAGATCTAGCTTGCACCTCCACAGGGGTCCAATCCACTTTTTACCAAGGCACAAGATAAGGTTTTGAAGTGGCCCGTTTGTGCCGACATGAAATGAATATAGTTACTCCGTATACAATGGCTATTATGTCATGAAAGGGCATTTAGAGGTACACTGAAAGGAAGGAAACCAAACCACATATTGTATCTCAACCTCCGATGTATTTGATGAAAAAGCAAAAACTAAAATTCCGAATTCTTGATTTATCGGCGAAATACAATATAGTACAGATTATCTGTGGATCCAACATGGTACTTGGCATTCTGACATCTATCGCCGCTTGTCCAGCAATCATTGGGACCACGGAGGCCGTGAAGCAAGGACAGACACAGAACAAGAAACAACAGCACAAAGGAAGGAAATCCAATCTTCTGGTTACCTGCTCGGATCCGTGCCGTAAAGCAAGGGATATTCATGGCGGTATACTTGTGCTGCGTGATAACAAGGTATGTTCTATACATAACGTTCCAATCAAGTTGAATTTCTTGAGATCCAACTGTTGCACAAAAGAGTTGACAAGAATCTTCACATTAGCTCTTCGCATCAACGGTGAATCCCAAGGCAAAGTTCTCACTCGACGAGAAAGATGGCCAGGATCCAGACAGAATGGATGCGGATGGCCATCTGTTTGCGGGCTATTTCTTTCCATATCCCGATCAGCAAGACTGGGTTGGCCGTGGTGATGGATACGTATCAACGATTACCGACGATCCTCCCCAGCTAAATTGGATCTATGTGGACAAAGATACATATGAAGTCAAGTATGGATATAAGGTTGATGCTCAAGACCATTTAGTTGGGCCTTGGAATTGCACGCCCATAGATAAAAGGCTGACTTTTGACGGATGGGAGGGGTTCACCGTTGTGGAAGTGGAAGACAATTTGTGGCAGCTTTATTATGATCTTGATGATGATGGGTTGGAAAATCAGGTTGGATTGGATAAAAGAATCATGGAGATTGAGCTGACTAGGAAAGAGATGAGGGTGAGTATGGAGGATCGTGCGCTTCGATGATCGTACACTGGGCTTAACTATTCTCCGTCCTATGGCAAGGCAAAGTTTGGGAAGAAGTTTGGAAATTTTCTATCTATGATTACCTTTTACTAGCCTAGATATTGTGTCTCAATATGCTACAAGAGGACTTCTTTTATGACACATGCAATTCCATTAACTCGGCCGGATATGGGAATAATTTCTACTTGTCTTTTCTTTCATGCGCATCTCTCAAAATCGAGCTTCCAATTTTCAAGTGGAGCCTATAAGAGTGGAGACCGAATCGCATAAAGACAATCCCAGCTAGCCTAACTAGTGCCCATATAACAGTCTTGGAAATTACGGGCTTATCGTCGGAAGCGGCTGTTTGGAACTTAGCATTACTACAAGCTTCACCGAGATATTTCAAGGACGATACATTGCTCCATATATAAGCCTGATTACTCGAATACTCGTCGTTATTATCAAGTTCGCTAATCTATAAAACACCAAACGGCTAATAATGACTTTGCCTCGTCCAATGATGTCATTGAAGAACAAGCATACGTGTGCATGTCTAACGTAGAAGACAAATTGATGTATGCTTGCGCTCATATGTCATTGTCTACGTATTGGTATAATTATATGGTCCGCTGCTGATTGTGAACAATATCTAGTTTCCCTAATTTGTTCAGTTATCTACATCTTGTACTTTACTACATTTTGCAACTTTCGCTATTAGATCAGTTCTCAAAACCTCGAACTTGACATCATTGGAATAGATCCAATATGCCTCAAAGGTTCATAACCAGTTACTTTCCACTACCCGGCTATCTAGCTGGTTGATTTCCAATGCTTATCAAGCATTTGTGCATACAGTCAAGAACATTCAGAAGAGGAAAACAACCACAGAGAGCAGTCTGAAGGCGAATCCGATGATGAACACATCGAGCCTGTTGCGAACGAAAAACCTAATCGTCCAGATGAGAGGACAATGCAACGAACGCCACGCCAACCCCAACAGACTCAATACAATCCACCCGCCAACAACCAAATCGCCCAGCAGCCCCAAGAACGCAGAACAGGAGGCATGGGCGGTAGGACTGGAGCTGTCAGAGAGTCGAGAATCAAAGATAGACCGATCAAGACAGGGGAGAAGGACAGTAGTTTGAAGATCAAGATCGAGCTAGATCTTGAAGTCGAGGTAGATCTCTATGCCAGGGTGAAGGGGGACGTTACAATAGGATTAATGTAGTAATACATGTTCTGTCATATAGGTTGATCTCTACGCAAGGGTTAAGGGAGATGTCACTATTGGATTATTGTGAGATGTAAGTTGGTTCTATTCACAGGACAAACTTTACTAATGCGGTGTAGTACAACAGAGCCTTAATCTTCGATATTGGACGTTTAGCATTCGGAGAAGATCTAGCAATATATATTCTTAGAGCAAAACATACTGCAATTATATCATTCACGCACATTATGCTCATTTACTCGATTGTGTTGATGGTTTGTTAGTGCAGGTATATACTTTACCCTCAATGAAATCAACCCTCTTCCAGAGACTTTGTTATCCTATTAAAGAAGGGACGATGACTACAAGTTCTTTGAATTACGTCGGCTAATTGAAAACTACATGCTGTCGAATGCCTCAATACTTTTACTAAGGCGATGACCAACAGATGTATTGACAGTGTTGACTCGATATCTACCATGCACCAAATCACTATTCATCGAAGATCACTTATTAAACTCTCAGCCAACAAATGTACCCGTTCATTTAAATTGATAATTTTGATGCTTTCTCCTTCTTTTCTTCTTTCATTTTATAATTTTCTTTTTCTTTCTCTCTTTGTTCTCAATGGTAGTTTAATGTGAGAACGTTCGAGTAGGCTAATCAGCAGGAATTATCCTGGAACCAGTCTGACTAAGATCTAAAACCTTGAGCAAAGAAAGCCCCATCCACTACGATCCTTGTTGGTCGGTTAGTTTTCTCTCTTGTTATATACTCTTAACTCATTAACATCTTCATAATTCATCTTTCACACTTATACAACGCGTTTTCAGATTGCTTACGCTGAGAACAATAATGAACTTCTTCCAATGTCTACAGAGCTTAGGGATCATGAGTCCGGTCTTTCTTTTTTTATGTCTAGTTTTATTGCTTGTTCAGATCGTTACTCGCCGCCGGGACTTTTATAAGGACTTGGTAAGTCGGTATCTGTTTACTGCTCATCCAAAAATCTTGAACTCGTTACATGAGGAGACCGAAGATGGTTAATACGCTATAGCCCAAACCACCTCACTCCTGGTTTTTTGGCCATCTTGCCCTTTTTCGACGTACCGTTACCTCACTACCATACAATGCCCATCCACATGCTATCGTCCTCAAAATTCGACAGCAATACAAGTTGCCTGGGGTTTTCTACCTAGACAACTTCCCACTGTTTGCACCAATGATAATCATCTCTGATCCGTTGGTTGCCACCAAACTCACGAACGCAGAAAACCTTCCCCGCCATTCGGTAGTCCAGGACGTGATGGGTGAATTAGTTGGGCAGCACAGCGTATTCTGGAGCAGTGGACCAGAGTGGAAAGAACTCCGATCGATTCTGACCCCGGGGCTTTCTACCACCTTTCTTTTGGGTCGAGTTCCTCGCATGCTAGATCATATGTTGTTATTCGAGGATATCATGGCACAGATGGCCGAAACTGGGGATTCGTTTCCAATTCTGGGCAAGCTAATCTCTATGACTATCGACGTGATTGGAGACCTCATGCTTGACATCAACTTGGCGGCGCAAAGCGAAAAGGAATTTGACCCGATTGTAAAAGAGTTTCGAGCAGCCATGAAATACACTTGGAAAGGTCTTAATTTCTTGGAAAAATATCTCAATCTGCCCAGCTTACGTTATCATTCCCGAAAACTTGACCAATTACTCGCTCAGGCGATCGTCAATAGATATGATACTCGAGCTTTCGAAGCACCAGAAACCAGGGCAGGCGTTGATTTGTTTCTGAAAAAATACTCTGAGTCCAAGAAATTTGGGGGAAACACTACATTAGAGCCAAACTTCTTGAAACAATGCGTGCATAAGTATTCCTCTCCATCTCCTACAAAAGTGACTTGCTGATCCAATCTAGTACAAAGGGGATGTTGATCGCTGGGCACGATACAACTGCAGGGACGATTGCAGTAAGTTCAACGATATTCTGATCAATCTAATCTTGACTAACTTATTTGATAAAGTATTGTCTGTTGGAGTTGCTGAAACACCCAGATATCCTTAAGCGAGTACGTGCTGAACACGACGAGCTTCTCAATCCTAGTCGTGAAGCCACCATCCAAATCCTACGAGAGAAACCACAGAAACTGCACGAGCTACCTTTGACGACAGCCGTCATCAAGGAGATTCTAAGACTATATAGTCCTGCTTCGACGATTCGTGTAGCTGGTGATCAGTAAGTGAAGTTGGTTGTCATTACCCGCGAATGTACTAATACTGCTGCCAGCCATACCATCGACTACAAAGGGAAGACGTATCCAACCAAAGGTCACGCTGTAAGTTCTTTCATTAAGTTATCTCTTGCAGAGTCAAGTGATGCTAATCCTTTGTCAAGTTATGGGTTGTCCACACCTGCTTCGGTCGAGACCCTGATCTGTTCGCAGACCCTGACACTTTCGCCCCCGATCGTTTTCTTGGGCCACACGGATCCATCCCAAGTGGTGCATGGCGACCATTTGAAAAAGGGCCGCGCAGCTGCATTGGCCAGGGGCTAGCGCTGATTGAGGTTAAGTTGGCGCTGGTCGTCTTATGTCGACGATTTGATTTCTCATTAGCTTATCCACAAGGCAGTCCTAGCCTTCCGCTTATGGGTGAACAGGCATATCCTGTGATGGAATTTGTTCCAGTTCCGGCGCAAGGGATGCCAATGACTGTAAAGCTCAGGAAATAGGACGCAGGAAATAGAATTTCTGAAGTTTGATTAGTTGGCTTCGGGTTTAGCTAAATGCATGAATCGGTTGTCAATGTATTTTGTAACTCTTGAGAAACTACATGTGTTAACAATTCATATGATCTGAGTTATAAGATTGAGATTTTATTACTGTTAGGCTGATAACTAGTGCGAAAAGAAGGTAAAGCAACATTCGTCGGAGTCCATACATCAAGGCCTTCTTAAGGCAGTGATCCATACACGACCTGCCCGTCATATGGAGGCAGCTGGAGAGGCTGTATCTCCCTCTGCTGATCAACGATCTCACCTACATAACGCAGATATTCCCCAAAGGTTCCTGGCCGCGCGTCTGCATCATCGTTTCCAGGTGCGTCCCAGAAGCTTGCTAGAGGCGGAGCCCGCATGTATCCATGACCATGATAGAGCTTCATCAAGGAGGAGCTAGTGAGAAGGTAATCAATCAACGCGCTCGCTTCGGCGTGCAGAGCGGGATCCACTCCCTCGGCCGTGATATCTCGTGGGCACGTAAGCATCTGGAACAATCGATATGTGTTCAATCGAGTGCGGACTTCGGCAGCAAAGGCCTCTTGCATGGGGTCTAACAAAAGCACATGTTTTCTGACATAATCCGGACCATTGAATCCGCTTGTTTCGTCGATGGTAACTTTCATTTTCTCCCAAGTCAAGAGATTCACCCAGTATTCCAACAGAACCCCCTCCGAACCTGGATTGATGGTCATCAGAACACGCGGATTAGGTTCGGTGGGAACACCTTCTAAGATGGGATGCTCAACAATTCCTTCGTCGGTGTTGCGTCCCTTCCAAAGCTCTAACATCACTCGCTGCCACTTCTGCAGAAAATCCTCGCCTTTTTGAGCGACAATGCAGAAATTGTGAAGACTCCCCCAGCTCGATTTGCGATGCTCATGGGTGAATCCGCCAATCCGGTAAGGAGACTCCGGATCCGCTATCTTTGACCACAAACTTTTCTCTAGATCGCCCAACAACATGACTCCAATATCGAGGTAGATCCCTCCATATTGATACAATAACGGCAGGCGAATAAGATCTGACACATGCTGCTTGTGGTGAGATCCAGCCATTGTACGATTGACCACTGCCTCTGGAAGATTGGGTGCATCGACGTAATGGAGCAGATTGTTCTGGGACCCTTCCACGTCGTCCAATATCCGGACTGTCCAGCTAGGACCAAGCTTACGCACCCAGCCAATAACATTCCGTTTCTGCCAACCTCTGAGCTTCTCAACACCTGAATCCCAAAAGGCCCAGACATTTTTTTGAGAAGTTACTTCAGAGATGGGGTTGACAAGAGAACCAAAGATCTCGTCATCGGTACGAGTTTCCTGGGTGGTGGGAGACAGAACCTTGGTTCCTGTGGGTATGTTAAAGGTCTGCAAGGACATGTTGGAGTATTGGATTGGAGCAGAATTTAGTATGATATGAACATAACGGCTGCAATCAAGAAGGACGGATACGCAGAACAAAAGACCGGCTTTTATACCTAATATCGTCAGTGAAGCTGGTGAATTTGTAGTCAGTAGAGAACTATTCATCGCTATACGAGCTTACTCGCATGACTTTTAGGTTAAGATCCTTGTAGAAGCCTTTCAGCAACGCAGAGATATTGGACTCAGCAGATACCGGGTACCCTCTGAGTGGTCTTCTCTTATGGATGAAAACTGGGCCAATGGAAATATACTTGACCCTTACACCTTCATGACAGCCTAATTAAAGTTGGTCTGATCTAGTAGCCGAGCTCTTTGCGAAGTTATTAAAATCACGTATTTCCAAACAGGCCTCGTCGTTTGTTCTTGTCATAAGTCCTTGATGCTTCGTATTGGCGCTAAACAGAGTGGCAGAGAATTCTTGGTTATCCTGGCCCAGTCCATGCATAAGTCAACCTTCCTAGCGTCTTGTTTTGCAATCGAAATAAACCACTTACAACTCAGTCTTGACCTCACCTTAACGCCTAGTCATTGCATCTTATCTAAGACGGCCAGGTACGCCGCACTTCCACTTGAAAGCGAGAACGGCAGCTATCACAGAAAATGTAATACCTTGTTACTATTCACTTCTAGTTCTGCATTCCGTCCTTCAGTTGCTTACAGGTACCTTCTTACTTCGCTATTCGCATGTCATAGATTGTTTTTGAAACCAGCAACGTACTTAGAAGTGAATACAGTATCTTTCGAGGAGGATGAACATCCACTCCAATTACAGATGTTGGTATAGGTCTGGCTCGTCAATGTACAATATCTTAATCTGATTGGCCTGTAGTTATCAGCTTCTGATCTGTGAGCATGGTCTGAAGTGCGTATATTTCTTCTTCCAAAGAAAAGTCTGCGTAATGGACAAGGACTTAGCCTTGAGTATTGTGTGTGAGTTGTTTAAATACCCTCATCTTTGCCAAACCACACAGGCGTTGAAGTATAACTTCTTTCTTGATCATGTATTATTTGTTGGTACTTACAGTCAGCGTTATCGCCTGGCGAGTATATACATCTTTCAGTCATTTGTCGACTGTCCCCAAGGGAATCTCATGGATGGGAAGGACAGGTACATTCTCCTTCTACCTATTGTCCCAGATCAAAGCAATATGGAATACGCCTATTACGATCAATGAGGCGTACAATAAGGTAACTTCCCTCAATCGCATTTATGGAAGGTGCCTCCTGCTCACATTGCTCATAGTACAACAAGAATGGAGCTATCTGTGCCATCCCACTACCTTTCAGTCGACCTGAAATTCTCCTGCCTCGCTCATCCATTCGGTGGATGATAGGGCAAGGTGACGCATTCCTGAGTCCTACACCAGTTCAATACGAGGTTGTCGGTGCCAAATACGCTTTTCTCAATCCATCTGTTCATGGAGACGTCGCCATCTACAATGTTCTTCGCGCAAATATGAACAGACAACTACCAAAGATGATTCCTGCTATCATGGAAGAACTGGCCTCACGAGTAGACACGATGTGGGGTCTAGGCAGCGAATGGAGAGAGGTGGAGTCACACCCACTGGTAAGAAACGTGATTGGGAGGGTATCGGCACGCATCATCTTAGGTAGCCCGCTTTGTAAATACCACTGATCTGTGAAAGTAAAGTTTAAAATTAACAGGTGCTCCCAGGTTACGATGAAGAATTACTCGACAACATGTCCAGCTTCGCCAATTGCGTTTTCCCAAGCGCATTGATACTTCGATTCTTTCCACCATTCTTGCACTCTCCGCTTTCCTATTTGACTACAATTTTCAATCGGATCTATAAGCGCAAATCGCTCAAGGTTCTATCACCTTACATAGAACAGCAGATCGGTGTTTTGGAAAGTGATATAATCCAAGGGCAGAAAACGCTACTACGAGAGGACATTCTGACCTGGATTATTGCAGACGCATTACGCCGGAAGGAGCCCAGAGAAGGGCTGGTGGATCGGATCTGCTGTAGAGTCTTCGTGGCGGCCTTCGCTGCAATAGAGACCACCACATTGACCATGTCAAACGTGTTACTTGACATATGTGCCAGTGATCCTTTGCAGAAGGTTTGGGAGGGACTTGCGGAGGAAGGGAATCGAGTCTTCTCTTCCTGCGCAGGAAGACACTTGGATCAAACCAGTGTCAATAGCCTAGTGCAGGCAGACAGCGCCCTCAAGGAGACGCTTCGGCTGCGTACCTCCATCAAAGCCCTGGCAACACAGGTGACAGCCCCCAATGGGATTACTCTAGATGGGGGTAAAGTAAAACTACCCCGGGGATCTAGACTCAGTGTCTCCTCGTGGGGAATTCATCATGACGAGGACATTTATCCTAATGCGTCTGTATATGACGCCTTCCGGTTCTCTCGATCACGCCAGAATGCAGAGAAGGCTAAGGTTTCCTCTAACATCTCGCCCAACGAGAGTGAAATTAGAGACCTCATGGTTTCTGCAAGTGAGACCTATCTCCCTTTTGGGATGGGTCGGCATTCCTGTCCGGGTCGATATTTTGCCGCGGTTGAGTTAAAGCTATTTCTTGCTTACCTGGCGGTTCATTACGACATAAAATTGGCCAGTGAAAGACCGAGCTTCTTTTGTATCGGGCATTTCCCTATTCCACCACTGAAAGGCAAGTTGATGGTTCGAAGAAAGAAGAGTGTATCATAGATTAGCTTGGGAAATCTAACGGTGGCAGTAGATGCCACTAGTTTAGCGCTATGAGTCTCGCAAGATTTTAAAAGTAAGACCTAGTCAGACATATAACACGCTATGCAATACAATCACACTTCTCAAGATACAAGGATAAGTTTGGACCAGTCAGTTCTCTATAAGTCTAGTAGCGTCCGCAATCAAGCCTC
Source organism: Allantophomopsis cytisporea (assembly GCA_024752435.1). Classification (NCBI taxonomy): domain Eukaryota; kingdom Fungi; phylum Ascomycota; class Leotiomycetes; order Phacidiales; family Phacidiaceae; genus Allantophomopsis; species Allantophomopsis cytisporea. The sequence continues at coordinate 27,002 of CP103034.1, forward strand.
TATGACTGCAGCTACTGATCAAGGGTTGTACCACTAGTGCGAGATGGTACCTCGCATTTGAGAGCTGTCATATTTTAGCTCGATATTCAAGTACAGGGGGCTCAATGTATTTGTAGAGTTGATTATAGCAGCAGTTCCAGTACAGATTGTATGATCGGGAGTCATATGTAATTTTGTTGAGCGGACTAATTCGCAAATCATTTCATATATCTCCTTCGCTTTCGCCTTTATCCGTGGCTGAGGATCATCCATGAGTTCCCACCTGGTTGCAGGATCCGTCCAAGCCGTGTACATGAATCGGTATGCGCTCAAGATCGTTACCCCGTTGGATGTGCTTCGGTTAGATAGACCAATTATCGGCTTGAAGTAAGCGGCAGTCTTCATGCAAATATGCGGGGAACTGGCCTCCCTTCCCATTGTCGTTTCTACCGTCGGGACCGGTGTCGGCCTCAGAACCAAGGCATCAGAGGATTACGGAAGATCTGGTCACAATAGCAATAGCAATCACGGTTGGTATTCAGAGATGAAGAAGGAACGTATTAGGCAGTATAAGTAGAACTTCTACGGATGAGAACCTCTTAGCTAGAACATCATCAATTCAGAGAACAATTCTGCTCCGTCAACTTCGTTTTGGAAACGCGACTCTACTCCAGCGCCGGGCCTGTCCTCTTCACCGGGTACTGCATCGCTAGCGTGGAGGTGTTACACTACCAGTAAGCCGGACCAGCATGGCTCGGCCCCTTATCATCGATTCCCCGAGGCTGTATCAATATCGCGTCGTACTCTAATTTAGTGATGAGTCCCGTTCATTCTGATGAAGCTTGGAGAATCTTCACTAGACTGTATAAGATTTTATGTGTTTTTTGAACTATCCATGTTCCAGATCAGTCCGTCAACCAAGTTTAAGTAGCGGTTTCAGAAATCGGTATTCTTCTAGACATAAGGGCTTGAATATGAGTTCTTAGACTAAGAATAACTGTACAGGGCTCAGACGTTCAGATTTTGTCTGTTTCTCTAGGGAGCAGCAAGCTGTGACAGGACCATGCTTCGCCTCCCGCGCACGCACGTGCAGCCAATACGTGTATGCGAGATCGGATGTGAGCAGAATTGTGCATTATTCGAGTGAGATATCATACAATCCAAGACTTCTCACCATATATGCTAAGATAAGTACCCGGGAGTGTGAGTGGTAGCGTGCGACCTATGACGATGCTGACTATAGTATCTGTGGGGGTATGGAAGCTAAGTACATCCACGGCGATAATCTTCCTACTTCATCTAGTGTCTATGGTTTTCGTATCATTCCGTCCTTCAGGACTGGCACCCAAACTGGGTATAGCTATGTGGTGAGTCACCGTACTTAGAAAGCTACAATCATACTACAAAACGTCAAGATGCATGTGAATCTTGCATCTTTTTAATCAATACACGATTGGTTCTCGACCCCAAAATGGTCACTTGAAATGACAACACTCGATAGTCTGAGCGGTGCCTGTTTGGATATTTAGATAAGCACATGATCCCCGTTGAGGCTTGAGGATGTGCGGGATCCATAGCTTTGTGTCTTTATTAAACTATTATGGATGATTCTCTAATTAGTGGTAAGCACTAAAACTAGGCAGAGAGACCACAATAGTGGCACTTATTTGACTACTACCATCGGTCCAGTAAGAGTATAAAAATCTAAGAAATCATAATCACATTTTCTGTATCACGTATCGTTGGATCATCACTAATTTGTAAGGATAGTTACATCTCAAAACCATTTACTATGAAATAACATTGGATAGAAAAGCCATTTCATTCACGAATTTTCCCAATAAATTCAATCTAGTCATACGCAATAAAGCATCTCACCTCGATGCTATACCTTGTTGGAGCATCCTCTACATCCACACCACGAAAGCTAGTATGAGGCACAATCCGTGCGTCTGCATATCGAGGAGCGCTATCGTAAATTTTAAATGCAAGTACCTCATTTGGTTCCTGCTCCGGGTAATAATACCATTGATGCTTTCCATCGCCTCCATTTGTGAGATAGGATTCGGTCTGGCGAGGGGTATTCTCGTAGGCGATGTGCAATATCTCGTCAGATTCAGGGACAGTGCGTGCGTCAGCAACGGTGAGAGGGTCTTTCAATATGGTCCTTAGGGGACGCCAGAAGTTGACCACTTGCCATCGTCGATTTTCATACTCCTGAAAGTTCTGCGGCCGGATCCTCTTAACGAACGTGGGAGCATGAATTGGTGCAAAATCGACATGAGGGCGGACCACGGGGCCACTATATGACGAGTAGTCGGTGCCATATTTGGTGTTGAAAGGAGTGTTTCGGACTCGGTGGTCGAAGATGATCACTTCAGAAACGCCGAACCTATACATGAGTGATTAGCTATGGCTATCAAGCAGGATTGATTTGAAACTCCGAAGACTGTAAGTCAAATAAAGAGAGCAAGGAGACTGTGCAGAAGATATATATGAAAGCTATTCACGTACTTTTCTTTGATCATCTGCATCATAGCTGGATAATAGACGCGTTTGATACTCTCGTCGCTTGAAAAGTCGGCGTTCGGCTTAGGATGGTTGATATATTCAAACCCGCTCTCATCGATGGTCTTGTTCAGTCCACGGGCATCATGAATAACGACTGTTTTATCGTCTGTAAATTCAGGCTTCAAAAATGGCAAGTCTTTCTCTGTAGGCTTGATCCCATCTTCGGATATCTTTGAGTAGAATATATGGGCCAGAACGTCCTTCTGTGGGCCATCACCAGCAAGCACAGTTCTGAATTTATCTTGAGCTCGAGGATCTGCTTCTGCTTGAACATTCGCCTCTTGGGTTTGAACAACTGCAGCAAGTTCAGACATATCTAAGTAATAAATCGAGAGGAATGGGACTTTGTGTATAACTAGTCCTACGATGTGAAGGCAAATTGCATGTTTTGTGATGATGTATCTTCCAAAATCGAAGGAGTGGGATGGACGTCTTTTTATACACTAATATCCGCTGTTGAAAAGGCTCTTGCTTAATTATCGTGTAGGTTTAGTGCTTACAATGCCTTGAGGAAGACAGATTGCTATTTGCACAATACCCAGAAAAGTCCTGACTCTTTCAAATATATATTTGGTGCACAGACACCAATAAATACTTACGTTGAAATATCTAATACTTATAAGGTATGACATTCGTTGCATGTCTTTATTTTATCTACTCATTATTCTAATCTGGGACCTGCATTTTTGTGAGATTGTGTTGGAGAACAGAGACGCTGTGTAACGACGACACTGGAAAGGAACAGTTATGACCACCAGAAACCTCTGAATGACCTGAAAAAGTAGGTGAATAGTAAACAATTGAAGTCATCGGTCCAACAACGCAGGAATTGTCAATTAGAAATTGCGTACTCCGCACCCGCACATCGTATATTATAGAACTATAGCATATCTCGGTGAGCTTTTCTCGTTTCGTAAAAATTAATGAATGGGTTGATGTACGTTTTACTGCACACACTAAATCCAGTGCATGTTGACGATATACCTATGTTGTTCGTCGTGCTTACTTGCAAGATCTGAAGTTCGATTCTCAAGAATAAACCCTTGATCCTTAATTCTTGAAACTGATTTGGAAGACACGGAAGTACCATAAAGCGTCCATTTGGTTCAAAAGCTATGGAGAGGTGGATTGCTATTACCGCGAGAATCTGTACCAAGATATATCAAGGAAACGTAAGCCGTTACTTTCTTTCTACCAAACCGATCCCGCTCTTGTCACATAACTTCACTTCGTATCTCATAAGCGGATTCATCATCCGTTGACCTATTGTAGTTGAGATACATACTTTGTATATATATACTGGTGGCTGGTGCTTAATCGCCTATACCGAGGTAAATTTCATACACAGTGTACACGTGATGGCAGTAGAAGTAGGGAGACTATTATTTAGGTCTAATTTCAGAAAAAAGACTACCGATACCTTATGATCCTTTTGTCTTGTTACTTATCCGCTTCAAGTTGAGAAACTCTCCACACCAATCTCTCACAACTAGCTTCTTTCCTCCTAAGCATATCCAAAGCCTTCTGTGCCCGTTCTAGAAGCGTTTTCCCTTCTACAACCCTCTGCCTATTCGGCTTCACAATACCTGCCGCTAACAGTGCTGGTATCACCGTGCTTTGAAGATGCTCTTTAAAGAACTCGTTCTTGAATTAATTGAGTTAGTACTTCAACTATAGCAACAATTTGCCGTACCAACAGACATGTAGAGAAAGCGTACCTTGAAGTAGAAATGGGTTCTTACACCCCTTGTATCAACGCCCTCCTTCCATCCTGCCGAGAACTGTACATTCATGCTGTATTCTGGGGCATCTTTTTCTGTTGCGTCCTTCAAAATCACCGGTAAGAGGACTGCAACTTTGGTACCCTTCTCAGCAATTTTGGCCAGCTCGGCCAGGCTTCCGATTTTAGAACCAATGCAGTCAAAAATGAATGGTATTTTTGGCTCAGTGGAGTGCGTCGTAGCCGCTTCAAGAATAGCTTTGGCTACGTGGGGGTCTTGATAATCGAAAACCTGCGTGGCTCCTAGAGAACGGAGGTGTGCATGATTTGACGGCGAGGCAGTGGTTATCAAGTTCTTGTAACCCCAATGCTTGAGAATTTGTAATGCATACTGTCCGCAAGAGGATGCTCCACCCCATATCAGAATCGGAGAGTTGGCGTGGTCCGGTTGTGGTACAGATGGACGTGGCCAGGGAAGTGGCAACGACAAGTCGGAAGTGACGGTATGGAAAACGGTTACAACGTTATTTGGTAAAGTCACGGCTTCTTGGAGTGTAAAGCCTTGAGGAACCTATAGTAGTGGTTATCTTAACATTATTCATCCAAGATTGGAAAACTCGGGCAGTAATTCATAATACCTTGCCAAGAAATGTTTCTGCGACTGTAACGAGTTCCTGAGAGCCCTTGTTTTTTTGTTCTACGAAGCAGAACCCAAAAACCTTGATTATTGGGATTAGTATGTTACATTTCCGGCAAAAGAAAAAAGGCTTTTATCGTGGAAAGATTTTTTTCCATGAACAACTCACCTTATCACCATTTGCCAGATTTCGAACCTCGGTTCCAACTTCTATGACAGTTCCAGCAATGCTATCTCCCAGTACCTGTGGGTGCTTCACTAACAATCCTCCATCGTTTTGGTGTAAGTCTAAAGGCGTAGACACAGCCCACTCAACGCGGACCAAAACCTCTCGTCCTACTGGCTGGATGGTAGGAGCTTGTATTATAGCAAGAGGAGCGCGTACGCTAACAGTGACAACCGCGTTATGAGTGGACATAATATACTATGTTTGAGAAGATGAATTGAAGATAGAAACGGATATTGATCAAAGTTGAGAATATTTTTGGAGATATTGATCTTTTGATACGTCGTTCACATAATCACCTGTTTATATATCACTTCTACTGATCTTGATCCATGATAGTCTAAGAATCTCTTCCAGACATGGTGAAGTCTTCTCGGGATTCCCGTACAACGTTTCTAAGCAATACAATCTGATGTCCAAATTTCTCGTGGCAGCCTCCCTAATGCGGTTAGGTGCCGAAACTAAATCTCGGAAAAGCCGATTCTGCTGACCAACCTTATTACATTCCGCTTCGTTTGGCTTCACGCTCATAGTGACCAACTTGTTCATACTTATTCGCAAACTCTACTGGAAATCGTATTTCGGGATATCCCTATTGCCGGCGTACAGAGAAGCTATGTGGAAGAAATCACCAACTTGATGTAAAATGAACACAACCAAAGGAAATGCCGAAGGTCGAACCCCTCAAGCATGTGACAGATGGTACGCCGCATTGATCCAATTTGATGCATCGATGTGACAAACTGCTGATTTTGGGCAGCCGGCGAAGCAAGACTAAATGTTCTGGATTTCGACCACGTTGTCACAGCTGTCTGAAAAGAAAGATGATATGCTCGTGGCCAAAAGCCGCTGTACCAGGGAATTATTATCCAATTGAGTCTACCGAAGCCCAATGTATCCTCAATATTTCGAATGGAGCACAATTCATACCTGATCCTGTTGCTGGCGCCAAAAGCGAATTTTTACCTCCTGCAAATCACCTACTGCAGCGTTTGCTAAACATCTTTGTCGCCCGTCACCATGATGTGGAGCTATGTTCTTTCCTCCATAAACCGACTACAGATCTGTCTGTCTTATGGAGACAATCGCCTCTTCTCGTGACGTCCATTCTTAGCCTCTCAGCTCTTTATGTCTCCGAGAGTGAGGCAAAGGAAGAGTTTGGATTTGAGTCTGCGACAGCATTATCAGAACACTACGCAAAACTTGCCCGAGGCTACGCACAGGCTCTTTTCGATGTACCTTCAGGTGTGTAGTACTCTTCTCATACCACTCGTTACCTTCTCTGATATTATTCTCGATATAAGTATCCACAGTTCAAGCATACTTAATTCTTGCCATCCGAGAATTGGTAACTTGGACAAACTTTAAAGCATGGGGGTACTCTGGTATTGCCATTAGGATGGCCCAAGCATTACAATTAGGTTTAGAACTTAACCGACGTTATTCGGTTCGACAAAAAGAAATACGCCGAAGAACATTCTGGGCTTGCTTCGTTGTTGACCGTTTAGTATCGTACCACTGTAATCAACCTTTTTCCATTGGTATACTATCGGCAAGTGCTCAACTCCCTTGTCCAGAGAACGTTTTCGTTTTTGAAGAAGAGCATTCTGGGCCAACTCTTGAAAACATCATCCTACATACGGATCAGCTGTCTCAGCTTGGTATTGCACCATTCTTTATCACAATGGTCCATCTTTGGGATAAGATGGCGTTTCTTCACATATCTGGAGGAAGACGACACTCGGTATATGCGCCAACCGACCCAACCGGAGAATTCCACCGGTATGAGAAAGCCATCAATGATTTCGCATCCAGCCTACCTCCCCGTTTATTTTGGTCAATTCGCAATTACAAATTACATCAGGTTACTGGGCAGGCCCAAGCCTTTGTAAACTTGAATTTCTTGTTGCAACACTCAAAATGTGTCATGCACCAAGAATATCTCCCTCAACTAGATTCACAATATGGTTTCAAACCCGACTTCCACGAAGCGGAGAGCAATGATGCTGCGGGTATTTCCCTCGACTACATTGATCAGAAGATTATCCGTACCTGCATTGATGCTATTCATGAAATAACAGATATGGTGGCCATCCTAAGCACTGGTTCGGAGAATGATCGTGCAATGCTTCAATCTGTTTTCGTAGCTAACGCTCTTATGACGGCTTCGGCGGCGCATTTATGGATCATTCACACTCAGACTTGTGACAGATGCCCTAAGGACGTAGCAAGAGCCAATTACGATAAGCTGCTGCAGGTCATCAAGTCATGGCAACCGCGATGGCGTGTAGCGTTTGCGTGGGCAGAGACGCTCGAAGTGCTTTACAAATTATACGACTTTGCCTATGGTGCTGGAGCTAGGTCAGATTTTGATTTTCTGACAGAGGAAGCTGATGAATCCCCTGAGAATACTGAATTGATTGAAGAGGTAACGGAGAAAAACGGAGTGCAGTCAGTGCTCTCTGAGGGAGATTGTCTAAGCGGCTCAGGAGCAATATGTCAACGTTTGCATGATAAGGTACGAAGCATCGTTCTGAATCCTTTGCATTCGACAGAAGTCAAGAAACGAAATTTAAGAATATATTGCAAATCCTTGTGGCAGCAGACATGGATCCATGAGCCATTATCAGGACCTGCTGAGGATTTTTCGAATATGGATGCTGTTTTGGGGTCAAATGGTCCTGAGATTTTCAATGTACCAAGTAATGACACGTGTTTGGAGTTATAGTACTTGGGCAATGATAGTTTGTTAACCCAGAGGATATTTCAGTAAGAGTAGCAGTAAGAATAGAATCACCCTGTCGAATATTTACACTCTCGGTCTCATGCATTAGCTTTGAAGCATAAAGAAAAATGTTCATTATGAAGAGATACAGATACAATTATGAACTAGTTGTAAGTGCCACAGTATTTGATGTCTAAAGTTTGTGCCTCATCATTTTCATAAATAGCTACTTTGTCATCCGGACTCCAGATCCAGCACGTAAAACTCTCACCTAGCCCAACAAAGCTGACTTTTGCGGTAATTAGTAAAGGCTCTAAAGCCTTCGTTTTTTGACCCATGACAGGGCTATGAGAACCATGGTCGAAATGATAAATAACTTCCAAGCAGTATAGTACTATTCAAAATGAAACAGCCTCAAATGCAATCGGCTTTTCCGACTCAGAACCGACAAACATTAAGATTGCAATGCGAAATTCTATCGGCTTTTCCGACATAGAGCTGACCAAAAATATTTCGCTCTCCTTTTATTTTAGTTTAAAGAGACGTGCCTCGATGTCTGAAACTATTTTCTTGTTCCATATTGTACTTTTACTTTTCCAATATATAACCTGAAATATCTGTAACTGCAACCACATTCTCTCTTTCTTACATTAGCCGCCAACTTCGTCATTATGGGATCTTTATCAGCAGGAGACTGCTGCACCAAGGGGATCAAACACGAAGGCAAAGTAGCTGGAAAGCTAGAGAAAATTGGGAACAGTTAGTTTACTTTTGAAAATTTCTTTAATCTACATTTAAAGTTTTCGACCTAATATTTCAATCTCTACAGTTGACACTTATTTCGCACGCCCCGCCAACAATTCTACTGAGAATGCTATCATCATATTCTCCGACGTGTTTGGTATCTATCAAAACATTCAATTAATTGCAGACGAGTTCGCGGCACGGGGCTATCTTGCTGTTATCCCTGATCTTTTCAACGGTGACGCTATTGGAGTCGAAGCATTCTTTGGCCAGAAAGTCTCACTACCAGAATGGCTTACCAAGCACACAACAGACGATGTTGACCCTATCTCTGAGATCGTCATCAGTTATTTGAGGACAGCTCTCAACGTTAGAAATCTCAGTGGCGTTGGATATTGTTTCGGAGGCAAGGTTTGTGAAATTCTACCAAGTCAAAAGATGTCCGATAGCTAATATTTCGACCTCTATAGTATGTCATTCGCAACCTAAAAGACGGCATATTAGATGCTGGTTATACCGCCCACCCATCTTTCATAACAACTGAAGAACTCGAAGCCGTCACCAAGCCTTTGTCAATCGCAGCTTCAGGTAAGTTACCTCCATAAATCTGCGAGTACGTTGCTTAGTAATATTGACTGACTCTACATATAATTTCAAGAAGTCGACAGTATCTTTACAAGAGAGCTTCGATTCGAAACGGAAAAGATATTGGCGAAACTTCACAATCCCTACCAGATCAATCTCTATGGAGGTGTTGAACATGGCTTCGCACTACGAAGTGACCTTAGTCTCTTGCACGTTCGTTTTGCCACGGATCTGGCCTTTGAACAGGCAGTTACTTGGTTCGATAGGTTTGCAAAAACTGAGTAAATTGTTGCGAGTTAGGCCATTTGTTTCGTGTCTTAGCTGGGACTCTTATTCACTGTCAATTACTGAGCTATCTAGATCGTCAAGAGGTTGTAGCTACCAGGCGCATGCACTCTGTTCTTTCTAAACTCCTTCATTTTGTCACGCATATAGCTAGCAATTCCAGATGGCGACGGCGAGGTAGAAATTGACATCTGATCAATTTCCAAGATCTGGTTATGTATGGTGAAAAGTTCGCAATGTTGTTTCCGAGCCATCAGAGAACGAACCCAAAGCTGGTGTGACTTGCTGTCTATCACCCCGCATTCATCATATACCTTCACTCTGTATCGATTACACTTCTCTTAATTATGAATTACACCCACCGCCAAGATTTTATCTATTCGATTTCCTACATTGTTCTCCATGATCGTTTCCAATTTCAAATCCTCGATACAGCATATTTACTACGCCGCCGAATGACATGCCCGTACTTATACAGCATATAAGGAATAGGAGTCAATAGCAAGCTAATACAAGCCAGAATCGTTAAGGTCCAATGCACACCCATATTGTTGTAAAAGGGTATGCCGGCCACGGTCATACCGCCCGCGGTCAGGTATCGTGCGAATGTCACAAATGTGAGTGCGGAAGCTGCATAGATCTCGTACGCGTCGATGATATACATGTAAGCACTCATGAAGATGCATATCAGACCATAACCGAAGAGGACGGATGCAAGTATAGGAGACCATATACTGATGGATGGCTGGAATTTGTCAGCTATCGCATTGATACATAGCAAGCTTGAATGATTGCAGAACTTACATAAGCTGTCCAACCCATCCAGAACAATGAAACTGGGATTGCAGGAGCACCACCTAGCATTGCGAACCACAATCGAATTTCGGGATTGACATGAGCACCATTCTCGAAACTGTGCTTCTCTAGGTCCCGCTTCGTCTTGATGTAAACAAAGGGCACTAGAGGCGTAGCTAGGATAATGCCAACGAACATTGCGACGAAGATGACATTTGTGAGACCTTGACTCGTGCCATATATATCACTGAAAATGTATGTGTACCCATCGAGGAAGGTGAATAGAACAATATAGAGGACCGTCAGATAGAGTGCTATCAACACAACGATCGGCTCCGTCATTATCAGAAATGGCCTCTTCATCGAGATCTTTAGACGGGTCCATAGTGTCATGTTGGTGATCTCCAACTCGGCCCGAAATCGATCATCACCTGTGATTCGTCGGAGATGTTGCGCCTTCCATTTCAGCAGAAGTGGTGGATATGTCTCCTGCTGGAACAATACAACCAAGCTCAAAACGATCCCAGCTAGAATGAGCGTGATCCACTCAGTCCATCGCCAGCTCCCAATATGGCCGACCCCAATATAGCTTCCAATCACAGGGCCCAGCACAGGGCCGCCGAAGCCGGGGATGGCAAATAAGGGGAACGCGTACGTCTTCTCCAATGAATCCCACATGTCGGAGACGGAGCCACCAGCACATGTTAAAGGGGGCGAACCGAACAATCCGGCCAAGAATCTGAATGCTAGCTGTGCTCCGATGTTGGGCGCAAGTCCTGATGCCATGATGAAGATCATAAAGAGAATCAAAGTAACGATATATACTATGTTGCGTCCAAATGTCTCTGAAAATGGCCCAGCAAACACTGCGCCTACGCTATAGCCTGCCAGGTATATTCCTACGTACGATGCCTTGTTAGCTGAAAGATCCACTATTCCGAGCCAAGACGGATCCCACACACCTGTTGCCAATGACTCAACTACCTCACTCACCCCGAACTCGGCACTGGCTTGGGGTGAAATTGCAGTATCTATTGAAGATGCTGCTCCCACAAGAAATGCGATCGCTGAGACGACGAGGGTTGTACCTACCCTGGTAGCTTTGCTGTAGTTTCTAGGATTCAATGGATCATTCTCCCCTTCCCAGCCTACAACGAAAACTTTGGAACCTTTCCCCTCATGGGACATACGATCCCGCGCCTCGATGCCGTTCAGCGCATAACCAAGCGCGGTTCTTGCGGAGTATCGTGTTCGTGTAGGGGCGAGGTCGCTTGTCTGATCCTTCTCAAGATTGACCTCATCATCACGTGAATCGTTTTTGGACATGGCATCGGAATTGGAGCTAGTAGGACGTTGGACGGACGTTGTAGCTGGTGTTGACTGTGATGGCCGATTTGAAGACTCTGTCCATGCCGTCGCTTTTTCTTGATCCCTCTCGAGCTGTTTTTGGACAGCGAGGTCAATTCTCCGATACTGCAAGAAAGATTGCATGGCGATACAGAGATCCGTGGACAGCGTAGGGTTGGGTATTTAGGACCTCCATGGCGACTTCGTCCCTTATATGGAAGACAGCCACCGATCGCCTGCGGTATGAATGGTGCCGTTGAAGTAATTCGTCCATCTTCTACGGTTCGAAAGATGCCGTGAAAGGAACAATTTGACCCACCTTTCTGATCGTCTACTATAAGATCTTCAGAATAAGAGTACACATTTATTATCAGTGGCGATATAGATCACAAATTCCGTGTGGTTTTCGATTCATTGCCATCACAGCGCTAACCAGAATTGGTAACACGGTTGATTATCTCCCATGTGCGGAAAGTCATAGGATTGGTAGAAATAACCCGGTGGCCATATCACATGATCGAACACCACATTGAGAAGAATTCACCGCTGCGGGCACAATAGAACAACCACGGTGGGTTCTAGAACCGTGTTGTAGACAGTAGAGTGGTTAATGTTCTACTTGAAGAAACTTTACATACTAGAATACAAAAAGTACCTTCCTTCACTAGCAACACCGGATAAAGTGTCCAAGCTAAGGGATCTTGAGATCACTACACTCCACTTCAATACATGTATATAGACTCTCATGTTAAATATTAGAATTCCACTTCAACATAATTCGTCCTTTGTCTGGGGAGAATATTTACCCAGCATTCGAGTTCGTATCAGAGAAATGAGCGAATCTATGGCCGGCTCTCTCTCGGATAATTTCTCGATACGTCATCGCTCCATTGCGATGCAGATCCGCTAAACCCAAAGATAGGGTCGTATAAGATAGGCGGGCTTGTGTCCTGCAGGGCATCATAGGGAAATCGATGGCTCGAGGTCGCACCCGCTGTAACTTGAGAGGCTGATAGTCCAGCACCGGGAAATGAAGATAAGCTGGATGCGCCCACGACCGGCTCAAATAGTGAATATTGTGATGACTGCTCAGCAATTTGTTGGTCTAGGTTAAAACTCTGGATAATGGCATCCATATCCAAATCTGGTAAGGCGAGGTCAACTTCCGTCCGATGTTCAACAAACAGCATTTGCGAAATATCTTCCATACCAGCTGCAGCGGATGAGCCGTTTTGGTTTTGACCCAGCGTGGTCATCTGAGCCGATTGTGGGACGTTATCACTCAGTCGGATAGATTCGTAGTCGTCAACTACAACTCCCATGCGTTCTATTATACTACGTATAATGCGCATAGCTCTTTTCGGCGCGTGACAAACTTTCTGATGTTCATTGAGAACGTGCAGACAAGTTTGCAACGCCTTGTGCGCTTCCGATCCGGCTTCTCTCTGGGCGGCCATCCGAACATGAATGGTTGCGCTCACATACGTTGCGTAGGAGATGATGTACGGAGAGGACTTGATCCAGAAATACCTTCCATATGCCCGTAAGATGTGATCTATTTCGGACGCGGCAGATGCACATGCGACGAATGAATTGAACGCAGCTGAGGTAGAAGTAGACTGGAGATGGCCCTCTGAAACAAATGGTCGGTGGAGCAATATTCTTAGAACATTGAACAAGGCTCTATAACGAAAGACGTTAGTAGGACTGCTACGCATGCTGCTAGAGAGGACCTACAATAGCGAGAACATATGGGGTAGTAACGCTGTACGCGCTGACTCTGAGGACTTGAAGTCTAAATATGCTGGTAGAGCTAAACGCCAAGTTTTCAGGTCATCATCCAAGGCCATTGCCTCCCGAAAGAGATCATAAGGACTTCTTGTTGTGCATTTCTCAGAATAAAGACAGCTGATGATCCGTTCCATAATGATGCCAAGCCTGCATTGCTCTTTAAAAATGGATAAACTATAAAGTGGCGGGCCGGGATGATCTCTCTTATCCGTATGAGTGAGTGGAATGAACTGTTCCAACTCCTCGTATTCATCTAGAAAAGTAAGAGGAACATTAGTATCGGCTTCACGAAGACGTGCAGGTCTTCCCTGGTATAAAGACTGAATTTTGTCCTTGACTTTTCAGTTTGTCAAAGAGTCGTCAGCAACAGCCAAAAAGAGGCAACGGGGCTTATTGCATACCATACGCGCCCCAAAATATCCTTCGACGAACCTCCAAGTCCTCCTCACGAAGTGCTCGGTTATTTCGCTGTGCGGAGGAGTCAACGTGGATCCCTAGGTCAATAATCATGTTGAAAGCTATGCCTGCGTAGAGCCATGAAGTGCTCCTATCATCGCACCATGTGAACAAAGGGCTTGCGATGATAAGTAAGGCTTGTATCGTGGTAACCTCACTCTTATCATGGCTTGTGCTTAGCAACTCGGTGAATCTTTGCCAGTAAGTCCATCCTGCAGTCCGTACATCTTGAGAGTCATGAAGACTCTTAGTCCGAGGACTATCTTTGGTTGCTGTGAAATAGACAGCATTTAGGAGGAGTTTCGAAAAATAGGGACCAGCGCACGCCATATCGCGCATGAATGTAGGGCGGTAAATGACCAATCCGTAATCATGTTGCCTGTTGAAATAAACGGAAAGCAGATGCATACCAAGATCTGGGTCAATTCCGTCGAAATCAAGCTTGTTGGTAGTAAGATTGAGAGTCTCAAGCTGACCTAGAAAAGTGGATGTCAGCAAATTGATCCATATTATGCCGTTTATGAAGCACTTAGCAGTAATACGCTCCACAGCGATTGTAGGCATGGGCAGGCTCTGAACATACGTTGCTTTGTGGCCTCTGCCATTAATCGGCCTTTAATCCATTCCTCGGGAACTTGGGGTTCCACTGTCCCTTTTTGCTGCTTCTCACGTCCAGCAGACTTCTCGTCGAACATCGCACTTGATGGACCGTGATAGCGGGATTCTCTATCGGCAGCGGAAGAGCCAGGTAAGAAAGAATGATTCCTATAATGCTTTCTGACGGTATCTGGAGACTTATATGGATACGCCGGCACTTCTGGAACCTGTAATAGATGCTTCGGACATGCCTCAGCGCCTAAATGAGAACTATTCGGCTCATACAAGGGTGTTGCTTCTTCACTTGTCCTTGCCGGCGATCTCAGCTCCTGAATTGTGCCTACACTTTGCCTTAACTCCTCCTGAAGCCGTTGATTCTCTTTCTCCAATTGATGAATACGCGCATTGGAAGGCCTTCAAGAAGTATTAAGCATCCAAACGCGCATGTTGTTGAGACTAGATTGGCTGACCTTTTCTTCTTTGAATTTTCAGTATAAATACAATCCCTATTAGACGCTTGGCAGTGCTGGCACTTGGGTTTTTCACCACCACACTTCATCTAATTATATACCAAAATAAGCCGCGACTTAACTACGAAAATCGGGAGGTTTATTCTTACTTTCCTTCGCCGACAGAAGTTGCAGGCTATAGGAGCGCGCCTATCATATCGCGCATTGTGCTCGGTTGGCCTTGAAGAAGACATAACCTTGATAAGAGACTTCTAATCAATTCGTTAGGGCTGTCTTGAGCCGTGGATGTGATAGCTAGAAAGATGTTTTGGAAACTAGTTATGATCGAAAACTACTGAGAAGTTGACAAGTCGTTGCTTCGTGGCTCTTGGACGGCATCACGTGGAAATATTTGTACCTGTGTTGCTCGGAAAAGAATCGGCTAAACTGTTTGTTATGGCGTACCCAGGTAGTTATGTATATACTTCGGATAAGCAAACTCAACTAACTCTGTTCGCATTGTGATTTTCACATGTTAAAACCGGCTTAGTTTTCTACTATGGGCCAACTACTCTACTTATGCAATTACTACCAAGTCTGTTCGTAGCTGTAAACTCCAAGCATGTGATATGCCTGAGGCTAGTGTGATTTTCAGGTGTATAACGGCTTGATTTTCTACTATAGGCCAACTACTCTACTTATACAATTACTACCAAGTCTGTTTGTAGCTGTAAACTCCAAGCACATAATATATGCCTGAGGCTAGAATTTATATCCTCCCCTACCTAAATCCGATCGCACCTGTAATTAGTTATATAATAGTTATATAACTCGTTCAAAGTAAAGCTATTG
Source organism: Allantophomopsis cytisporea (assembly GCA_024752435.1). Lineage (NCBI taxonomy): Eukaryota > Fungi > Ascomycota > Leotiomycetes > Phacidiales > Phacidiaceae > Allantophomopsis > Allantophomopsis cytisporea. Next base: position 42,761 of record CP103034.1, read on the forward strand.
ATACCTTTATAACTCTTATAAAGGTCTTCGATCGACTTAATTGGTAAGTTATATATATAGTTACTTGTACAAGTTATCTTATAGTAGGCTAAAGTCTAGTTATATCTTTATATAACTCAATCCCTAGTTAAAGGCCTATATATTGACCCCTCTTTACTTCTAAACCCTCTTTCTTTTCTTTATTAGAACAATATCAAGCTTTCGTTTGTAAACTTCCCTTCTTCCTTCTTTATCTTTTATTACAAACGAAATTTTATCTTTTCAAATTTTTCGATTGAACATCAAGATAAGTACCTGAGTTGATTAGTAGCCTGGTAGTTATACTACTAGCTATAGTAGTTGTAGTAGTCGTAGTAGTAGTAGTAGTAGAAGTAGCAGAAGAAATAAAAGTAGCCTATTAAGTTACTATACTAAGGTTTATACAACCTATTCCTCAATTTTTGTTCGCGACTAATTTTCCCTAGACTATTAAGGTTGCTACCTAGTAGCCTTTAGTTACTACTTCTTAAGCAAAGTAGATTTGTAAAAATCTCCTTGTTTAAAACAAGTTGGTTTAAAAGCCTAACCGACAGATAAACTTGTCTAAATATATCTTGTACAATTAAGCTGCTGTTATCTAGACTTATAGTTATATTTAAGAATATACTTACAAGTCTTACGATCGAGGTACTAGCCCTTTCAACAATTGCGTCTTTATCCTAACCTCTAATGTTTTAAAAGAGGCAATAAAGGGCTAGCTTCTATTTAGAGGTGCTTGTACTAATTGCTTCTAGGGTAGTTAAAGTAGAAGATACTCCCTTCGTCTAAACAAAGGTAGGTTAAATTCCTTTTTTTTTGTTACAAACGAATTTTAGTTCGATCGAAATACTAACTGTTTTTAGGCAAAGGTACTAAAAAGGCTGCTTTAGGTTTACTCTATTAAAACAATAGCTATTCTTATATTTACCTCGGACGAGATTACAACTTAAATACGTTTAATAGCGTTCGAGATGCTTTAGCTAAGTTAAAAAGAGTTAAAAGAGCTCTTTAAGATCGTAGTAAAGCTATTGAAGGTAGTTGTAAAGTTGTAGATGTTAACTCTAAGTCTTTTTAAAAGGGATTTTCTTTAGACGAAGCTAAGTCTAATAAAGAAATAGAGGATTAGTTTAAATTTAGTATTTTCTAAGAGTTAGTCTGATTAAAATACTAAGAGCGCTCTTTTAGCTTTATTAATTAGTAATTGCAATTGTATAGTTTTACCTATTTCGAAAATCAACCCTTTGTACAAAATTTAAGTAACAAATAAAATTCTAAAAGAATATTCGAACGTAATATATTCTAAGTATCTCTTTTATTACTATATAAAAGGAGACTCAAGTTAATATAGATCTCTATAGCGTTTTAGCAGAAGATTCGCTCGTAAAAAATAGCCGGCTCGTTTATTCCTAACTCGTTGAATTGTAGGCAATCCGTTCGAGATATTTACAGACTAAATAATCGTTTGTTTAAAAGTAAGCTTAGGTATAGTTACATTAAGTTTCTTAGGCTTTCTAGGTTTCTTTTTGCTTGTCTCTGACGGTTAATCTATTAGCTTTTGAAGTAGTACAAAGTATTTTTTTAGCTTGTCTAGCCTTCGTTTTTGTTTGGGTCTAACTTTGTTCGGAATACTTTAAGTATTAGTTGTCTTCGGCTGTTCGTTGTCCGATCGTACTTTTCCTTCTTGTTGTCTATACTATTCGTAGTATTCTTCAAGTATTCGTTTCTTTTTTTGTTGAATATCGAACGAAACTTAGCTAGCAAGTTCTTTTTCGTTCGAATAACGTCTAGGGTAAAGTTGTAAATCTCGTTCGACCTTTACGTTTACCGGTTCTTCCGATCGAGATTTACATTGTTCTCGTCGTTCTTTTTGTAGTTGTAGCCGAATACTTAGGTTCTATCCGTTCGAAACCTCCTCGTATCGGAATCTTTAACTTTTAGATCCCTTCTCTATTGTTTCTTTGATCTTAGGTAAAAATACTTCGTTCGAAGCATCGGCTTCTTTTGTAGCTTCTTTTACTTCTTTCTCTTGTCTCTTTTTAAAAAGCTCTATTCTCGTTCAGAGTTTTTAGAAGACTACTTCTTTATATGTTTTTTCTTTGTTCTTCCCTTCCCCTAACTTGCTTCGATCGAGCCTTCTCGATTGTATTTCGACCTACTCTCTTTTTGTTATAGTAGCTAGGTCTTTATATATAAATCTAGGAATAAAGTCTCGTTCGAGCTCTATTTTTGTCTGAGGGGAAGTATTAATCAGATAAAAGTATTCTCTAATCTTATTAGCATTGTAAATAGACTTCTATTGATTTATACAAGGGTCAACTAATAACTAATTGACTAATATAAATCTATCCCTGTAGATTAACGACTTTACTATTCGACTGTAACAGTCTTAGAAGGTATACGTTCCGATCGGAGTACTTATAATTACCTTATAAAGTCTATACTATTTCGGTCAAAACTTAAAAAGTACTTCCTCTCGTACTAATATATAGCTTTTTACAAGTATATCGGCCTTTTTCTTGAGATTTTCATCGCAAACTAGTCCTACTTTGATAGCTTTCTAGACTAATTCAATATTAGCCTTTAACCGCGCCTTATTTGTATTCTAGTATCTAGAAATCGCATTTTGTACTTTGTACGAAGATTGATTGTTATCTTTCAACCTTGGTTGTATCCTATAGAGTAAGAAGAAAAGGCTCTGCTTCGTTATTGTATATATTCGAATTCGAATAGCAAAAAGAGACTGCAGCAAGTATTTATCCTATATTTGTACAGGCTTCCTATAGAGATATTTAGTTATTATACCCTTTAAGATTCCGTTGAATCTTTCGACCTTCCTATTAGTCTGTAGGTAATAAAGTATAGTCATTTAGTGTTTAATTCTTATACTCTGTAGAAATCGTTCGAAGTCTTTTCCAACTAGGTTTATACTATTGTCAGAAAGTACTTTGTTTAGTATTCTATATACCGCGAATATATTCTTTTCTAGGAATCTAGCAATAGTAGCACTTATAGCATTGCCAACTACTTCTGCTATAGGCTATCTAGTACTTCGTTTAATTGCTGTAATAATCTATTGGTTGCTATTATACGTTCGAGGCAATATTCCAATAAAATCTATTAACTAGCTTTCAAAAAGTTGAGTATTTGCTCGATCAAGTACTTTCTAAGGACCTTGTATTTGTCTTAGGTTAGATCCTTTAGTAACTTAATATACAAGATACAACTTGATTTGGTTTTGTACATTTTGTTCGAGAGTTGGCTACTATACCTTTTGTACAAAGACGGTTTTAAGCCTAGGCTATCCTAAGTAGCTATACTTGTAGTAGATTCGTTTAAATAAAGGTCTTCGCAGTATTAGTATAATATAGGGTACTCGTCCTTTAAAAGTCTTTTTAAATAGTAGCAAATTTCTTTCAAGTTCGAAGGTAGAAGCAAAGTAATCTTTATTATTTAAAATAGTATTTTTCAAAGACTCGTCCGAAGGTAGAGTTCCTTCTTGTAGATATTGGATTATTACTTTTTCCTATTCTCCTTTATCTACTAAACGAAGAAAGTTGAACTACGCTTAATATACCTCTCCCTTCCTAATAAAATCTAGCCGTCGACTAAAAGCATTAGGAACGGTTGTATTCGAACTAGGTCTGTACTAAATATTTAAGTTGTAGGTACTAAACTCAGCGATCCAATAGGCTAATCTTTTTAAGGGCACTTTAGTATCTTTAAAGTATTTTAAGCTTTTATAATCGGTTAGTACTTTCGTTCGATAGTAGTTGTCGATATAGTAACTCTACGTTCGAAGTATATATTTAATAGCAATATTATAGCCTTGTACTATAAACTACGATTATAACAAATATAAGAAGCTATAACAGGGTTATATATCAAGAATTACAGGACGGTACGGTTATATAATAGAACTATATATATAAAAGGGAACTATATATTCCCCTATAGAACTATATAGTTCCCTAAAGATAGATATAGTTCCTTAGAGCAAGAAGCAACTATATAGATCTCTGTATTTCCTTAGTAGATAGGAGCTTTGTACTCAACTTCAATTAATACTTTGTTATCTACCTTTACTTATACCTTGCTAGAGTATTAAGTTATATACTTCGATACCAACAGCAACTACTTAGTTTTACTAGAGAGCCTCTACTTCTTTGTATATCGTACTAGTATATACAACTGCTAAAAAGCCTATACTTTGCTACCTACCTAGTAGCAAAGACGTAATATATTGAGTACTATTATAAGAAGACCAGCTTACATTATATAAGATGTCTACTACTAGCAATACCCCGATGTTACGTCCTTGCTGCTGGGTAGGTGGCAAAGCACAGGCTTCTCAGCGGTTGTATATACTGGCACGATATACGAAGAGGTAGGGGCTCTCCAGTGAAACTAAGTGGTTGCTGTTGGTATCGAAGCACGTAACTTAATACTCTGGCAAAGGTGTGGGCAAAGGTGGGTAACAAAGTATTGATTGAAGTTGAGCACGAAGCTCCTATCTACTAAGGGAATACAGAGATCTATATAGTTGTTTCCTGCTCTGGGGAATAGTAGGATAGTTAGGAACGCCCGACTATCCCGACTATCCCAACTATCCATCACGTGACTCATGTAGCCCGTGACTTTTCCGACATGTGACCCTGTTACAGCCTTCTCTAGTTGTTGTGATCGTAGACCGTAGTACAGGGCTGTAACACAAGGTCCCCTCCTCATTGGTCAAGTCCCTTTGACCCAATGAGTGACCGGGTAGATCCGACACTACTTAAGCGGGGCAATTCCCACCTTAGTAACATCATGGCCTTCCGTTCTCAACATGCCTTCTCCGAACCATTTGAAAATCAAAGAACGTGTTGCTCTCGCTGAGCGTATCGAAAAGAACGGTACTGAAATGAAAATGGCGCCTTGTCGAGCTTGTTTTACTTCGGGGCGCAAATGCGTGGTTTCCCCTCACTCGAAGCGCTGTAGTGAGTGTGTTCAAAGAAATACGAAATGTGACGTTAGTGCACCCTCAGTTTCTGACTGGGAGAAACTTCGTTTGGAAGAGGCACGACTGGAGGCCGAGGAAGAGCTCGCGGCTCAACAGGAGCGGGAGGCCTTCGCTCGCCGTATGCGTCTTCGCCGTATGCAGAAATTGTTGAAATCCCGTGGTAGTGAAATGCTTCGTCGCGGACTAGCTACGCTTGACGAACTTGAAGCTGTGGAGGAGAAAGAAAGAAAAGAAGCGGAAGAGAAGGCGGAGGCAGAGCGCAACGCTCATGCTGGAGCCAACCCGTTCGCTACCACCGACCCCGGCCTCGACCTCTCGCCCGAGGGCGACCTCTTCGCGGCGGTGTCTCCTTCCTTCTGGGAGGGATTGGATGTTCCGAATGGTAATCTTCCAACGTCTCAAGGTTGAAGTTTTCGGTAGGTTCCCATGTGTTGTCTGAGTCATTGTAACCTTCCCATTTGACCAAATATCTGAGTTCGTTTCTGACCCATTTGCAGTCTAGGATTTTTCGACGACGTATTCGGTGTTCTCGTTTTCCTGGGATAGGTCTGGGTAGTGTGCGTAGCGTGCATTCTGTGGCGCTGGTTCCAGCAGAGACGCGTGGAACACAGGGTGTATTTTCATGCTCGTTGGTAGCTGGAGTTCGTAGTTGACTGAACTAATTTTCCTCAAAATCTTGAATGGTCCGATTTTGACATTGTCCAACTTGTTGCTTGGTCTGGTTGTCTTGATGTTTCTGCGTATGAGGTAGACTTTGTCTCCCTCCGAAAAGGTAGGTCCCTCTATCCTTTTTCCATTCTGATAACTTGCTGATCGTTGGTTAAAAAACTCGATATCCTTGGCTAGTTGCTTGTGGAGTGTTTTGAGTTCTGCAACCTGCATTTGTGCTGCTTCTGCAAGTACCTGTATTTCTCGGGGTGAATGATACGCTTCCGGTTCTAGCCCATAGTTGGCATAGAATGGTGAAACTTTCGTAGTTTCCGTGGTTGCACTGTTATACGCAAACTGTGCAAGGGGTAATAGTCGTACCCAATTATCTTGTTTGTAATTCACATAACAGCGGAGGTACTGCTCAAGCGTCTGGTTGAGTCGTTCAGTTTGTCCGTCTGTTTGTGGGTGGTAGGCTGTCGAGCTTGTGGTTAGTTCCTAACTGGCTCATTAGGGACTTCCAGAAGTTCGAAGTGAACAGCTTGTCTCGGTCGGATATTATTTCATCTGGCATACCATGGTTGCTGACAATCGTTTTCAGGAAAGTGTACGCCAAGTCTTCTGCGGTACTGGATTCCTTATATGGTATGAAATATCCATATTTTGTCATCCTATCGGTGATGACTACGATTGAGTCGTATTCTACTTTCGTAAGTGGTTCCTTTGAAAGTGGCAGTTTGACGATGAAATCCAGGGCAATGGATTTCCATGCTCCCTTCGGTACTGCTGGTGATTTTAGCTGTCCGTAAGGTGCGTGTCGATTGACCTTGTTTCTAGAGCAAATGTCACATTCTCTTATGACTTTCTCTACTTGGTTCTTCATTCCTGGGAAGTAGTATGTTCTGGTCAGACGTTCCAACGTCTTGCCTATTCCCTGGTGTCCGTGTGCTGGTAGCTCGTGTTGTTCTTTGACTAACTGTTTCCGCAGGGGCGCGGGAACATAGACTAGTCCTTTGAACAATAGTGTCCGGTTTGTTGTTACTGAGGTTCCTGGGTGTCCATTGGGGTTTCCCAAAATACGTTGTGCCGTAGTATCCGTGGCATATGCTTGTCGAATACTTTGAAGTATGTCCGGATCTTCGACTTGCATTGTGGCGTTTAACTCCGGGTGGTTATACGTCAGATTGTCTCCGTTATCTTGAAATATAGCGTGTGACACTGGTTCCTTGTTCTGCATATAATCTGCACGTCGACTGAGTGCGTCGGCTTTGGCGTTTTCGGATCCTTTACGGTAGGTGATCTTGAAGTTGTACCTGGCCATGAGTTCTGACCATCGTACTTGTCGTCTGTTCAACACCTTCGTGGTTGTGAAGTATAGCAGATTCTTGTGGTCTGTGATTACTGCTACTTCATACTTAGGTCCTTCCAGGTAAACTCTCCATTCTTGAAATGCAGCGACGATTGCTAACAATTCCTTATCGTGGATCTCATAGTTCAGCTCGGCTGAAGTCAACTTGCGGGAGAAGAAAGCGACAGGTCGAAGCTTCTTGTTCTCATCCGGTTGACTCAGTACCGCCCCGATTGCGTAATCGGAGGAATCCGTTTCCACCACTATGAGGACTTCAGGGTCGAAGTTCCTCAATATGGGTGCGGTTGTGAAACTCTCCTTGAGTTTCTCGAAAGCTCGTTGAGCTTCATCAGTCCATTTGAAGGCTTGGTCCTTCTTCGTCAATTCCGAAATTGGTGCTGTAATACTTGAATATCCCTTGATGAATCTTCGGTAGAAATTGGCAAATCCAAGGAAGGATTGCACTTCCTTGACAGAGTTTGGTATCGGCCATTCGTGGACTGCTCGTACTTTGGAATCGTCCATCTGGATTCCTTCGGTGGTTATCATATAACCCAAGAATCCAACTGACTGTTGGTGAAATTCGCACTTCTCCAGTTTCAGATACAGGTGACGTTTCTGAAGTGCTGTAAGTATGAGTTTGACATGCTTGATATGCTCTTCTTCGGTGTTGGAGTATACGAGGATGTCATCCAGATAAGCTACTACGAATACATCCAAGTATTCATGTAGTGTCTGGTTGATCAGCGCTTGAAAAGTTGCGGGGGCATTGGTTAAGCCAAATGGCATTACCAAATACTCGAAATGCCCATAGCGTGTTCTAAATGCTGTTTTCCATTCTTCACCTTCCTTCATGCGTACTAGATTGTACGCTCCTCGGAGGTCTAACTTAGTGAAGAACTTGGCTCCTCGAAATCGGTCGTGTAACTCTGAGATGAGTGGCAACGCATATCGGTTCTTGATAGTAATGCTGTTGAGTTGTCGATAGTCGATGCATGGTCGGTCTGTTCCATCCTTCTTTGGTACAAAGAGGGCTGGGTATCCTGCTGACGAGGTTGACGGTCGAATATAACCTTTCTTTAGCATGTCATCGATGTATTCCTTCAGGATCTTGAGTTCTCGTTCGGACATAGAGTAGATTGGTCCGAAGGTAGGCTGTTTTCCTGGCATAAGTGGTATCTCGTGATCCCAAGGCTGGTGTTCTGGCAGCTTGGTTTCAGCTTCTTCCTTGCTGAAGAGCTTCTCAAATTCCCTATACTCGTTCGGGAGTGTCACCCCTTCTGTGGCGCATAGTGTGGGTGACGGGTTGTTCTTGCGAATTTCCTGCAAATCCTCATAATCGATTGCATTGATCATGACAGGTCGTCGTAATTCAAATGGCACAGCGCATTTGCAGTTTCCCAGATTGACTGTATACGTGTTCCAATCAATCTTCGGGTTGTGTTTCTTCAACCATGGAAGTCCTAGGATGATGTCGTAACGCGGGATCGCGACGATGTCTAACGCTAGTTCTTCGTGATGATTGTGCACAAGGAATGGTAGAGGGCGTGTCTGCTCTCGTACCCATCCATCAGACATAGGGTTTCCATCAACTAGGTGCAGTTGATATGGATTCGCATGTCTCCTCGTAGGTAAGTCGTGTTTCTTCACGAATTTCGTGGATACGAAATTTCCTGATGCGCCTGAATCCACCATGGCTTCAGTGCGGTGTCCGTTTATCTGTACTCGGACGTTCAAGTGTGCTGCATACTGCGTTCCGCACAAATGAACCTTCTCTACTCGTAGAGGGGGAGGCCTTGGACTGGGTTCTCTAACTGGCCTGCGGTTAAGAGAACCATCTAGTTTTCCGAATCTTCTTGGAGGTCACCGTATTCGCGGCGTTCTTTCTCTCTTTTGGTCCAGTCGTTCTTGTACCAGTTGCTCCATTTCTAATGCATCCCACCAGTCTTCTACTTCCTTTTCCTTTGAGTTGGTAAGTAGTTCCCCTATGTTCTCCCATTCGTCATCCGTTAGGAGTCTAAACGCGGGTTGACTGTGTTTGCGATGTTGTCGACCTTCCTCTTCACGTTGTTGGCGGCGTTTTTGGACTACCATGTCAATATCCCGTTGGATTAAGGTGTCCTCTTGTTGTTTTTGTTTGGCGTGTACGCTGCACATGGGTGTCAGGTCACAGTTCCTCCAATGGAGTTTCTGATGTCCCGCCCATTGTGATTCGGGTAGATTATCCTGATTATTACCAGAGGTCATCAACATTCCCTCGAGTCCTGATCGGGCTGTCTCGAGTTGCTTGTGCGCGAGTTTGTCAGCGCGGTGCATTGGGCATGCTTTCCACTTGCATTCTGAGTGGTGTAGATCTCGGTGTATTGCTTGTCTTTCTAGATCAAGCGCTTCAAGGCTTGTAGTGGTTTCGGGCCCTTCGTCGGGTTCCTGTCCCTTAACTACAACCGTATCGTCAAGCTCTACCACAGTCCAACCATTTTGGTCACCGGGACTGGGCGATCTACTGTCGGTGTTGGCGTGCTCGTCGTGGTAGCTAGTCACGTCGGGTTCGTCGTCGGTAGATACGTCTCTGCGTCTGCGCATTTTCTGTTGACTGGGGAAGTGTCCAGCGTGTTTCTTGTTTGGTAGGTGGATGCTGCAGTCGTCTTCATAACATTTTGTCCAGAATTCTGTTTCATGATCCAGCGTTGCTGGGCTTCCTGGTTCCTCGAGCTCGGGTATTTCTTGAAATGTCGCATTGAGGTGTCTTGGTTTCCCTCGATTGAATCCTTTGTTGGATGAATTCTTCCTTGATGCTTTCTTGCATTCTCGTGCCTTATGTCCTGGGGTTCCGCAATATAGGCATAGGTTATTCTTCATACGGTAATCTCTATCCCGTGGCGAGAGTGGTCCTTTCTTGACCATCTGGTGAGTTGCGTCCAACTCCATAGGCATGGGTCCGTAATATGGTTTCTGAGTACGTTGCTGGTACTTGGGTTTGCCATGGTAAGTAGGTCCTCGATAGCTACCTTTCTTTTCCAAGCTACGCTTTCATACTGGCGATTGTCGATGCGTATGGCGGTCTCGATCATAGTCTGGAGGTCATCAGGTCGATTGCCTCGCACTATGTCGTCTTTGACTGATTCCTTCAGTCCCTTGTAGAACTGGGCCGTGAGTGCGTCGTCATTCCATTCAGTTCGAGTGGAATACTGTTGAAACTCTGCGGCGTAGTTCGCTGCTGATCCCCTCTGGGTCAGTCCTTGCAAGTGTCTCTCCGCGGTGCGTTCTTCGTCGATGTCTCCGAAAGTTCGCTTAATCATTCGGCGAAATTCTTCGTAGTTGTTGAAGATGTTACGGGTGTCGTCGTCCATCATGTCTTCGTCATTGCGGTTATCCAGAAAATCCCTGACATAGGTTTCAAACCAGTCGAAGGCTGGTCCTCTCATGTAAGATGAGGCGTATAGCACCATGTCTCTGGGAGTTGGAAACTGAGTGATATTGAATCCGAAGTACAGGTCCAACTGAGTCAAGAAGGCTTTGAGCTTCTTGCGTTCTCCATGGAACAAGTCTGGCGTGTTGATCTTGACGGCGGCAGCCATGAGAAGTGTGTACTCCCGGCAGCTGATCCAGGGGCGGTTGTTGCGGCGGGAGTTGGCCTTGGTGTGGCCCTCGGGGTGTTGCTGGTAGTAGACATCTTGCGTGATGTGAGCCGGTCCTCTTATGGCGGTGCTCAATGTGTTACGTCCTTGCTGCTGGGTAGGTGGCAAAGCACAGGCTTCTCAGCGGTTGTATATACTGGCACGATATACGAAGAGGTAGGGGCTCTCCAGTGAAACTAAGTGGTTGCTGTTGGTATCGAAGCACGTAACTTAATACTCTGGCAAAGGTGTGGGCAAAGGTGGGTAACAAAGTATTGATTGAAGTTGAGCACGAAGCTCCTATCTACTAAGGGAATACAGAGATCTATATAGTTGCTTCCTGCTCTGGGGAATAGTAGGATAGTTAGGAACGCCCGACTATCCCGACTATCCCAACTATCCATCACGTGACTCATGTAGCCCGTGACTTTTCCGACATGTGACCCTGTTACAGCCTTCTCTAGTTGTTGTGATCGTAGACCGTAGTACAGGGCTGTAACACCCGAGGGCTATACTAAGGCTAATATCTGCTACAACAACTGCCCCTAGATCAGTCGCGGGAAGAACGCAGTATATAGCCGCCGCTGTTAAAATCTATACGCTAGATATATTTAGTAGAGAACGTAAGAAGCTCAAGAGCTTTTTAACCTAGTTGGATCTGTATTTCGGATTTAACGTAGATTAGTTCCTTATACCCAAGGATATAGTACTCTACGTATCTTTTTATATAAAAGGACCTGTATTCGATTGGTTTGAAACCTATGTACAAGACTTCTTAGACAATTGCAACAGCATAGGAGATATAGAACTAGAGATACAAGCTATCTTTAGTAATTACGAAGAATTCCGTCAAAAGATCAAACGAACTTTCGGGGATATCGACGAAGAATATACCGCGGAACGATACTTGTAGAACCTAACCTAGAAAGGATTAGCTACCAACTATGCTGTAGAATTCCAACAGTATTCTACTTGTACTAAATAGAATAACGACGTATTTATAGTATAGTTCTACAAGAGACTAAAAGAATTAGTCAAAGACGATATAGTACAAGGCAATCGACTTGATAACCTCCAGACTATAATCGAGACTGCTATACGCATCGACAATCGCTAGTATAAGCGTAGCCTAGAAAAAAAAGGTAGCTATTGAAGACCTACTTACTATAGCAAACCTAAGTACTAGCAGTATACTTAGAAACTATATTACAGACTTATACCTATAGAGTTGGATACAACTTACTAGATAGTCAAAAAAAGACTACTCTCGCTATAAAATAGAGATTACCGTATGAAGAATAACCTATGTCTATACTATAAAACCCCAAGATATAAAGCACGAGAATACAAGAAAGCATCAAGGAAGAATTTATCCAACAAAGGATTCAATCGAGGGAAACCAAGATACTTTAATGCGATATTTCAAGAAATACCCGAGCTCGAAGAACTAAGAAGCCTAGCAACACTAGATTATAAAACAGAATCTTAGACAAGATGTTATAAAGACGACTGTAGTATCTACCTACCAAACAAGAAATATACTAGATACTTCCCTAGTCAACAAAAAATGTACAGATACAAAGATGTATTTACCGACGACGAACCCAACGTAATTAGCTACTACAACGAGTACGCTAATACTAACAGTAGATTGCCTAGTCCCGGTAACTAAAATAGTTAGACTATAGTAGAGCTAGACGATACAGTTGTAGTTAAAGGATAAAAACCCGACGAAGGGCCTGAAACTACTATAAGCCTTGAAGTGCTTGATCTAGAAAGACAAGCAATATACTAAGATCTATACTACTTAGAATACAAGTAGAAAGCATACCTAATATACCGCGCTGATAAACTCGTGTACAAGCAACTCGAGGTAGCCCGATCAAGACTCGAGGGAATATTGATAACCTCTGGTAATAATTAGGATAATCTACCCGAATTATAATAGGTAGGACATCAGAAACTCTATTGGAGAAACTATAATTTAACACCTATATATAGTATATACGCCAAAGAAAAACAACAAGAAGACACCTTAATCCAACAAGATATCAATATAGTAGTCTAGAAACGCCGCCAACAACGTAAAGAAGAAAGTCGACAATATTGCAAATATAGTCAACCCGCGTTTCGACTCTTAATAGATAACGAATAGGAGAATATAGGGGAACTATTTACCAACTCAAAGGAAAAGGAAGTAGAAGACTAGTAGGGTATATTAGAAATAGAGCAACTAGTACAAAAACGACTAGACTAGAAAGAGAAAGAACGCTGTGAAAACGGTAACCTCTAAGAAGATTCGGAAAACTAGATGGTTCTCTTAACTACGGGCTAGTTAGAGAACTTAATTTAAAGCCTCTTCTTCTACAAGTAGAAAAGGTTTATTTGTACGGAATATAGTATACAGTATATTTAAACGTCCGAGTATAGATAAAAGGACACCGTACTAAAGCTATAGTAGATTCAGGTGCATCAGGAAATTTCGTATCTACGAAATTTGTAAAGAAACACGACCTACCTACAAGGAGATATGCAAATCTATATCAACTATACCTAGTTGATAGAAACCCTATGTCTAATAGATAGGTATAAAAGCAGATATACCCTCTACTATTCCTTGTATACAATTATTACAAAGAACTAGCGTTAGACATCGTTGCGATCCTATATTACGATATTATCCTAGGACTTCTATAATTGAAGAAATATAACCCGAAGATTGATTGGAATATGTATATAGTTAATCTAGGAAACTGCAAATACAATATACCATTTGAATTACGACGACCTGTTATAATCAATACAATCGATTATAAAGATTTGCAGGAAATTCGCAAGAACAACCTTTTACCTATACTATACGCTACAAAAGAAGTAATACTCCCGAACGAGTATAAAGAATTTGAGAAGCTCTTTAGCAAGGAAGAAGCCGAGACTAAGCTGCTAGAATACTAGCCTTAAGATTACAAGATACTACTTATACTAGGAAAACAACCTACCTTCAGACCAATTTATTCTATGTCCGAACGAAAACTTAGAATCCTAAAGGAATACATCGATAATATGCTAAAGAAAGGTTACATTCGACTATCAACCTTATTAGTAGGATACTTAGCCTTCTTTGTACCAAAGAAGGATAGAATAGACCGACTATACATCGATTATCGACAACTCAACAGTATTACTATTAAGAACCGATATACGTTGCTACTTATCTTAAAGTTGCACGACCGATTTCGAGGAGCTAAGTTCTTTACTAAGTTAGACCTCCAAGGAGTATACAATCTAGTATATATAAAGGAAGATAAAGAATAGAAAACAGCATTTAGAACACGCTATAGGTATTTCGAGTATTTAGTAATGCTATTTAGCTTAACTAATGCCCCTACAACTTTTCAAGCGCTAATCAACTAAATACTATATAAATATTTAGATGTATTCGTAGTAGCTTATCTAGATGATATCCTTGTATACTCTAATACCGAAGGAGAATATATCAAGCATATTAAACTTATACTTATAGTACTTCAGAAACGTTACCTATATCTGAAACTAGAGAAGTACAAGTTTTACCAACAGTCAGTTGGATTCTTAGGTTATATAATAACTACTGAAGGAATCTAGATAGACGATTCTAAAGTACAAGCAGTCTACAAATAGCCGATACTAAACTCTGTCAAAGAAGTACAATCCTTCCTTAGATTCGCTAATTTCTACTGAAGATTCATCAAAGGATATTCAAGTATAATAATACTAATTTCGGAATTAACGAAGAAGGACTAAGCCTTCAAATAGACTGATGAAGCTCAACGAGCTTTCGAGAAACTTAAGGAGAGTTTTACAACTGCACCTATATTAAGGAACTTCGACTCTAAAGTCTTTATAGTAGTAGAAACGGATTCCTCCGATTATACAATCGGGGCAGTACTAAGTCAACCGGACAAGAACAAGAAGCTTCGACCTATCGCTTTCTTCTCTTGTAAGTTGACTTTAGCCGAGTTAAACTACAAGATCTACAATAAAGAATTGTTAGCAATCGTCGCTGTATTTTAAGAATAGAGAGTTTACCTAGAAGGACCTAAGTATAAAGTAGCAGTAATTACAAACTACAAGAATCTGCTATACTTTACAACTACAAAGGTATTGAATAAACGACAAGTACGATAGTCAGAACTTATAGCTAGGTACAACTTTAAGATTACCTACTGTAAAAGATCCGAAAACACTAAAGCCGACGTACTTAGTCGACGTACAGATTATATACAGAACAAAAAACTAGTATTATACGCTATATTTCAAGATAATAGAGACAATCTAATATATAACTACCTAGAGTTAAACGCTATAATACAAGTCGAAGATCTAGATATACTTTAAAGGATTCGACAAGTATATACTACAGATACTATAGTACAATGTATTTTGGGAAACCCCAATAGACACCTAGGAACTTTAGTAACAACAAACCGGATACTATTGTTCAAAGGACTAGTCTATATTCCTGCACCTTTATAGAAACAATTAGTCAAAGAATAACACAAGCTACTAGTATATAGACACCAGGGAATAAGCAAGACGTTAGAACGTTTAACTAGAATATACTACTTCCTAAGAATAAAGAACCAAGTAGAGAAAGTTATAAAGGAATATAACATTTGTTCTAGGAACAAGGTTAACCGATATATACCTTATAGACAGCTGAAATTACTAGTAGTACTAAAAAGAGCATAGAAATCTATTGCCCTAGATTTCATCGTCAAACTACTACTTTCAAAGGAACTACTTACAAAAGTAGAATACAACTTAATCGTAGTTATTACCGATAGGATGACAAAATATAGATATTTTATACTATATAAAGAATCTAGTACCACAGAAGACTTAGCGTATACTTTCTTGAAAACGATTGTCAACAATTATAGTATACCAGATGAAATAATATCCGACCGAGACAAGCTATTCACCTCGAACTTCTAGAAGTCTTTAATAAGCTAGTTAAGAACTAACTACAAGCTCTCGACAGCCTACTACCTACAAACAGACGGACAGACCGAACGACTCAACTAGACGTTTAAGTAGTACCTCTGCTATTATATGAATTATAAACAAGATAATTAGGTACAACTATTACCCCTTGTATAGTTTGTATATAATAGTACAACTACAGAAACTACAAAAGTTTTACTATTCTATGCCAACTATAGGCTAGAACCAAAAGCGTATTATTTACCCCGAGAAATATAGGTACTTGTAGAAGTAGTACAAATACAAGTTGTAGAATTCAAGGTACTCTATAAGCAACTAGCTAAAGATATCGAGTTTTTCAACCAACAGTTAGCAAGTTATTAGAATGAAAAAAGGATAGAAAGACCTACTTTTTTAGAGGGAGACAAAGTCTACCTTGTATATAGAAATATTAAAACAACCAAACTAAGCAACAAGTTAGACAATGTTAAAATCGGACTATTCAAGATTTTAAAGAAAATAAGTTTAGTCAATTACAAACTCCAACTACCAGCAAATATAAAAATATACCCTATATTCTATATATTTCTACTAGAACTAGCACTACAAAATATACGATACATATACTACCTAGACCTATCCTAGGAAAACAAAAACACCGAATATACCATCGAGAAAATCCTAGACTACAAATAGGTTAGGAACGAACTCAGATATTTAGTCAAATAGGAAAGTTACAATAACTTAGACAATATATAGGAACCTACCAAGAACTTCAACTCTAAGACGTTAGAAGATTACTATTCGGAATATCCAATCCCTCCTAGAAGGAAGGAGATACTACTACAAAGAGGTCGCCTTTAAACGAAAGGTCGAAGCTAAAGTCGGTAGTAGTAAACGGGTTAGCTTTGGTATAAGTATTACACTCTACTTCTACCTTCTCTTCTGCTTCTTTTCTTTCTTTTTCTTCTACGGCTTCAAGTTCGTCTAGTATAGCTAGCCTACAACGAAGTATTTTACTACTATATTTCTTTAGTAACAACTATTGTTTCTTAAGTCGAAGAATATATACTATTAGCTTTTGTTGCTAATCAAAGGTAGCAGCCTCTTCTACAACAAGCCTATCCTCCTCCTTCTTTAGTCTTTTTTAGTTAGTAGCAGAAGGACTAGCCAGATTACAACGAATATTAGATCTGATATACTCTGTATACCGCCGAGAATTAGGAGATGCAATGTATCTTAGCTTGTTTCTAATACAGCAAGTATATAGTAATATATCAGAACCGTTTCGGGTAATATACTCAGCAAAGGCGATATATTCCTTAACTTTCAAATGATTTGGAGAAGGTATATTGAAGATAGAAGGCTATAATGTTATTAAAGGTAGGAATAGCCCTACTTAAGTAGTATTAGGTCTACCTAGTCGCTTATTAGGTTAAAGGGACTTAACCAATAAAAAAAGACCTTGTATTACAGCCTTATACTACAAACTACGATTATAACAAATATAAAAAGCTATAACAAGGTTATATATCAAGAATTACAGGACGGTACAGTTATATAATAGAACTATATATATAAAAAGGAACTATATATTCCTCTATAGAACTATATAGTTCTCTAAAGATAGATATAGTTCTTTAAAGTAGGAAGCAACTATATAGATCTTTATATTTCCTTAGTAGATAAAAGCTTTGTACTCAACTTCAATTAATACTTTGTTATCTACCTTTGCCTATACCTTGCCAGAGTATTAAATTATATACTTCGATACCAACAGCAACTACTTAGTTTTACTAGAGAGCCTTTACTTCTTTGTATATCGTACTAGTATATACAACTGCTGAAAAGCCTATACTTTGCTACCTACCTAGCAGCAAAGACGTAACAAGCAAGCAATTCTTTTTTTTATACTATATAGTTGAGCTCTATACTTTAAAGTTTGCAACTATCGTATACAATAGGATATAACAGTCTATCTGTCCCTAACTATAAGAAACAACAGCTAATAGCCTATTCCGATATATTAGTTTCGATTGTAAATAGCTGTCGGTAGTCTAGCTAAATTAGAATAGGTTTAGACAAAAGCGCTTCTTTTAATCGTTCAAATACTAGTTGGTACTATACTATCTAGGTAATTGGGCAAAACTTCTTTGTATATAGCTTTGCATCTTTCTCTTTCAACAGCTTACTTAGAAGTACAGCTATTGTTGTAAAGTTTTGTACAAAACGTTTATAATAGGAAGCAAGTCTTAAAAAAGATTGAACGTTGTATATAGTAGTTGGAATTAGCTAGTCTTTAACTATATTAGTCTTAGAACAAGCTGTTTACAACTTCCTTTGTTTTACAATATATCTGCAAAACTCAACCTCTCTAGCTCCAATAGTATATTTACTTGGCTTAGCAAACAAGTTATTTGTTTGTAACTTGTCTAGTACTAATTAGAGGTATTAAATATATTCTTCGTCTAAATTAGAGAATACTATAATATTATCGATATAGACTACAACAAACTTGTTAAAGAATAGCTGTAAAATAAAGTTTATTAGAGTCTAGAAAGTAGTAAGAGCGTTTATAAGTCTGAATAGTATTACTAGATATTCAAATTTGCCTTGTCTAGTATTAAATACTGTTTTAAAGACGTCTACCTCGTCTACTCGAACTTGATGAAATCTAGAGAGTAAATCTAGCTTTAATATTCGATTTGCATTGCTAATTTGATCGAGGCAGTTTTAGATTCTAGGTAGGGGATAGGTATTTTGTTTAGTAACCGCGTTCAATCTGCGATAATCGATGTATATTTTCTACTTCCCTTTAGGTTTTTTAATAAACAATATAGAAAATCCCTATAGGCTTGAGCTTATACAAACCAACCTTCGTTCAAGAAGCTTTTAAACTTGTTTAGTTTGTTCCTCCTGCTATACAAATGAAATTAAATATATATTTTTATTTACTGGTTTTGTATCTCCTATCTTGATTAAGTATTGATATACTTTCTTAGGTAGCAATAAATCTAAAAGCTCCGTTTAAAAACAGTCGCTGTAGCTCGCAATTACCGTTCAAAAAAATAAAGGAATATCCGGAACAATCTCTTGTTTTTAAAGCTTTGCTACCTTTCGTACGAAGTAAAGAGTAGCTTTACTTAGTCTCTTTAAAACTTTAGATGTAGTTTAAAAAGACATCGTATTAAACCCGTTGTATTAAATCGTTCGAGGGTACCTTTCAACTTCTAGCTAGTATAGTCCTTTATAATCTTATATACGAATATCGAGTCTTGTCCAGTCAATTTAGAGATTGGCTGTACAAAACTATAAAAGTCCTAGAATTATATTATAGCTGTTTAGATCGACTACTACAACTTTAACAGCAAGCCGGTAAATTCCTATTATTACAAGTATAGTTACAACTTCGTTCGAAGCAATAACTTCCCTACTTATAGTAGTTACAGATATAGTTGGGCCCGTTCAAATGTTTCCAACTTCTTCTGCAATTTTTCTTAATATATATACTCTGTCGGCGCCTGTATTAATTATAATCCTTAAAGCTTTAAAAGTTCTAGTATTGCAAGTAACTCCCTTCAAAGTAACTAGGGTACTTCCAAGTCGATTTATTTTGCTAAAAGACTTGTACAGATTTCTTCTGGTATCTGCTAAAACCTTTTTTTTAAGGCATTAGGCTTGCTAGTAACCTATTTTCTTACAAGTAAAGCAAGCTTTATTTATATAGTACTATTCCTTTAAGCCTAGCTTGCTACTTGTACAATCGGATTTCTTAGGTTCGATCGAATAGATTGTACCTATATAAAGTACTTTGTATTATGTCTTTACTACTAGGTAGGTAGCAAAGTATAGGCTTTTTAGCGGTTGTATATACTAGTACAATATACAAAGAAGTAGAGGCTCTCTAGTAAAACTAAGTAGTTGCTGTTAGTATCGAAGTATATAATTTAATATTCTAGCAAGGTATAGGCAAAGGTAGGTAACAAAGTATTGATTGAAGTTGAGTATAAAGCTTCTATCTACTAAGGAAATACAGAAATCTATATAGTTGCTTCTTGCTCTAGAGAACTATATCTATCTTTGGGGAACTATATAGTTCTATAGAGGAATATACAATTCCTTTTTATATATACAGTTCTATTATATAACTATACCGTCCTATAATTCTTGATATATAACCTTGTTATAGCTTCTTATATTTGTTATAATCGTAGTTTGTAGTACAAGGCTGTAATACTTTGCTTTTATCTTTCTTTTTTAATAGATATTCCCGATAGAGCGATCGATCGTAGTAATTAGCTTTTTCGATATATTCTTGCAAGCTTGTAATATAGCTGTAGTATTTCTCAAGCTCCGTTCGAATTTCTAGGCGCAAGCCTATTTAAAATCTCTATAGTACTTCAAACTCAAAAGGCTTCAGAATTAAGAATAATCGATGGTTATTCAATATATTTGCAAAATCTCTGACTAAAGAAGTCTGTCGAAGGGATTTGTACTTCTCCCTCCTCCTAAACTAATTATTAATGTTGCTATAGTTTGTACGAAGTACTTTGCTAAACTTATCGAAGTTGGCAGGTATAGTTCCAACTATCAAATTTTAAGAGATTTATTGTTGGTAGCTAACCTACTAAGCTATTGCTAGCCCAGCTAGATTTTCTGTAGCAAGATAAACTTCCTGTTTATTTGTAGGCTTTAGACGAAAGAAGACTCAATATCGTTCGATATAGTCAAAGACTTCTAAGTACTACTATTTATATATACTATTCTTTCTCTTTCTACTATAGCTTAAAGGCTTTTTAGGTTGGAGATTGAACGTTCGACTATTATTGCTAGGACCTTTGTTTAGGGCTTAAGTAGAAGTACTTTTAGTCTAAAGAATATCCTCGGACAAAAGTCTAGTACTTTAAGCTATCTAGGTAGATAGTTGTTTTAAAGTTGTACAAAGCTAATCGAGTTCTATTCTAAAATTATCTTAAAGAGGATTATACTCTATAGAACTAAAACAAAACAGTCTCTAAGCAAGCTCTTCGTTCAAAAGCATTAGCTCGTTTGAAGATATATTGTTAAGCTAAAGGTATTTGCAAGTAGTATAATAATTCTTTTTCTTGTTCGGAACTCTTGCTGTATATCTTTTTAAGTACTCTCCTTCTTTTATATACTTAATAAATACTAATCGAAACTATAATTACCTTCGTTTAAAACTCTAGTACTTTAAAACCTCCGATCGAAACTCTAGGAGATTGTAGCTAGTAAGTTTCAGAATTCTAGTACTATATAGTTCTTCTTTAGAGTTGGTAACGAAGATCTAACGGTACCTAACTATACAACTCTGTATAAAGACAGTAAAGACTACCTTCTTGCTTTAGGTATTGCTACCAGATGTAATTTTCAGGTATATAACGGCTTGATTTTCTACTATAGGCTAACTACTCTACTTATATAATTACTACTAAGTCTATTTGTAGCTATAAACTCCGAGTATATAATATATACCTAAGGCTAGAATTTATACTAGATATTGCAACATCAACTATCTAAGATCATATGTTTATCTCTAAAGGTATACGAGTTTCAATCTAAACCCGATCGCGTATAAAAACTATTATATAGATGGTTATATAGCTTGCTCGAAGTAATACTATCGATAGCTTTATAATTCCTTTTAGCTAATATATAACAAATACATTATTGTATATAATATAACAGTAAATAGTTTTAGTGTGCTACTTTAAATTACTCGAACGCTCTAAAGGAACTAATGATCTCTTATAAAAGTACTTTAACATAGTTTACTTAGTTCTGCCTCTTACTCCTTACTATTTTTATTATAATAAACCCTTAGTGCCTATTAGTTAGCACACCTACCTGAAACAAACGGTGATGTCCACTATGTCGTGAGATCAATAAACCGTACTCAAGTAAAATAGCTGCTATTTCGGTAGAATTACTCTATGGAATCGAATACTTCCATATTTCCCGGTGGTTGACGGATGTACTGCAGTACAGGTAGTCCCGTGCTCTTCTCCACCTAGCACAAAAGTGGGGCTGAGACCCTGCTCTTAACCTAGGTAGGTTACGCAGAGAGCCGCCCCCGAAGTAGTCCCCACTCCTCTTGCGGTTGATTGGCCATCGACAATCCCCACAACCTCCCACCTTCTCTGTAGATATCATGCCAGAATCATAAGGAAGATGCAGGCTAACGTCACCTCAATGTGTACGTAGTATCTCAACTTCAACTTTAACTCCAACGTCGACTTGATCGCAGCATGGGCGTTCTACTTACTCGGACCCTCAAATGGCCTCACCATCCCCAAAACCGAGAAACGGACCCCGCATGAAAGAATGCCGCTACTGCGACAAACGGTACTCGAAGCCAGAGCATGTATTAGTAAGTCGAACCTTGATATGTACAATTTCCCCATACAATAACTGAATCCACTATAGAGGCACGAAAGATCTCGTAAGTTATATATAAACAGGTAGGTGTTTCTGCGATACCAGCTAACTGGTGTCGCGATCGAAGATACTGGAGCTAAACCTTTCACCTGCAAATATTGCTCCAAGGCTTTTGGGAGACAAGATTCACTCGGCAGACACATAAAGCTTCATGAAAATGCAGATGGAGCACATTCTACTAAAACTACCCCACTTAACATACCGACTTCTTATGAGACGCAATGCCCCCAATCCGATTATTGGCTTAGAAACCGGCACACTGATTTAAGAACACCCATTGATACCCTAACTCAAGCTCAACTGCAATCACACATCCAGACCTCCAACAACACTCATGTCTCTATCGAGGAATGCCCCTCAATTAGCCCTGATTCGAGCTGTGCTCAAAATCTTCAAGGAACCTTGGGAGCTGGCTCGAGTTCTGATGACCTCCTTCAACTCCTGCTGTCCGACTCGGCGATATGGCCTGTCACGTTACCAGTGACACATATCTCACCCTTCGGTTCCGAGAATCTACACGACAGCCAGGAGTCGATGACTGTCATTGAGGATGAGGATGAGGATCATCAAGTTGGCAGTGGACGCCATGCAGTGCAACAACTAAGCATGCTCATCAAAGACCTTGTAAGTAGCACTGCCAAGATCAGCCGGGATTCATTTTGATTCAAAAATATTCATTTACCTAGTCTTCAAGATTGACAGTAGAAGTTGAAGCAACTGGCATAAACTCCACGTTCTTGGACATATGCCTACATATGTTCTTTACCCAGTTTATCCCAACCTTTCCTGTCATTAATAGAGCCACATTCGCATCCCGCGAGTGTGGACATCCTCTATTACTCAATATTATTGCTGTAGGATCATTGTTTGTCGGGGAGAAAGATGCCCTACGTAAGGTACGGAAGGACTGCATCCTTGATACTTGGTCAGAGCTAATCCTGACTCTTGTCTAGGGTGAAGCTTTATGGCGTCTTGCACATACAGCTGTTGCTACATCAGTTAGTCGCTCGCAGAATCTCTTGTCATGGATATTAATACTGTGTGATTTAGTGGCAGGGTCTCATAACACACCAAGGATCTAGTGATGCGTGTAGGGGAGTTCAACTTGTCTTGACCGCACTCCTTGGTCAAACCTATGCAATTCTTTCAAAAGTTGAGATAGCTCTCCTATTCTCCTCGCATGCGCTAAAACAACATCTCAGAACGAAAGCCTGCGATTGACAAGCCAGACGATGCATGGGCTCGGATTCTTTTGGGCCAGACAGTGCGGAATGTATGAAACGAACGTGTACCAACGCTTTGAAATACCATCGATAGACGCCCCCTCTGAAGAAAAGATCAAGAAGTGGAAGGCTTGGACATCAATTGAAGTTCAGCGGAGAGCCGTTCTCGGTCATTACATTCTAGATGGCCAAATTGCTCAGTCGTCAGGCCATGCCACCAGCGTAAGGCATGTTGGCAATCCTTTATTTCTACCGTGTACAGAGGCCATATTCAACTGCACGACAGCTGATGCGTGGATCATGGAGGTAAATAAACAGAACGTAAACTACGTTTCATTTCGAGAGGTGTTTGCAGTGTTGTTCCACAATAGGCACCAAACTGTTTGTCAACTTTCACCATTCTCTATTCGTGTGGTTTTGGAAGGAATTCAATCTCTCATATCCGAGCATAACGAAGCCGGAGGTGACCTTGTTGGAACGCCTTCACGAGCCGAGATTAGCTTGGTAATGCTTCGAATTTACCATGAACAAATACCTTTGATGGATTCTTCGCGTATAGACGACATGGGATTGATGTTACGATGGCATACGATATGCCTGGATATGGCGGTAGATACTGCCAAACTTGGCCGTCAGATATGTTACCATCATGGTATTCAACAGAGCCTCTTTAGTTGGAGAAATAACGCGACAGCTGGCGATCTAGATATCACTAGATGGTCAAGTCAGATCAACGCACGTCGGGCTCTTCTCCATTCAGTCTCGATCCTGAAAATCATTGAAGAAATGCCTATCGGGCGCGCACATGCCATCCATATCCCAGCAAGCATATTTGCGGCAGCTACATGGTACTTTGCTCGGTGTCTAACCGGGGAATCTTCAGTTCTAGTACCGAATATTGTTGAGTGGCATGATGTTTGGAATGTTGAACAGGATGAATCTCTTGTGCGCAGCATGAGTCATCGCACGTACAAATCCGAAGCAGAGGCGTTTCTTCTCGGTGATTTCTCTCCCGTTGACGCCTCTCCGTACATGAGGTATTTGTTCTATGATTTAAATACCTTGCAGACGTTGCTGAAGAGCATCTCATCGCGATCGGGAGTGGCGTATGAAATGGAAAAGATCATGAATCAATGGATTAAAATACTCGATACGAATACGCAAGCAGGTTGATACTGAATTTGATCAACCAAAATGGCTTCTTATCCCTTTCTGGGTATGGACGAGTTCTGATATGACATTGCAGTTAGGCAGCATAGGACAAGTTACTTTGCGAGATTTTAATCTCTGAGACTAAATTATTATTTTCAGCGATGAAACACTGTACTGTACTGTATTTAACTCCACTGTAGGGCTATAAGTGCTGTGCGCTAAAGGCCTGAACGAGTACCTCGAAGGTGAAGAATGCTTAATTGACTGTAATCCAAACGCAAGGATGAAGTAATCTACGATACTACCGCGTGACTTTGCTTCTTGTGGGTATTTCATCCCATACTTAGATTGACGAAGATCACTTGAACAGTGACTGCACATTTGCTCTACCAACCCAAGTCGACCTAGCCAACTCAGGCAGAGGCCGGCTTCGTTACAAGTTAGAGACCTTTTTATAGCTTAGACTATGTAGGATTATTGCTTAAAAAAGTGTCGGAATTTCTTTCATAGCCTATACTATTATTTTAAGACACTAATCCAAGGTTCGAGCAGTTTGTGTAAGGATCGGTGGATGTTACAGCAGACTATAGATCTCTGTAACTCAGGTAACTACCATCCCAAGTGGAACCTATTAAAGCCTCGCATGGTATGGACGATATACCGTAGGTACTTACTTGACCCGTGTAGAATAACCGACTGCTTCACTCCCGTGACTCTATAGGTCTTTGAAGGTTTGGCGATTTTTCTCTATAAATCCTTTGAGAGCGATACATCGGTGCCTGTAATTTAAGGTACAAAACGTAGTATATAACGACGTAAGCACCGTACTTCTCTCCACCGCGCCCCGCGCCCCACGCCCCACACCCCACGCACAGTTATGTAGTATGGTACATACGTATGTAGTGTACTTCAAGCAACTGAAATAAATAGGAGCGTAGCATATATATCTCAAGACGTGTCCAAAAGAAATACTTTGTCTGTCCTTCATGCTAGATAACAAGAATATTAATATAGTTGACAAGAAGACGGATTTAAACACAAAGATGTCAGCAGCAGATCAATTTGATATTCCTGTTCTCATCGTGGGAGGCGGACCGTCAGGACTCCTTCAATCATATCTGTTATCTCGACTTGGAGGTTCAGCTTTATTTTTATTATTTCTCTCTACACCAAAACTCCAACGGTTCAATGTACTAACAATTTGTACTCAATGATAGTTAAATGTCTCATTGTCGAACGTTATCCTACTAGACTGGGTGCACCGAAAGCTCACGCCCTCTCTCCCCGATCATTGGAGATCTGTCGCCAATTTGGGCTAGACGTCAACCGCATCCGAAGTCTTGGGACCAAGAGGAAGGACGCCTTCTGGGTTAACTTCATTACTAACCTTAGTGGGCAACGTGTTGGACTCCTGCCATATGAGCGGATGGATCCGGAAGTCTTAGATGCAACTCCTGAGGTCAGTCGTCTAAAGCATTTAATCTCTTGTACCAAGCTAATCAATTCTTCTAGATGATACATAATATCCCTCAACCCACATTTGAAGATGTTTTATCCCATGAACTTGCTAGTCACCCGCTCGTTGAGATTAGGAAGAGCGTATCCTTTGTGTCTTGTCAATCGGTAATTGACCACGTTCGCTACACCTTGTAGTAGTGCCACTAATGTATATACAGGATTCGAATGGCGTTATCACTACAGTCGAAGAAAGAGATACAGGCAATTTATACGATATTCATTCGAAGCATGTCATCGCGTGTGACGGAGCTAGAAGTAAAGTCAGGAACTTTCTGAAAATTGAAAGCGAAGGAGAAGATTCTTGTAAAGCTAACCCGACATTTTTCTGAATGGCTCGTTGTTGCTAATTCATTTACAAAAACAGACGAGACCATGATGACAATACACTTCAATGCTGATCTGCGACCCGTCGTAGGAGAACGTGTGGGGATGTTACACTGGATAATGGACCCCGATGTATCGGGCTTCATTATTGGCTATGATCTTTCTAACAACCAGGTTCTCATTTGCAATTTCGATGTTTGTCCGCCTTCTCCGTATTCCTTTTCGCAACTAACATGTTAGCAGCCCGAGAAGAAACCCTTGGCAAGTTGGAATGAGGAGCTATGTCGAAAGACGGTAGAAGCAGCCATTGGTCAAAAAGTCCCTTTTGACGTACTGGGTTACAGGCCGTGGATATTGAGTCGGAAGGTCGCGAAGAGTTACAGAAGTGGCAATATATTTATGTAAGCTTGAAGAATATTTGGAGGCCACCAGCCAGCTAACTTGAACTTCTTTTTTAGCGCCGGTGACGCCGCGCATTCCTTCCCACCAACTGGTGGTTTGGGACTTAATTCCGGACTTGCTGATGTTCACAACCTAGCCTACAAAATCGCAGCTGTTCATCATGGCTGGGGAAACAATAGTCTTCTCGACACATATGAAGAAGATCGTCAGCATGTCGCTGAAGTCAACTCTCAGCAAAGTGTCAAAAATGGCAAAAAGATCTTCACATTTCTGAAGACACTTGGAACCACGGACTCAGATGTCGAGAGGGCCAGAGAGAACCTTTATCATACGATTAATGACCCAAAGCAGGAATCAATAATTAAACAGCAGGTTGAAGGCCAAAGAGAACATTTTGATAATGTAGGCTGCCTCTTCTGAACAAACATTACCTGCAGATACTAACTTCCGGGGTTCAGCTTGAACTACATATTGGTTATGTATATGGGAACAAAAGCTTCCCACCGAACGCATCCAACTACACTCCAAAATATGTTCCTGGCGCTCGTCTACCTCATACTTGGATCCATATCCCTGCTACATCCAGCGTCGTCGATCTTCCCTTCCCCGCGAACCTCGACTACGTTTCTGAACTTTCGCCTCAAGTGATCGAGGAAAGAAAGTTCTCTACACTTGACCTCAGCTCATTTCGAGCTTTCACCTTCATCGTAGCAGCTTCACCGGCAATGGACAGCTTGCTTGCCCAGATAAAGGCCACGCTGTCAAGTTACCGGATTCCAACTGTTGAAGTACGCCTGGGACGTGATTTCACCCCTATATCGGGAAAACATGGGGAGGAATGGGTCAATGCTTTTGATTTGAATGGTGCTGGTGGACTGGTGGTGCGACCTGATCAGCATATTTTGAAGATTTTCTCTACTTCAACCACTCCTACTGAGGTTTCAAACGTTCTTCTGGAGCATTTGGGTTTAGTATAGATGCTTTTGGCTACCGAGACAGAGAGACTTCTTCACGAAATTTCTGTATTTTGTATTTCCCCTGCCCTGGCGCTATCACTCATGAATAACTATCTCAAAGACATGTCTAATGCGTATATAAAGTCAGCAATTCTGTATATGTACTTTCTCCCCATATTTTCCCTATTTTTGCGCACCGAAAGCCCGAGTTCAACTTCATTCTGTCCCCCTGGAATGATGTCACACGGGTGACTCTCAAAGTTACCCTGGGCCAATGTCCTAGCAACGTACAAGATATACGCGAATTCGGGTGTAAATTCTATCTAATCCTTTTGTAGTGGCTGCTCGGGCATATTTCTCGAGTGAGACCGATCCAACATAATTATATTTGATCTCTGCTCCCTTAGCAATATCAGCATCGTCGTATTTATTAGCTCCCGAAACCACAGACATCTGACCGGTTGATGCGAGCATCTGGGATAGCGGTGCCCATGTTTCGTTTGAACTGATGGCATCAATATCGTGGAGATCAGGCAAAGGCCTAAGTCCTTCTTCCACGGCTGCTTTCATTGCGTCCAATCCTTGTCAATTGTCAATAATCAATAACGGTGTCGCCTTTTGACACGTTCAATTCTCCCATAACCTTGACCTCATTACCCAAGGTACGAACGGTGCTAGCAATATCATCACCACTGTTTACTGAAACCTTCATTGCAATAATTTGTGCCCAGTCCCCTACTCTCAATTTATTGTTATCACAGGATAGTGAAGATGTCTTACCTTTGACATTACTACCAACACTGCGACATTGGTGACCACTTCATCTGGAGCCAGTGTAGGTATTTGAGTCTCTATGATCTCTATCGCCAGTGTTGTTAAAGGGTGGACAACAACCTCCTTCATCTCAATCGTTACGAATTTTGTCGAAGTAGCTAGCTAATGTGGCGAAGATATTGTTTAATGTGTTGATATCTAAACGCGACGGTAAAGGGGCTTAGAAAACACCGAGCGTATTAGCGACGTAAGGTCGTATCCATGGTTTGTAGGCATCCTAATAAAGGTCAGCATCATGTTTACCTAACTCAGCCAAGCATGCGCATGTAACGGCTTATTCTTCTGACTGATGATATGATCCGAAGATCTCACAATGGCTTGTCCAAATGCTCATCATGTCACAAACACTGCGACCGTCGATAGATGACTGGGGAGGAATAATAAGTCTCTGGAAAGCCGTTTATGAGAGATTATTAAGACAATAACATTATAATGACTAAGCAATACATATCTATCATACTGGACTTATCTCTACCTTCCCTGGTGCCATTTCGGAGGTCCTCACAGCCTCACCCCTATCACACTTCTTTTTCCCACGTACATTGACTCTGCGTAACGACTGCGCTCCTAGTAGACTCTCATTCCTATCAACCTTAGATACCTTACTAGTTTCAAATACCTGATGTTTGTAGATGCGATCCAACGCCATTTGTGCTCTTTCGTCAATATTCTCCACTTTTGTGACGACGTAGTTCTTCCACACCTTCCGAAAACCGAGATACTCAGCGATAAACGTTAGTGGCACTTGAAGGAAAATCTTGATTAAGGCTCGACTCGAAGGGCTAAAAGCAAGGGAAATCGACAGGACTATTATTACTGCTGAGAGCACAACTTGTGGTAGGTTAGCCAATAATACTAAGTGTTATGGTGCATGTGCTTACACATCCACATGATTTGCCGACCAAAATGCAGACCCCCGTTGCTTTCGGGATTGTTCATACCAAAGAAAGAGGTGAAGAACCCTAGAGGAAGCTATAACTGTCAGAATTTGAGGCAAGGAAGGTGCTGAAAGCTTACAAAACAGATTGTAACGATAGTGAACAGCATAATTGCCCTTCCTTGTTTGACGCTTTCTTCAGCACGCATTAGTGATGCCTTTGCCTCCACAATACTTGCTTGCTGCTGTTTTAAGGACAATAGGTCTTTCAGATCTTGACATGTTCGTAAGGCTAAATCTTCCAGATCGTCGAGCTCTACCATACGTATCTCTATTTGCTCAATCAAGCCGTTAGCTTCTTGAATTGTAAATTCAGGGATATGCTGCGCTTTCGTGGTTTCTCTAACACCATCAGATATTTTTTCATTGTCTTTCCAAGCTTCGAGCATCTTCATGAAATTTCTCGTCTCGTTGTTCTCATGCCTTGACTCCCCATTCATGTGAAGCATAGCTCTTCTGAAGTCTCTCACAACAAGGTGTTGCTGTTTATAGATACGAAGCATAATCCGAAGCTCTTCAGCTATGTCCTGGGACTCACGGAGCAGAGTTCCTTCGGGGTTGATATCAAGATATTTCGAGCTTGTGTCCCTGCTATATTTATGAGGCTCGAGCGATCTCTTCTTCAGATTCGACCAAAAACTCTCAAAAGAAATGGTTTTCTGTTCAGACTGTATGGATTAACTCGTATGAAATGACTATAACGGGCGAAAAACTTACAACATTTCCGATAGCTGAAGCGAAAAGGTCCATGACTTCTGGCCTTTGGTCCAGGGGCTTGGTGCGGTCAAAAAAGACCCGGGAACATTGGTCAATGATGATCAAAGCTCGAAGAAGTTAGGACAGGCTAAGAGTACTGGATATCTATCGTACCTATATCGTATATCGACCGTATCTCTGGATTGTGTGAGAGCCTCTCCCTCAGGCTCTTGTGAACACCAGAAGGGTCCGGTTTGTTTCTACCCCACCTTCTTGGGAAAGATGAAATGATTGTATCTATTCGAGTAGTCAGACACTTTAGAGGGCAGCGTGTTCTAATAAGATTATTTTTAGGACGTGGAATGTTCAATAGAATGATATTCACTGAGGACCACCTTACGGCACTATGATCTTCTTGCATGCTTCAAATCTCATTTTCGAGGAAAAACATACTCCTGGATATATTAAGGCTTGCACAGGAAACGCTAACTTACTGTCATCTAAGATCCAAAGCCATAATTGGTCCACCATGACAACACGGGTGTTTCTCGTATGAAAGCTCTTGCCTGCTTTTGTTTCACGATACACCACTTGGTCTTTGTCCCTCATGCCAGTGTCATCTAGGGTCAAAAAATAAGATTGATCAAGCGTCCGTCGGATGTGCATTGGAGGGTCTTTGTGAAGATTATCCCTCAAGAGTCTCTCATCAGCCTCATAATCCATCTCATTGTAGACTTTGGTCACGTTCATTAGGTAGGCTCCCAATTTCGTGAAGCTTGTTTTTGGTCAGAGCTTTGCAACATGTGTATCACAGTTCACTTACCGTTTTAGAGTTAGATTTGCAACTTCAGGAAAACTGATTTTTCTCTTGCGTTTCATGACCTCCTCGGACACGATCTCAGCCATTCGAGCCCGGCGGCTATTTGTTTCCCAGTGTAGATATGGAAGCTTCATCCCAATGTTAACACATGTTCCTCAGGAGAAGGAATTTCATGCGTCTGATTTACTCACAAAAAGTGCAAAGTCCTTGATTTGGGGCTTTAAGGTGTCTTTGCTTTGTGTTGACATGTTTGGAAGTTCCGCAGTGGAGTTGGTTCGTATGTAGGTACCGGACTCGGTATCTAGAGGAACGATTGAACATCGAGGCCTCATGTGTTTAGCATGAACGGGCCCCTTTTCAACTCCTCCTCCATGCAATTGACCTCGCCAAAACTCTCTGGAGAGGAGTTTTTCTGCCTTGGTCATCTCTTTCACCGGCTTGAGATCGTCATGATCCTGAACCTTTTCGTTATAATACCGGGCCATCACTATCTAGTTGATATCAGTATCTGAACTCTCATGCAGACACCTATACTTACCTCTACCCAGCGCATGTTGTTGCTAGGAAGATGGAAGTAGCGAAGTTGTTCCGGCACATCCACAGATTTATGTTGCTGGGCGATAGGGTTCTTTACCTCTTCATTCAACAGTGAACGCATTGTGATTTTTTGGTTGGGAAAGGTCCCTTGGATCATTTCATTCTTGGCCACAGGAGGTAAAGACTTGTCATGAGGCGCTGTATGGCCTCTCCATCCAGCAGAAGTCTTTTCGAAATACATTACGCCAGCCTTTAATCCATAAGTTGGGTCATTATTCGCGAACTCTTCAAGAGGCATATATTCATTGTCGTTTACTTGCCACAACTGAGCGTTCAAAGGAGGCTGTGGGTCAGACTCCCCGTTGCACTTTTGTCCATCTGAGTAGACGCCCTGCTTAGTTTCTTTAGCTTCATATCCTTGCCGAGGACTAACTTCTGAGATCCAGTCCTTTCGTGAGGTTTTAAGGCCAGTCATCAAGTGTTGTTTGTTTCTATAGGATCGAAACCTTAACCGCGTCTTCTGGATCCTGTCTTCTTCGTGTTCAATGCGATGCTTCTGTTCCTTCGTCAAATGAGCCATGAAGTTAGCTCTTTCGTTATAGCGCAAGCCAAGGTATGTACTGGTAGGATCTTGACAGTATTTCCATGGCTCCGCCACAAACCGATCTGCCGACTTCGGGTCTTTATGCTCGCGCTTTGCGTATTGTAAGTCAACAAATTTATCTCCACTCCTAGTTGATCCTGAAGGGGAGCGACTAGTCGCATTTGCAATCGAAGGATGCCGGCCATTCTGTGTAGGCATGATTAGAACTAGAGAAAGTAAATTCACACAAGAACGAAGCATCGGATAAGGTTCATTCCCACACCTTAAGACTAATAATTGCGGCTCAACGGCGTACTTTTCAGCTTTGTGCCGTCTTTATAAGCATGGTGATATTGGTGTGTAGCATTACCAGGATATGAATGCTTCAATGCCTCGAACAGGATATATCCCCGCCACCATTGATATGCATAGTACTTCTCCGATGTACACGGCGCCCCACATTGATGAAGGTTGCATCTAGCAGGGAAACAAAACCGTTCCATATCGTTAACGAATTTCGCAAATTTTGTAGCAACAAGAGTCTTCATCATGTACACTCCTCAGGCTGACACCAAATTCCTAGCCGTGTAGAAAAGCAGGTATTGTTATCTAATGTCAACAACAGTAGCCATTTCTTAGCACCTCTATTTTTCGCAGTTGGTAATGCCTAAAATATCACACTATTCTGAATTTCACCTATTTAAGCAACTCATGGAACTACTAAACAAACCCGAGATGGGCGGCACCCACATTTACGAATACCTCTTCCATGTGATATCAATTGCAATTATTCTGGATTCTGCTAATCTGAAACAGGTATAAGGAGGCCCGTAACAAAAAATCTATCAGTATTTGAAAATGTTCAGTCCCCATCTAAAGGTGACTTTTTGGGATGTTTTCCCGGAAGATACTCGGTAAATCACACCAACACCTGATTTCCTTGAGTGAATAGGTCAGACACTCTACCTTGCTAAGTACGAGAATGATCCTGGGACTTGTCACGGGATTAGTAGCATAGATATGAGCGCATCCGCATTTTGCCAAATATCTTTCTTTTTTCAAGCTTCTCCGCTGTTGTGTTGTCCTTACAAGATGAAATGGAGATTGCTGTCTACTTCAATCTTATCCAAGGGGCTGAACTCAATGCGACGAATTAAGAGTGTTTACAGAGCACCTTTTTCTCAACGACTTTGATATACATTGTAGATTAAGCTACAATGCCTACAACCCTATGTATATATCTATAATATCACCCCACCATGTTCATTTTCACTACATCTGTGTGTACCATTTTACTATCTCACCTAGTGTGTTCCACTAATCTACTCCTGGCGGACCTCAAGAGTGTGCCATTCTCTCTCGAGCCTCAAAATATCCTTCACACTATCGATGACACTAGTCTCGAGGTCGGTGTAAGTTTACTTCTTTCCAAATATATCGTAGCTCTTCCTGGTATTCCAGCCTGTTGGTTTCACATTATCAGGTAAGACTTGGCTGGGGTTTCCTCCAAAGATCCTTTCTTCTAGCTCAGGAAATTGTTTTCGAATATAGTTTATAACGAGTTGAGGAGTTATAATACCAGACCAAGAGGATGCGCTGACTAGAAGCTGCTGGATTCGACAGAGAAAGTATGTGAGCGATGTAGCTACATAGTTGACCCCGCAGATCTGTAACTGCATCCAAACAGCACTTATTACCTGTTCAACATGTGAAGAGAGCTTATGCGAACCCATCAACACGAGTATCGTTGACTAACTGCCTCCGCATCTTCAGCTACTGATGCTATCACCTCACCTTACACTCGCCATCTTGAATTAAGGGGTCATATTTCCGCCTTTTCCACGTGCCTGAGGAATTCCAAGCCCGAGTTTTCCGTTGGCTGCTCTCGTAGTACTTCTGTATTATCTCTGGCTCTCCAGATATGCACAAATCCACATGTTTTTTCGTTAGACAAGAGTTCCCATCGGGAGGATGATCACATAAGACGTGATTGCCTATACTTGGGGTATGTTTAACACCTGATAAGTGAATCGTGCAAAGCAACTTATGCTTCTCTTAGTTTCTGTGAGTTCTCTTGAGCTCATCTGTGTACTTGGCTGTACGAAAATAAGTAATAAAATGTGTTTTTTTTTTGGTTTTTTTTTTTTTTTGTGATTGTGCAGGCCCCCTCCAAATTATTGTTGGATTTCTCTGGGTACCGAGAACAAAAGACACTCTTGCATGTATCCTCATTCTATCACATCAAGTCAAATCCTAAACCGAAGAAACATTCCAACGACTATAAGATCGCTACATAGAATATCAAAGGTAGGAGCGGATTCCCATTTTTCCAAATGAGAGGTCTGCGATATATCAGAAGTTGTATCACTACATCCCCACATTATACTTTATCCACGGCCACACCCTTTTCAAGCCTCTTTGCTGCGGTATCGTCTTTACAAGATGCAGTGAAGATTCCGGTCTGTTTTCTCAACTCATCTTCCTCAATCTCATCCATGGGGTAGGATTCTAGCGGGTCATCAAACATAGCCCTGAACTTGTTGTCGATATCTGCTGGAAGCTCGGGAGTAAACTCGCTATCACGAAGCCAGACTCGGAGAAGATCGTGCGGTTTTGACGCGCTTTCGGTATAGCCACGACGAGCTTGTTGGTAATAAAGATTATTGACCCTGTCGAAGTTAGTGTTGTAAAACTATGCTCATATTACATTGGACTTACCATTGTATATCCCCGATTTCGAGATTAGTCTTAAGACTATATTGCTCTGCAATCCATTGCCATCCACCAAAAGCCTCCCGTTCTTCGAATGTCAGAGCAGGATACTCTAAATCACGCTCAGGGACCTGTTGATTGGCACCATCAGTGATCGTTCGTTGGGATCGATTGTGTGTCTCACCTCTCCATAACCGATAAACGTTCTGGTGGAAAGGTTCAGATAGAGCTGTTCATTGAGCCAGTGTAACAAGTTTACGCCGTGATCTGGAATGCCTTTCCTATTTATATATTAGTATGTAGGCATTTCTTGGACTTGAGAGTATATACGCTCTCCAACGGAACTTTCTTTCTGCTAACACACGTAAAATGTCTGGACGATGTTCCGCAAGGTGATTATATACTCGCCAGCTGCTTGCAACAGTTGACTCTCCGCCTAACTCTGGAAGTGTCAAAGCCATTAGGCCCACAATTTCGGATCTGGCATCACTATGATACATCTGTGCATTTATGTCCTGAGCGATACGTACACCTTGCCTCTGGTACTTGGATCAAGGTGCACAATACTCTAAACTTTGTTAGACTGACCACAATTGTATGAAGAAGTTTGGACAAACTTTGATGTGGCACAGTCCACGGCCTATGCCCTGAGCTAGACGCTCATCCTCAATCCACGCGTTGATGCCCAGGAAGATTATTATTTGTTCGCTCTCGTTGTACCTATCTATTGGAAACCTGCGCAGTATGCTGACCCCTGTGCCATGATAGATGTTGTAAGAAATTTGTCGCAGCGTCTTACCAAGTGAAGGAAGTGGAAAATTAGTTCTATCAATGGCTGAGAATGGGAGGGAAAGTTTTGAAATGACTGTATATGCCAATCAATAACTACTCATCATGATAACACATGAGCGTGATCGGCAGGAAAAGAAAACAGCACCTTCGATGGAGCGTCAATTTCTCCTGTTTCCTTCGTTGTAAGAACTCTTATATATCTCTCCGCTACCCATGTAATCAGTATCTTGAACTTCTAGACAATATGCGGATAATGTACGATGAGCTTGCAGGTAATTTCCATCCCATACCAGCGGCCTTCTAGCTTTTCTGGCCATCCAGCTGGAACATCCCCAAAGTCAGTGCCTACCGGATGCGCAGCATTCGCAGCTTCCCATTCATGTTTGACAAAGAGAGTGCCTGGGGCGTCGGAATATAGTTCGTAGGGGGGAGGTTCAGTGCTGGCATGATGTGTGAAATACCTAAGCAATACAATGAAAACTAGTTTTGAGGACCAGTACAGGTTTGTCAGCGTAAAAATGTGAATCTAATATATCTCGAAGTCACAAGGTTGTTTATCTTACGATTTTCTCTTCGCCGAGAGCATACTATAAGGTGCTATGCATCGGTGATTGTTCTATTTGCAATTTCTTTAACATATCGCGACATATGAACGGCTCACAGCAACCCACCTATGCCGAAAAACAACCACCGATAAAATTTCCTTATCTATTCAGATGGAATGACACCTTGTTTGTGTTAGGAGGCTTCTTTCCAGTCTCTTCCTTGCCACAGATCTTAGTATTGCCGAGCACTTATTATGTATTCAGATAACCCTTGAGATGCCGATCAGATTCATCTTCTACAAAAGTGGGCTGAAGACTCAAAAATGGTGACTTCTCTCCAAAAGAAGTCCGCAAAGAATGTATTTGCACTATCTCATGCTCTACGAATTATTAACAGCACGTCATTGGACTTTGAATCACAGCATTGATATATACTAGAAAGTGGGCAAACGATTTATAGTGAGCTCTGTTTAACTGTAGACCAAATTTATATAGTCACCAGTGACACCGGTATTTCTTTTCGGTATATTCCAACTCATCAAAATGACCACCGACTCTGCGAATTATACGCCTAGGCCAACTAACTCCTACTTCAGCCGAACATTCTAATTCCTTAGAAAGTAGTAATGGAGGCTTTCGTACCTGGTTTTCGCGGGATCCCAAAAATGTAGAACAGAAGCTGCTGTTGAGACTGGACATCTTTGTCATGCAAGACAACCCTTTTGTAGGAATGAGACTGTTCTGATATTTCCATATAGGTCTTGGGCTTGCTATGGCTACTTTATACGCTTACTGGATACAAGCAACATGTGTTAGTCTTATATTTTATACTATATTACCTAGTCTGATATACTAAAATATTCTGTTTCAGCAAATGCATACGTGTCCGGCATGAAAGAGGTGATAACTAGCGAACCTTACTATTATGCTTGGACTTACGACTGACCTTCATGTAGGACCTTGGTATTCAGGGTGACGAATATAACCTCTTCTCAACATCCTGGACAGTTGGTTACATTGTCGGCATGATCCCTTCTCAAATTATTTTCACAAGAGTCCGTTCCTCGACCTGGTTACCTTTTGCAGAACTCATCTGGGCCATCATTACCTTCTGTTTCGCGGCAGTCAAAACACCGCAACAAGTCTATGCTATGAAATTCCTGATTGGACTTTTTGAATCGCTTTTCTATGTAGGTGCTATGACTCTCCTTGGAAATTGGTATACACCAAAAGGTAAGTTACTACATTGACCAAGAAGACTTTACTCTGCTGCAAACACTAATATAGACGTCTACTAGAACTTGCAACTCGAGCAGGAATTTTCTATTCCGCCTCTTTCGCCGCAAACATGTTCTCTGGGTACCTCCAGGCTGCAGTCTACTCTGGTCTTGATGGCTCTGGTCATCTTTCCGGATGGCGCTGGCTTTTCATCATATGCGGTGTCATCACTGTACCTGGATCCATCTGGGGCTTCTTTGCTGTTCCTGACAGTCCATATGACTCCAAGGTTTTCTATCTAAGCAAAGAGCAAGTCGCTCTTGCGAAGGCCAGAATGACCAGGGAGAAGCGCGAACCATTTGAAGGGATTGGACTGCAAACATTCAAGAGTATTCTTGCGAAACCATTCACTTAGGTCTTTACGATCAACTACATGTGAGTCTACCTTCCCATGAAAAACAAGGAATCGATGATCTGATTTTCTTCTAGATTTTTCTGTCTAGACACGTCTCCTCCATCTTACTTTGGTATCTATCCCAAGTCACTTGGTATCTTCACTGATCCGCAAATTAACACGTAATCACCCTACTTCAACGATGTTTGATTCATGTCAATATACTCAAGCTGTCAGGATCCCTACTGCCGGCTAAGCGTTCGGCTTCCTATCAACTATTATCTTCGGTTTCATCTCCGATAAGCTGCAGAACCGCACTTTTGTTGCCCTGGCAGTGACCTTGATGAATTTGGTATCCACCACTTTGCTTTCTGCGAACAAATCTATAGCGGGTAATTTCATTGGTTATATCCTTAACCCGGGCACATATGTCTATGGTCCCTTGATGATTGTAGGGAAACATACCTGTAACAACAAATTCTCGTCTCTCGCTGACACTGATTAGACTTTTTGGCCGAGGTTTTTACGACTCGCAGATGAGCGTGCCTTGATATTAGGGGTCGCGCAGACCATGGGCGCGACGTTTAGTACCTGGGTGCCGCTTCTTATATTCAATACTAGAACCCAAGCGCCTTTATTTAAAACCGGATATCTTGTTATAACAATTACGGACTTAGCACAAGCGGGTGGAGTTGTCGTATTGTGGTATCTAGGCAAGAAAATAGTGAAGGATTCTCAGGAAACAGCAGATCAAGAAACTGAAGTAGAGCCAACTGCAGCTGTGCTCAACTATGGCAAGGACGTATCGGTTTCGATGCAGGAATGCACAAAGTCAGTGTAGATGGTTCTGATCGCCAATATCTTCCTTGTTGGGTCTTTTCACCATATCAAAATTCATCAAAGGGTGTTATTTTCAGCCAAGGACTGTGAAAGAGTGACTCCCACAGTTCGGAATTTCTTTGCCGAAATCATGTTTGAAAGACCAAAATTTCATAGGTCTAAATCATAAACCTTAGTGTTACCTGAAGATTTAATTATTCAAGTTTCGTAGGATTTATGTACTACGTATGTGTGTGTATATGTTTACATGGCATCTCGATTTTTGCTAGATTTTAATTGTTTATGCTAAATCAATAATCGATAATACTTCACTCAAATTATATGAAGCCCCAAAGTCCTTAGATTATGATTGGTCTACAAATACTCGTTGATCCACTTAAGTTCAATTCACAAAAAGGTACTTAGTCCGAAAACATACATGGCAAGATGCATCTTCACTCTCGTAACCTGCTTCACTGTGGGCGATCTACATGTTTTTGACACATTGTTCTTGTAGTCAATGATCTTTTGCGCATGTTCTCTTAGTACAATACCTTTCCGTTCGCGGGGTTTTAGCGTAAGAAAGCCCGCCAGGTTGCTCGGCAATACCTTTCACCGAGAAGTTGAACTTTTGTGCGCAAAGCTCAATATTGTCACTGCCACATCCTCATCCAATTTACGCCGTGTTAAACCTATACAAAAATTTAATATGGCACGAGGAGGTCGCGGAGTGAGTAAAATTATCATGATCATAATAGCGCCAACTAACAGAGATAGGGTAAACGCGGTCGTGGCAGAGGCGGTCGAGGTGGTGGAGGTGGTGGACGAGATAATCGTGATAATCGAGTCAGTTACGGCGAGATCGACAAGAACAACGAGAAATTCCAGAAATACTACGACACTGTCCTCGGTGTGCCAGAGGAGGAAAGACAAGTTTTTTGGGATGCTTTGAGAAGAGAGCTCCCCAACAGTTTCCGTTTTGCTGGATCCAAAGGTCATGCTCTCGCTGTTCAAAAACTTCTCAAATCTAGATATATTCCGGAGATCACTACCATCGAACACTATGACGGATCCAAGGTCGAAGCACCAACTCCAGTGCCATGGTATCCGGACGAATTGGCATGGTCAATGACCACTCCAAAGAACGTCGTTAGACGGTTCCCACCTTTCGCGGCTTTCCAGAAATACTTGGTCTCAGAGACCAGCGTTGGCAACATCAGCAGACAGGAGGTCGTCAGTATGATCCCTCCGTTGGTTATGGATATTGAGCCAGGTATGACTGTTCTCGACATGTGTGCTGCTCCAGGCAGCAAGGCCGCTCAATTGCTTGAAATGGTCCACAAGGGAGAGGAAGATAGAATGCGACAGTCCCTGAGAAAACATGCGAAGGAAGATGGCCGCGAAATGAGCCCAAGCTACATCGAAGGTACTGATGGCGAAATGGAACTCGATGGAGGTGATTATGGACGTACCACAGGCTTGTTGATAGCCAATGATTCCGACTACAAGCGTAGTCACATGCTCATTCATCAATTGAAGCGCCTTTCTTCACCGAATCTCATTGTCACCAATCACGATGCTACAATGTTCCCTTCCATCAAACTTCCTTCCACTCCGGAAAATCCATCGGCCAACAGATACCTGAAGTTTGACCGAATTCTAGCCGATGTTCCATGCTCAGGAGATGGTACTTGCAGAAAAAACCCAAATCTGTGGAATGACTGGAACCCAGGAAACGCGCTTGGGCTCTACGTTACACAAGTCAGAATCTTAGTCAGAGCTTTGCAGATGCTCAAGGCTGGTGGAAGAGTTGTCTACTCTACCTGCAGCATGAATCCTGTAGAGAATGAGGCAGTCGTTGCTTCCGCAATCGAGAGATGCGGTGGTCTCGAGAAGGTACAGATTATCGACAGCAGTGACAGACTTTCTGGTCTCAAGCGTGCTGACGGACTCCATAACTGGAGCGTAATGGACAAAAACGGTTCCATGTTTGAGAGCTGGCAACAATTGCAGGACGAAGTATCTAAAAACGGATCTGGTGTCACGTCTGGAAAGCTCGTTGAAGGAATGTTCCCACCGACAGGAGATTTGGCCGAGAACTTGCATCTTGAACGTTGTATGAGAGTTTACGCTCACCAGCAGGATACTGGTGGTTTTTTCATCACTGTGCTCCAAAAGATGACAGAGTTCAAGGCCAAGCCAGAGTCTGACACCAAGTCATACAACCCTAAACCAAAAATCACTGCTATAGTTGATGAAATCAACGCGAAGCCAGCACCAAAGGCAGGCGAGAACGTTGCCCCAAAGATTGAGGCAGCAGACGAATTGACCCACCCTGAGACAATGTTCACTGATGATGCTGTTGCGCCAGTTGTTCGACAAAATACTGAGGCCGAGGGTCCAACACCGGTCATCGGAGAGAAGAGAGAACGTGAGGAGGAAGAAATCGATGCGGAAGTCAGCACAAAGAAGCTTAAAACACGCGATGAATTGGATGAGCCGGCACCAAACGGTCTCGCTGATAGGAATGTTCATTTCCCCCCACCACCTGGTGCTGAATTGGATCTCACCACAAGACCTGGCGACCAGCGATCAGATTCTACATCCCAGCCACCACGGAATAAAAATCCAAGACAGCACCAGTTTGAGGAGCCATTCAAGTACATCTCCGGAGAGCATGAAGAGGTCAACGGTATTGCTGAGTTCTATAAACTCTCACCAAGATTCCCACGTGACCGATTCTTAGTACGAAATGCGTCTGGAGATCCAGTTAAGACGATCTACTACACTTCTGCCTTGATTCGTGATATCCTTGTTGAGAACGAAGGCAAGGGAATCAAGTTCATTCATGCGGGTGTGAAGATGTTCATGAGACAAGATGTCCAGGCCGAGGGTGTTTGCAGATGGCGTATTCAATCCGAGGGTATGCCTATCCTCGAAGGCTATGTTGGTGAAGAGCGTGTAGTGCGTCTCTACAAGAAGGAGACACTTCGCAAACTTCTCATTGAGATGTTTCCCAAGGTTACCGACGGTGGCTGGCAGGAGCTTGGTGAAATTGGCGAGCGGGTTAGAGACATCCAGATGGGATGCTGTGTCCTTCGTATTGAGCCAAGCGATGCTGAGGATGGGTTCGATGAGCGCATGGTTATGCCTCTTTGGAGAAGTTTACACTCCCTCAATCTTATGCTTGCCAAGGAAGACCGCACAGCTATGTTGTTGCGTATATACAACGACAACAGCCCGCTCATCAACAATTCTAAGAACGCACAGCGCCAGGCTGACCCAGCTGATCCAGCCACGCCTGAGGTTGCTTCTGGATTCAAGGTTGAAGATGGAGAGGTCAAGGTAGACGTTGGATCATCCATTGAGGCTACTGCTGTGGTGGATGAAGCTGGTGCCAATGTTGAGATCAAGCCTGGTCCTTACGACACTGTTGTCGCTGCCAAGGACGATGTTGCTCTCAAAGGTACTGATGTGAAGGCGGACAAGATCAATAAGGGAGAGGAAACTGGTGGACCAGAGGGTCAGCTTAATGGCACTGGTGGAGTCGAGGAGCAGTTGGGAAGCGTTTCATAAATCAAAAGTTTGAGCTATTTCGGTATATATCACAAAACTCAATATGTAACATAACATCCGCAACAGGAGTTCATGGAGAGACTTGCCAGTTTTGGGACAAAAGCACAATAGACGGGATTAGGACATGGCCGTATATTTCTTTACATAGCTTGAATACCACCCGATTCTGAATTTATGAGCAATGCTCACATGTGATGCCCAACGCCACAGCTGATGCTTTTCCCACATACGCCCTATAAACTCCCGTGAAAAAGACCTTCCCAGACAAACTATTCAGACGCAGAGTCTGTAACTGGCATAACGCCCAGCAGTCTCAGACTTTCGAATGATCTTAACAACCTGACCACGTCTCAATCCTAAATATCTTGCGACTGGGTCTCCAACCTGGATACGAGGAAGTTGAGTATCCTTCAATCGATATCGCTGCAAAAGCTTTGCCTTCTCCTCCTTGCTGAGCATAACGTGCTTTGGAACCAGTTCGTGATGGGTGATGTTAACCAGCAAATCCTGCTCGACGAAACACTCAATTCTGGTCTCGGATGCGACAGCTGGAATAATCTTGAGGGCAGCTGGAGTGATGTTGACATTGGTGACAAGGATGCCGGTGTGGAAATTGTTGGTCGTAAGATGATGGGCGAAGTTTCTCATCTGTTTGATTCCCACCGAAGTATCTGGCAAGAATTCCACCCAAATGGTACCGACATCTGCTTTTGGAGGATCCGGGTTCTCAGTGGTCGCCGGAGTGGAGTACTTTGTGATCATCTCTTGGCTAGGACGTGCAGAAAAGTTCATCTTTCGGCGACTGCAAAGATGTTAGTGTGACTGTTCATTTGCGATTGAGGTCCGTCAGCGACAAACGTACTCAGGCTGTCCATCTCCTCCAGAGTATGTGTTTCTGAAATCGTCAAGGGAGATTCGGACCTCATCTTCGGCCAATTCGTAACCCTACGAGAAGTATTAGATGGCT
This sequence comes from Allantophomopsis cytisporea, assembly GCA_024752435.1. Classification (NCBI taxonomy): domain Eukaryota; kingdom Fungi; phylum Ascomycota; class Leotiomycetes; order Phacidiales; family Phacidiaceae; genus Allantophomopsis; species Allantophomopsis cytisporea. The sequence continues at coordinate 85,817 of CP103034.1, forward strand.
TTCTACACCTCGAATTTGCCCTATGAATGGCATACCCTATCTTGGACCATCTCGTGAACTGTTCTCCATGCGCGCCAGAGTCTGGCAAACTCGCGCTCGACATCCGCCCTTTGCTTTTCCCTGATCGCGTCGGCAGACATGTTGTTGGGTTAAAATTGCTATCTCAGGAGCTCGAAGAAGGGCAGTTGGAAAGATAGTCGACAGCGAGTACTGTTGTGTAATCGAAGATATACTCGTGGTTGTTTCTTTCTGCCTCACACTCCACGACCTTCAAAGCTTAGCCAAAAAGTTCGCGACGGATTTCTGTAGAATGGCGCTAAGCCCGCAACCGCAGTTTCTCCGGCCCCGGAGCGCGCTAAGCATTTACTCGCGAACATTCACAGTGGGCGGCCTGGGAAAATGTGAAGGTGTCCCTGGAATTCTACGGTGACTGTAGTTATTCTCTTACACCGAATTACCACCTCAACCAACTCCAGCTACTCTTCCTCTTCCTCTTTTTCTCTCCTCCTTCTCCTCTTGTACTCTTGTTCTATATACAACAATTAACTCCGTTATTTGGTTGTTAATTCCTGCATTGCATCGCAATAGCATATATATCTTCATCTTTCGATTCGGTTGACCTACTCTTCGGTTTCCTCCAAAATGAGCGAATTCGCAACTCCTTCGGCAGCAGCCATTTCCACTGGCGATGCTCCAATCAAGACGAAGCCAGAGAGACCAGATGAGGAAGCTTTCAAGAAGAACCTCGCCAATGCCGAGAAGCAGCACAAGGAATCTATGGCCAAGTTCGTAAGTGATCCCATCTCAACAGCTTACCAATTCGACACCGCACCATGATATAGATGTACTTTTAGGGTGGGATTTTACTACTGAACCTTATCTAATTGCTTGATGTAGAACGCCGTCAGAGAGAAGCTCGACCTTGCCCAGCCAAAGAACAAGGACTCTCCAACAGCAAAGCGCCGTCAAGAATTGATTGCCCAGCTCACCGAAATCCGCAAGCAACAGGGTGCGTCCAAGACTGGTCGCAACCAGGTATTCGATCAGATCAAGAAGCTCGATGAACAACTCAAGAGCCGAATTGCTGAGCAAAAGGTCGCCCGCAGCCGTGTCTCTTTCAAGAGTGTCGATGAGATCGATCGCGAGATTGAGCGTCTTGACAAGCAAGTTGATGGTGGTATGATGAAGTTGGTTGATGAGAAGAAGGCTCTCGCTGAGATTTCCAGCTTGCGCAAGCAACGCAAGAACTTTTCTGGATTCGATGATGCACAGAAGGGCATTGATGACACCAAGGCCAAGATCAAGGAGCTCCGTGATACCCTCGATGACCCAGAGACCAAGGCTTTGAGCGAGAAGTACAACAAGATCCAGGCTGAGCTTGATAGCATCAAAGCTGAGCAGGACGAGGCTTACAAGAACATTAACTCTCTCCGTGACGAACGTACTAAGCTTCATGCTGAGCAACAAGAAAAGTACGCCAACATCAAGAAGATCAAGGATGACTACTACCAGGGCAAGAAGGCTTTCTTCAACTACGAGTCCGAGGCTCGCAAGAAGGCACTTGAGCGAAGACAGGCTGAGCGTGAGGCTTACGAGAAGGAGAAGAGAAAGGAGCGTGCACAGAGAGTTCTTGAAGAAGCCAGCGATCCAGCTTACCTCGACGAAATCCGTCGTGCTGAGTCTCTCCTTCGTTACCTCGACCCATCTTATGTTCCAACCACAACTGTCGACACTAGCGCTGGTAAGTTCACAGCACAGGCTCAGCGCACCGTTGATGATTCTGGCTTGAAGGGTACAAGAGTTGTCCGCAAGGATGAGCGTGAAGAGGACTACTTTGCTGGCAAGGGTGGAAAAAAGGGTAAGAAGGGACGCAAGACTGATGCTGCACCAGCGAAGTTCAGCTTGCCACCAGCTGTCCTTGAGGACTGCAGCTTCATGAACATCGAGCCTCCGATGAATGCTGCTGATGTCCCTGCCACTGTTGAGAAGGTCAAGGCTAAGTTGGATCACTGGAAGGCCGACCAGAAGACCCAAACTGAAAAGGTATGTGTTGTGGAGCTCTATCTGATTGTGTACATACTAATTCGTCCCAGAACATTGCCAAGGCCAAGAAGGACATCGAGAAGCTTGAGGCTGAGGAGACTGGTGTCGCCGCAGCTGAGAACAGTGCACCGGCTACTAACGGTCACGGTGAGACCAAGGCTACTGCTGGTGTTGAGGAGGGCGGATCTGTTGCCAACGAAGTTGATCTCATGAAGTCCGCTGCTGCTGATGTTGTAGCTGATCTCAAAGGCGCCTCCATTGAGGACAAGGAATAGATCATGGTTAAAAGTATCGCGAGTGAATTTAGTGAGAAAAGGGCATACATTGGTTAGATCTAGCTTCTCATGGGGCGATTCTTTCAACAATGCATGAAGATATCTTTGGGCAGGTGCTCTGGTGGGAATTTTATTCCCAATGTACATTAATCAATATTGGACAAAAGTATCCTGCATTCCGAAATTATTCTATATTATTGATTGTCACTATTGGTGAAACCCCATATTGTTCCAATGAATAGCTCTCAACACGTGTGTTTTTCATAAATGTTTATGATTTTCTATGTAGGGTATGGCTTCGGACGAATGTACATCTCCATACGACAGATATGTATTCTATATGAAAATCGGTGTCGAATATTTGGTCTCCAAAGAATAGATGGACTCGGAATCACTGAACAGCTCAAGAATAACCACAATCGCTCGAGGATTTCATTATGCTAATATGGACTTTCATACCGTGTTGTAGAGCACAGATAGTTTTCTATGATCGCATGGATATAATGAAAATCCGAAATAGTGAATATATGAAATAAAAATCATCTATCATTACTCGTGATTGTCATAACTTGTTAAAATTAAAACCGATATCGAGCATGAGCCACCCCGCCATGAAGGTCGAAGGCAGCGTTGCGTGATCCATCAATTCCACTGAATCTGGGGGCGATTCTGGTTCTTGATCTCGATCTACCAGGACTTTTGCCAATCACCTCAGGAGCCGCCGAGCTGACCATTCCCGCCCTCCTGGCAACACCATGTAATGCACTTAGAGGCGGATCTCTCACTGATCTGTCATCGTCACTCGGTAACGACAGGTCCACTAGGCTATAGAAATATTCTAGAACCTCAGGATATCTCACAACACTGGCTTTCCAGTCCTCATTTAAACCTCTCTTGTAGTCCATGTTTGCGACTATGATGTCGTTAGGGTTGGGCGGACAACGAAAGTAGTAGTGGGCATGTTGAGTTATTTGATTAATATTATGTTGATGCGCATCAGTCCGTCGAAGTTTGAGGTGACTGTAATACTCAAGTATGTAATCTTGTGCTCTTTCGCGTACCCAGACTCTATCACGGACACAATTAGGTTGATGTCAAAAGTGTATGCGAATGCGAAAGGTGGCATACCGAATATCTGTAAGCATACTGGTCATCATACGTTGTTCCGCATTTCGTACTGCTTGATCTAGTCTATGGCTTTCACAACCGCACTTTGCGCTGGCAGGACGATTGCAGATTGCACAGTCAGGATCGAATATCTCAGCGGACATGATAGTATTGTCAGCTTCGGGACCGCAGCCAAGTCAATGTTGCTGCCCAAAAGCCTCACGCGCGGTGCCAGGAATGATGCAGGTGTAGGCGGATTAAGAGCAACGAACACGAAAGAGACTGTGGTAAGTAAATGAGAGTCGCGACTGTCGAGGGACGTAAATAGCAAGCAGATGTAAAGAAATTACAATGCAAGTAAAGAGGGAATAAATAAGGACGATCAACCAAGCCTCGCCTCGTCTGGAGGGGTTGGAGATGGATATGTAAGTAAGTCTAGATAGAGAAGAACAAGTGGATCAAAGTCGTTGCATGCTATCGTGGCTCGAATGCAAAGCAATTCGAAGAAGCCTGAGAGGGATCTTCCATTCTACCGCGGAAGAGTATCACATCGAAGCCCGAAGATCATGAAGCCAATGAGAAAGCGCAAAGACATTGTGCATGAGCATCGATGAGGGGTGGAGAATCTGACTAGAGCTGCAACGATACCTGAGTCCGCTCAGGTCATCTCGTTGGCCGTGCTCACCGCTGGGGATAGAAGAGCATGTGAGTGAGTGGTGGCCTCATTCTTCTCGAGAACACCTTCGAGTGACTAATGGAAATAATATGATTGCAATGCTTCATCGTATGCGAGAATTAGACAATCATGAAGCCCAGTTCATGAGTGCGTGATCGGAACTATCCAATAGCCAGAGTTCGATATCGTTGACAGGGTGTTTGTTTCTCAGAGATGAGAAAGTCGAAACCTTATCAGCCTGAGGCGTAAAAGAGCTCAGGAAGATGCATTTATCAAAAGAGCCAGCGCAGATAATACAAAAACAAATATCCAATCGACATGCCACCTCGATGTTCTCCATTACAGGGAACGCTGACGCCGTTCTTATATCCATCGTTACTATGTAGACCGTTGCAATCTACACGAGTAGGTCTTGTATCTCGTCGTGGCCAGAGCAACAATGCTGCATCAGACAACTCTGAACGACTAGCACATCTCAACCCGCCACCGAGCGAATACTCACGCACTATCTTCGCAGACAAGGCTACAATTACCATTCACGCAGGCAGTGGAGGTCACGGGTGTATATCCTTTGTGAGAGAGAAATATATCGAGCAGGGACCTGCAAATGGAGGCGATGGAGGTTATGGAGGAAACGTTTATATTCAAGCTGTTCGGGGAGAAACAAGTCTTCACAAACTTGCCAGACGGAGGATTCTCGCTGCTGGAAGAGGAAGAAATGGCCAAGGAAAGACGAAGGGTGGCGAGAGAGGCAAGGATGTGATCATCGAAGTCCCAGTTGGAACAGTAGTTAAGGAAGTCGAACGTACTGATCCAGTAGCCATTGAAGAGGAACAACGAAGATTGGAGGCTGGGAAAGAGGAGGATGACAGCAGCAATGTCCCGATGAAATGGAGCAGAGAGAAGTGGTTGTTGTATCCTGCTGTTACGCCGGAAGATATCGCTACCGCAGAATTTCCTCGACTACCTACAGCCAGAAGATCGCATCTTGCTTCCGCCCAAGTTCCTGGCCCCATTAATCTCGACTTATCCAGTGCTATGGAAACACCTCTTCTCCTTGCTGCCGGAGCTGTAGGAGGATTAGGGAACCCTCATTTCGTCACCAAGGTTGTTCCTCGTCCGAAATATGCTACGAGAGGTGCAGACGGCATGTCTATCACGATTGAACTGGAATTGAAGCTACTCGCTGATGTTGGTCTCGTGGGACTCCCAAATGCCGGTAAATCTACACTTTTACGAGCAATGAGCAACAGCAAAACGCGTGTTGGTGACTGGGCTTTCACGACTTTACAGCCAAATATTGGTACAGTGGTACTGGACAACTATCGTGGAAGACCAACGGTACTAGTTGATCAAAACGGTGAACCAAGAACGAATTTCACTATTGCTGATATTCCTGGCTTGGTACCCGACGCTCATCTTGATCGTGGATTGGGTATCAGTTTCTTGAAACATGTGGAGCGTGCGCGCGTTCTTGCTTTTGTGGTTGATCTCAGTGCAGGCGATGCTGTTGCAGCTCTCAAGGGCCTTTGGAAGGAAGTGGGTCTATATGAATCAATGAAGCTTCAGCAAGAAGAGGAGAAAAAGAGCGAGTTTGTGAACTGGAGTCCAATATCATTGGAGGAGAACCATGGTCAGACGATTGTGGTTGGAAAAGCTGACAAGTACGGTATCAAGAAGGACGCTTTTACATACTCAATTAGTGGAAAACCTTGGTTTGTAGTTGCTACGAAGGCAGATCTACCGGAGACCAGAGAGAACTTCCAGCGGCTCAAGGAATACGTAATGAGAGTCGAGAAGAGAGAAGAAGAACATCCTTCAGGCCAGAAGCAGACTCGCACTGATGGGGTTCAGGCTATTCCGATCAGTGCTATCAATGGTCATGGTGTTGAACGGATCAGGGATTGTACAATTGAGCTGCTTTCAGAGTAGGGAGAAAGCCGAAGAGAGAAGCTACACGTTATCCAGCATGTATTAGAACTATAAACACGAAGTGAAATAATAATAAAATGCTTGCGCAGAATCAGAAATTCTGAAATACTTTACAGCTACAAAAAGCAGTTCTTCAAATCACATATACCTCCGTCGCATTCTCTTCTTCGTCATTACAGTGACCTGTCAATTAGCAAAATCTATCAACTCAGGAATCTTGCCTCACTATTGAACAGTCATAGCCGCGAAGTCGCGAATATGTTACAACATAGCCTTCGCAGCAACCTTGTCCTGAACGATGATGCCCTTCTCTGCTCCAGCCGCCTTATCTCTCAAGACTCTCCTCAAGATCTTGCCACTGGCACTTTTCGGGATCTGTTCTGTGAACTCAACCTCCTTCAGCCACTTATGTCTGACCTTCTTATCTTGCACATACTTCAAAATAGTCTTCCCCAAGTCATCTCCGGCCTTTGCGCCTTTCGCAACAACATACGCTTTTGGTTTCTCGCCACTATAGTCGTCTTTGATGCCCAGAACCGCACAGTCTTCAACATTTGGGTGACCGAGAAGCAGATCTTCCAGCTCAGCGGGCGCGACTCCGATACCCTTGACTTTGATCATCTCTTTCAGGCGATCAGTGATTGTGACGATGCCCTTGTCGTCGATCATGGCTTGATCGCCCGTGTGCAAGTAGCCATCCTTGTCATATGTTTCAGATGTGGCCTTCTCATTGCCCAGATATCCCATGGTGATCTGTGGCCCCTTGGCCAAAAGCTCGCCTGGCTGTCCAACTCCAAGTTCCCTTCCTTCTTCGTCTACAATCTTAACTTCTGTTGAGGCGCAAATGGTGCCCACGGCATGTGCGTATCTGTAGTCATAAAGTTCAATGGGATGAGCTGTGATGCAACTGCAGCTTTCTGTCATGCCATAGCCTTGTTTAAAGCCGGTCCATGGGAATTTGGCCTTCAATTGTTGGATGATCTCCTCGGAAAGCGGTGCAGCTCCACTCGAGAATCTTGTAATTGTGCTCAAATCATATTCGTTGACTATGGGGTCACGAACCAGGCGGATAAGAATCGGAGGCACCAGAAGAATTTCCTTGAGCTTATGTTTGACGATAGCGTCAAGCATAGATTTCATCGTGAAAGAAGAGAGAAAGTAGACTTCAGCATTGAGTAGGACGGGAAGATGAAGTGCGTGTACAAGACCCGTGATATGAAATGTTGGCAGTACCGCTAGCACTTTCTTATGATCTTCTGGTGTGATTTGCTGGATTTGGAGACACTGCGCGATTACATTCTGGTGCGCAATCATGACCTGTGAGAGCATCAGTATTGGTATTTGGGATGTATCGGTGGGGGGGAGTTACGGCTTTAGGCAATCCAGTAGTTCCACTACTAAAGCTCAAGAAACCGCAAATATCGCCATTTGTCTTTCCTTTCGGAATCTTGAAAGACTCTACCTGCTCACTGTAACCCTTCCCAATTTCAAGTAGCTTCTTCAACGTCATGTAACCCTCCTTCTCCCCTTCCAGCAATATTATGCGCTCTCTCGGGATACCTGCTGCCTCTGCTGCCTTTTCGGCTACACCCAAACTCCCTGGAACGGTCATTAGGAATCTAGCGTTCCCCTTTTTCAATGCGTAACTCATTTCCTCGACATTGTAGGCTGGGGAGGCACCGGAAATTATGCCACCCAGGCGCAAGACTGAGAGCATGGCAACAGGATACCATATGGTATTTGGGGAGAAGAGAGCCACCGTTTCTCCGGATCGAAGATCGTATTTCTTCGAGAGAGCGGTAGATAGGTAAGTAGTCACTTCTTTGACATCGGCATATGAAAGTCGTTCTTGCGTTGTGCAGTTAGTGTAGCCAGCCAATTTATCACTTGGATTATTTGCGAGAGGAGAAAATTTGGAGTCGAAGAGCCAGGTCCATATTGGAAGGTCTCGAGGGACTGTAAAGTGGTCAATTGGAAAGTCTTAGAATTTGAAAGGTTAATCTCACGATTGATATCTGGTTGTTGACTTTTGAAAGGCATCCTGAATAGTATCTACGAAGAATTAAAAACTCGAGGAATGACAGAGCAACAAGACAAGATTCTTCTTACATGTTGACTCTTTAAAAGCTCCGAGCGAGGACCTGATTAGGGTTATCTATGACAACATCTGGCATTACAACGTGAGTGAAAGATACCGAGGGCCATTCCCAGATGTTAGTTTCCGCTATTTGCGGGGATAAACTGCGGGGAAGCGGAATGCGGGGTACGAGAACTTTTGTGTGAAGTTCAAAAAGAATGAAGACAAAGGTCTACAAAGAACCTCTAGAGGTATAAATTAATAACCTGCGCTGGACAATATCTCGATCATAAAGTAACTGCTATGTCCTTATTGAATGACGATGTATAAAGAAAACCGATGGAAATTGGATGGTTTGCAGATCACGGCTACGTTGGCCACCTTGAGGGTGAAAGGTTTAAAGTAGCCTCATTTCAAATATGTTAGAATTGCTTGCTTGCATGTAAGACTCCTGGCCGAGACTGACTTTTAACCGACCGAGAGGGAGAAAAGCGTTGCGTTAAATTCTCCGAGCTCTACACAGTCCATAACTTTAAACGGACTTTCAACCGATCGAAGGGGAGGAAAGCATTGCAAAGTCGAATCTTCAAAATTAACACTATACAGTCCGTGACCCTGTACTGCCAAGCATGAGTCCTTTAGATTTGACCTACAAATGTCTCATAACAATGCTAATATAATGATCTCTAACATCCTCGCTGGCTTCTGTTTGTCATGCTTGTGCTGTGATTCCACTCTCTTGAACACAATGCAAGTCCTTAATCCCTTCATATACAAGCTCCCAAGATGACAATCCCAGCGCTGTCTTTCGAGTCCATCAACATGACAGCGTCTCGTACTCTTCTTCTGCTTCACGGCGCCTTCTCCTCATATCGGGAGTGAGACTTGGTATCCCACACTTCGCAGCTTTCTTCATGCCACCTGCTCATTACCAGATCTTCCTTCTCACAAACGTTTCCATCAGACGAAATCCCTTTCAGCTTTCCAGGCATTGCTGTGTTGTTCGATAATCTTAGACTCTCCATCATCTCAGAGGATTTACTTAAGAAGTTTCGTTTGAAACCCAGCTTCTCCGGTGCGTACCTGTCGAACTGAAGCTGTTCCTCCATCTGTCAGGTGATTAAATTTGCCTGATACTGATGGTAGATTTTGAGTACTTGACACGCTTACCACGTCTTTGATAATCTGAGTCGATCTCATCCTGGGAAAGAGTATCTCATGCACATACAGCCAATGGTGGCCTTGTTGCCGGACTTTCCAGATAGGTTCTATCATACTTTGGAAGTAGTTTCGATGCAGAGTTAACCTGTATCTGTTTCATGCGCAACCTCATCTCGACCCGCTGAATCATTACAACCTACGATATAGCCTCTCGAACCTCAGTCTTGGCCTGTTCCTTTCCCTCAAAACTGAGTGAGGATGCTCTCGGTCTTAGTATTAGATAGCTGCAGAGTAGAATTTTGCTCCGATTCTTCTTCAACCAATTGGGTACATAACTCTATCTACCCACAAACTGTGACAGGTTGTGACACCAACTTCATATGAAAATTTTGGAAATGAAGACTTATAGAGCGAGATATCTAATCTATACTGATACACACCTTTCCAATATGAGCTCCGCTCTTCAAGTAGTCGAAGGCTGCAAGGACTCCCTCACGACTAAAGTCGAACACCTTCTCTACTGGAGGTCGAATTTCCTTAGCAGCTACAAAGCGAACCATCTCTTCTGCCAACTGCTTAGATCCTACTAGGATTCCGCGAATAGTACATCCCTTAGAAATTGACAGGAGGGCAACATCCGGCATATCCTCTTGCTTTGCAATAGAAAGGAAGCCAATAACAGATATAATGCCTCCATATGAAATACAATCAATGCTCTGCTTAATAGTACCAGAGCCTCCGTTTTCGAAAATGTAATCTACCCCACGACCATGAGTAATCTCGTTTGCTACTTCTGCCCAGTTTGGAGTCGTCTTGTAATTGATGACATGATCAGCGCCAAACTTAGCCTTAACAACTTCCAACTTGCTGTCGGACGAGGATGTAATAATTGTGATAGCACCTGCAGCCTTCGCGAAGAGTAGTCCAGTAATTGAAATTCCGCCGGTCCCTGTGTTTAAAAAGATATTAGTACTATACACTTAGCTATTGTAGTAGGCTAGACATTTAAATACCTTGGAAGAGAACAGTTTGGCCAGGCTTCAATGGGATGTTTCCATAAAGGGCGTTCCAAGAAGTTACACCACTAGCGACTAAAGCTGACATCTGTGGAAAGCTTAAATTGCTATCGGCAGGGATTTTTGTAATAGCGCTGGAAGGGAGAGAAACATATTGGCGAAGAAAGCCATCGATAGGGGCTCCATGACCAAAGTTCCAGTTTGACTGTGGACCGTACAGGTTCTCACGATCAAAGTTTCCTATAACACGATCTCCAACCCGGAGGCCAGAAACGGAGGAACCAACCTCGATGATCTCCCCAGATGTATCGGAGCAAGGTATAACATCCAACTTTGTTGGGTAAGGGTAGGATCCATCTGCGACAATAAGATCACGGTAATTGAGGGCGACAGCACGGATTTTGACCAAAACCTCACTCTTATCAATAGACGGGATAGGCTCCTCTCGTTCCTCTAAGTTGTGATGCGATCCCGGCGTTGAGAGACGAAAGACCTTCTGAGATGGCATGTCGACAAGGGGAGATGAATAATAAGCTTGAAATAAGAACAGTTGAAATACTATAATTTAAAAAGGCAGACAAGGCATGTTATATAAACTTTTGAGATACACTGTAATAACGATAATATGTGGATTCTCGTAGTGAAAAAAAAGATGATTACCAATTGAGATGCTGTGTAACTTACTTGTGTGTACAATGAAGATACACCGCTATAACGTTGACGTTATTGTTTCGTAAGGAAAATAGGATGATTACCAATTGACATGCTTTGTAAACTACTTGTGTATACTCATACAATGATCATCATCGTGGAGATATTTCGTATTTTGTATTTTGTTTCGCCTCTTCACCAATAAGGAACGTCACGCCAAGTCATCTTTTCTTGCGGAAGGCAAGGTTTCCAGGAACAGAGCACACTTTCACTTGTCAAGTTATTTAGGGTGCTGCCGGTACGCTATCGTATACGATGAAAGCGCATCCCACACGCAACGCTAGAAGCTATTTTGATATGTCAGTCGCAAGCATTGTCCTATGGAGCACAAAGCATTCTATAGTTAGGGTCGAGTTTTATCTTTACTTCTAAGTATCCCTTTGTGTCTGCTACCCACCTTCACGAGCATAACTTATGTATTCAGAACTATTTTACGGATAAATTATTCTTGGTAGTTGAAATGATAGGCTAAATCGCTCCTCTACTGTAGCTATATTCACGGTATAATGAAGAAATGAAAAGCAGGGATATATACAGCTTTACGGATATTCCTCTAAGTGTACGGAAACTAGATATACACTAATGTAGAGAGAGAGCAATTGTGCATTGTAAGCTTGTGAATATGATCATGCATCAAAGATACGGAACAGAGTCCCCTAATGAATCTCGTAAGGTTTATCAACGAAAAAGAGAGGGAGATAAAAATGGGTCCGTTGAGAGCGAGGACGACAAGAGATAATACCGAGAAGGGGTAGATAGATCTCTTCAAAACTTGATCTGGGTTATAAATTGGGAACTCCTCACCATTAACAATTTCAAAGTAGAATTCTAAGAGCAATCAACCATCTTGACTTTTCTAGAGGAGGTCTAGTGTAGACCGACGTTACAACTTCACTGAGGGCCTACATTATCTCTAGAAGCGTCACGTAGATCAAGCAAGCATATGTTAATACATATTAGGATCACTGTCATCGATCTCATAATTACTAGCGTTGGTTGTGAGAGAGAATAATCCTTCCCACCTCAACTATTTCGCTCCACTATTTTCGTCGTTCATGAATCTTCTCATGTCTTTTACAATCATTCGCCCTCGTAAATGCCTTCCCACATTCCGAACAAGAGAAAGGACGTTCTCCTGCATGACTCCGCAAGTGATTTCTTAGTTGAAACCCACGTGTGAATCGCTTTTGGCAAAGATGGCATTCCCACTTTGTCGAAGGAGTCGGTCTTGTCGTCACTTTGAAGTCATTGGCAAGATCTTCGAGCTCGGGATGGAAAAAGCGTTTGTGCTTCTCCAGATCCTTGTTTGTCCTAAGTCCGAATTCAGCAATGGAGCAGCCGGGATAGTCGCATTGAAAGGGCCTATCATGACGATTGATGTGCTTGTCGCGAGCTTTGGAATCCTTAAACCCTTCGTAAAAATAGAAGCATCTTATCTTAGGGCATTTGAATGTGTTTTCACCGTAAAACTCTCCCATTTTCTTGTATTCTTCTGATGATAAATATGAGGTGGGAGGTGAGAGTTTTTCGAGTAGCTTGCGGTTTCGATCAAGAGCTGAGTTCAGAGTCTCAATACTGACGTTGTTCCTAAATTCTGGTCCTTTCCGATCGTGACAGTGAATATGGTTCCATACGTCGAGGAGGTCTTCATAGAACTGGTGCCTCTCAAATGACTTGCAGTCTTCCTTAGCTATCCCTAGAACAGTATCCTGCTTAATATCATCCTCATACTTATCAGCAAATTCTCTCAAAGCATCACCAAGGTCTTCCAAGGCCTCCTGAAATTGCTCATTTGATGACATGGAGTCCGGCGCCTTGACAATCGTCCGAACGTGTTCAAACCATTTAGCAGTTGCATAGTCTTGGAAAGAAAGACTTCCTTCCACTGTATGTCTCCGGAGATCCTCCTTGTCGATTTCGTCATCGAAACATTCGAAGGTTAGGTATCGTAAACATAGTGCTGTCAAACTGCACTCAACTGACCATACATGAATATGATTACTGCTTGTTATGTACCTTTAGAAGGATGAGTTGGGAGTATTCTTGATATAATTACAACAGGTGTCAAACTTACATTTTTGCAGTAGTGTGAACCAATTCAATCCGATCTCCTGGAAATATTTGAACAATCGAGCCACAATAAAATTGAATATTATCGCGTAAACAAAGGTCTTCGAAATCTATGGACTGATTGCTTGTATTCATTGAAACTGCCGCCTGGATTTCTCGCCAATAAAGTGGTCTCTTCGCACAAACCATCCAACCTAGAAGCTTGCACGTAGTGACCCACTCCGCCCTTTTCAGGCTGCGGTCTAAGCGGTGGATTATTCTTTCATAACTAGAATTAGAATTAGTAGTGGACTTATAAACTATGAGGTTTATAGGATATTTCATTGCCGACCAAAGATGAGCAAAGCCCTGAAAATTTGGTAAACGTAACTTGTGGATCCTGTCCGGACACAAGCACTCTCCTTCATTTCGAGGAATTATAGACATTTAACTCATGAAAAGAGACCAGGGAGGATTCTAATTCAGGTCTGCAATAATAGGTGAAGCTGTGTGTATAGTTGGGGGTCTACGAAAGTGAGATGACTGAGGTGTTTCTCTCAATTTCGTTAGTGACCTCTGCCCAAATCAGTAGTAAAGCTCTCACAAACAATACTACCTATATTTTCACAAATGCTGGAAAAACTTGAGTGGGATATAAGAACTGACAACTTACGCTGTTTCGAGTCCTTCGGGAAATCTATATGTCTCAATTTCTTCAAGAAGAGCCGCTCGCGACTCCTGAGCTTTCAGGTTTTCCATAACTAACTTTGCATAGAGAAACATTCCTATTCGCATTAGCTAAGGATACGAGTTGAGGCATGGAATCTACCTTTGGATCGTGCAAAAGTGGCTTCTCGTATATATTCAGTTTTGTCCACTTTCAGATCAAATTTCTTTTGGATCTGTGTACACCAGTTTCCGATATACGAAGCGATGTCGTTTTTGTTGTCATCTTCGGTCAACTTGAATATAGATGCCGAAACCGATTCCGAATTAAAAGTCTTTTCGATGTCTGGGTAATTCTGGCTGACAAATAGCACGCGAAGCTTTCCCGGATGTTCTTCATCACAGGTATTTACCATTGCCGTGAAGAATGAAAGTAATAATTTTCGTTGGGCGGAATCACATTCGTCTAATCCGTCGATAATTATGAATTGTCGCCTTTTGATTCTCTCACAGCAAAGTCTCAATAGCTTTTCAGCAAGACCCTGAGTAGTCAAGTGAACCTCTCCGCTAGTTTGGAGCTTCTCATGGAAGTACGGGATGAGCTCTTGAAAATTCGTTAACAGTTGACTCAGGATTCCTCTAAATACTGAGATGCAGGTGTTCTTTTCCAAATCGTTCTCATTGCAGTAGAAATAAGCCGTCGACGATGTTACGTCTTTACAACATTCGTCAATGATGACGGACGCGAGAATGGTTTTTCCTGGTGATGTCAGCAAGTCACATTAGTGGACAGGGACCGGGTAGGATGCCATAGAAACGTTGGAGCCTACCAACGCCAGGAATGCCGTTCAGCCATAGGATCGAAGACATGGGAATATCTAAATTCATCCATTCATGGATTTTCTCCGCTTTCAAAACCCAGCCCCCGCTATCTGAATTTATACCTCTAATGGAACAAAACATTTCATGATCCACCTCGGTAGTTGATGCTCTCAGCCATACCAGTACCTCGCGATGATTTCTGGTTTTCTCCGCTTTCTTTTGCGCTTTAAGTGAAAGGAGACTAGAGAATCTGTCGTGCATATAGGTTTGAAGGAGAAAAGAAAGATTTTGGCTATCTTCTTGATGTTGTCGTAAATGAAGAATGTTTGCCTGCTCGTTGATCATGTTTTTGTGATGGCTAAGCTCTTCCAAAATATGTTGGAATCGAGTATCGAAGTCTTTCCACATTGATTGAAAGATTTGCCGCCAAACTGTGGTTTTATGCTTGTTAGCTATATATTCGACGTTAACGGGTCGTTGAGGAGCGATTGCCTTTTCCTGAGAAGAAACGAAAAGCCTTCTTATGGAATTCGAGTATGTCCGTGTACATGAGAACAAGAACTTTCTTCATTTCTGGGCTGGATCTGAAAAGAAATTCATACTGCTCTAGCAGTGGTATGTGTTCTCCGATCTTGCTATATGCATCCAGTAGAACTTCAAACGATTCCACCCATGTGCTCGCTGCCTGTATAGCAAACTAGTTAGTTTGTTGACCATGCTGATGTTGCAATGCTTGACAGAGATGATGGATATCATGACGACTTTACGCCTTATGACCGAGATCATGATGAAAAAGGTGTCGATGAGACAATTCATCGACCTCAATACACTCTTACCTGTAAGATGAACTTCATAGGCCCCCAAACGAATGCGACGATATCAGAGACATTTACAAATATCTCTATAATCTTGCCAAACTGTTCCATAGCTTCTAGGAATGACTCAAGGCGAGCCATGTTCATCATATTTTTGGTGTTCTCCTGATCTCTTTGGATCTTTAGGGCCTCTCTGCGAACATCGTTTATTGTCACAATCTGGAAGCTCTCCTGCTCTTCCTTCGTGAGTCGTGATTTGAATTTCGACAGGACCTCATTAAATGCGTCACTCATCTTGTGTAATGCAAGAGAATAGACGTAGACGATATCAATTCCGGTTTACAACTCTCATGGAAGGGGTTCTTATGATGTTAGCCTCTGAAACGGAGTCGTCACTTCATCTTGATGGATATACCCACACTCAAGAGAGAGGCCTATTTGCTTTTAAGATCTGATGTGAAAGAAGCGTAGTGACTTATCAGGCTTGAGTACAACAGTGTGTTGCAATAAAGTCACGAGGGACGATGGGGCTGAAGGTAGAGCACGAAGCCAGCAGAATTACACTACAACTGCATTTTAAATAAGATAGTCACAATGAGGCGATGCAGAGATTTTTGATATATTCATCAGCTAGGGTATATATGCAAGATCAAGGCGCCGAGGTAGGGTGTGTGGCGGTTGAAGAGCAGAAGAAGCCAGTTACGCTAAACCATTGAACTATAGTGACCTTTGAGGGCAATCTCAGAATCATTGTCTGCCGTTTAACCCTGGGATTGCACTGCAATTTTAGTGTGAAAACAAGGGCTATGGTGACGAGACACCAAGAGCCCCTGGCTACATGCGCAACGGTATGCTTGGGGCAGGCAGTGCATTAAATGCATATGCATCTCGTATGCATTGTATGCGTACATATGTCGCTTTTGCACTGCAATTTTAGTGTAAACAAAGAAGACAACTATCTGGTAGTAAGTATTCTCGGTCAGCTTGTTCATAATTCTCAGTAAGTAGAACAAACCTTAAAGTAGCCATGATATTTGCTGTAGTAAGCCTCGTTTCTAAGATATCAGTGCAGCACATAGTAGAATATTGTATCAGTAAAACTGCACAGCCCAACTTATTGTAGCCATTTCTATTGTCCTCGTTGCGACTGTACAGCGACGACGAAAAAGTTATGGTAAGGCAGAATCTCATCGTTCCAATTATGCCTGGAGTAGTTGCACTGCATCTTAATTGCAGACGAAGAGAGTACTGTACAATACTATTGAGGCGAAGTTCAAGCTCACAATCTTGCAATATGCAAAGGCTGAGTTCGTACTCATGTCCACCAAAACTGGGCGGAGGTTTCGGGGGGGCCCCAGTTCAGCGGCTTGCACTGCATTTTAAGTGTAGATGAAGAGGATCATAGTCATACAATCGTCTCGGTTAGCTTGTTAGAAGTTCTTGGTGGGAACTTGTTACATAGAGCCTTACTATCTGCACTGCATTTTTACCGTAGACGAAGAGGTTTATTGTTAGGATACGGCTCCAGTCAGCCAGGTTTGTGGTTTCATAGGGGTTAAATCAGCCTTACAGTATTGTTTGCCATATCGGAACCCTCTTCATCCATACTAATGTTGCAGTGCACCTACTGAAATAGCACCAATCAGCTTCAGTCGTCTTTTCCATACCATTTCCTCAATGAGACCGCGCAGAAAACCCCACACGTTGAATGCGTCGGCTTGATCCTAAATGTACTGCACCACCGACGGATCTACACTGTAACTTAAGTGCTGACGAGGAGGAACACAAGGACTTCTATATTACTGTGTGCATAAATACTTAGTAAAAAGGACTTTTCATTCAAACCATCCATTATACGTCGTTACGCCTCAACTCAAACTCTTTCTCATGGGCCTGTTCTTGATCGACCACTCAAATCCAAATGTTTCCACTACCAAACGGCCAAATTGATCACAATGCAAATCCAGCAAGTTATAAGTAGCCACCAACAACTCTTGATATAATCAGTAAGTTTATCTATCGGAAAACAATAGGATTTAGGACCTCATGTGGTCTTGAACATGTGCTTCATTCCTAATTTATCGAACTTCGCAGTCGGACTTCAATACCAGGTCCTAATTCCAAGCGTTAGATACCTAGATCCCGCCTTCTCCACCAATATCAAGTAAGAGAATAACTTTAAGGCACTAGCTCTAATAGCTAAGGTACCCGTCCCCGCAGACTTGGCCGTCCCAATCTCGGGCAGAAAATATATGCACGGTTGCAACTTTGTTTGCGGCTATTGGTCCCAATGCTCCCTCATTACAAGGTTACTCTTTTGCACTGAAATTTTGGCATAGACAGAGACATCTACCAGACAGTAACCTTGCTCAGCCTATGTAACTTCTCATAGTAGCCGTAATGTTCGCTACCATTGTGACTCTCTCTTTGTCTATACTAAAATTGCAGTGCATCGGAGTAGTTGCGCAGCATAGTTCAACAGATCTTGCTTTACAAAACCATACCTTTCAATTGGAAGCGAAAAAGTCTCATGCCTCTTAACCTAGTACCTACATAGCAGATCAAAGATCCTGGAGCCCATAGCCCGTCGTCACATTAGGCTGTGTTAGGCAGAAAACATACATGTAAATGGCCTACTTTTTGGAGGCACGGTTGCAACCTTGTTTTTACGCTTTGCAAACTGGGCGCAGTTCTCGTATAATGCAATGCACTGCATTTTTAGTATAGATAGCGAGGCTACAAGGGTAGGGCTTCGTCCTAGCATTATAGTTGACAGTGAACCTTGTAATATAATGTATTACAACCAAGATCATAGCTAACATGAGCTGTAGCAAAGACTTCTCTCATGCAGAATCTGTACTACCATCTTGCTGAGAACCAGGATATTTGTAACAAAGCTACTCCTAGCCAAATCTCATGAGGCACAAAGTACGAGATTTTGTGTTATATATCGTAATATGCCTATATATAGGAAAGACATAGACTACAACACCAATCATAATGAATCTTTCCTACGAGGATATTCAAGGTGTAATGTGAGCTAAACAATCTCCTATAAGGCTGGAGAGTCGTCTCAATTCAAATTTATTCCCTCTTTGGCGTCAGGCACAGTCAATGAGCACAGTGCAGGAGACCACATTTTACCCTGCAATTCAAATGTCATCTACATGACATTGTAAGAGTTTGAGTGGATTGCAGAGAGGCGTTATGCACTTAGCCTCACATGACAGCCTCGTCCAGGCTTCCGTCTTAACTAAATTTGCAGTGCATGCCGGGCGATGAATGTGATATCCTGGCAGTTCGTGTCAATCTATCGAGTGGCATGGTATATATGCATCATGCTATGTTGTGTCAGGTCCCTCATTCACGCCACCATGCACGAAGATCTTCGGTGATTGAATATATCATAAGAGACATATGATGTTGCATTACGAATAGCCCATGCAAGTGCAGCTTGACGATAGAAGAATGACTGCCTCATTCTCAGGCTTACCAAAGACTCAAGCTCTCTTCCTGCTTATCCGCATTTACCTTGTTGTTAGCACTCAGCCTTGGCATGGGACCATGATATGTTTCTGCTGCGCTTGGATCTTGTCAGCGTGCAGCCTAGTCTACACGTTTCCAGATAACTGTCAGAGAATGTAAATAAAATAATGCGTGCTCTATGGGCAATTGCGTGTCTCAAAGCGGGTGTCGATTGAGCTACTAGTCATCATGTTCTCACTCAAGCGACCTTGGTTCGGTGACGATCAGAGTTCGGGGCAGAACTCTCCCCACAAACGGATATCACGAGAGGAGTCCCAATCAAGCAATTTCACAAACAGGTAAGAGCCTTAGCTGTTACATTGTAAAGATATATGTTCAAATAATTTCAAGTGAAATACCTGTCTCAACCAACTCGACATGGGGAGGAATCTGGAGTGAACTTCTGAATTCAGATTTGAGTAATGAGGTTCTCTCAGCGGATACAAATGGCCTCGAGGCTGGTATTCCTTCATTACAGAATGCAGAGGATAGCATCGAGTCTTGGGCTGCCGACAATTTGCTGTCATCTCAGACTGAAGTGGAAAACATGCCCTTGTATCACCAGACAATTTTCACAGAAAACTCATCAATTGGACCACAAGGCAATGCATCTAAGCTTCTGTGTTATGGAATGGTCTGTCATCCCTATTTAGTATCACTGATAAAACAATGATATCACAAGCTCGGGCAACAACTCACAAATCATGTACAGATTTACCGCGTCGGGGTGCAAGTTGTCGGAGATATGTTGGAAATTGACAGAAGGCTCAACGCAGATAATGATTCTTCTGCGAGTCATTATTGCAAATTCGACATCGAGAGAAATCCAGATCACCTCTCCCTAATATTTCAAGACAACAGGGAGTTTGGTGTCGTAAGCGAACACATCAGTAAGGCGTTGCAAGATCTCATCGACCGACCATCAATCCAGTTTGACGTTCTTGGCAACACGCTTACAATTCGTGAGGCTATTGGTAGAGCTCATAAAGCGAAGGATGCTGAAATAAAAGTCAACATAAATGTCTACGGACCAAGTGAAGCCATCAAAGATGTTGCAAACCATTTATCCAAGTCTCATGTTTATTTGCAGCGTCCTGATATCCAGCGTCCAGAATCGATCTATGAAAATCCTCATTTTCTTCGAATTCCCAATATGACGATTTCGAACTTTGAATACCAATCAGTAGTAGAGAAGGATAAGAGACCGACTCCTAATGATCAGGATCGGCTTCGAGAAACGATTTCCGATGTTTACGCTTCACTGACAAGAGGCCGAAAGCTTACTCGTCTCGAAGGAGATCGTCGACTCAAGACACAATTACTTCCGTAAGTCCAGCCACTCATCACTGCCATACATTGGTCATGAGGAACCTTTGATATGAGCTATCACCGAAAGCGTGCTTTGCAAGCGAATTCTTCGTATTTTTGTCAAGTACATCGGCTCAACTTTTAAAAACAGACATCAACAAGAGGCACTAGACTTCATGGTACAACGCGAAGTTGGGCCGATTACCTCTGAATTTCGCTTATGGAAGCCGATGGAAGGTAATGATGAAGGCTGGTAGGTTTCGAGTGTTAAAAATTCTAGTCACTTTTTCTCTGACTCTCCAAAGGTATCGTCATGAGGTCACCAAAGGTATCGTCATGAGGTCACCAAAGCGAAATCACGAATTCAAGGGTCAGAAACTGGCGGAGGAATTCTGGCCGATGAAATGGGTATGGGGAAATCGCTGTCTATTCTGGCTCTCATCACAAAAACCATTGAGAGGTCTGATAGCTGGATAGATCCTCAGGGCATTGATGTTCCGGAAGATAGTCACTCAAAGCGCAAGCGCTCTAGAGCTACTCTCGTGATAGTTCCCTCTGCAAGTATGTTCCTTCTACTAAGACTCAAGCGCCATGGCTAAAAGTACATCTATAGTGATAATTAGTGAGTGGCTCAATGAGATTAACATGTACGGATGACCCTAAAGCGACTCATTATTACTTAATCTCATTGATTTGGAACTAGACACCTCGATGGAACGCTCAAAACAATCAAATACCACGGACAAGGACGCAAGACACACATTCCTGTCATAGAGGAAGCTGATATGGTATTCACAACTTATCATACTCTCGTGGCTGAGCTCGAAGAGAAGAAAAGTCCATTATATAAAACAAATTGGTTTAGAATTGTCCTCGACGAAGGTAAAGAGCTTTATATCTTTGCCATTGCTTTCAGCTTGGACTAATTCTCGTGTAGCTCATATAATTCGGAGACAAGCAACTACTTTCAATCGAGCCGTTTCCGAGCTTGAAGGGTTTTCTCGGTGGTGTCTCACAGGCACACCTATTCAGAACCGACTGGAAGACGTCGGTGCACTTTTTGCATTTCTTCGAGTGAAGCCATTCCATAGTACGGCTATGTTTCGGAGGTTTGTAGCAATACCCTACGAGGAGAGCGACGAGCGTCGAGCTCTCTCTATTCGAAACCTCACGTTACTCCTAGATTCTCTTTGCCTAAGGCGGTCGCGAGAAGCATTGCATTTACCTGAGCCCCAAGAAGTCATACGGTCTATCGATTTCTCAAGTGAAGAACGCGACCAGTACGAGAATACGAAACAAGCGATGAACCGTGCTCTTCGCCATGGACCTTCAGAATCCAATAGTAAAAATATCTTAGGCATGTTCCAAATTCAACTACAGCTCCGGATTCTTTGCAATCATGGCACCTATCAACATGCGTACTCCTGGAAGCGGCGAAGCTTGATTGATGAGAGAGAAGATGCATTGTGCTCAATCGGTGGTAGCAGCCAAGTCAACTGTTCAGTTTGCAGACAGTCGATGTCTATCTTGGAATCCGATAAGATTTACAGGAGATCTTCGAAGACCTGCGCGCATGTCCTATGTTCTGATTGCTTGGGTGAGAATGAACAAATCCATGATGATCGTGCTGAAAAGGCTGTGAAATGTCCTTTGTGCGCCATTAGTTCTGCACCCTTCCCAACAGACCAACACAACACTGGCCCCGAGCACAATAAGCATTCCTATCTCCGTTCAGAGGGCCACTCATCAAAGGTCGATGCTATCATTACAGATGTTCAGAAAGATCTTTTTACTACGAAAAGGTAATCAACTAGCAAAATTATACTTGGAGATAATGCTGACGCTCTGACTCACCTATAGTATCATTTTCTCTTGCTGGACCAACACCCTGAATTTGATTGCAAGGCACCTCAAGATGAAATCAATCCCTTTTAACATGATAAACGGAGATTCACCTCTTGCCCGCCGGCAGAGAATTCTCGAAAACTTTTCCCAATCTTCCGATATACCTGTACTCATCATGACTACAGGAACTGGCGCATTTGGGTAAGCATACACCTCTGGTTCTTTACTTCTGCTTTCATTCCTCGCCTGTTCTTTCCACGCGTTCTCAGCAGAAACTTAAGCTCATGCAAACTCATGAAAATGCCGTCACTGACTTGAAACAGGTTAAACCTTACATCAGCGAACCGTGTTTTCATTATTGAGCCACAGTGGAACCCAAGTGTGGAGAATCAAGCTATAGCAAGAGCGCTACGTATGCGGCAAGAGAAGTCTGTACTTATAACACGCTATGTTGTGAATGGTACTGTTGAGCAGGTAAGTACAGAGCGTGAGATCAAGATGTGTAAGGGCACCCGCTAAATAGTAGACAAGGAAATGCGGTCACAGCAAACTAGGAAACTCAAGATTGCTGAAATTGGAAAGAATAGAAAGGCGGATTAGTCTTGAGTTGACAGATTCAACTTGACACTGAAAACCAGGATTGCAACATATCCACCAAATACCTATTCTATTTGCCTGGAGTTCATGTTTCCCAAACCAGGCTCGGGTCAAGGATTGGACACTCGACTAGGCATCTGCAACTCACCATGACAATATCAGGGTACCACGCAAATCAGGAAACCGGCTCACCTCTACGCAATTATTGATGGGCAGATGTAATGACCTTCAAAGTAGAGGTCAGATTCTGATACGAGTTCTTTTTAGTATAAAGGTTTCTTCTCCTCTTTTGATAATTTCTTAACTATATATATATTTCTAAGAATAAATATATTTTTCATTCCATCGAAGGTTTTGGCAAGGCTAACGGCATGTCTCATAACCCATGTGACTGAGTGAACTGAATCATGCGCACATAACACTAAAATTAGCCTTTTATATCACAGCTGCACCACTGTTCAACTGTCTGGGCTCACTAGCAGCCTCGAAGGTTCCATTGGGGAAACGTCTAAGTCCTTGAGCAGTAGTCGATCCCGGAACGACAAAGGTAACATTGACACCCTTGCTGGCCAAGAAAGCTGTGGTCTCATTGCTATAACCCTTGATCTGGTCGTTTCCATATTCGAAACTGCAGTAATTGGGTGAAAGCTGGTCGTGAAGTCTGGGGGATGCTAGAGCTTCAGCAGACGTCATTCCCTGGTCGATAACGTGCCATAGGTGCTGGATGACTTCAGTGATGATACGAGATCCACCAGCACTGGCATGTGAGATGTATACGGATCCATCTGGGTACTCGACAATGGTTGGAGAGATAGATGAGAGAGGACGCTTTCCAGGCTTAATGTAGTTGGCGGATGATGGCTCATATCCGAAAGCGTTTGTGGTACCTGGAATGCTGAAATCGTTCATCTCATTGTTCATGATGACACCAGTTTCAGGAATCATCACCTGAGAACCAAAATAGGTATTGACAGTAGATGTTATAGCGATTGTCAAGCCAGAAGAGTCGGCAGTGACAGCTGCGGAAGTGCCACTATCACTCAGGATGGCTAAGTTGGATGGATCGTAAGAAGATACGTTAAGTGTATGATCTGGGTTGATCTGGCTTCTGATATCCTCGGCATTTGATTCACTAAGCATCTCTCTTTGATATTCAGTCATGTTTGACAAAAAGCTTGCATCTCCAAGCAGGGTACGTTCACCATACGCGAAACGCATAGCCTCATTGAGGTAGAAGGTGGACATATTGAGTGCACTCGGAGTCGACATGTCGTAACCCTCAACGGTTTTGAGAGTCGAGAGAACTACAGCTCCACTGGAAGGTGCTGATCCACTCCTGATCTTGAAACCACGGTACTCGATGTAAGAAGGTTCGCGAATAACAACCGAGTAGTTGGCCAAATCAGCGAGAGTCATGGTTCCCTGATCGGCTTGAAGAGCAGTCACGGTAGCATTGGCGAGGGCACCGTGATAGAAGACATCCACGCCATATTCGGCGATTGACTCAAGGGTATTGGCGTATCGCTTTCGCGTCATAACGTCGCCAAGCTGGACGAGCGTGCCGTTCGGAGCAAAATCAATTGCCCAAGTCTCATCCTCAACTAAGAAGTTCGAGCTTGAGGTTGCTGAGGCCATGTATCGAACGAGGTCAGCGGTGACATTGAAACCGTAACGAGCGAGGTTGACGGCAGGAGTGACGAGTGTTTTCCAAGGCAAAGAGCCATAATTTTTGTGTAGATGTTCGAGTCCTCGAAGCTCTCCTGGTACACCACTAGCCAATCCTCCGTAAAGACTAAGATCGGTGTCGTTGTTGTACATGGTTTCGAAAGCTGCTGCTGGGGCAGTCTCTCTGAAGTCGATGAATTCGTATGAGCCATTGGCGCCACGAACCAACATGAATCCACCACCTCCGATACTGTTCTAGTTGTCAGTCATTGGCCAATCTGATTTCTTTTACCTTGGAGAACTGACCCTGAGTGGTACATTCCAATTACGCCCACGCATAACTGAGTAGCTACCAACTGTACCGCATTAATACCGGGTCCATTCGTCAGGTCCGCAATAAACTTACGGCGTCTGCTGCATTGCCACCTTTTTCGAGAACGTCAATACCAATTGATGTACAGACTGCACTCTCGCAAGCTACAGCACCGTGTTTGTTTGACTCAATAGCACTTCCATTCTTGTGCAGCGGCGAAGCGAGAACAGTGGAAGAGCTGAGAATGCTGAGTCCAGCGGCGACCTTGAGAAGACTTCCCAGCATAGTGAAATTATGTCCTTAGAGTAGCTTCGTGATGAAAGATGGCGTGCGAGAATTGAAAGAAATCAATTTCATATTTAAGGGAACAAGAGTAATCGTCGCGCCGAGGCTGAGGCTCGTCTGACGCTTCGTCCTACCTGAGATTTTCGTTATCATGTTGTTTTGGTGTCGGTTACCTAACCCCATGTTTAAAATGTCTAATATACCTTCGGTATCTTCTCGAGTGGAAGTGGCCGACAATAAAGACACAAGAGATAGGAGACGCTTTCTTATCGGTTTCCGCGACTATTGTCGTCATGAAATACCGGTTAAGTTCATCCTAAATTGCAAGGGATACGAAGCTCAATATTCGATCCCAATAACACTGATGACTTTACGGTGTTGGCAAAGAATCGTAACGACTCGACCGTCGGCGATGCTCGCCCTTTTAATGCGTTTTCGTAGGTCAATGCAGTACAACGTCCTTCGATGACACCATTCGAGCTACACTTCTTTTGCTTCCTTTTGAATTCAATAAATCGCACTTCGCCATACGAAGATTGGAAGAGAATCTTTGGCCGTGGCGTAATGCTCCATCGGCTGTACCTTGCAGTTCAAATATTCCCCACAGTATATCCCTTAGTCTTGTGGGGTGGTTTTGCTCCGAGATATGATAGGCGGCGTATTCGGGTGATAGGCTGCGAACAGTATTAAATTACTAACTTATCATCAAATCAAAATGTTCACCACAAGAACAAAGATATGCATATTTCATTGAAAGCTTAAAATTTATGGACAAACAATTCTTATAATACGCCTAGGTAATGCTGCAATGTCAGATATTTATGAGGATATTACGTGGTTTTCGCTACTGTTTATTCTTATCGCATTTCCTAACACACAAAATATATACTACGTATGCTACAGACACGACATCGAAAGCATCTACCATTTTCATCTTGCTTAAGGATATCACAATGGTCATATGTTCAATGCGAATCGTTCATTGAAAACGGTTGCAAACCACTGTGCTCTCCTATCGCTATGATTGTACCTAATTCTTGCTACCCTTTCGCATAAAATATACATAATTGTTTGTCGATCCTGTTATGAATATGCAAGGTCCACAGTTCACCGCATAATAATCCTTTGTTCTGGCATATACCATGGAAAATGCTGTGAAATACATTAAGATTAGCAAAATATTATATAAAGATTAAGTGATTTCTTTCAGACCATGACATGTTTTACACAATTTTTGTTGTATGTAAGGATATAAAAGTTTTAATTTTGCCGGGTGTGCACTTACATATTTTCAGTCCATTGTTTAAATCGATTTATAAGCTTCACGCAGAAAGCAAGTATTTTGCATAAATTGTAAGAACGTGTTATGATTACAGTCCAAGAGATAAAGAAATGAAAGGTCGAAGAAGGGAAAAAACGAGAAGAAAATCGGCAGAGCTGCTCTAACTGCTCCTCAGATACAAACTGCTCCAAATAATGACCTAAACAATTGTGACCATTAAAAAAAACATCTCTGCCCGAACGCCGTAAACTAATTTGTAATGAGAACGGATCTCAGGAGTTTACTTCATATCTCAAGGCTACTCATAATGATTGGATGAATCGCTCAATGCGGATTGTTTGGTTTTAATCATCAAAAATCTAGTCTGTGTTCAACTATAATAATCTTTATAGCAAACGAGAAAATAAGAATAGAAAAATCAATCATGTCCACTGGTTAATCAGTTCTCGCGTCCTGTTCCGTACAAGATAAAGTCTAGATTTATAGCTGCGCCTTCTCAACTCGTCGTCCAGTCTCATCGAACCAGATCTTTTGTCCAGAATTCAAACTCTCTTGCAACGCACATCCAATCTTGACCGCCTGCACAGCTCCTGTCAGCTTGAAAGGAAGTTTCGTGTCATCCAAACAAGCTGCTGTAAACTCGTTGGCCTCGGTGACGAAAGCCTTCTCAAAGCGCCCGTAGTAATGCGGTGGAATCTCGCGTCTGACGCCCGTCGGCTCATATATAGTGACCAGGTTACTCATAGGCTGCGCGTTGACTTGCAGTTTACCTTCAGTCCCGATAATCTCCGTAGAGTCATCCTGACCGGCTGCCATCATACGGCTGGCATAGAGGTAGGCGATCTTGCCTCCGTGAAACTCGACAATGCCCACAGCATTGTCGCGATCCTTGTGTTTTCGCAGTTCAGGTTGTACCGCTGTGATTCCACTGCTGACTACTGACTTGACTACGGAGTCCTGCCCGAAGAACCACAGAGCCAGATCGATATCGTGAATTGAGCAGTCAACAAAGATACCACCCGAGAACTCAGCATATGCTACGAAGAAGCCCGAGGGATCAAGCATGTCACAAGTCTGTGAACGGAATATAGATGGTCGTCCAATGCTGCCTGCTTCCATTCGGTCGTAAGCATCGCGGTAACTGTCGTCGAAACGGCGCGAGAAGCCACACATGACTTTGAGATGAGGCTTCTTCTTCGCAGCATCCACGACTGTCTGGGACTAATGAAAAGATCAATAACCGTTATTCGATTCAAAGGTTCGATCATACTCACAACATCAGCACTGGTACTGAGTGGCTTTTCGCATAATACATGTTTGTTAGCATCAATGGCCTTGATGGCCTGCTCGGCGTGCACAGTTGTCACACTGGCGACAACAACCGCTTCTAATCCCTCCTGCTTCAACATCTCATCATAGTCGGTATAGAGGGTGACGCCGTACGGCTCAAGATGTGTTCTGGCCCAGGCAATCTCAGACAGGTCTGGAGTGCTGGCAGCTACAAGCTCAGCTCTTGGAGTACGATTGAGGAAATGAAGTGCATGACGCTTTCCCATACGGCCAAGTCCGGCAATTCCAACTTTGAGCTTTTGAGGAGGCATTTTGTCTTGTAGGTCAATGAAAGATGATGCTAACGAAAGTGTTTGAGTATAATCTGAGAAGATGAAAGTGAGAAGAAGAAAGGGAATGCAAGAGTCATAAGGAAATGGGGCTTCTCATAAACTTGCGTATGCGCCAGAGGATTTATTCGGCTGCAGGTCTGAGGCGGAACTGGAAAAAGGCCTTGGCCTTGAAAATACACGACATGAGATGATGTCAAAAAGCTTTCTCCGCTGGCACGGGTAATCAATGGACTATTTTGATTTGTTACCTATCCTATGCTCTCGGAACAATATATGCGACCCTGGATTTTGCCTGTAGCTATTGGTGCGAATCCACTTTAGCGCTTATAAGACAACAGTAATTGGTCACGAAATGTGTGGAATATCCAAAGAAATATGTCCAAGTACCATGATGTTTTTCTGTGGAGCTTGTGGGGCGGAGATCTGGGGGTTATGGGGTTATGGGGTTTAGGTTCGGATCACATTGGGTGTGGAGTAAATCTTGCCTCATCTGGACTTCTCGAAATGGCAATTTTCGAGTTCAACTAGCTTCGGTTGTATCCGAAAATGGAATGGAAACTGGAATTGTACCGAATGGACACAATTACTCTGAGCTCCTAAGACCAGCTTCATCTTTCAGTCACATGTGGATACGAGCGTTGGAGAGAAGACAGTCTCCCAAGTCCAGGTGATGTTCAAATGCGGGGTCTATGCTTAATTGCGGTATCCGATTCCTTCACCTTCATGCAATCTCAGATGCAATCAACTTAGCAATTTTTATACGGTATTCTATAAAGCCAACGTCCTATGTGTATGAGAATGCAATTGTAATTGCGGTATCCCCTTTAATTGCGGTATCCAAGAACTTCATTTTTGTCCATTTTTGGCTTATAAGTATGGCTAAGTGTATGCTCATTTTGAGAGGGTCTTCTCATCAAACCGACTATTTCCGAACCAAATAACAATACGATTCAAAACAAAAAGGAATTTCTTCATCAAAAATCTTATCTTTGAAATTTCCTACAAATCAAGCACAATGCCATCCTCTCAAGACATTCGTGTCAAAATTGCAGTCGCAGGCTTAGGCCGTATGGGCAAACGCCATGTCCGTACCCTTCTCAAGCGCGTACAGCATGCGCAGGTCGTAGCTGTCTGCAGCACGACTCCTGAAGAACTTGAGTGGGCACGCAAAGAATATGCTGACGATGGCATCACTGTATATGAGGATTTTGCAGCCATGATTGCTCATAACGGTTTGCAGGCTGTGTGGATTTCTACCAGCACCGATGTGCATGCGTCGCAAACTCTAGCTTCCATTGAAAAAGGTCTTCACGTGCTTTGTGAGAAGCCATTGAGTACAAATATGGACGAAGCCAGACGGGTGGTGGACGTTGCAAATGCACACCCCAATTTGAAGGTCATGGCTGGCTTCTCTCGACGATTCGATGCCTCGTAAGTTCCCCATGAATATTTTAGCTTCTTGAGGGTGATCAATTATTAATAAAGAACGTAGATACCGCGATGCCAAATCCAAAGTTGATGCAGGCAAAATAGGCCGTCCCTTCCTTGTGCGCTCTCAAACCTGCGATCTTCTCGACGAGACCGGCTTCTTCGTACGGTATGCGGCAAAGAATGGCGGCATGTTTGTTGACTGCTGCATACACGACATTGATCTCTCCATGTACTACCTAGGTAACCCTCAACCAAAGGCAGTGTGGGCGGCTGGCACCATCACCCATCATCCCGAGCTTGCTGCACTTGATGATGTGGATAATGGGGTTGGCATCGTGGAGTATTGGGGTGGGCAGTTAGCATATTTCTACTGCAGCCGTACGCAGGCACATGGCCACGATGTGTGTACGGAAGTTACAGGAACCGAAGGTAAGGTCATGGTAAATGTTGTGCCACAGTTGAATCTTGTGAAGATTGCTGGAAAGGCAGGGATTGAGAATGAGGTGCCACCGGAGTATTGGCAGAGATTTGAGGATGCGTTCGCTACCGAGGCGAATGAGTTTATTGAGGCCATCTTGGGAGACAAGGAGGTTCCTGTCAAGCTCGAGTTGGGACTTGCATCTCTGAAGATTGGCTGGGCACTACAAGAGGCGTTGCTTACTGGGAATAGAATCAAGTTTGACAAGAATGGGAACAGAACAGAGAAGAGCCAATTGTAGTCAGGTCTCACGTAGGCGATCTCACCAAGGCGATTCTTGAATCTATTGCTTCTACTCGCGGGGAATATACTTTTAGTTAAGCTCGAGATTATACCATAATCATGATAATTTCCCGCACCATCAAACACTTGTCAACATATGTGATCAATATGCGTATCTAAATTCAGTTCACAAACTTGCTGCACGTTCAACACCGTAACAATATCGAGGACGACCATATGTTCTATTACTTTGAGTCTTCAAGAGTTCAAAGACGAGACTATCAAATTATTCGACAAAAACCAAGTGCGAACCAAAATTCAGCTCAGCATAGGTCTGATTGCCAGTCGCACT
This sequence comes from Allantophomopsis cytisporea, assembly GCA_024752435.1. Classification (NCBI taxonomy): domain Eukaryota; kingdom Fungi; phylum Ascomycota; class Leotiomycetes; order Phacidiales; family Phacidiaceae; genus Allantophomopsis; species Allantophomopsis cytisporea. Next base: position 116,092 of record CP103034.1, read on the forward strand.
TGTCGATCTGTCAAAATACCATCTTACTCGGGTCTTGAACTTAGCTACGCTTGTCTATTAAGTACGATTTAGAATTCTGGGACAAAAGAAAATGCTTAAAGCAGGAAACACCGATAAATGACCAAATCATACTCGAATCTATACGTCGGAGACTTGTAGTCCTATAAAACAGAATAACCTTTAGGTACTTATGGTATACTTGTATCATATATAGAACTTCAAAACAATCGCTTCAGACAGAAAAATCGACCCGATCTAGCGCTCGACAGTGCTCAATCAATATCCTTCAGCACATTTCTACCACTTGATAATCTTCGTTGGGAAGAACTCGTCAATGAGCTCCAAATAGTATGGCTAGACGGGAAATGTCGTTAGTTCATATTAATCATTATGGTTTGGAGGATTTAATATACCTTTAGCTGCTCAACTGTCGGTACATCATCGCTCTTAGAGTAGAGATCATATGGGTTGAAAGCTTTCACAGCTCGCAAAGCAATCTCGTCCTTTTCATTCATGAATTCTTTGTATGCACCACCACTGTGCCAGGGATAGAACGAGTGGTAGCGGATCATAGCAAGAGCTTCTTCGGGAAGCGTGCTCTGATCTTTCACAACGTGATACAAATACTCGTCATGACCCCAGCTTAACATGATGTTATCCAGTCCACAACCAGGCGTATAAATGCCGTATTTGGTGCTGTAGATGGGATCCTCGTAGTCGGGATTGTTGATGAAAGTATCAGGATAGATTATAGCCTTATCAAAGGCACACCCAACGGGAAATGTGTCACCAACGACATCCCACTGACCACGAGCATCATAAAAGAAAAGAAGCTTGCCCAAGTCATGAATCAAGCCTGTGAGCTGCATCCATCTTGGCTTTCCATCTCGGCGGATAGCCTCAGCCGACTGAAGCAGATGCTCGATCTGACTGAGGCTGGTATCAGGATCGGACTCATCAATCAATGAATTGAGCTTCTCCATGGCATCCCAAACACTCATCTCAGCGCGCACTTTGAACTTGAAATCGTTGCGCGCCTTGAGATTGTATGACACGGTCTGCTTCTCATGCTGCTCGCGATAGAAGTTCTTGACGCGGTCGCACGCATCCTCATACTGCCGGAACTGTGTCTTGTCCTTATTTGCGTCGAACTTCGACTTCGCTATCATGTCGCGCTCCTCCTGCTCGCGCTTGAGATTGGCCTTCAGAACATTCACCGTATCGATTTGATCAGACGTCTCCTCTAATGCTACACCATCGCGCGAGGCGGCAGGAGGGGAGTCATAGATTGCTTCTGGTGCCATAATGTGGGATGCACTTTGTGAGTATTGCAGAGTCTATGTACAAGAGGCAATGAGAGTCAATTGATATCAGATAGAAATGCGATGATGAGTGAGATAAGCTTTCGGCAATTCTACATGCTCTTCTACCTATACGTCGAGAGCGGCGCGTCGTTTTATACACCAAGTCTCCATGATCCTTCGCCATCCATCCAAATCTGGTCACAACTGAGTTCTGTACATCTGAGAGTCCCTTATCACCCCCAAGCTCGAATCGTTTCCCGTCTCACACGACGATTCTCCTAGTAGCGGGAATATTGTGCTACAGCCCAGAGTTTGAGGCTGTCAGACAGATCATCACGGAATACCCAAGGCCTGTTTGCAAAAGGCAACTTCACCAAATATGAGAATCACTTTGACCTAGCGTAATGGTGAGGATATCGAGGTGTAACATGCATTGAGTACGGGTTGGTAGGTGAGTAGATCATGATTTGTGACTCCATAGGCCGTGCTCTCGCCAACGCTACACCCCCGCACTCCGCATTATTCCCCACCCCGCACTCCGCTTGGCACGTCGTCCAACATTGGGCAAATTACCACGTCTCATCCTAGAGCGGCAAGTTGGAAATCAGCCTGCACAATTACCCAATAGAGATTTTACGGAACACCCGATTTGGCAACCCGATCCTATTCAGGCAGGCCTGATGCCAATCGACGGCAATTGAGCCAGCGGTAATTATCGGCATCTCTTCCAGCGGATGGACCTGTGATAAAGGGAGAATGCAGTGATATGCATACGGTTACCCGTTCCGAATAAACAAAGCTGGCATAAACTCTAGGGTAACATTATGGGGACCGACTAATGCACGCATCCGGCTAGTTCGTCATGATGCATTTGCGGTCATGAAGCCGATATCCATATTTACTAGCTTATTGGATGGTAATCGAAGCATATATCCAAGATGGAATCTTACATTTCAATCCCAAAGGAAATACTTGTGAGAATTGGGAAGATAGGAAGCCTAGAGGTGCATTTTTTCTTTTAGCAGAAAAGCTCTTCGGCTACCTGATTGATTCTTATTGAGTACTAAGTAATGTAGCTTTGCTCGGTCCCGCTGCCATGTGGCATAATCGCGTTGATAGTTATGAGAACACTGCCAAATTTGACCTTTGCCAATTATCATCGCCGGTAACTTGTAAGCGGTACTTGTCCTTAATGCAAAGTCAAAGGAACCTTGACCCTTTCCCCTATTTTCATCAACCAAGCTTGATCAGCAGCAGACCAACAGCCTTCACATTGCAACATCTCCCAAAAACACCCAAGCGAAGAACTCCTGATGCAAGATGATTCTTGGTTCATAGATGCTACATAAGGTATACACGCCTATTCCGAATCCAACTCCCATCCCATGGCATCCAGTGCAGCCCAATTGATGCTTCCTAACCTATCAATGCACCTAACCAAGATAACTGTCCGTCCAGCGCACAAGCAACTCGTCCCTTCAAAACATCAAAACAGAAATCGCTTTACAAGGATATGAACGAATCAAACAGAGTCTGCCTGCATCTTTCTGCGCAGCTTGGCTGCCTTCTGGATCTCGCGGGCCTTTTGTACACCGAAACCGTGCTGGAAAACCTCGCGAATATCCTCCAATGTCATTCCCTTGACTTCCGGGTAGCAGAAGTAGACTGCGATCCAACCGACTGTAATGAGAGTTAGCAAAGTTCATATTGTATGTTGTAGCTCATGAGCTAGGACGATGAATACTTACAGAAACAGATAGCAGCATAGAAGCCAAATGCACCCGAAGGCGTAGTGTTCTCCATTTGTGTGAGGAAGGTGGATGCAACAATGATGTTACTGCCCCAACATGTGCAGGTGAGCATCATTGTTCCATAAGAGCGGACTTCCATTGGGAAGAATTCAGAAGATAACCAAGCGGTGTTGCCCATTCCGCTAGAGTAGAAGCCAACGTAGACAATCATACACACCAAAACAAGGTATGCGGGCCAGCCAATCTTGGTCGTCTTGAGTGTCAAGTCGTGGTTGATTGGGATCCAGTGGAAGGCAATGGCTGCAATGACAAGGAAGAGCGCCATACCCCACATGGTGCAAAGTAAGATACGGCGGCGACCAACACGATCCACGAGCATGAGATTAACAAAGGTGAAGATGAAGTTTGTTGCAGCTATGATGGTTCCAACAGCGACCGGATCTTTGAAGCCGACGAGCGCAAAGAGCGTGGATGAGTAGTACATGAGTGAGTTAAAGCCTCCGAGTTGGGAGATGGCCATGAGACCGCAAGCCGAAATAAGAGCGCGGAAGTTTCCTGGAACGACGTACAGCTGCTTGAAGCACCACCAGCGACCCTTGCCCAAGGAAAGGCCCTTTGCCTCCTCGACGTGATTGCTGATATGGCGAACCTTCTGAGAGACCTGCTCCTCGGAGCCTCGAGGGAAGATCTGCTGAATGACAACGGCTGCAGCCTCGGGCTTGTTGTGGTAGATGAGCTGACGGGGCGATTCGGGACAGAAGGGAAGCAGGCAGATGAGAATGAGAGCAGGTACAGCGCCGAGACCCACCATATAACGCCAACCGTTGTTAGTTTTGGCCAGAGCAGCACCAATGCCGTATGAGACGAGTTGTCCACCGGTGATGGACATGTTATCAAGACCAATCATGCGACCGCGGTATTTGGCTGGTGCAACTTCGGCGATGTATAGAGGGACAATCATGGCTGCAGATCCGACACCGAAGCCTACAACCAGGCGGCCAACTGTCATTTGCGCAAGAGAGAAGGAGGCGGCTTGCAAGATGGCGCCTATGATGAAGAGAACACAGCCAACATAGATTGCAGTCTTGCGACCAAAGTGGTCGGCTGTCAGACCCGCTACCACAGCACCGCAAAATGCGCCACCTGAGGTGATGGATGTGATGAGCTCCTTTTCCGATGAAGAAAGTACATGTCCTAGGTCGGTGCCGAGATATACAAGCACGGCGGAAATGATGCCTGTGTCGTAACCAAAGAGCATTCCTCCCACGCCAGCCGTTATAGAGACGAGCCAAGCAAATTTTCCTGATTGTGTTTGCTCAATTGTGTCGAGGTCTTGGTAAAGGTCATTTTGACTGATCTTGCTCGAAGAAAGGTCGTCTGAGCTGACTCTCTCAATGTGCATGGCATCGGTCTTTTGGTCTTCGTCCTTTGTGAAACTCATAGTGATATTGGTATCTTCAGTACTGAGGAAGGATATTTGAAACAAATATAGTCTTAAAGAGTATAACTTGGTTCTCTCTCAAAGGAAGACCAATGTCTAGTGATCTAATCTCCAACGAAGTTGAAACAAGAAGTAGAAGAGGCAATGAAGGAATTGTTTGTTGATGATAGAAGATTATGAGATCGCAAGAAAACAGAAGATGTTACAGAGGATGATATAGATTTGGGACAACGGAACTCAATGAAGGCTTCGACGGTCTCGACAACGTTTAGATGGAGCCAGTTTCTTGACGTTACGCTCCTGGACCATGTGTATTACTAGGGAGGATGGGGTATGAAGGCATGTATGCCGATAGGGATGAGATAGGAATAGCGGGGCGGGGCGCAGAGGAGATGGCAGGATGAGGAGGGCAAGCCAAGTAGATCGGAACAAAGTACGGAGTAAGTCTGCCCATATTTGCAAGTGCCGCGGAAAGTAAGTCTACCAGTATTGACAATGGTAGCAAGTTGCATTACACTCTGTGTTATTATCATGGTCATGTGAAGTATGCAGAGCAAAGCTATCATTCATTACTGCATCGAGCTTGAAAGTAAAGGACAAGATTTCCACGCCAAGTATGATATCGGTTAGGGGAGGCAAGTTTGAAGAGCAAGCAACCAGTTAAGGATCTTCAATTAGTCAATCGTCAATACTAAGATCCACTCTGTTACCTGTGTAGGTAAGGTAGCATTGAATAGGTCTTTCGTCGACCTACCTTACTCAGGTGAAGCCAGTCCAGCACTCCAGTAATCATCCCCGCATTTTACCCCGCGAAATCTCTCGGCCTATGCGCGCCACCACATATTAAACCCTCGCTAGAGGCTTATTCAATAGCCGGTCAGACATCCAGTAGGTAGTTATGCATCCGCTCTGGACTGTAGAATAAAATGGTGTAGAATGAAGAAACTTGCAACTTCTCCCTTTATGAATATTTAGGGTGCTGACCTTGCGTTTGGCTCGACTCTTTTGTTATCTCTCCTTCCCCAGATCAGATCTTCTCATACAGCCAAAGCAAGCAATCCACATCACACCGCATCGTACCACCAAACATATTACCGGAATGGAAATTCCTTACCGATGACTGCAATGCGACAAGTTCGGGCTAGTCGCCTTACACAGACCACGACTGTCTGCTGAACAGTGCTCTCAAAGCAATGTCGCCGTCGCCTCCTCCTCTTCCTCCCAAGTAAGTTATTCATAAGCCACGTGCTCTGCTTTCAATCGCTGTGCGCTTCATATACGCACAGTGACATCATCACGGATCCATAACTCGATCCAGTAATTAATCAATTGCCTTACTGACACTGACCTCCACATGATAGATCGGCCTCGACTACTACTGCTAAACAAAATATCAATAGCATCGCCAAATCCAAACAATTGCGTATACGTCATGGCTCCAGTGCGCGATATGATACTGACTTCCCACCCGGTCAAGTTTGGGTGAGGACGTCAGGCAAGAGTAATTACTGACCCTGCTTCTCTCCATGAGCCATGATGCGTCTTGAGCCTGGTACTGATCCGGCACACATGTCACATGGCTGTATGCTACATCGGTCAGGTTGAATGTCCAAATATCAAGGCACGTCTGTGATAACGAAGAGTGACAAGAGTAAATAGTCTGTACCAATTTCGTCGACGAGAACCCCGAGTTGCTCCAATACTACGAAAATGACGAGGACGAGATTGAAGAAGTTACACGATTGCCTATCAATCGTCGTCTAAGCACCATATCTCGCAGCGTATACACGCCCAGTCAACAATCTCAACACTCTCAGCACTCGCCAGCCCCTTCAGCTGTCACCGAGACGGCAACGACCGTCATTTGTAATTCTGAGCCACCGAGATCTATCTATGATGCATCATGTTCATCGATTCCCTCCGACTCTCCTGAAGAACAGCGAGATTATTGGTCATCTGTCTTGCAAAGGACTAATCACCATCTCGAAGATCAATCGCCCCACTCGCAGGGTTTGGAAAGTCATCACCATCTCCTTTTTGCCCAATCTGGCCATGATTCTACGCATGGCTCTGTGTTTGACCACACTGCTTCTCCTTCCAATTATCGACACAATCCCATCAATAATCAACCTGTCTGGCCAAAACTAAACGTCCAAGAAGCATGTTTGATAAGATATTTCATCGATAATCTAGCATGCTGGGTGAGGGTTCCCATTATCTCGTACTACCACTCTACTGATTCATGTGTCAGTTTGACCTCTGTGACCCTGCCAGACATTTTGCTCTTGTCGTACCGCAAAGGGCAAGTCTATGCCCTGCACTCCTTGGGGCAATATATACGGCATCAGCACGACACGTGTCGCGGCTGGAGGCTTTTAAAACAGGAGGGGAAATCGAATACCTTGGGCAGCGGCTAAGTAATCTGAAGATTGAGTCGGCCGTCGAGTATCATAGCGATTGTATCAATCATCTAGTTGCTCTCTCAAATGATCCTGAGGCTGCGAATGATGAGAATCTTTTCGCTGCAAGCGTCATATTGAGATTCTACGAGGAAGTGGATGGTACGTATTTCAGCTTTTACTTTTCCCCGGGAAACCACTTGTAAAATAACATTCATCCGACCAATCCCGAGTCTCACAATCTACTTTTCGAATCCAATCAACTAATACATGCGCAGAACCCTTTTCCCGCGACTCCTGGGGCTCCGGTCTCACAGGTACGCAAGTATTCCTTGACGCTCAAGCTTCCCTATCAGCCCAACCTAGCACTCTACGCCACAATGCTTTCCTCATTGCACTGCGGCAAGAAATCTACGTGGCCTTCTTAAAACAGCAACCTTTCCGCCTTCCTATAACCTCACCCGTATGTAGCATGTACCGCACACTCTCGCCCGCCGAAGATCACATCTGGGCCCAACGCACCATAGTCCACATAGCGGATGTACTCGAATACTGCTACGGGCGCGTCCGCGGCAGCGATGCTGACTACGACGCTCTGCTTGCCTACAATTCCAGCTGGGAGCGTCTCCGACCTGCGTCCTTTAGCCCTTTATTCGAGCAGGCCGCTGACCCTGCTAATGCAAACTTCTATCCACGCTTATGGTTCCTGTCTGACTGTCACGTAACTGCCGTGCAGCATTTAGATCTCGCCAAGATTCTACTAACTGTGCATAATCCTCATACTCCACGCTTCGGTGCCGCTCAGCGGGCTGCGAGCGAGCGGATTGAGGCCGAGGTTGTGCGTCTCGTTAGACGTATCTGTGGCATTGCCGTGTCCAATCATCGTGCACCGCCGGCTATGAACACTGCTTGTATGGCTATTGGGATGTGTGGTGGTAGTTTTGCCGATGATAGGGAACGAAGAGCTATGATGGATGTGTTGGAATTAACTGATGAAAAGTTTGCGTGGCCGACGGGTAACATTAGACAGGCTTTGAGAGAGGAGTGGGGATGGTGACTTGTGATTCTGATAACATGTTACATGCGATTGTAGCTTCTGCTGATGTTTTACGTCACATAGTGCTTTATACTCTTTTCCTGCATCATGATCCGAACTCAGATCTTTACGCTATTTGTAACTATTATTACTTTGAATATAGCGAAGCATAATGTCATTGAGTAAAGTTGTGATAAATCGAGTGGTTTTTTCACAGCATAACAAGTAACGGTGACCGTTCAAACACTACCACTCAAGAGGTGTAGTTGTCAATAAAGTCTGTAGGGCACCAGGAACACATGAATTTACGTTACTGACTTGCAGTCACCTTGCGAATGAACTGAGCGATTGCGCCATAAGTAGGTTTCAGTAGTCATTTCTCATCTCACTATCAAATAGTTATCCATCCATCATATCTGTGAACATAAAAATCGCTTCAAAATAATCCAATCAAACCCCATTTACTCATCCTCGCTGAACCGTCTCCAGACCTTCACAGGCATAGGACCAGGCATCAAATTCATGTTCTCGTGTCGATGAGGTTCCCAATCTGGAGATGGCAGAGCAAAGTCAAATCGGTGCACTACGCTTGCAGTCAACACAGTCTGCTCGAGATAGCTAATATTGCGACCGATGCAACCGCGAGCCCCTGTACTAAAAGACAGGAAAGCGGACTGCAGATCTTTTGCATCGTCGCCAAGCCAGCGCTCCGGTATGAATGCTTCCGGGTCAGGGAACATGACTGGGTCGCGGTGCGCGACATATGCGGACATTGACACTGTCGTGTTTCCAGCGATGAAATCACCCAGGATTGGTGCCCCCTCGGGTGGTGTTCTGCGTGGAAGCCCGAAGGTCGTGGGAGGTAGTAGACGCAAGGATTCATCTAGTACCGCGCGCAGATATGGCAGATGTCGTACTGAGTCGTAGGGCGCTACAGATACTGACGGCTCTAGGATGCCATCGAGCTCTTCGCGAAGCTTGGAAAGCGCGCGAGGGTGCTTGAGGAGCTGGTACATGACGTTGTTCATGGCAATGGCGGTGGTGTCTGATCCGGCATTCACTGTTGAATGTTAGTTTGGAGTAACAAAAGGAGTAGATAAGATAGGCAAAAGTGACATACTCATGATGGAGATCTCAGCAACGATCTCACCCCATTCCATCCCGTTAGGATTACCATTCTTGTCTTCCATCAAGACTTGGAAGAAGTCATCCAGCTTCTCACCGGCTCTATATCGCGCAAGTCGCTGCGTGGCCCGGTGCCATACAATGCCGTCCCAGCCCTCGTTCAGCTTCCACTGCTTACGGTACCAGGGAGAAAAGATCTTGGACAATTTGCACAGGCTAGGGTACAGCTCATAACCCCAGACCAGCTTGGCTTGAGCGTTGGCCGTTGCGTGTAGGCACTCGCGGTAGTTGACAGTGAAGAGGGAGCCGTCCATGCGCTCTGCTGTGACCAAATCGCTGCCAGCATCTAGGAAACCAAGACGCTCACTCAGTCCGATGTCTGCGATAGCATCGAGCGTGAAGTAGTTTGACCATTCACGGTAGTTGACCGTGAGGTCTGAGGGTAGGGGCCGGCTAAGTTCCTTGCTGAGAGGCTCAGTGCAGCGCTCATCAAAAGCTTTGATCAGTCGAGTGACCTTGTCGGCCACCTTATGCTCCCAGTTCTCGAGATTCTTGAGAGCATAAGCGCTTGCCATGGTGCGGCGCTTCTGCTGATGATGCTGCTTGTCGACGACATCGGCAAGATGCGGATGGCTTCCCATCAGGACGTTGTAGAATTCATCCTTGACGCACTTGGTGTTGTGGCCATAGATATCTTTGATGGCGTTCAGATCAGAGTATGAAAGACTATTTGGGCCGATGCGGACAACAGGGTGTTTCTTGTGTGCTTCGAGCAGCTCGCCTGAACGAAATCCCTTATGTGCCTCGAAAATCCATGAGAAATTGGTGATGCCGCTGAATCGATTGAGATTATGATATTTTCGAAGTCCTTTAGGATCGCGGAAGTATTGTACGACAGGTAAAACAAGCAAGTACGTGAAAAGCGTCAGAACGACAAAGACAACGGTTAAATATCCGAACATCTTGTGGGTATCTTGGTGATAATTGCTGATTCAACAGAAGCAGAGGGTAAAGAAAATAGGTTTATACTAGAATTTGAATCTCCTACTTTATACACAAAGTAGGCGAATGATATGACATATAAAAGCAAGAATATCTTTAGAAGGTATGATGTATGAACGAAAGAAGATCGATGTTTGCCCTGGTTTATATCCGACTATTTTCTGATGTGGGGTGTCTCAAACTGGAGGCATTAGGAAGGCTATGTAAAGCGGACAGGATGAAGCAAGGTACAAAGACGCACTTGTTTGGCCCTTAGTTAGAAGATATTGCATATTGTAGACTTCGAATTGCATATTATTCACAAGTGCCACTATATTACGGACTTGAAGGCTGTAAAGTATCAAATTCGGAATGGACCCATGCAGACTTCATGATCCCCGAGGTCAAGATTAACTTTTGTGTGGGGTCATGCAGCATGCCCTTTCTACTGTACCATTGTTATCGTATTTGTGGAATGAGTTCCGTATTGACCAATGTGGTAGGATACTCCTATCAGGAGTACGTTAAGTTTGAGGAGTGCTCGGTATTGATGAACAGAGGTGTGAAGTTGTCGTTTTACCCATCCGCATTCGGCAAGTTTGCTTGATAGTTCTAGTTCGGGTAGCCCGGACTCATCCACATCACATCCAGAAATGGTAATTTTCCCAATACGAGTCGGAGAAACGCTAGACCCCACATTTACATTGCAACACCCCGCAATTTGGGGTTAAGGCGGGGAAGATTGACAGGGACATGTGGGATAACTGCCTGTCGAACCAAATATCAGGTACAAATACGCATATCTCTTGCCGACCTTAGCTTCTCCGGTATCATTACCGCTTTTGATCGATCGCTATGAGTATCACATGGATATCACCTTCAAAGTCGGGGGTAATTAAGCACGGCTTGCCAATTCCAGTCCCTTGCTAAGCCCAAGCAGAAACTATCCAGATATCGAGTTACTTGTGACATAGCTACTTTTTCCTCTCTTTTTTGAATTTTATATCCTCTGCTCAGTCCCTTTGAACAGAAATAAATCTATGTCACTTGTTTTTTTTGAAACCATACAAGTCATGGACATCGCGAATTACACAACTAAGTCCCGTGGGATTGACATTGGAACTCTCCCTAGCAGAGCGGAAACAGATGATGCTGTCTTATTATCATTACTTTTTATTTTAGGCGCTTGGTATCTTTTTCGAAAGGCGACGGGATCCAAGAGTTATAATCATCTTTGGTATGAAGTTCCACAACAAAGCAGCCTCAAAGAAAGTGGAAAGGAAGCCACCAGAAATATAGCAAAAAAGCTCGAATTACTTGTAAGTTTCTTAGAAGGATCATGTAGTAGCTCTGTTACTAAGCCTCGAACAGAATAAAGAGGTTGTGATCTTCTTCGGGTCTCAATCTGGCACCGCAGAGGCATTCGCAAATCGTCTTGGCCGAGATTGCCAAAGACTATTCAGATTATCTAACCTGGTGGCTGATCTTCAAGATTATGAGCCTGAGTCTATTTCACAGATCCCAAGTTCCAAATTTGCGATTTTCATCTTGTCAACATACGGTGAGGGTGATCCAAGCGATAATGCAACCTCATTCTTTTCTTGGGCTCAATCGCACCAAACCGCAAATCTTTCCAACTTAAGATACGTCGCACTAGGGCTTGGAAACTCAAACTACAAGTATTACAACAAGGTTGTTGATACAGTAACCACATTCCTTCAGGGTGCTCAAGCCACGGCACTCTTACCAACCTACCATGCAGATGATGCTGCTGGTGCGACAGAAGAAAACTTTACCAACTGGAAGAGCGATCTGTTCCACCTTTTCCAAACGAAACTTAGTTATGAACGAAAAGAGGATGTATATGAGCCCACAATCAAGTTTACTGAGGACGAATTTGAGCGCATAACTCCTCTGACCAATTCATTAAGTCGAGTACACGACAAAAATGCCGCTGGTTCAAGCCAGAACATGGAAGTCGTTTCAGCCAGAAAGCTTCTTGCCGCTTCTGAACGAAACAGCCTTCACGTTGAACTTGATATCAGCGAGTACCCTGCGTTGAAGTACAAGACTGGTGATCATCTTGTTATCTGGCCGACAAACCCAATCAGCGAAGTTGATCGTCTGATCAAATGCTTGGGTGTCGAAGCCCAAAAGTCGACCCCGTTCCACATCACCAGTCTCGAAGAGGGTGTCCAACATAATTTTCCCACCCCCACGACCATTTCCGCACTTTTCAGCAACTCTCTTGAAATCTGCGCACCAGTCGGTCGAGAGGCCTTCCTTACTCTCGCACAATTTGCACCGACTCGACAAGCGAAGGAGCAACTGGTGTCCATCGGATTCAACCAAGACACATATGCACTCTATCGGGCATCAAAACACGTGAACTTCGGACGTGTGCTGGAAGAATTTTCCACTCCGCAAGATAAATGGTCTCTTCCTCTCAGCTGTGTCCTAGAACTCATCCCACTCCTCACCCCACGCTACTACTCTATCTCCTCGTCATCAATCGTCTCTCCAAAACGCATTTCCATCACCGTCTCCGCACCCTCATCCGTCCCTATCCCATCCACAGCCCTTAACGTCCCAGGTCTCACGACAAATTACCTCCTTTCCATCGCCTCGAACCCAAAATACACAGAGCTCGAACCTAGTCTCGCATTAGCCACTACTTCCGAGTCAAGTGATCCCCTTGTTCCGCAAAGCCAGCGCGTGCACGCACAGATCCGAAAATCGAAATTCCGCATGCCGGTGGTGGCGACCAAGCCCATCATCATGGTAGCGTCTGGTAGTGGCATTGCGCCGTTCCGAGCCTTTATACAGGAGCGTGCACGGCTTGTAAAGATGGGGAGAGAGGTTGGGAAATGCGTGCTGTTCTTTGGGTGTCGGACAGCCGCTGAGTATCTGTACCTTGATGAGCTGGCTCAGCTTCAGAGTGAGTTGGGAGATCGGCTCAAGATTGTTACGGCGTTTAGTAGGGAGCAAAGTACTGAGAGTGGGTCGAAGATGTATGTGCAAGACAGGATCTCCCAAGAGGTGGGCAGTGTTAGCGAATTGTTGATGGAGAAAGAGGCGTATCTTTATATTTGTGGAAGTGCCGGCATGGCAAGGGAGGTCGGAGGCAGATTACATGAGGCTCTCAAGGAGAGTATGGGCTGGCGAGAGGGAGATCTAGAAGGTTGGAAAGCAACGATGAAGAAGACCCATAGATGGCAAGAGGATGTCTGGGGTTAAGCTCATGTGTAAGACTGAGAATCTAGGAACGGCGTTTTCCTTTAGGATACCATCATATTTTCTACTTCAACCTTATCAAGAATACTATGTTTGCTCAATTTTGTCAAAGCACAATACAAGACCACATCCAGAGACAACACGAGACGCTGGTACGTAACCATCCCAGACTCAACTCTGGATATTTATGTTCTATGAAGGAGACGGGAGTAATTCTGACTATTATGATGGTATATGTATCCTACGCCATCTATCCCAAAATCCAACGCCTAATCCCAACGTCCAAGATTCAGCAATCACCCATAGTCTTCAATGAAGATCCAAAGCCTTCCACTTATCCGGCGTCGGCATATTAAAGATATTTTGGCCACCCCGCGCACTCAAAGAGACCATCTCAGCGCCATAATCCCGCATCTCACGCTCATAAGCCTCAATTCCCTGCACCACATTCTCAGCAGAGTTAGCCTCCAGATGTCGCAAGAGCACACCCGCATCGCGCAGGGCAGTATTGGCACCCGACCCACCCGTCGGCGACATATTGTGAATGGCGTCGCCCAGCAATGTCACCCGGCCAGCGGTCCATTGCGGGAGCGGGGGCATGGAGCTGACTATTCGCAGCGGTGCGGATTGGCTTTGGTCTTGGAGCTCGAGGAGCACGCGGATGGACGGGTGCCAGTCCTGAGTCAATCGGAGGGTCAGATCGGCAGCTTCGGAGCCATTCAGTCCGAAGAACGCTTCATCATCGACCCCTGAGCCCGTGAAGCCGAATACCCAGTACACATAGTCCGGTGTATCGGGCAGGCTGGCATCCACCTCGTGCGGATTGGGCTGGAAGCGCACCGCCTCCAAGAACAAGAAGGACATATCCGGGTCCCTGCGCTTGTCCCTGACCAGGCAGATACCCGCATGCAGCGTTGCATTGAGCGCAGCCAGGAGGTCAGGGGAAATCGGGGTTTTCCCATAGACCACTCTCCCCGCCGTATCATGGACATGGCGCGGGGAATCCAGCAGCTGCTGCCGAACACGACTCCACGTCCCATCAGCACCAACAAGCACATCCGCCGCCTCGCTCGTACCATCAGCATACTGCACACGAACACCCCGCTCGCCCTCCGCACGATACGACTTGAACTCCTTCCCCCACCCCACAACATCCCCAAGCCCCCGAAGCAACACCGCCCGAAACACCGTCCGATCAACGGTATAAACCCGCCCCGAAGCCAGCCCAGGCGCTCGTCTCCCGCCCATCCGTCCCGGCGAAACTGCTCCCGTCAACGCATCCAGCGCACCGCCGGCCTCGAGCTCGCTCACGGCACATGATCTCTCCCACAGCCTGAAGTGCTCGGGCGATAGGCACGCCTCGATGCCAGCGGCGCCGTGCTCGCTGATGCGTACGCGGTAGCCTTGAGAGCGGAATGATGTTCCTGTGTCGCGCTCTGCTACGCGGACTGGGTAGCCTTTGCGGAGGAGGCCGTGGGCCAGGGTTAGGCCGCCTAGGCCAGCGCCGATGATTAGGATGCGGGGCTTGGAGGGGGGAACTGGGGGTGATGTGCTTAGGTGTTGCTTTTCTGATGGGAGGGGCATTTTGTGATAGTTGTGCGGAAATGATATCCGGAGAGGGTGAATTTGATGTTGGGTTAATACTTCTTGTTGGACTCGCCGCAACCACATGACTGCTGTTCGAAATTCGAGGGTGGGTGTGCTGTTGAAGGAAGTTTTCTTATTCGATGTGGTTTTACGTACATGTCGTATCACGTGGAGTAAGCACTATGGCTTATCAGTACTCATAAATCAGGGAGGTAGTACAAGTAAATAAGGCCTGTAAGAGCTTGTAAGGATGATCTGATAAGTATAAGACAAGTAGCTGAAAGCAGTGAGAAACATTCTTGCAATATCAGCGTCGAAACAGGATGAGTATGGTGCTGAGATGTATATTGTAACAGATATTGCTCAGGCCCTAGCATATAAACAGGCTATCGACTTGTTTGATTGAAAGGAAAGTGATATCAAAAATGATATCAAGAACCTTAACGAGAATCTGACTTTCAAAAGCGCCATGAAAGACGACGAAGAAACATAAGCCCCTTACTAACCACAACTTCTCATGCTCATCGAGCTGCGAAGATAAGAGTACTCCCATAGAATCGTTCCCATTACAAAGATCCAAACACATACAGAGAATAAATCAGCTTGATAATCTATCTGGATGATTAAACACCACAGGAAATATCCCCATAATAGCAGCCTTGGTTCCAGAACTTCTATAACCACCCAGACTCCAATTCTCATTCAACCAGCCAAACCCTCACCCATAATTCTATAACCTACTGGTCAGGCAACAAATCCCAAACGCCGCTAAAATGCATAGGTATCATCCATCCATGCATCCACCCCATAAAAAATTCATCAAAAGTCCTCCCAACCCGCTAAAAGCGACGACAAACGACAAACGACATGAGAAAAGAAATAGAAAAGAAAACTTCGTAGTAGTCCATATTCGTCCATCCTCAAGTAGTCGAAAGCAGCCCCCCAATATCATAAAGCGTAGTAGCGGTAGGCCGACGCGTAGGCGGCGACCTAACCGGTCTCGAAGTCTGCCTCACAAGGGCAGGCGGGGGCGAAGGCAGGGATTCAGAGCGCACAGGGCGAGACGGCGTCAAGATGCCGCCGATATCCTGCAAGAGGACGTTGCTGCCGCGACGGTCCTGGGCTTCGGGGGTAGCGAAGTCCACGGCGGCGGTGCCGGAGCCACTGGCGTGCGAATGGAGGGTATTCAAGCTGCGGGGACGGGGCTCGGCGGACTCGAGGAGGCCGCCGACGTCGAAGAAGGAGATCTTGTGGGGCGAGTCGGCGGGGACGTGGACGTGGACGTGGCTGGGCGAATGGGAGGACTCCGGGCCCTTGGCGAGGTCGGAGTCGTCGCTGTCGACGTCGCTTCTGGGCGGGAATTGCCAGTTGCGGTTCAGGGTTGTGGTGGATAGGGGGGTGTTCCCCGCTACGGCCATAGGCGCGGGTCGCGGGAAGCTGGAGGAGTTGCTGCTGCGCATCTCTGGGCCTACTGGAATGCCCATGTCGCGAGCTAGATCTTCGTCGCTTCCCCAGTGCTGGATGACGGTTCCTCGCCGGGAGGCCTCGCGCTCGATGCTGTCTGCTTGTGAGCCGTGTCTCCAGCGCATTTTCTTCACGCCGCGATCACGGACGAAGGAGCCGAGGGTGAGGGCGTTGGCGACGGCCGCTGCGACGAGAATCTCGAGGGATGCCCAGAGGGTTCGACGTTGTTGGATGCCATGATGCTCGATGATCTGGGGGATTTGATAGAGCATCACTGCGATGGGTGCGGCGGAGGAGGAAAAGAGGACCACCAGGTGCAATTTGCGCTTGATTGGCATTCTGCTGCCGAGTATGATGGGAATAGGGAAGACGATCAGGAGGAGATCGGTTATTACATTCGAAATACCCATGGTCAAAAGCCAGGCGTAGCCTTGTCGACACTGTGGTCCAGGGTCAGGCCGGACTTGCCAGTAATGTTGGATTGGTGTGCACTCGGCGAGATCAGCTATGATGACAGCAAGAAACGTGATGAGTAGAAACCAGCGAAGGCACTGAAGAGTCAATTCGTAAGCACGCGTCCAGATTTGCAGGATCAAACGTTTGAAGAATTCCGTAATGGTGTACTTGAGCATCCAGAGACTATCAAAATCAGCTTCGAAAAACATGAGGTCTTGCAGATCACGCACGTAGCAGGATAAAGTATCCTAGAGAGCAAGACAAGTCTACTCCCAATTTCCCTCTTCCAGACATCATGATCCGACAAACCCTCCCAAGTCGCATTGTTCGTTCCCCAAAGCAAAATCACATGCACACAGGCCATGCGCGCAAACAATGGAATCAAACAAGCCAGGGCGATTTTATCCTCCCTGAATAATTTCTCCGTGCGAACCATACGACCCGCGGTGCGAAAGAGGATGATGACGGCCGCGAAGATGGTGCACCACCATGAGACCAACAATGTGGGTTTATCCTGATAGAACTCCCTCGCTGGCGGGGGGGAGGAATAAATCCCCATAATTATATTAGACCAAGCTCGTCCCGAAGGACGAGCGAGGAGAAACTAAACTTGCGTGGAAACTCCAAAAAGGTGAAATGGGTGTCGATGTGGTAATAACGATAAAAATGATGTTGTTGCCCGATCCGGACTTTTCATATTATGTCGAAGATATTGAGTGTTCAGTGTCATATCCGATGGTTCTTGGGCCTGCGATGTGAATATTTGGTCGTGCGACCTATTTCTCCGTACAGCGTCGTCGGTTGTTTATCTCTCTGCTGTTGATGATGACGTGCGTATGCGATTCGGACTCCGGATTAGCGGGTGATTTTGCCTTTTCGTTTCTGTCTATTGAATTTGAGAATCGCGAGTGTAAACTCAGTGGTTTGGTGCAATTGACGGTTGATAAGCTTGTGCGCGAAGATCAATTGCGTATCTTATAATTTTGCATATGCGATGACGAGGGATTGACGTTGTCACACGCGATGATAGTGTATAGAGTAGAAACGAATCCGGCGAATGGATAATGATTGATTCCACGTGGGAATTCGAGGTGAGGTAAGACAATGAAGAATGGTGTTGTTGAGGCGACAGGGTATTGTGGAAAGGATGAGATGATAAATCAGATAATCGGATGAAAAGGAAGGCAAGTAAAGGTATAGGATGGTAGTGGTGCGGGATTGTTGGTTGATACGTCGTCTCGTCCGGTAAAATGAGGTGAGTGAAGTAAGTAGGTAGATAGGTAATAGGTAGGTAGAAAGATCCAAGTAGCTTATTACTCGTATATAGAACACGATGGTGAATACTTCGAATTCGATTAATCGGGATGACAACGATGACAATATGCTACGTTTCTCAGATAGTAGGTATAAATCGTAACAATCATTCAGAGACCTCATAAAACGGATCGACGGATACTTCGGATCGACAGGGAAAGGGAGATAGATGTCACGTTCTCCTATGAAAGAAAAAGAGGAAGAAACGAAAAAAGATAAGGATTAAAGATGACTGTAACAAGAACAGTGAGAACCAGATGACCATGACAACGACAGCGGAAAAGCAGGAAGGACTACAAGATAAGTAGGATGAAGAGCAGGGGACTTTTGGAATAAGATCGACCGACGCTCAATCGGTGGAGACGGTGAGTGACGGACAGAAGACCCCCGTTCAAAGGACAGAAGGTGAAGGGAGGGAGGGAGGGATTGCAGAAGAGAGCAGGCAGGGTTTGCAGGTCGCAGCAGGGATCACGAAAGTTTGTACAAAACAAAGCAAAAATAACAAACAAAAAAATGTGGATAAGTGCAAGTTGGAAAAACGATCATGGATGCATTCGAGAAGGGAAGATTCTTGACGCTGAGAATGGCGTAACAGCAAAACAAGGCAGCGAGCGGGTGGAGATGTTTCCCAGTTGATGTCTCTGTTCCTGATGCTCAATTGTGGATGCTTTTTCGTGTAGGCTGTGGGAGTGCACGTGTGATGCTTGTGCATGTTCCTGAGCAGTTGCCCATCTGTTGTCCGTGAGAGAGTCGATGTGTCGAACAGTGTAGAACAAAGTGGAGATGGATTTGAGTCAACTTTGACCTCGGTAGGGGTTTGTTGGGTGTCTTCGAGGGGATGAAGAGGGATTGGGAGAAGGGAGAGACGATCGATGGATAGAGACACTCTGTACTGGTGAGTGAAGATGTCAAGATGGATGGATGGATGGATAGAGGAAGAAAATGAGAGAAGGGGAGGGAGGGAGAGGGAGAAGGAAAAGAAGGATAGGATTTGCAACTCATAACAGAATAAAAGACATTATGTATGTATTATGTATGTATTATATATATGTATGTATGTCTCTATGTCTGTCTCTACGTGCAGTACATATACAGAGTATGCATGTAGTGAGATATACGGATCGATAAGGTAGATTAAACCTTCATTATCTTCATTACTTATTCTATCCTTATTAATACCACGTTCACTGAAGCATTTACATATACAGACAGTCAGACTATACTACTTTACAATTCATCTCCTTTCAACCTTTACTCCATCCTCCAAACCATTCTCAGACCATTCAAACCATTCAAACCATTCAAACCATTCAAACCATTCAAACCATTCAAACCATTCAAACCATTCCCAAACCATCTGACATAGTGCTATCTACGCCTCACAGATCATCCACGTCCGCCGTATCTTCCAACATCATCTATCACAAGCCTCTCCCATCACCTCCACTAACAAAACGAGGCGTCTGCACGCGCGTGTATATCACTCTACTACGTATAGACTACTCCATGTGGGAAAGACATCGCACACACCGGTCTGCCCTCCCTCCTTACACGCATAACAAGACTCACGTCAAATGACATACGCATCATATACGTTGGATCATCCTCGAGCGATAAGCATTATCGAGAAGGATCCGCGGATTCGGAGTCGACATAACCGCAACGGGATATTTTGATGTCGCGTGCGTGCGTGTGTGTGTGTGTGTACACGCGACAGGGAATTCCAGAGACCAGCTGTGCTTCCGCGGCGCAGTTGTTGCTCCGCGTATGGGGAAGTTGCCGAGGTGTCGCATATCCTGCGCATTGGGATGTTTATGGCGGGATTGATGTCACTGCGGACCATGGAAGTGGTGAGGTGAGGAGGTGATTGTACTCCTTTTTGATTGATGGATATAGAGATGACATGGACATGGACATAGGAATAGAAATACTCTATTGTAATGCAGAGAAATGAAATGAAATGAAATGAAATGAAATGTAAACTGTTGAGTTTGAAGTCTTTCATGACGGATTATGATCCTTGGACCGTCCGAAGTGGATTCGATTCGTACCTAGTGAGGACTCCCAAGGTCGCTTCGTCATGGGGTTCATTAGACGAACATTTCAACGCCGTCCCTGATTTCAACGTTGCGCGGGAGATAGGCGCAGTCAAGTCGCCAGTTCACACCCACAGACGTTGCGTTAGGAAGACTGGCCGTGATGAGCGTAGCTTCGTGGTAGGGCAACGTTTAACGCCTCTCCACTACGTATCATGGCACGATGAAGAAGACACACTGGACATCCTGTGACTATTATCAGGATTTGATGGACGGAGACGGCTCGCTGGGCTGGATTGGATTGGATTGGGCTGGGCTGGGCTGGAATAGACTGATTGGATTGGACTGGATTGGACTGGGATGAGATGGGATGGGATGGTAATGGTCGGCCGAGTATCCGTTGTATTGATCTGGACTCGACTACTTCCTCGCTTCATGATTGATTGTTAATCTATCTCTTCGTTTATATATATATATATATATATATATATATACATATATACAAGACTATGTCCAGTACACATAAATACCTCACTTCATATACTAATAGTGATATACATCATCAATGGCTAGATCAAATAAGACCCAACAACAATCCTCGAACCCATACGAATCACACAACACATCAATCAAGAATCACGTATCCCCATCATAATCCCAAATGACGCCTCATTCTCCCTCATTTTCCCTCATTTTCCCTTCCCTCCCCCATGAACTTGGCAGCTACCAAACTCATCCCACTATCCATCCATCCCATCCCATCCATCCCATCCATCCCATCTTCAACGCTGCACGCCGCACGCCGCACGCTTGCAAAGAGTTACAAGGATGATGACTGGCTTGCTTACCATGCCTGTACAGCTGGAAAAGGCTGGAGAATTGAAGGGTGAGGGGTGGTAGGTGAAGGGTGAAGGGTGAAGGGTTGTGCGTCATGTATAAATGATCGCCATGCAGCTATTGGGTATGAGGATGCTACTTCGATTGCATGTGCGGAATGCATCTCTTCTCCACCTGCGTCGTGATTGTGTAAGGTGGGTGTTGATTGGGATCTTGATTCTCCGGTTGCTTCAATTCGATGAATGAACTGCTGCGAATGGGAAATTCCCGACGTCAACTAACCGCAGCGCATGTCTGATGGCGAAGTCTTTCTTGTCGTCCAAGCGTGAAAGAGTGATGAATATCTGTCGGCTC
This sequence comes from Allantophomopsis cytisporea, assembly GCA_024752435.1. Taxonomy (NCBI): domain Eukaryota; kingdom Fungi; phylum Ascomycota; class Leotiomycetes; order Phacidiales; family Phacidiaceae; genus Allantophomopsis; species Allantophomopsis cytisporea. The sequence continues at coordinate 137,411 of CP103034.1, forward strand.
CGATCAACTATCATGATATATATCACCGGCTACCTCATCTACCATCTACTCATACTACGTAGTACATACATACATACATACATACATACAACAAATGCCACATCTAGAACTTCGCTGCACCACCACACCACTGCACCACCACACCTCCTCCCACGATCCACCACAAATCCTCTCCCTTGCATAGGATGCGTGCGTGCATCCTCGCACCCACCACCTTAATCTCCACGCTACTCAAGGCCAGTCTGGCTCGTTGGGTCGGGTCGATGCTAGCCAGCGTTACATTCTCCCAGGAATGAAATTCAGAGCCAACCTACCCTTCCACCTCCACCGAGCCACGAGATATCGGCGTGTTTATTCCGACCGGACTCGATCCGCATACCAGTGACATGGATCATTTCCTGGTGTTTGAGGAAGGGATTCCTGTGCTTGTTGGTATTGTTGTACGACTGCTCCCTTGCGTGATCAGACTTCTCTGGGTCTGGCAGTCGGGGTAGATTCACTGGGAGTTCCCGTGTAACTATTCAGGCAAATTACGAGCCTCAAAGTTTGCCTCGGCCTCGAGGATGCGCGAATTGAGCAGCGATAAGGAATCATGATATGACAGCCCGTCGAGATATCTCGCATTCACAAGAAAACTCATCCTGCCCGACCTACATCATACAGGGTTCGAGGTCAAGCCAGTTATCAATAGTCCTTCCCGCATAGAGGACTTATCTTGACTGTCACCAAGCCACAATTCGTGTTCGAGGCTCATCAGCACGGATTTCTATGACATTCGGCGATGGATGATGCCAGACACGCACTACCTGAACTCAACCGTCTACACTAAATACTCCTCGAAATCAGAGTAATTTATGCCGATCTATGCATTAAACTCCAGGGCTGAAGTCCGCTCGTAATGGACTGTACATGATACAGTAGATATCAATGCCAAGACGGAAATCGTGCAAGGCATGAACTCATAGAGTTATTAATGGTAGCAGCCAAAAGGGCCTCGGTCAGTCTTCACCAGATACCAACCCGTATCGTCAATGTCAATCCCATGACACAACCAACCTCATCCAACGCTCATACATCGTCAATCCTCACAAAAACCACTCAATCCATCAACAACCCTCACATCTCAATCCATCAATCCACCAATCCACCAATCCAAAAACTCTCATCATCAAACCCTCCGAAGACCCACCCAAAAGATCTCATCACGTCGAATAGTCCTCTCCCTCTCCCTCTCCCTCTCCTTCACTCTCCCTCCCCGTCCCTCAATCAATCAATCAATCAACGCCCAACACCAATCCTCCACCACCCGTCCATCAGAACGCCCATCAAACCCCCCACAAGCCCCTCCGCAATCCGTGCGCGCCCATCACCAGAGCTTAACGATCCCTCCGCGTCATAAAGCCCCCATCAATTTGCGCCAACGAGATCACTGACGGGTATGCATGACATCAACTCGGGTTGGGACGAGCTTCGGATGAGATGGTGAGATGGTGAGATTGAGATGATCACGATGGAGGTGAGATGAAGGTGCGAAGGCTCCACTCATTTCGCATCTTGATACTTGCTGCTTCTGTGTTGATTTGATCTGCGGCGCCGGGATCGCGGTTCGTGAGCTGGGTTGATGTGCTTGTTTTTGGGGGGCGTGGTGGCGGGTTGGGGTTGGGTGGGTTGGGTGTATGAGGTGGATTGGGTATATGAGGTGGATTGAGTATATGATGTGGATTGGGTATATGATGTGGATTGGGTATATGAGGTGGACTGGGGATTTATGGTCGTGGATTTGGGTTGAAGATGTGTTTGATGTGCGGTTCCGAATGGATCTTCGTCCGAGGCTTCGTTGTGCGGTTTCATGAGTAGATCGTGGCCATGGGATTGGGAGGTATGTTAGTTGTCGTTCTGTTTGCTGGTCTTTGCTAACCTAGAGAGATTGGTTGTTTTGTCGATTTATGAATGTAAGTTTTGTATCTACATCTTCTTTTGTAAGTGTTTTCTCATGATTTACGAACTTTCATGTAAATATTTACTATTATAATATTTACTATTATAATTTGTAATTTCATGAACTTTGTTATAACTTTCAACCCAGCAGCACGATGAGATCGAGCAGTGCACTCAACACTAGGGTACACATTTTATAGCGAGTTGATTCACGTCCTTCCAAAGCCTGAATATGTCGAAATCATCAGATCATCAAGAGTATACAAGATATAAGAGCCGTCGTCCCTTGAAATCGTACCATCTGTGTATCACTATTCCCAGATCACATTAAATATCAAACTGCTTGCTAAACTTGAGGAAAATGTAAAGAAATCATTCAAACCTGAAATAATCATAACCGTCGAACATCACAAATATTTCTTGACTTGCTCCTCAGTCCAATCCAAAAACGCTTTCCCATTTCCAGTGCTACCCTCCTCCTTACTCTTAGCTGCTTCAGCCAAATCTTTACGAATCGAACCAAATCGTCCCCAAGGAATTACTATCGATCAAGTCAGCAATTATACAGGTTCAAAACATTAGCCGACTCACTCCAATCACCACTCTTCTCTAGTGTCACCTCAGGAGACAACCCCGCAAACAACTCAGTATAAGCACCCTGAATAGGTGCATGAAATGAAAGTTTCATAGCAAATCTTGCTATCAGATTCATATGACGCATCAGGTCCGTTCTCAAGTTTCCCGGATTCAAAGCCTTGAGAGTCAACTACGCACAACCTGCCATTGCAACAAGACTTACCACGCTCACTATTCCATCTTCCTTATGAAGTTTCGCATACTCCACAGCATGAAAATAGTTACCGGCCTTACTAGAGCCGTACTTCATCCAAGCTGACTGGTCTCTCTTGTAGTCCAGATTGTTCATATCAATTCCTCCCCTGGGACTCTGCGCTTCTGCAATACTGGATGAAACCCATACGACTCTGACATCTCCCCTCGGCGCCGTCTTCGCAGTTTCAATCAGCAATGGGGTCAAGAACGTCGTAAATAGCCATGGAGCTAGACAGTTTGTTCCTAGTTGTAACTCGTAGCCCTGTGCGCTTTTGCTGCCTTGCGGAGGCACCATCACACCAGCATTATTCCACAATACATCCAGTCTCGTCTCTTTTGCCAAGAAAGCCTCAGCAGAGGCCTTTATGGTAGTTAAATCGTTGAGATCAAGATACAGAAAGTGCAGTGAACCAGCAGAGTTCGGAGCCGAATTGGTGATGGCCGTGATGGTAGCTTGAGCCTTCTCTTCACTCCGGCCCGCGATATACACCTTTGCATTGTGTTCGTAGAGGATTTTCGAAAGAGCCGCGCCCACTCCGGAGGACCCGCCCGTCACGATCAAAACCTGTGAGTCTTGAGTCAAGCGTTCTACAACGCTATACGGAAGGCGTGTTTACCTTTCCACTTTGATCTGACAGCTCTTTCTCGGTGAATTTCGCTTTGGGAGGGTACATTTGCCCCAGTGCACCTGGCACCTGTATCACATGGAGTGATATGCGCGCCAGCTCCATGATGTGATCGTATTCAGTCTGTGATGCTTTGGGATATTATGAGAAATAGCGAAGAGGTCAATTGGCAATTGTGTTGCCCTCTTAAATCACTCTTTTGTAAGTCAGGGTTGGGGGAGGCAGATTCCCTGCACGAGCACTTTATGTAACGTAGACATGCACCCTGCTTTTGCTTTGATGTTCCATGGTTATCTTGCATGATTGTTGCAGTTGGTCTAAACATACGATCAGTATATGTGGTGGTATACATCTTCGTGGTCGTAGAACTTCTGAAGTAAGTGTGCACCAATCGATTATTTCATTAATTCGTATAGTTTATACGTTTGAAGTATCGGTCCTACAAATTACTTTACGCCAGGCGGGTACCTGAAAACACCATGAGGTCAATAGGTGCCTTATCATGTGGAGAGAGAGCTTTATCTTAGCGCAGAAGGAAAGGCCGCCTAAGCACCCTCGCTTGTGCACTGTCACGTGATCTCTAAGGACACAGCTGGCCGGTATAATCCTGGTTTGGAAGCCTACCAGCACTTGACTTATCATTGGATCATTTGGATCATACGTGAGGATCCAAGAGTCCAAGCATTAGATAGAAGCCGCGTGCTTCACTCAGATATATCATGTGTGATTACTCTTTGTGGTTGGAGTTGAAAGGGTTTACGTTATGAATGGTATAGACTTTAACGTGCACAGCACAGTGCAGCATAAACACCTATGAATTAACGAAGTACCCGCTCTGGAACAAACTGGAGTTAGTTATATAAGATTTCGTAAGCATTCCTTCCCCTCTGCTAGTCATTACTATCTTGTTAGGACACAGAGTGGCTAGAGAAGCTACACATGTAGCAAAACTTGCAGTCCTTCTGTAATATCATATATACGAATGTCTCCACCCCGTCATATTGCGCCATGAGTTCCAGCGATAAGGACAAGCCAATACAACGAGGTGCTCCTTAAGCGCATCTACAACTGTAAATTCCATTCTACCTTCAGTCAATGATGACGGCAATTGGGCTTTTAAAAACTCTACCAAGTTCTTCTGATCACTGCTTTCCATCTCCGTAGCCACCAGCTCAATGCTTCGCCAACTGTGGATCTTAGAGAAGCCACCAGTCCATCCAAAAGAGGCATTGGTTACAAGCAACACCTCTCTTGGCGCCCCGAAGCATCTAAAGAACTCTGCGTAATCCGTCGCCGGCCACCTCCTAGGCACGCAAAGCTCCCTAATGCCATGTCTGACCTGCCAGGTCTTCGGCTCCTCCTTCCACTCTACAAGATCCTTTGGGAGGTCCTTAACGCCGTATTCTATGGCAACCTTATCGAATGCCGCAACCGGGTACGCCGACGATCCATCATCGTTGCAGGCTCCTTTTAATTCAGTAGTTGCCATCCTGCCTACCGCATAAAGAGAGATATATAGCGTATCTAGCCTGGGATGGATGAACGTTGGACCAAATGCGACGAAGATGAATTTGCACAAATCGCGAGACTCTTTGCAAACGGCAAAGAGGCTGGGAAGGCGCGTATGTAACCTCTTCGTGGGCCCTTTGCTTTCTCCTAGAGGCTCTAGTTTTGGGGGAAATGGGACGCCTGCGTCGACACCTAGTTGGAGAATTCGCGCTTCGAATGCATTCTCGTATATCGTCAGCCGCAACTCCTTTGGCAGCTTCGGAAAGAGATGGAATGTGGACATCGTAGTTAGTTGGGGTGGTAAGTAGAGTATGTGTCAGGATTTGCAGCTACGAAGTACTTTTCGGTGACAAGACACAGAGGAAGAGATAGAGGTGTATGGCCGGTGCTCAATTGATGTGGAGTGGTTATGGTTCTACCTAAGTAGTGGTCAAAACAACCTTGATATTTATATGTACAGTGTAAGCCTTGGGAAGGCGCCAACGTCGGCGACCCCCACCGGGCGAGGAAATCAATGCTACTCTATAATTGTACTAGACCACGGCAAATGTGAATTGAAATAAGAGTATTCTTATACCGCATAAAGCAGGCATGTAATACTTACTAGGTACTGCGTATACCGCAGAAGCATCCATACAGAATATGTCTGTGCACACAGAGCAAGAATTTTGTCCTTATCCTCGAGCTTCACTGTGAGAAGATATGGCCCTTGGTGACCGAACATAGCCAAATCCTAACCAGTGTTGATGAAATGATATCAAGACGTAGAGTCTGTAGAGTAAGTACTCCCCTATGCTTTAAGATAGGTCAAGCAGTATAAGTAAATGCTTATGCGGTTTTCAAATCCCATAAAATAAAAATCAGGGACCAGCTTAGCGTCCGTGTAGCATGCACGCCATAAAACAGAAAGTGGGTGGAGTCGGCGGGGTCTAACGTCTAGGAGCGCGTAAGACGACCACCGACAACATCAAAGAAAATAGAAATTACAGAGATCGGTCGGTCAGTAACCCAATAGATCGGTTGTCTGTCAACAGAAGATATGGACGCAGCAGTTGATGATCAGGATGTGAAATTACAACGTGCCTCGGCCGACCTTCTCGCCGATCTCACACAATCCCTCCCTCCATTCTTATGGAGACAATCTACTCAAGGTGCTCGACGTATCCGCAGAAGAGTTCGTGCTCGAGAGACGGACAGACTTGTAGCTCTGGTATACTGATCGTGAACCTATCATGTCAAGCATTACTAATCGTTGCCACAGCTCGAACCCTTCCAAGAATTACCACAACTGCTCGATCCGCATCTCGAAACCCTGCTACCCATCCTTGCTGAGGCTCTACTCGAATATCATAGATCACCTTCGAAATCTACCAAACTACCTGCTACGTCGCTGCTCACTCCACTGTCGACAGCAATATGCCAGATATTATATACGTTTTGTAAGATTCGAGGAGAGAAGGTCATTGTACGCTTCTTCAATGCCGAGACAAAGAATCTAGAGCTTCTTTTGTCTGCCCTCGAGACATCAGAGAACGCGATACTCAATGATGGAGACGCTGGAGGGAATGGAGATCGACCATGGGTGTGGGAAGAGCGTTATGTCACACTCCTATGGCTCTCACATCTTCTACTGGCTCCTTTCGATCTCTCAACGATATCCTCCACCAACACAAGCACCTATTCACCTGCCGACATCCCCGGACTACAACTTCCAGTGGATAGTCCAGGTGTCACACGTCGGGTGGTGCCTTTGGCAATCAAATACCTAGAGACAGCTGGGAAAGAGAGAGATGCTGCCAAGATTCTATTGGTGAGAATTGCGATGCGAAGGGATATGCAGTCTATAGGACTCTTAAAGGTACTTGCCCAGTGGGCAATTTCGCGTCTTCGCAACACACAGGATGTAGAGATACTTTCTATCTATCACTACATTGGTGTTCTCTCATTTCTCGGCGGTCTTCTTGTATCTTCTGCGACCACTACTGATATGGATCCATTTCTCCTTCCAATTTTTCGTGCTATCCAACAAATTTTTGATTCAGAAATCGTACAGTATAAGCCTATCCTGTCTTCCGCTCTTGCGAGAAAGATCATGATCAAGCTATTACGTGCAATTTCTGTTTCAGTCTCACGAGCTGACGGGTCGTCATTGTTACATTATGGTGTGAGTCCAATTGAGGTTGTAGAGAATACCATAGGTTTGTTACTAGATGCACTGGCTGATAATGACACTCCTGTTCGCTTGTCTGCTAGCAAGGCTCTGAGTGTCATCACCTTGAAACTTCCGGCAATTCTGGCCGTGGAGGTAGTAGATGCTATTCTAGAGGCTCTCAACCACAATGTCCTCTGGCAAAAGGGCTTATCTGAAGATACGCCCCCAACTCGAGATCTTACTTCCGTAAATCCGGCAGAATGGCATGGTCTCATTCTCACACTTTCTCACCTACTCTATCGTCGATCACCACCTGTCGATAGTCTATCAGATATTCTTCAGGCGTTGCTGATAGGGTTGTCTTTTGAACAACGATCTTCTACAGGAGCTTCAATCGGCACGAATGTTCGTGATGCAGCATGTTTTGGTATTTGGGCGCTCTCAAGAAGATACACCACGACTGAGTTGCAAGGAGTTCCCACAAAATCTATATTTGCAGCCAAGAAGCATGATCCTTCCTCATCAATGCTCCAAATTCTTGCAACAGAACTTGTGTCATCTGCATCTCTTGACCCAGCTGGAAACATCCGCCGTGGTTCATCCGCTGCATTACAAGAGCTGATTGGACGACATCCAAACACAATTGTAGAAGGAATTGCAGTAGTACAAGCTGTTGATTATCATAGTATTGCGCTCCGTGTTCGTGCTATTCAAGAAGTAGCATTAGAAGCATCAGGACTCTCAGAGGTATACTGGAATTCGCTTTTCAATGAATTTCTGAGCTGGAGAGGTGTAGGTGATCCCGATGCAGCGTCGAGAAGAAATGCAGCCATTGGAATCGGTGGACTTGCGAAAAAGCTGTCTGGCCCTTCTCGCTGGGACAGATTGAATTATATGGTTGACAGAATTCATACACAACTCAAGGGTCTGAAGCTTCGTCAACTGAATGAGAGGCACGGGTTATATCTGTCACTAGCAGCAGTAATTTCCGCAGCGGCTACAGCTGTCTCTGAATCGAGTTCGCTAAGTATGGCGACAACGTTGGCTGAAGCACTGGCAGCATCATCTGATTCTGATCCATTGATACCATTCACGTCACACGTGGCTGATATTGTGAGTCCAATTCTGGAAGACGCTTCCACTACAACATACAGAAAACCAGAATTGATCGCTGAAGGAGTAAGCAACCTCATTGGATCTTTCTCGCTTGCAGTCAAATCATCCATGCCTACTCCTGAACAGATGGGACACTACCTATCTCTTCTTCAGAAAGCTCCAGATTTGCTGGAGCTTTGGCTTTACCGCCCAGAAAAAGACGTCACTACAGCTGCATCCAGTGCAGCGTTCAACATGATCCAGATCCTGCCCTACGATATGGCTACTGCCCTCATAAGTAAATGGATCTCTTGTATCACCGAAGTCCAAGCCGGCAGAGCAGGTCAAGGGTCAGGATTCATATTTGCTCTTGCTACTATGTATCTATACATCGATTTCCCTCTTCAACAAGAACTCTGCACCACGTTGATAAATAGATGGGGAAAGAACTCTGATATTGAGAGCAGGGTGGCTATTTTACAGAGTCTGACTGACAGTGAGATATTGAATGGGGAGGCTAACCGGTTTGTCAAATTGATTGCAGAGGGTCTAGATGATTATACCAATGATACGCGCGGTGATGTGGGTAGTTTGGTCAGAGCTGAAGCGGCTCGAGCCGTGGGAAAGGTCTTTGAAACAATGAGATGGGACCTTGAAGGAGAGTGGTACATGGATCTTGACAAGTTCGGGATGCTCTATGGAAGACTTCTTCGACTTGCGGCTGAGAAACTTGACAAAGTTCGATCTCAAGCTCAGCGGTCTCTCGCTGTCTTCTTCAGATCCCAAAGGTATATCCTGTTAACTAGCACTCATTTTATACTTAACTAACCTTGCCAGTTCAAATTTCGAGCCTTTCCAAGAAATAATTGATCTAGGGACATGTTCCTCAAGACCTTACTTCCGCTATCTACTTGATCTTCAGGTCCAGTCTTGGCTTACTATACCTGACCTCGCCTCCCCAGCACTATGGATGACTCAGCTCCTCGAGGGTTATGTTACATCCATCGATACGGGATCTGAAGACCTGATCAGAGCTTCAAGAGCCGCCCTTATAGAGTTTTGCGCAGATTCAGATGCAGCTGAACTGGTCGTTCAGGGTTTGCTGGAGGTTGCCAAGCGAAGCGAGAAAGATGATCGGGTTCTGGTACCAGTTCTGGAGACTTTGAATTTCTTATTCGAGGTCGGGATATTAGGGAAGTGTTCGGTGAAGTAAGTACTTCTTCATTTTTTTTCTTTATTTTTTCACCTTTTATGCTCCAGACGCTAACAACTTTGCAGATGGCGCAATCTCTATGCTCTCATCCAGAAGGCCCACTACAAAACAGGCAGTATTCGCAAGCTCGAGGTCTCCGTCAAACTATATGGTGCACTGGTGGAAGTGTACCCTGATGCTCTGCAGAAGCTGACTAGCATGTTGCTGCACCCTTTCCCGAAGATCAGGAATGAGGTCGCAGATACGCTGTTTGCTATTAGGGGTGTTGGGAAGGGGGTGGATTGGATCAAGGCAGGTAAAAGTGAAGTTGAGCAATTGAAGGGACAGCTTGTAGATGTGAAATGAGTTGAACGAAGCGCATGTATAGCCATGATAGATAGAATCGTGGTAGTTTCAATGGAACGTGCGATGACCAGGTACATATATAATTTTCACGGACGTGAGAATGGTCTATGTGTCTTGAAAATTGGCGTGAATTGATGTTTGATACTCTTTCAAGAGATTATTATTGAAGTATCTTAAATAAAACCCCCCGCAAAAAAAAGAATAAGACAAGAAATCAGAATAAGTGTTTACCCATTAAGTCATTCACCACTTTCCTAGAACTGTCAACCAAGTAGCGCGGTGATCCTCAATCACCACATTGAAATAGGATTCAACGTTTGAAACATCGCACTTGATATAATTACACATAAGCAGCTTTTGATGATATCGCATAGGTTCCAAATGAGTTTATAACTCTTAAAATAACACATTTAAGAACTTAAATAATTATGTTAAATTAATAAAGAAAAGAAAAATGCAATAATACCACTCCCAATAGCTTCATGCCTCATATTTCACTGTCGATAAAACTGGTGATAAGCCACCAAATCATCTCTTGATAAATGTTTACAAAAAAATTGGACCCTTTGCCCAATTCTCATTTCAGAGGATTAAATGATATCTGGATATTTGCTTGGTATAGTTTTCATACTGAAAAAAACAAGCAGAATGCGCAAATTGGTACAGAAAAATCTATAGTGAAACACATTGAGCTAGTCAACAGTCAACTTATAGATGCTACATCAATTGCAATAATCTTGTCTTTGGAATTATACTCTGAAACAATATAGATCTCGTTTATTTCTCAAACTTCCGTGTAGCATATAGGCAAGATATTCTCAGATGTCGACTACATGATAGATACTAGTGCAATCCATCATAATCTATAACTAAACGACATCCTGCACCTTGAATATTCCTATACCTATCCCATATCGAATCCCACACAAAATGCGCTGAATCTTAAGAAGCTGTGTAATCCTCCACAGTAAAGTACATTTGCAGCTTCAAATAGGTAGTGTCGACACCTTCACTTATGGGATAAGCAATATTTCCAGACCAGATCGTGACACTGGTAATATGCTTGACACCCAGTTTCGCCTTATGCTGAATGAGCAAATACGCACAACCAGCACCGTTCTTGCTACCTAAGATAGCGTAGAATTCATCCGGGTTATCAGCAAGTGTAAAAGTGACCTTGTTTGCCCATACCGGGATCGAGTCTGCGCCATTGGCTAGTAAAGCAGAAATTACCATGTTCTGAGTATCCGCGTTGATGACTGTTGCGCGGAAGATATAGCTGAGAGACGTCACGTCTGCACCCGCGACGCTACAGGCTTTCGCATACTGTAGAAAAGCAGCATCAGACCATTGGTACACACGCGAGATGTCATCGACTTTTGGCCAGCCCAAAGCCATTGGACTTTCATTCTTGTCCGCGATGATAACTCCGCTCTGGGCGTTGACGACGTTTTCAAAACGCGCTCCCGTGGGCTGCGGATGTCAGCATACCAGAATACTTGCTAGGAGTACGTGATCTAAAAGCAGCGATGTAGATCAAGTGACTTACCGTGGTCGTCACATAATCAACATTATCATCATCGTCGTCAAGGGGAACAATTATGCCCGCCACTAAGTTCTGTTGATCGTAGACAACATTACTGGACGAATCAATGCCCAAAGCGTCAAAAGCGTTGTTCAGATAGCTGCCGTAATATGGCACTTTTGGATCCGAAATGTCTCGCCATCCCTCCACCTCCAAATAATTTGGGTCCTGTATCTCGGCTTCCATCGACGTGCCGCCGTTCATTGCTGACGCTTCGTCGATCGTGGCTTGCATCCGGCACTTTAGCATGCGCCCTTTGGTCTGACGATCCGTGTAAGTTGAGCGCTTGTTAAGAGCGTGCGATGTGACATTATGAAGGATGTATGAGGATTCTAAGGGGACAGCTCGTGAGTGAAGTTGCGAGGTACTGTGAGGGCGGGCACTGATTGAGAGAATGGCAATGAGCAGAAGAACCCCAATGTAGGATATGAGACTCTTGCTCAGCCCAGAGCGTAGATTGAGCACCATAGCTGTGATTTCGAGCCAGATGCGGTGAGCTTCACAAGAAGAAGAAAGAGGTGATGGGATAGGTCATGATAAGTGGTCGAGCATGATGTTCAAGAGCGAGTCATTGATATTTCGATCAAGGGTGTCGCAGAGTGTATCGGCATGTCAACGAGGGAGATACTCGATGATGGGTATTTACCGCTTCGAGACCGGTCTCTGCAAGTTCATCGCCTGATATACTAACTATTCAGACTATCGAGAGACTCATCCTAGCGATCCACTTTGTGGGTAACATTTCCGTAAGAAATAGTATTGTAGGAGGACTGTAAGATTGCCTCAGCTCCTCATGGGCCGATACGAACCAAAAAATATGATAAGGTGCACTATTCTCTAGCATGTGATTCTTTTGCTCTTCGAAGCAGTGATAGTATCATGCCCATGCAAGACATACATGACAAGGATTTGCCATGTGGAGGGATGGATTCAACACAAGTTCCGCATCCACTGTAGCTGGCAAGCATGAGGGTCAAAAGCTACGGCCATAGATGGCAGCCCACTAAAGAAGATCGCAAAAAAGAAACCCTTGGTCATTATGCTGCTCTACATACACGATGCACAAGAGTCTACAGCTCAAGCAGGCTTCCGATTGTAATTGAAGAGCGACGTTGTTGGAAGCGAGCAATTTCAAGTATGCCCATGGCCTCTGATGCCAGACAACGCCATATCAAAAAAGGGTGCACGGAACAAGCCGCTGGGTCTAAGAGGAATTGCCATGATTACCTTGTGATCTGTCTTACAGTATGAGCAGTGATACAATTAGCATGTCCGGTAGCTTAATTCTATGCAAGGTACGGATGCCCTTCTCTGCCCTTTCCGTACCTGCATGGCGCCTCCTGTCAAGCCACAATCTTGGCACTGGAATTCGGGATTCACAACCGGGCACGCCGGGGTTACGTTAGGTTGCAAACGGAGACGAGTCGTCTGCGGCCGGCGCTGTTCGATACAGAAGCCATTGAATTGTCAGATTGTGGGCGTCAGGGTCCTCACTAGGTATAGTGTATATACGTCAAATACGACGAGATCCTTCCTTGCTTCAACGCTTCACTGCACTAGCAAGATGTCAAAGAAGGGTCTCCCCGGGGGCGAAAGACACGCATAAAAAAGTGGAAACGAAGTCGTTGAACGGAAACTTATCCAACAGGCGGGAACTAACTTATCCCGAACTAATGGTTCGCCGCGTGGAGTGGGAACGTCGGACTAATAGTTCTTAGCGACAGGACTTTTCTATGAACCATTGAAGAATCTTGGGATTCGAGAATCCTTGGGTATATTCTTGTGGAGCACGGTATTTATCGGTGAACTACTATCTGAATGGACCGAGTCGACAAGGAAAGAAACTTCTCGGAAGACATTTTCAAGCATTATGCTTAGCATGCTACATACAAGGTTAACATGTACTAGCAATTGGAACATAGACCTTACAAAGCATCGTAAAGGACGGTTTCATTCCGGTTGAATATAATTATTCGTTATTATTCCGTTATAGCATGATTTCCACGTCGCTACCATTCTGTATAGAGAGTGAAGATTCCGGTGCCTCTTTTGAGTACCAAATTATGTACTTCGAAGGTAATCACAAGCCCTTAAAAAGTACCATCTCCATACTGAGAAGGATGAAAATTTAGCCATATCGGAAAGCCAGTCGCTGTTAACATGCTCTATCGTATGGATTTGGGGCAACCATGTTGAGTTACTCTGCAATTTAGAATTGGCATACGTACAGAAAGGGTGATTATGACCCACAAATATCGTCGATTATCAAAAGTGGACCCTTGTCCTTGATATTTATTTTCTATACACTACACAACCCCATCCATAGGCGGGACGGCCGTCCGAGCCGAATGATGATTGATGTTAACCATGGTTTTGGAGTCCGAAAACATATCCATAAGTCTCGGCTTAGCACTTAGACAAAATTCGCCGCTTAGTCTGGAATCATAGGGCCCGTGGTGCCATGTTCCGCGGAACTACGCATAAGCCTTTCTTGTACGCCAATTAACTTCTCGGGCGTTTTCCGCAGCTGGTTTCCTCGGATTACATCTAGCCGCTCTTGAAGATTTGACTTTTGAGGTACAGGGATTCTAATTTCACCACTCTTGTACGATTTGTACGTACATCAGTTACGACGAAAATGGAGTGATCCATCTCAGATGTTCGCCTCAACAACATCCTCAGCTCATTAGTTGAAATGGTAAGGAAATAACGGACTGTGCTCTGATTTGGGAAATTGGACTCTCAAAGCCGAAAGCTCTCATAATCTCAGACAGTCTGAAAATGTAGTTTGATGTCGCTTGGGTTCCGACGGTAAAAGCTTTGAGCATATCGATCCCCATCCATGCATACCCACATGTGGTGGCGTCGTTTACCTACTCACAGGTGTAGCTTCATTCATTTCATGTTGTTGAAGTATATCTCTGGTTGCTGCCACCATCATCAGCATTAGCTAACTTATCATCAACTCCTTTTTCCATCTGGTTGTCTGACTAGACATGAAGATACGGAGTCTTGCACATGGCCTTGTCGCCGCAAATCTGCTCTTGACTGCAGCAGCAGCCGATACTGCATGCTCCGCCGATTCGCAGTGTGCATTAGGATGCTGCTCTGAAAGTAGCGGATCCCCTATATGCGGTTATGGGCCAGACTACTGCGGTTCCGATAACTGTATCGCTGATGCTAGTGAAGATGGAACTTGCGAGCATAAGTCAGAGTGTGATCCAGGAGGCTATCCTGGATGGGGAACAACTTGGGGTGCGTATTCTATGCAATGATCGATTCGTTGAGACTTTTCTCATGGTCATTACTGAAATATTGATGGCACAGCGGCTAATGCTTTGATAGGCACTGACTACGCAAATGAAACTATTTGCCCTTTGAATGTTTGTTGTAGCGAGTATGGATTTTGTAAGTTTTATACTTCTGATTACTGGCATGAATACTGATCGTTTAGGTGGAACAACAACCGATTTCTGTGGGGATACAACAGTTACTCAGCCATCGTGTAGCGAGTCATCTTCCACATCTGCACGTAATATTGGATACTATGAGGGGTGGAGTCAAGATCGGGCTTGTGATGGTATGGAACTTCTAACCAACTACAACGCAAGACTAATTGCTAATATTTGAAACCAGTCATGATGCCAGAAGAGGTATGTATGACTTGTTAAGCTATAAGCACATCATTGACATGATAAGATTCCAATTGGAGGCTACACGCATATCAACTTCGCATTCCTCTATATTGACCCCGACGCTTTCACTCTGACGCCCATGAAAGACAACCAAGTTGATCTCTACAGTCGCGTCTCCGCTCTGAAGGAACGCCAAAGTGGCCTTGAAACTTGGTTCTCTGTTGGAGGATGGGACTTCAACGACGATGGTTCAACTGCCACGACTTTCTCTGATCTTACAGCTTCCACCACTGCCCAAGAGGCGTTCTTTGCTTCGGTGTACGACTACTTGACTGAGTATGATTACGACGGCATTGACATTGACTGGTAAGTCAATCCAAATGAGGTTACTGGGAATATTCTAATGAATATAGGGAGTATCCGGTGACTTCTGATAGAAGTGGAAGCGCAGCTGATTATGACAACTATGTCACGTTTTTGCAAAACTTGAGATCGTATCTTAACGAGAAAGGATCATATGGGTTATCCATTACACTTCCAAGTAGTTATTGGTATATGCAGGATTTCGACATCGTCAATATCTCGGCATCTATTGACTGGGTATGCTATATTTTTTTATTTATTCCCTTGTCAATATTCTTTCTTATTTTTTATTTCATTTTTTACCTCCGAACATTAAACCTAAAAAGAGTTTTTTGATTTCCAGAATCTTTGAAACTCATGCTAACAATTTGGTAGTTCAATGTCATGACCTATGACTTACACGGAACGTGGGACTCTGATGCAGATCAAGTAGGCTCCATCGTACAAGCCCATACTAACCTCACAGAAATTAAACAAACCATGGACCTTCTCTGGCGAAATGATATTGATCCCTCACAAGTGAACATGGGTTTCGGATTCTATGGAAGAAGTTTCACCTTATCTGATGCTTCATGCTCGGAAACTGGCTGTCCATTCTCTGGTGGTGGTACTGCTGGAGCATGCACTGCAACTTCAGGTGTACTATCTTACACCGAAATTGAAGCGATCCTAGCCGATCCCGATCAAGATGCCGTAATGACTCTAGATTCGGTGGCTGCCGTGCAGATCGTCACTTATGGAACCGATCAATGGGTTAGTTTTGACAATGCTGAGTCCTTTGCTCTGAAAACGACTTATGCAAATGAAGAATGTTTGGGCGGGTATGTGTTTCTGATGTCACTTGACGAGGGATTTGGCTAACGAAAAGAAACAGTACTATGGTATGGGCAGTAAGCCAAGATATTGATGGAGCCGCAATCGGTAGGCTTATTTTTGAAATAACAGTATGAGAGGCATCAATACTGACTGCACTTTCAGAGGCTCTGAAGAACATCTCCAGCAGCGAGGCATTTACTAGTGGAGGTAATAATGGTACTGGTGACGTCTACCTTGATCCTTCCTTATGGACGAACGCAACCCAGAGCGCTGTCTGTGATGCACCTTGTACATTTGTCCTTCCGCCATACCAACTTGAAACTGCGTCAACTATCACATGGCCAGACTATGTTACAACGCTAGCTTCCAGCTCCGATGGCACAGTCTACACTAAGACAACGACAATCACTATCCCTAAGTTCACAATCACTGAAATCTCTTTCTGGGCTGTCACGGTCGTCAGTGCTGATTCTGTGACAACAACGTTCACCGTGGAGCAAAGTATTGAGCCGCCTTCATTTACACTTACTCTTCCTTCTACAGAGGCAACATTCCCCCTTGTTAGCACTGATTACACCTCACTGCTGGAGAGTGCAACAAGTGCTTCTTCGGCAGGGACAATCACGACCGTCAGTACATCAGTCTCTACCCCTACAGCAGTACGGACAGGCATAGTGTCTGATTGCGACGAGTTCTACTACTCGGTCACAGGAGATGACTGCGAGTCTGTAGCAGAAGCGTACGATATCACTGAGTCACAATTTATCGCATGGAATCCAGCGGTCGGAACCGAGTGTACCAATTTCTGGATCAGCGAGTACTACTGTAAGAATCTATCCGCATGCTATTATATGAACATACTGATTTTTCAAGGTGTTGGTGTCTTATCTGGCACACCGGTTGCTACTCCTGCAGCCGTTCAATCTGGCGTAGTCTCTGACTGCACTGAATTTTACGAATCCGTAACAGGAGATGACTGTGAGTCTGTGGCAGAAGCATATGATATTACCGAAGCGCAGTTCATCTCTTGGAACCCAGCAGTCGGGACTGATTGTACCAATTTCTGGATCAGCGAGTACTATTGTAAGAACTTTTTCAGAACCTCCAATCTATAAATCTTGAAGATACTGACGATTAAAGGTGTCGCTGCTGATTCAAGCTCATCTACCACCGTTGCTTCAAGTACTACTCCAGTTGTAACTTTTGTATCTTCTTCGCATGTCATCACTATCCAACCCCAGCCCACTGCCATCAGCGTTGATCCTCCAACTTCAATTCCACCTATCACTTACACCGATAGTGGTGGAGATAAGGGAGGAAACAACGGAGGGTGCACGAGTGGCTGCGGATCACATGATTGCAGCATCTTCGGTTGCGGGGGTGCTTGTGGTCTTTTCGGTTGTGACGGGGGTTGCGGTCTTGACTTCTGTGGAGGTGGCTGCGGTTTGGGTGGTTGCGGTCCAGGATGTGGAGAAGGTAAGTTGTCAGAAGATTTGTTTTCTTCTTCCGTCTAGAAAGCTGAGTTTGCTGACTTTGATCTTTCTTCAGGTTCATGTGTTGATGGGTCTTCCGGCGGTGACGGCGGTGGCGGCGGTGGCGGCGATCAGAGTGTGACGACAACATCCACGTCTTCAGAGTGCTCAACGACTACAGTCACTGACTATTGGGTCTCATGCGCCTCTGGATCCTCTTGCACAACGACCAGCTCTTCTGTCGTATCTGGCTGTCAGGTGACGGCGACTGCAACGACAACAGGCGAATACTGCCCAACGGGCACTTTAGATCCAGATACAGATGACGAGGGTAACGACGATGATTCGACTAATGTTGGGGTGACAGTCACCGTCACCCTTGCTGAAACAGTCTGGATTGGTGGCACAGTATATCCGATCACTGATGGCTCGCTGACGATGGATGATAGTACCTACAGCGTACCTGATGTAACATCTATTACCTTTATTACATTCGATGGTACAGCTGGCACTGTAATTCCTACTCGCACAGGTGCTAGTATCTCTATCACTGTGGCTAATATTACCGTGATCGAGACCAGCCCTACAGCTTCAGCTTCAACTTCGGCAGCTCTCTGTCTTTTTGGGCAGGACCCAGATCAATCTGTGGATGGCTATTGCTCTTGCAGCGGTGCATCGACAGAACTGCCAACTCTCACGGGCTCAAACAGTCCTTGTGGATACACCGCACTCCCGACGGAGACGTCGAAAACGACAACAAAGGCTACTACTACCAATCCATGGCCCGTCACAGTCACTGATGGCTATGGTGATGTCTTCGTCTGCGCAAGCTCGACACTGAAAGTTTATGCCGGCGAGACGGTGACACAGTGTGCGGGCAGCACATCTGAGATCTTGACTGTTACACAAAGCGCAACACCGACGCCATGCGTACAAGCACACAATTACCTTGATAACTGTATTTTCGACGGAGACATTTTGAGCGGATCAGTTTGGGAAAATGGAGTAGAAGTCTGCAAGGGAGGAGCTGGCGAGACACTGGCGAGCGACGAGACTGAATTCTGTATTGACGGGTGCGACGACGGATACTCCTACTGCGCGACAGACAACGGGCGTTCAGCCAACTTTACGAATGCGGATGGTTACAGCGTCATATTGAACTCGACCACGGGTCATTTCACTACGTTTTATTGCGGCTCAACCGGAAGCACCGACATCAAGGGCTCAGAGTATGAGTATTGTGTGTCGAATTCGGTGGATTCGTGTAGCGATTATGATGCGTGCTCATTGTGCGATTATAAGGATTTCTGTTAATAAGTGTTTGAAGTATATAGTATAGACTTGTATATAGAACGAATGAACGCTAATATGTTATAATTCAAGAGCAACTAGGCAATATTCGTAAGCGTGAGGTATCGGTTAGAATATATATTGTACTAGTAGAAGTATATCTTAATGCTCTATAGAAGCTAATTCGTATGTCACTAAATCCTACCCTAAGGATTAAAAACAAGGTTATAGATATCTTTTTCACTATCAGAAGTGTTAGAAAGGGGCTAATCAGGTTTAGGTAGAACCAAGAAGTTAAAGATTTAACTAATAGACAAAATAAGATGTGTAGAGACCCTAAATGCTCATGATATAGGTATTATAGTAGTCTAATTATTCTTTTAATCATCTAGTATGTAATTGGTATAAATATAGAAATAGTTTACCCACTTAAAAACTAATATAAATTGTTGACCGATACTATCTAAGGAGACTTACTATAAAACATTTCTTCTAGAGTTCTTATAAAATAGGCAGTTAATATTCCTATTATTTAAAATACCTCAAAACATCGGTTGAAGGAGAAGCCGATCCTTAAAGCTATTCACATGTTCTTCACCTATAACTAGACAACATTCAACGCGTAGTGTACCGCACTTAATATAGTCATATATAGGGTAGCTTCTGATTATGTCGTATTAGATCTCCATAACTCTGCACAGCTCATAGAAATGGGTAACGTAAAACTAAGATATGTATGTAAAAAACAATTTTTGCAATTTTACTGCCCCGATAATTCTATGCACATCATATTTCACAATGTCTATGATTCTGGCGATAAATTGACGGACATTATCTCCGGGATCCGGCCGTCGCCTCGAGCGCTACTGACGCATTCTGCCGAAATAGCGCTACACCCATCTACTGGGATCTTTACGTATGTCCGAGGCTCAATGATACTTACACGGACGTTCGCGACGACTGGTGCATTTGCAAAGCGCATCCCCGTTATGTAAGTGATCTGGTTTCGAATTTCTATCCTGCCCTTCATGTCCTTCCACTTATAAATCAATTGTGTAAATATTCTTTCACTTTCTTCTACAAATAGTATTCTTACAAGTTACTCTCGCTTCTTTCCTGTGCCATTTTCTCGCAGATTTCTTCTGTGCCTCGAACACAAACGAGTCAAGAACAAATAGTGAGGGGCTACATCGACTGCTTCCTAGGCGACATTTGCGCCAAGATTGATCAAGCCTTGGTATTTTGTAATTGGGTTTGCGCAAAAGCATTAATAGAGATCGAAGGGAAGGGCCAACAGCGATGCGCGAGGAATAAGTTTCAACCACCGCGCAAATAGAGCGTCGACCATGGGTCTTTTGAGGCAGGTCTGGACCTTGACGGCCAAGAGTATGTCCAAACAGTTCCGAATCATCATGGCTTCTGTTAACACTTTCTATAGCTATTCTGATCAATCTAAACCGTCATGCCTTCAGTACAGTCATTCGCGCCTTCATCCTTCCTATTGCATTTATGATCTTCCTGAGCTACGCTCGAAACCTTTTTATTCCACCCTCGACATACGGAATCAGCAAGGGATACCCTATACGATCGTTACATGATGGTCTGAGTGCTGCGAAAGGAGGAAGACAGACTCTGGTCCTAGTCAACAATGGGTTATCCGGAGGAGACATCGATCAAGTTATCGAACTTGTGGCGACTCCTGCTCGACAACAGGGCGCTATCGTGACTTTGTTGGATGAGGAATCACAGCTCTTGGATACCTGCAGGAGTAGTTTGAGAGGTGTGACTACCTGTTATGGCGCAGTTGTGTTCTATTCGTCTCCGAACGAAGGGACTGGTGGAATTTGGAATTACACAATGAGAGCCGATGGTGCTCTGGGAACCAATATTTATGTGGATCGCAGCACGAACGACCAAGAAGTGTATCTGCTTCCACTTCAACATGCAGTGGACTACGCAATAGCGACTGTTACCTCTTCCATCGATGAAACATCTTTGCCAAACTCTACAATTGAATATCCATACACCAGCTTAACTCAAGAGGAAAGGACGACCAGCATCCGTGTCGCATATATGGGTGGTATCATTAATATTCTCGGAATTGCATTCTTGATTGGTATGGTAGGTGTGACATATCATCTGACAGGATTCATAGCATATGAGAGAGAATTAGGGATGGCCCAACTGTTGGAGGCTATGATGCCTAACGCTCGTCGATGGGAACCACAAGTTGCAAGACTATTCTCTCATCATCTGGCTTTTTCTATCATCTATGTGCCGGGATGGATCTTGATGGGCGTTGTGCTTGGGGTTGGAGTGTTTGCGAAGACGAGTTTGGCAATTGTTGTTATTTACCACATGCTTGTCGGACTCAGTTTGACTTCGTTTTCTATCCTTGGAGCGTCATTCTTTAAGAAAGCTCAGCTCTCAGGTATTTCGATGACAATCGCTACTCTTCTCTTAGGTGTCATTGCTCAAGTCGTCGGTATCACCACGAATGGTGCTGTGGCTGTACTGTCACTCCTTTTTGCTCCATGCAATTATGTATTCTTCATTATTTTCATGGCGAGATTCGAAAGACAGAACACTCCCACCAATCTTGTTCACTCTGCACCGAAGAACCCTTGGACTCTACCAGGTATTGCTTTGTGGGTGTTCGTTATAATTCAGATCATCGCCTATCCAATATTGGGGGCCTTGGTTGAAAGATATTTGTACAGCACCAAGTCTGTAGGCAGAAAACTTCATTTTGGTCAAGCTTCCGATGGAGCTGCTGTGCAACTGCAAGATTTCAGCAAACATTATGAGACTAAGTCATGGTTTTCGATATTCGGACGTCGCTCGAAGACTGTTATAGCCGTGAACAGTCTCACCTTGAGTGCTCTGAAAGGACAAATTTTAGTCCTTCTCGGAGCAAACGGTTCCGGAAAGAGTACTACACTCGACGCGATCGCTGGACTTAATACAGTCACCGACGGTACAATTGCTGTGGATAGCACTGGCGGTATTGGTATTGCGCCTCAGAAGAATGTCTTATGGGATGAACTTACCGTTCTTGAACACATTCGTATCTTCAATCGCCTCAAGTCAACAACGTCAGCTGACAGCAAAGACGCTCTTCTGGGATTAGTCTCTGCAATTGATCTCGATCATAAGATCTCTGCAAGATCCAAGACATTGTCAGGTGGTCAGAAAAGAAAGCTCCAACTTGGTATGGCTTTTACTGGAGGTAGTGCAGTCTGCTGTATTGATGAAGTCAGTAGTGGACTCGATCCACTTAGTAGAAGAAAGATCTGGGATATCTTATTGGCCGAACGTGGAAATCGAACATTGATCTTGACAACACATTTCTTGGATGAAGCGGACTTATTGTCGGACCATATTGCTATCCTGTCGAAAGGCACCCTCCGAGCGCAAGGCTCTGCTGTGGAGCTAAAGAACAAGCTTGGTGGTGGATATCGAATTCATCTTTACGGAGGCGATCACATCGTTCCTCCGGAATTTCAAAAGGTCCCAACGCATACTGCTTTTGATCAAACCACATTCTCCGTTGAAAACTCGAACCAAGCTGCCAATATTATTCGATGGTTGGAACAATCTGGAAAGGAATACCAATTGACTAGCCCTTCAATTGAAGATGTCTTCCTTGGCCTCGCAGAAGAGATTCGCGCAGAGGATGAATCTACCCCTGATCTTAGCCCAACTCAATCCTCGAGTATCCAACAGACTGAGAAGAGTCCTGCTGTCGAAGGAACTGTGATTCCTACCAGTAAAGGAACTCTGGAGCTACGTTCGGGTCATCGTATCTCTTTTGGCCGACAGGCATGGGTGCTTTTCAGAAAACGGTTGACAATCTTACGGAGAAATTGGCTACCATTCACAGTGGCTTTCTTGATGCCAGTCATCGCAGCAGGTCTCGTGACTTTATTCTTGAAGAATCGTAAAGCTGTGGGCTGCTCATCAACACAGAGTGTCTCCACTTCAGACGTGGACGCTTTCGATAACCAGTCCAAGTATCACTTCTTGGCTGGCCCTGCGACCTCCTTGTCATCGTGGATTCCGCTGTTTACACCGTTTACCCCAACTGGCGCTGAAACACCGACCGCACAAGTTATTGCCAACCATGTCAACCTGACCCAAAGTCTTGCTGAGTTTAATGGCTTTGTCGATCAATCTTTTGCTGTGCTCACACCAGGTGGGGTCTACATGGGAGACACGTCCTCCACTCCCATCATCGCATATAAGGGCAATGGTGATGTTTACAACTCGATCTTTGCTCAAAACGTCTTTGATATTGTGGCAATGAATATGACTATTGCCACTCAATATTCAAGCTTTGATATCCCCTGGGCGCCGTCGACCGGCAAATCTTTGCAGCTCGTTGTGTACTTTGGACTAGCGATGGCCGCATACCCTGCTTTCTTCGCTCTATATCCCACGGTCGAGAGAACCAGGAATGTCCGTGGTCTTGAACTTTCAAATGGTGTTCGTGCCTTACCTCTCTGGCTTGCATATTTGGCTTTCGACTGGATCATTGTGCTTGTTGCTAGTGCCCTCGCTGTGATTATCTTTGCAGCCTCCTCTGGCATCTGGTATCATATCGGGTATCTATACCTGATATTCATTCTCTTCGGATTGGCATCAATTTTGTTGTCGTATGTAGTGTCGATGTTTGCCAGATCACAACTTGCATCCTTTGCATTCGCCGCAGCTGGCCAAGCTGTCATGTTTTTGGTATACCTTGTTGCTTACCTTTGCACCCTAACTTATGCACCTATTAACAAGATCGACTATTATCTACTTGTGGTACATTTCACAGTAAGTGCGATTACACCTATGGGTAGCTTGATTCGGTCTTTGTTCTTGGCTCTAAACATCTTCTCTACAACCTGCGTTGGACGAGAGATTGCACCCAATCCCGCAGGTATTCTTCAATATGGAGGACCAATACTTTACCTGATTGTTCAGAGTTTTGTACTTTTTGGTATCCTTCTCTGGCTCGATTCAGGATCTGTTACGGCATGGTATCGAAGACTGCGAAAGCCAACGCCTAAGACTGAATCTACCGATGAAGTTGATGATGCTGTTGCCGAAGAGTTGCACCGAGTTTCCACTTCCAACGATGGACTTCGTGTCCTCAACCTCACCAAATCATTTGGCTCCAACACTGCTGTTGACAATCTTACATTCGGTATCCAGACCGGTGAAGTATTTGCCCTTCTTGGTCCTAACGGTGCCGGAAAGAGTACCACAATCTCTCTGATTCGAGGTGATATACAACCGTCTCGAAATGGAGGCGATATCTTTATTGAGAACATTGCTATCAACAAGCATCGCGCTGATGCCCGTTCGCACTTGGGTGTGTGCCCACAATATGATGCCATCGACCAGATGACTGTCCTCGAACATCTACGCTTCTACGCACGCGTAAGAGGCATCTCGGATGTTAACCACAATGTAGAGCAAGTGCTTCAGGCGGTAGGTCTCCAAGCCTTCGCCTCTCGCATGGCAGCCAAACTCTCTGGAGGTAACAAGCGGAAATTGTCTCTGGGAATCGCATTGATGGGCAATCCGTCAGTTGTGCTCCTCGACGAGCCCAGTTCGGGAATGGATGCCGCAGCCAAGCGCATCATGTGGAAGACACTCGAGTCCATTGTTCCGGGAAGAAGTATCTTACTCACCACGCACAGCATGGAAGAAGCTGATGCGCTCGCTGGCCGCGCCGGAATCATGGCTAGACGGATGCTGGCTCTGGGCACCACGGATGATTTACGCCACGCGCATGGAGATGTAGCGTACGTGCATCTGGTTACGAAGAGTGCGCCGCATAGTTCGGATGAAGAAATGGCTCGTATCAGTGATTGGATTCTTACTACCTTCCCGGGCGCAGAGGTCGAGGACAAGACCTACCACGGCCAGATGCGTTTCTCCGTTCCTGGAAACTGGAATGCTGGGGCTACTTCGAAGTCAACGGATGCTGGCATCAGTGAGGTTCAGATTCGTGACGCGGATTCCATTGCTTCTTCGTCTCCGACCATCTCGCGCTCAAAACCCAACGGTGGCATCGGTGCTTTGGTCGGAGTCCTGGAGGCTCGGAAGGAAGAGTTGGGACTGGAGCATTATTCTGTGGGTGCTACGACGCTCGACCAGGTTTTCTTGAGTGTTATCCAGAAGCATAATGTCGAGGAGGAGAATTCTAGAGGCCCGGTGAAGAAGAGGAGAGGCTTCCAAATTCAGTCGCTGATGGGTCGGTAGACGGTGATAGATTTCAATGTCCAACAAATTAATGTCAACTTTGTATACTGACAGTGACTGACTCCATGTTTGTGTGTTGTCCTCTTCTCTTACTGTCTTTTCACGATTCAGTTCAGAATTACGACAGGCCGTGCCCCTTCTGATAGTTCACCTTGACTATTCTGCAGGTCAGAATGATTTGCCGTGTCAGCTTATTTGTCCTAAGCATTGTCGGGCTGATTCGCGCACGCCCATTTTGAGAAGGGGTCATGATACCATTTGAACGAGATCAGAGCATTATTATAGCGACCCGCTAGTGATGGGCAAATTTAAATAGTATAGCCTACAGACTTTCGCGCCACCTGGTCGTTTTTACACCGCACTCATGCAAGTCGAGTACAGCCTTGCGACGATCAGTCGAGACGAGGCAGATTCGTGTATCATGACATAGCAATACCTCAGCAAGAGACTCTCCAGCCGTATGATTTACTTGAAATCTCTGAAATCATTTCATTTCGTCTCGATAACTTGAGTAAGTACACAAATAAAAAAACAAATAATTAATTAAGGAGAATAATCGGAATTCCGTGAAAGAATCAACGCTCATACATATGCAAGATGAATAATTAACCATATTCACCAGGGGCTCATCACTTGTATTTGCCTTATTTTGATTCGTCGTTTATTGTTCATAAAGTGATATAAATAGAATTATAGTGTAGGCCAACCATGCAGTATTCCGGGAATAAGTCAAGCATGAATAAATGTACATAAGGCCGGGTAAGCCTTAGCAAGGCAAAGTACGTACATCGTACATCCATAGTACATCCATAGTACATCCATAGTACCATATAAGGTCAATGATGCCTACGTAGTGGCTTGGCCATGCCCCGTAACTGCGGACATGCGGCGTTGTGTGTGTGTGGCACACGAGGGAATGGGTGGCGCGTAATCTAGGCTACTGCTGCTGTTGCCTACAGCAATCTTGCTCCGTGCATTGACATTGCAGAGGTGATCCACCCCCCATACTACATACATACATACATAACAACCTCAACGTCCCGACATCCACATCCACATCCACATTCACATCCACATCCACATCCACATCCTACGATATCGACTCTGCATCAAATAACGACATCGTGAACCTTCACGACTCAATACTATCCTGTTGACCTTCTGCGTGCAGATCACCACATCCATCCCTATAAGCTTCATTATGGATCACGTCTTCTCTCACGTCGTCCGTAGAGGAGTCGACTACGCGCAGCAGAGCTTCAAATACACCCTTCCACCCACCGGTAACGATGTCACCACTACCGACTCGTCTGCTGCCTACCAGTCCGGCCAGGATGCCGGCCAGATGCTCAGTTCGCTGAACATTCCAACCTGGTACGCCGTCATCGCCATGGTCACCGCACTGTTCCTTTGTGTTGCCTCCTCCGCCATCAACTACGTCCTCATGCACGTCATCGCCACCCTCACCATGGTCGAGTCGCCCTCCGCCGACGCATATGTCCCGCTCGAAACCGACGCAGACAAAGACAACAAGCTCGACACGGTCCCAGAGCTACTCCTCGTCAAGCAGCCCATGATCACCTCCAAGATCAGGACCTCCCTCCGCCACCTCCGCTCCGTCGGCGGTACCTGGGCTCCCGTCCGCGGCGCCGCCCTCGCCCTCTTCAACTCCTTTGTGACTCTCCACCTCGCCAAGTCCATCAACTGGGTCATCGGCGGCGGCTTCATCGGCATGGCCATCACCCCCGTCATCGCAGCCGTCATCCTCGCGCGCCTGTCCATGGCCTGGACGCACATTGTGATCTCCGCGCCAAGCGAGAAGAGATGGTTCCAGCGTCTTGGATCGGCCCGCGATGGAAAGTGGAAGAAGGTCGCTGGGCCAACTGCGCTCCTCGCGGTCGCGAGACAGGCTGCTGTCGGCCTCCCATTGTTCTTCGCCTCCAAGTCCGGCTTGGAGAAGTACATGGACCAGGAGAAGATGCAGCAGATCAGCCAGGCTGAGGCCACCAGCGCTATCTTGACTCTCCTTGGTATCTTCTTCTTGGGTGTTGCACTTCACGTCTTGGTTGTCATCCCGGCCAAGGTCACCCTTACCCGTGTGCAGGCCTCCCTCCTTTCCGACGAGGAGGAGACCATCGTTCCTTTCGACCGCTCCTTCGGTGGAAAGGTCGTACCAGCTATCGTTGGTGGAAGCGGTGTTATTGGCACCCTTGATGCTTGGAAGTCCTTCACCTGGGCGTCTAGAATCCGCCTTATGAAGCTCTACTTCAAGGCTTTCTGCATCACCACCTTCTTGTATGGCTTCGTCACCTTTGGCCTTGTCCTTCCTGTACTCTTCTTTTAAGCTTGTATGAATACCGATAAGAGATAGGATACCCCTATTTTCTGTGCGCAAGCTTGTACAACTATTAGCGCTTCACTTCTACGCATCAGTCTCCTTTCAATGTCTATGAAATACAGTAAAATCAAATTGAATAAAAACATTTGCTTGCATCCACTTTTCACTTGACATGATGTAACACCTCGAGGTTGTACATGTTGCTCTTGATGTGACTCTGAACCAGTATACTTTTCACAACTATTAGTCTCAAAATACTACACCGGTCTACATAGTTTTCGTACTCCAGAAATGCTCTTCATCTTATTTATCATTGCTCTTGATTTCACAGATCATTGTTTCAGTGACTGTCTGGGCGAGTTGGAATTAGATTATCACAGTACAGAATCTATGCATACTTCAAGAACTCAAAAATCCTCCACAAAAAACCTTGGCTCCATGCCGGATATAGTCCCATAATACACAAAAACCTCCTCATACCATCCCTCCATTCCCATTTTCCCTCCCAATATCTCACACCACCAACCCTACCTTACACTCCTCCCCCCACTCATCCGCCGACTCCTCCTCGCCCGCCTAATCTCCTCCTCGGGATTGCCGCCAGCATAAGCATTCGGATCCACAATCCGATACCCGCCACTATCCCGCCTCTCGCGACTCCGCCGCTTCTTCCTCCGCGGCGGCGGGCTATGCTCCTCAATAACCACCACCTCATCGTCGTCCTCGCGCCGGCGGCTCGCCCTGCGCTCCCGCCTCTCCTCAACCACGACGCCGACGCGCTCCACGCCCGGCGGCGGCGGCACCGGCGCCTCGACCACCACCGGGATCGGCACCTCGCGCACCTCGCGCACCTCGCGCACCGTCTCGCGCCGCGGCGACCGGCTGCGTTCTCGCATCGGCACCCGTTCGCTGCGCACGCTGCGCTCGCGCGTGATCGTCTTGGATCGTCGCCGCGTTGATACGACGCTCGTCGCTATCTCGGATGATGATGCCGGCGATAGCCCTTGCATGCATGTGTAGATTAGCCATAGCACTAGCAGGAAGCCGGCTACGCTGCCCAGTACGATGCCGATTATTGTGCCTGGTGCGAGGGAGTTCGTTAGGTAGGGGTAGTAGGGCGGTAGGGCGACTAGGGTTTGGCGGCGGAAGAGATGCGTTGTTGTGAGGGTTGCGGTGGTGAGTGTTGTCGAGAGAGGCGCCATTGTTGTTTGGTTGTGCTTGTTGGTGGTCTTGATGCGATGCAAGATGTCAGACCGTAGTATGCGCCCAGAGCGGGCAGCGAACCGCTACGAGGGGGTTCTTCTGCTTCCCTTGGGACTGGAATTGTTTTCCTTTTTGGTTATCGTGGTTTACACTTTGCTGTGTATGTACGTATGTAGTTGCGATAAAATATCGCGATGTATATCGTTCTGCGTAACCGTTGTCGCGATGGCTACGGTGATCCGATGAGCCGGAGATATGATATGATAGCTATCTTGATCCTCCGTTACATGGAGTTCGCATATAGTCTTGCAGGTATATATGTGGGTAGCCGACGTATGTATTGGTCAGAGGTCCTCGAGGGGATTGTAATTATCATTGCATTGTGGCAACTGGCAACAGTGAAGAATGAACGAGTGAATAAATCACCAAGACAGGTGATGTGTTCTGAAAGGGCAGACAATGAGCAGAGATGAAGAGGAGAAGAGGAGAAGAGGAGAATGTGCAAGTGAGATACGAGAGATGAGATGATGACCTTTGTCCGTTGGTGTGGGATGGGATGTCGCATTACCACGAGCTACCTTTCACGCCTTGGATTTTTCTCCTACCGATGCAAGTATCTCCAGTACTGCGTCAGCTGTATGCAGGATGTTACTCGCTCGATATATGGCCTCGACTGGTCTTGACCGGTTGTTCTGACATTTGGAGAGGCTGGGAATCCATTCGCTGCACACGCAACATGTTGGGTCGGCTTAATTGGTGGTGAATGAAGGAGGCTGGTTAACTTTCGACCAGGATCATCCGAAGTCGAGTACAGACGTTGTAATTACTAACCGCGCCGAATTGCGTAAAAGAATTCTTTACAAGAGTGTCAATAATGAAGTCGAGGGATGACACGATGTTCCACTTGGGAAGACCTTGAAGTTGATGATGACATTCCTTAGTCCATAGCAACAGGTACTGTAGGTGAAGAAAGTGGAGACATGTCACTCTCACTTGTTGTGAATGACAAAATCACGTGATAGACATTAGGAAGAAAGAAATCAATCGCTACATCGGCCGACTGTATGGTAAACCATCAAACTGATATTTAAAATATATCGATGCTTTTAATGCCAGTCTTGCTGTTCTCTCGACCATAAAACATCAAAAATGAAGAATATGTTCCGAAGACCTCTGCGGGACCGGACAATTTAGAAATACGATTGGCGATATGGTAGACATCAAGTAACGAATAAGACACCAGAGAGTATACTTGGTCTCTGCACCGGAACTAGAGATCTAGAGAATCCTGCAAGACTTGGGATTGTATCGATAATAAATGGACAACCAACAAGATGCCTTTGGTAAATTGAAATCGGTAGGTATCTACTAGAGCGACTCGATCTAAACGTAGTGTCGACAATCATGCCCAAACCAAAAGGAAGATCAATAGTCACATACCCCAAGTGTACCACAGCTATCTTAACAAGTGAGAATACCTCATGACAAACCCTCTTAGGTAGGCAAACATGATAGCGGATACGCAGTCTCGAAGACATTGCAGTCTTCGCCGGCGTGTGACTTAGAAGTTGTGCTTGGTATGTCATTCCTCTATTTCGAGTCCTTATAAGAAACACAACATCCTGTGAGCTATAAAATATCATCGCCTGCAACTTTTCCGTTGAATGGTTATAGTCAACGCAGGAATGCAAAAGCTGCAACAGCAAATGCATCTAAAGCAACAGTTAATGTAGGTGATATCGTTGGTGCGAAAAATGGACTGTGGTTACCTGCATAGCACATTAATTTCAGAACATAAATCTGCATTAGAACTGTGATCATAGTACCAGGAATGTCTTCGGCAATCCTCCCCTTCGTCTCCGCAACATCCCATTTCTGTGGATCGATGCCGCCATAGTTCCAAAAGCAGCTCGGTGCTGAGACAGCCAAGTTCGCAAAGTCTTCGCTACCCATTGAGATTGGGCCATTTGGAGAAAAGCTCTCTCCGAAGTACTCGGTCATCGCACACGACACAGTCTCGGTGACAGTCTCATCGTTATACAGTAGAGGAAATGAACTAGTTGCCTCGATCAATGGAGGTTTGGGAGATCCAGCAGCTTGGCATTCTGCGTTGATAATGCGATGAATAGCTGCTTTGACACGCGCTCGTGATTCGAGGCTGAAAGTCCTAGTATTGATTAGAAGTTTCGCCTCTCCACTGATGACATTCTCTACAGCACCGGCCTGTAAGGCTCCAACTGTAAGAACGACCGCCTCTTGCGGACTCGTCTCCCTACTCACGATCGTCTGTAACTTCATTACAGTGCTGGAAGCCAAGACGACCGGATCAACTGTCATATGCGGTCTGCTTCCGTGCCCTCCACGGCCAAAGAGTGTTACGCGATAACTATCTGCGGCGCTACCAAATATCCCCTTCCTGGTATAAAGCTGCCCTGCTCGGATAGGCATCACGTGCGCTCCCAAAGCCAGATCTGGTTTTGGAATGCCATGTCTTTTCGGGTCATATAAGCCATCGTCGACCATAGCTTGCGCACCAGCGGCGCGTTCCTCGTTGGGTTGGAATAGCAGCACAACTGTTCCGTTCCAATGGTCTCGGCAAGCATTCAGGAGTTCCCCAACGGCTATCAGAGACGTGATATGCATATCGTGGCCACATGCATGCATCACTGGTTTTTCGATATTATCAGTTATGTCGACCATCTTCTTGGTACTTGCATAAGCTAGCCCAGTCTGCTCTTGCAGCGGCAAAGCGTCGATGTCAGCTCTAAGAAGAATAGTCTTGCCATTGCCATTTCTGAGAATGCCGACGACGCCGTGCCCGCCAACGTTCGTTCGGACTTCAATATCATTCAGAGCTCGTAGATGCTGTGTGATTAAGGTGGCTGTTTCGCTTTCTTGGAGTGACAATTCGGGATTTCCATGGAGGGTACGGTACAAGACTTCGTACGTATCAAGACTCGGTCGTGACCTGGCAATAAGCTCCGAGACGTCAGGCCTCCCTAAGGCATTGGATGCCATTGAAATGTGCGGTGTGGACGATTGGCTAGAGTCGTGAGGCTGCATTAACAAACGTGTCGAATCAGCTGTTCAAGGTGCAAAGTTGTTGTCACTTGTAGAAGTTAAGAGCTGCAAAATAGAGAACATTGCTGACAAGAACATTCCCGAGTCCAAGATATGCCATACCTTGGGAGGCATCATGCGGGCAACAACATTGTTCTTCAGCGGGGAAGTGGGTGAGCGTGAGTGTGAGTGCGAGTGAGAGTGACATAGCCCGTTGTGTGCGTCATACTAAATAGGGTTACAACAAGCCTACCCCGGATGTTCAACGTCGTTTGTTACTAATGGGATTTGGTTCGCTAATTGGCCACTCTATAGATTTAAAAGCGTCTAATATCCTTAGCGCCTACTCTCCGCCATCTAGCTACGGTACTAATACCCCAGATAATTCAGGTAGCGACTGAACACACCCTGTCACTACGAGAAACACTAACTTAAAATGCTCCGAGGAATGGCATCAAACATAAACCCTTCTAAAGTCTAATCAAACTACAGAGATACGATAACTAAACCATAGACCCACCATAGACCACCATTGATTTGATCCGGCGTCTAGTTGATGGACTAAAAGTATGCTGCGGCTTCCAAGACTGGCACGCATACACAGCTCATTTGAAGTATCAAACTCTTTCACCTTGTTCTGAAGCACTTTGGCCTCAACCGCATGATTGGAAGTTATATAGTAAACAACAAACATATCATAATCCCTGGTAGAGGCCCAGGAAGAGAAACCGCACGGTTATCGCAGTTATATGCGTTATGTTTACGCTTCATTTCATCCACAAAAGAGCCTCCTGTGCAATCTTGATCAGCTGTTTCTTCCTCGGCTGTCCTCTTTTCTACACACGAAGTTACTCAAATCACATACAAAACACCCCAGAATCTTCATACTTATTGGAAAGAAACTCATCTTCTCAAGTTGATGATAATGGCTTCTACTGATCACCGTCCTCAGCTGCTCAGCTTACCACTAGAGCTCCGCGAGCATATATATAGCCAGGTGTTTCCCATTCAGAACGAAATGTGTTGCATCTTATCATTGCAAGCATTCGATGCGACTCACAACTGCATACTTGGTTTGATGCTTTGCAATAAACAGATATCCCACGAAACCCGCAACATCCTGCACTGTCGAACGATCTCATTCTCTTCTAATCCCAACAACGGGCACATCATATCCAACATCCCATGTCTTCATGGGATGACTTTCTCGACGGTACGGTGTATAAGAGTTGAGCTCAATCCATTCCAGTCTATTACTAGCATACCTGCACTATGGTCGTCACTCCTCGTCATCTGTCAGTTCCTGAGAAAGGCCCCTAGAATTCTCCATCTACAGATCATATGCGACGGTACACTCCCGTGCACAAAGCCGCCACTATACATCAATGAGGATGACCTCGACCGTGGACCTTTCAACATCGCCCTCCAGCTACAACCATTCAACCTTCTCAGCAACATTGGAAAGGCAGAGGTCGCTATTCTTGGCGGCCCTTTGAATGACCTCTGGTCCAGTAACGACCTGTTGTACGACTTCATCGTACGCTTTACGAAACGACTGGAAGCTCCCCATGCAACAGATACGATGCATATCATGAACCTTCAACGATTGCATTGTCAGATGCAGCAAAGTCCGGATTCTCTTTGGTGTGCTGATTCTTATCCAAACACTTTCACAAGCCTTGTCAACGACTCGGCGATCATACTCCCATCGGCTGAAAGAAGGGATGATGGAAGAAGCTGTACCCCGCTGGTTGTGTAGGCAGACTACCACCATACACCGTAACATTCAACCTCCTGGTCTGTCATATATGGTTATTCTTTAGTTGCACGTAACTTCGAAATTTTAAGGCAGTGAACACGAAGAATCTAGGAGAAGTGGGGTCATAGACGTGCATCGTTTTGAGTCTTGTTGAAGTTGCGTGTTGTTGAAGCAAATTGCAAATCCAGTCAACTGGCAGACCACCAATCAAAATCTGATGATGACGGCTAGAAAAAGTTTCTGGCTACAAAATATGGTCAACTCAATTCTCCTGTGCTTTCTCCATAAGGCAGTTTTCGATTTCACGCTTTACTTTCAATTTCTTCTGCCAGCTTTTCAATTTTGGGTCTTCATCCAGCCGAACTCTGATATATCTGCGGTATCGTTACTGGTGAAATCACCCTGTACTTTGACTTTGTTATTATCTTTCATCAAAATTCTAAATGGCATCTTTTAATTGCTCCGTCAAGCCCTTTATCTTCTCCAGTTTTCTCTTAGCCTCGTCTTCCCTCCGCAAACGAGATGTACACATAAGACGAAAAATGGACAGATCTTCTATTTGATATGTCTACGTTGATATCTTTCATAAGCGCTCTATTCAATTCTTAGCGCCATAAGGATATAGGATTATCGGAAACTTCCAAGACAGGTGGTTGGTGAAGAATACACTTCTGTAAGACATATCTTTAGCTGCTACTCGCCGTCCCCATATTCGCGTTGTACAACATAACAGCTGCACGGGACGTTTGTTCATCAGCATTATATGGTATTATATCAGCAGCTTGCAGGCATACTTGATAAAAGACAATAGAGAGCATGAGCGGCAATTGGGTTATAGAGCGGCAGAGAATTATTGAACATAATGCGCAGCCAAATTATAAGGTCCGGGCACGGATAGATATTTAGTGTATTATTGGCTCAAGTAAAAACAAGACATCACGTTGTCACATGCAGTAGATGCAAGGTTTACAACGTCAAACCATCTTCTGCGTCTGCCATACCGTCTTGCAACAATAACAGGTTATCGTTCTCTCTTCTCCTCCTGAGATAAAATTTCCTTTCTCATGGTTTTTTCTTTGAACTAACTGAATACGCCGCCGTACTTTGCACGATAAAGCATAAATCGTAACACACCCGACATACTATAAAGGCTTTGGGATTATCTTACGACTTCTAAGTCTTTCAATCCGGAAACAAAAAATTTGTGTTGAACTGCCCGAATTCAAAATCTACCATGGCTTCTTCTATATCTCGAAGACCGATTTACTGGAATGAAAGGGCCAAATCATGGCGCGCTCCTGAAATCATATCGGAGAATCTCGTCCATGAATTCCACAAAAAACTTCCAAACTATTCTCCCACCAGACTTATATCTTTGGAAAAGGTCGCAGACGAGATTGGTGTCAAAGCAGTTTATCTTAAGGATGAAGGTCGGCGATTAGGCTTACCATCATTCAAGATCCTGGGTGCGTCGTGGGGTTCCTTCAGAGCTCTCACTGAAAGATTGCAGCTCCCTCTTGATTCTGATCTTGGTGAATTGAAAGTAGCCTTGTTGAAAGATCCTACAACACTTTTGGCAGCAACGGATGGAAACCATGGACGAGCAATCGCTCATATGGGAGGCATCCTGGGGATAGAGGTTCAGATATTTGTACCAAAAGGAATGCAGACTGCCACCATACAGAGTATCAAAGATGAAGGCGCCAAGGTGACTGAGGTCAATGGATCATACGATTTAGCTGTACAGGTCGCTTTTGATACGGCCGAGAAGCACCACGGAGTTTTAGTGCAGGATACAGCTTTCCCAAAGTACGAAGAGATACCTAGCGTAAGTATACACTTTACGCAATAGCTCCTTTTGCTAATGGTTCTCTTGAAGTGGATTGTCCAAGGCTACGGCACAATGATGTTCGAAATAGATGAACAGCTTGGAGATCAGAGCGCAGATTTGGTAGTTGTGCCAGTTGGTGTTGGATCTTTCGCGCAAGCAGTTGTATCTCACTATAAAGCCCCCAATCAACAATCAACGTTGCTCACAGTAGAACCCGACACTGCAGCATGTCTCTATAAGAACCTGACCAAGGGAGAATCCACCGCTATTGAAACGACTCCTACAATTATGGCAGGCCTAGATTGCGGTACAGTCTCCTCTATTGCTTGGCCCGTGTTACAGGCTGGTGTCGATGCGAGCTTGACGGTCAGTGACTATGAAGCCCACAAGGCCTGTGAATCTTTGCGTTCGATGGGCATACCTTCCGGACCTTGTGGATCATCTCCTTTGGCTGCTCTTCGTCGATTAAATAGCTCAGATAAGTTGGCTCTTGGGCTGGATCAGAATTCAGTCGTAGTACTTCTCTCTACAGAAGGTTCTAGAGAATATCAGAAGCCTAGAAAAGTTTCTTTTGATGATGCAACTTCACTTGCTCAGACACTCGTGCAGATCAACTCTGCAAATCCTGCAATGGGGGGCGTTCCGGGTCCTGGCGAGATTGAGATTGCATGCTATATTTCATCATGGCTTGAACACAGGGACATTGAGACTCACTGGCTTGAACCTACCCCTGGCAGACCGACCATTATCGGAGTAGCAAGAGGTACTGGAAAGGGAAAGAGTCTCATGCTCAACGGTCATATTGATACGGTGACTATAGCCGGCTATGATGGAGATCCACTTAGCGGTCAAATATCACACAATAAGCTGTATGGTCGGGGATCGGCAGACATGAAAGGAGGAATTGCAGCTATGCTTGTCGCTCTGGCTCAGGCGAAGCACGATCGTCTACAAGGCCATGTGATTTTTACTGGAGTCGCAGATGAAGAAAATAAAAGCATTGGTACCGAACAAGTGCTAGAAGCAGGTTGGCGAGCTGATGGTGCAATTGTGTGTGAGCCGACTCTCGGGGACATCGTGACTGCCCACAAAGGTTTCGTCTGGTTCGAGGTGACCATTCACGGGCTTGCAGCCCATGGTTCCCGTTTTGACCTTGGTGTTGATGCAATATCTCGAGCAGGCTATTTCTTGGTAGAGCTTGATAAGTATGCAGAGAGACTCAGGACAGGACCGAAACATCCTTCTCTTGGACCAGGAAGTGTCCATGCTTCGATTGTGACTGGAGGAGAGGAATCAGCATCTTATCCAGCCAAATGCGTTATAATACTGGAGAGACGGACTGTAGCTGGCGAATCCCTTGAGCAAATTACTGAGGAAGTGGAAGATCTACTTAAGGCTGCTGCACATAATGTTCCAGATCTTGCTTATGATCTCTCGGTCACCTTCTCTCGCTCAGCTTTTGAGATCGCTCCGGATTATCCCTTTGTTTGTTTGCTGGCTGACCAGATCAAGGCTGTTACTGGAAATGTAGCAAAGTTACGCACAGAAGCTTTCTGGACTGATTGTGCATTGCTAGCTGATAAGGGAATTCCTGTTGTTATGTATGGGGCAATTGGAGAAGGCTTGCATGCGAAAGAAGAATGGGTTGATCTCAATTCTGTCAATACTGTAGTTTCCACCTTGATTGGCGTCTCTCGAGCTTTTTGCGGACAGTCCGATAAGTAGCGAATTGATTTTGCTGTACGATATCTACAATTCTTTGATCTACCTATACTCTTGCATGAGGTGGACTATAAACACCAACATGGTATAAGTAGTAAGAATAGGAACACATCTTCCCCCAATCAGCTTAAGAATTCGATGTTTTCTTCGAAGATCATTGCCCCATTTACATTCCGATTCTGAGTAACTGTTGTTTACGCAATCTTTAAGTGATAATGGTCTCGAGTGTGCCCTCGTTTCTCAATATCTAACTCAAATTGTGACTAATTTACTGATTGTGATCGCCGTACTTATCTCCAATAAGAGAGCAAGGAATACGTCCTTGTCGTCTTCAATGGCTCTCGGGTGAGACCCCCCGAAATTCTCACAAAGCTCATGAGGACTTTATAGTATAAAGCTATCTTTACTATGCTCAAAGATGTGCTCTCCAGTCCGGAGGAGATGCCCAGTTTTGTTTTTTTCCTTCTATTTAGCTTTTCCTAAGAGCGCAACTGTAAATGTAACAGTGTTCAAATATCTGCCACAAAATATAGCACTGTTCTCTAAATGATGAAAGCATCATTCTTGAATTGGTTCACACACGCTATCATATGAATGTGATTGTCAAGTGTAACTCGGTCCTTCCCTCTATTCCCACGGACAGCAGTTTGATATCAATGGTATAGGTGATAATTCATCAATTGACAGATAAAGTTGAAGGTAGTATTTGGTACCGGCTAGACAGTACTGTGTATGTATTATATTAATGATCATTGCAACCAGCTTTCTGTGTATTGATAATTGTCAAATAGTAGTAAAGGTGAAAGCAAAAATGCTATCGTGTAAGCATCGGCGTATTTGTTTGGTCTGTATATATGCTTGATCAATAATCTGGTTCTTGGTATGCAAGCAGCAGCTACATTAGCTATGTGTCTCTGCTACAGATAAACTTGATGGCTGGACCCCACCAATCAATTCTGGAGGCGAAGCCGAAACTAACGATGGTCCATCGTTGACCGTGGATAATGGTAAATCGATCTCCGTAATTCGTGGGAATGACAACAAAACTTATTGGAGCGAGTCCGGTAGTGGTGGAATACGGACCTTTTATAGAAAATTTTCTGGGGGATAGACATTTGGATCTCCAGCTCTTTGTATTTATGATGTACTAAATTGCGCCGTTCTTGCCGGGGACTCCAGTCTGTTTTTTACCTCGTTTGTTAAAGGTTAGTGGAAAGACTTTTACCGCGTGAGTGGAAAGTTTTTGAGTGGTCCAGCTCTCGCGAACTTTAATAATAAGCTGTGAGTCGTTCAGCGTGGCCTAGATAGTGGCCTTTGGGTCAAGAGCTTTACCAACAAGACTGCTAATGGACTTGGAGAATGGTCATTAGATGTGAAGCAGATAGGCTACTACCCTTGTGGAGATTTTGGCTTGTGCAGTGCTAAACGCAGCCTTTGGTGTGTTTATAAAGAGAATTGATACCAAAGTGTTTATTTAGTTGGATAATCTGAGAGTCTAAGAATACATTCTTTCAAAAGTTGTGATAGCAACGCCATTGTCGACCGTAAATGATAAGAATCTATTAGCAAAGGAATCAAGTACAACCCTCAATTCGAATAGAGGCATTGTCGTTACATATGAATAAGTCATGAGTATCAGAGTTTGCAATCCTTTGTTTGATCAATTGAAGGAAGTAAGCTCTCCAAGTAGTTATGGATGTTGTTTATAGATATAGTGTGGGTGCCTAGTTTACATCTCCCAAATGAGAACTGTTCACTTCAATATAAACATCTACTAAGCTCCCTTGCACCATCCACCACTTATTTATACAGGTTAGAACATCTAATAAAACAATGGACAAAACAGAACATTGCTAGCATGATGAATGCCTCTCTCGAGTAGCCATATAATAGATTCTGCCTCGTGTATAAATTTCAAACTCG
The DNA here is from genome assembly GCA_024752435.1 of Allantophomopsis cytisporea. Lineage (NCBI taxonomy): Eukaryota > Fungi > Ascomycota > Leotiomycetes > Phacidiales > Phacidiaceae > Allantophomopsis > Allantophomopsis cytisporea. Next base: position 176,372 of record CP103034.1, read on the forward strand.
TTTCTTTCATTATTACTGACTGAAGAGTACGAAGGGACTAAAATTCTTCGAGTCGACTTAAGAGGAGAAAGAACATAAAAATTAAGAGCATTCCTTGGCTTTCTTAGATTAAGTAGATGGTTTCCTAGTTTCGATATATTCAGTTCTACAGATTAATAAACATACATAACTGCCTTTTCTGCATATCAGAATTCTATGAAACGGTATTATATATATTAAAAGTATAACTCTATAGATACAATCTATTTTAAGAATCTCTTAACAAATTTTACAATTGAAATGCTTACTTGAACTCCTTAGGGCTTGTGAATAAATATATAAGCTTACCTGATGAAGTCATTATTCCGTTAGGCAAAGGAACTATATAGTTGATTTTTCCTCTTTGGAACTGCCTACAGAGTAGCACTTAAGGCCGCTTTTTTAGTGTTAGTAATAACTAGTTATATTTAGGCATCGCAATATTTGGGGATTGATTGATTCGTGTAGTTAAGTCGTAAGTCTTCTTATGGAATCGATTGTCTATGGGGAGAAGGTCTTTGATCTATACTAAATTTAATCCGTTCTTGAAGGCGGCATCTGCCTCGATGAGCTTGAATTTTTAGTACACTCCTACGATGAGATTCGGAAATACAATGTATCGAGAGCTAGAAACTGGGTGTTAGCATCCGAGCTATACCATAAGACGTGATAAGATAGTATTGTTTATTCGACTTAGAACATATCTAAAGACAAAGATATATGAAACAGTGCCATTTACATATAAGTTCAACGGCGATGTTATATAATGAAAAGCTTGATACCTATGCTAGTTGGTACGTTATACTAAGCTGGGATGTGAAAATCGATGATAGAGGGCGATTTGTGGTTTCAAGGGACAGATGGTAGCGGAGCCCAACGGGAGAATATTGTAACAAGCCTGAAAAGAACAGCTGGTGTCGGTACCGCAATATCATAGGTCTTCAGAACATCGTGCAAGAAAACTATTCGCTAATTTTTGAGCCATAATCTAGAGATTCCTACCAAGGAGAAACTGTAAATTCAACATATAGAAGATGACATGACAAATTTTACGAAGTCAATTCAGTTGTGAGCCATGTTTGGTAGAATCTCTATGCAGATCCCTCTTCCTCCCCTTTAATCTGTGTGAAAATCTCGAAAAAGGTCGCCGAATCCCCAGCTCCATCAACCTGGTGTTTCCCCTCCTGCAAGATGAAACGTGGAACACCACTTCCCTCAATTGCTTTCCCTTCTAGAATCTCTTCGTCCACGATCCTCTCGACCTCCTCATCCTCAAGCCTTTTCCTCACTTGCTCTTCGCTGAGGCCTGCATTAAGACCCGCAGTGACCAACATCTCGATATCAGTAATATCACCCTCTTTTTCAAAGTGTAGTCTGAAAACCTCCTCGGCGACTGTGCTTTGCATCTGGAGACTATTCATCTTCGCTACCTGGAGTAGGCGATGTGAGAGTCTGGAACTTCCGGTTTTACCACCGAACTTGAACATGATTCCTTCACCTGCGCCGACACTTTGAAGGTGTAGCTGTATACGCTCTACGCGTTCAGGGTCCATACGGCTGAGCATTTTATCTGCAATCATAAGTGAACTTTAAGGTCAGACTAGGTGAAGAATATCACCTTGAATTAGGATTCCGCCTTTTGGTGCTGACGAGTCAAGATAATATGGCTTCCAAGTTATATTGAAGGTGTCATTGCGGCCTTCAAGATATGTTTTCTGGTAGATCGCAATCGCCTTTTGTAGGCGACGAAACCCAATATAGCACTAATATAAAAAGATACAAATGTCAGCCAGATTCAGAGGTTTGAAGTTCTTGGGGACTTTCAATAATACCCAGGGGCAGACAGTGTCTGAGAGAATATCTATTGTAAATACAGTCATGTCTGGTGGGATTGTTTGCAGGTGACAATAGAATGGAAAGGCAGGATGAAAGCTCAAAGTAGGTAAATAGACCCCCGGAGTTATTACCAATGCTGTCGGATATTTCTGTTGCCTAAAAGGTCGTGAGAGCAATCAGATTTACATAAGCTGGCGTTGACGGAGGTTAGATACGTGAGGTAGTCTTATCCTGTGCTCTGCCTGAGTGGTAAGACACTTTAGCCGCCAGCTAACTAGGTCTACGAAAAGAATAAAAGGTTTCGCCCCCCCCTGAATGTTTGGGAGTATGGACGGGCAGAATGGCCGACCTTATTTCAGTGCCAAGCAAACACCCCTTTGATAGGCTCGGCGCCAGTTACTCCTCACGTGCTCTGGCGTTAGATATATGCAATGTGAATCGTTGCAGCCTACTGAAGCCGGACCATTAGATGGTCCGAGACGGGTATATCTTCGGGCCTCTGGGCTTGGTGCTGATGGGCTATCAAAAGGAGTAAGGCTATTTTATATCGTCCTCCGAGATGGCCATAGTTTAATGGTTTAATGTGCCTACCTTTTGCTGATGCCTCTTAAGCCGGTATGTAAGGAACACTATGTCCGCTGGTCACGAGATCACGGACAGCGATTTATCAAAGTACTGTATACCACGTTCCAATAGTGCTGAGCCCGTTTGATCAGTATAGCCCGTCTAAATTCAACTGAAGTCCCGATGGATTTAGCACTGCATGTTTGGATAGAGTCTGTAGATTACTGGCCGATTTCTACCCTTGTCCTAAGGATATTTCGTGGTAAGCACAAGCTAGCAGCCGTCGTCCATCGATATCTTTTCAGAATTATAGGCTTTAGTTTCCATCTATACTCTCCTTATTACTGTTCGTTGACAATATTCGACAAGTAGTACTAAATATTTGATATGCATCTGTCCTGGCCTCTTTTCTTGGATTAATTGGTAAGACTAAGGAAACATGCTATACTAGACTCGGATATTCAGATTATATTATAGTCCTGGTTACTACAAGATCAAAAGTTAATGTTCTCTGTTATGAAAAGAAGCAATGCTGATGTATACTCAAAGGAGCTTAAATTTTCCTATTTAAGGAACAACTCCTTTCGATAGTTATTGACATAAGTAGACTTACTTGCCTATTGCTAAGTCTTTGTGGGAAATCTTTCAACGCTTGACGTAGAACATGTTACTTTAGAAGTAACCTATGAAAAATATAATGATTATTCTGGAGTTTTTCTTCTCAGCCTTTTCGCTGTGTATATTGCTCAAGGGACACTGAGATCAACATTAGGTTTATACAACTGAAGGATACAAACTGTACTGTAACGTATGTCCAAGATTTCTACAAAGACATAAAATTGTTAATTGAAAGTGGCATAATCTATAAGCAATTTACATTTTTATGGCATGTTGGTCGCCACTACGACCTTTACCTCGGCGACTGGGACAACCATCATTCGTTTTTCTCTGACAGATTATAAAGAACACTAGCGTGCGAATCGTCAAATATCTAGTTCTATCAGGCCTTGTGAGTCTATCTCATTGTCACCTCTTGATGTCGCGCTGACGCTGGCGAGATATTCCTTTATACTATAAATTTAACACTGCTAACCAAAATATTGAATGAAGATCCACCCAAAAGGAGTCGAAGTAGGTTACGTGTGATTATATATACTAAGATTACCAACTGACAGAATTCCATCGAATGAATTATTGCTCCTAAGGGAAAAGATGGCCTAATCTCATTAAACTTGAGATAACTCCAAGTTGTGGGGTTCATCTCCAATATCAACACAGGCTATGCTGGAGTTTAAGACATAGTGGGTTCCGTCACAGTGAAGCATATCTTGTAACTTCAGATAGATGAGAAAGGTAATTGTTGCTATCAGAAGGTGACGTTGGTAACATGCCAAATACTCAGCATCGTCATATACTAAATGAGTGAATACGCACAATCGTCAGCGTTCTTGCTAATCAAGATATCGTAAATTTCATTTGGGTTTTCAGCAAGTGTGTAGGTGATTACTCGGTCAAAGGCCGTACTTATGCGATTTTTAACAGGGACCACTCTCAAGAAAGCGCAGCCCATTTCGCATTTCTTGTATTTCTAGGAGCAGCGGTGCTTATTCACATGTCTTAGATGGTTAAGGCCTTTGAATTGTATTATGTGACAATCATTACCCAAAAACTAAGATACGGATTGGATGGCTTTGTTTTCACCGAAACACCAGCAGACCGACGAACCTCCACATAAAACCTTTCGAAGCAACATTATGCCAGATTACTAACAGGTAGGCCACTTCATGATGATCATCGTATTTAGTGCATGGCCATCGATATCTTTTCTCAAGAGAGTGTTCTGACAATGCTTGGTATGATGTAAATTGGAAATGTATCCATCAACAGGACGACCGGCCAGTATGGCTGCATGCATTTTCCGCCACATGAAGGTACAATGTACCAGATGATAGTCCCACTCCACGAAGAGTGATTCATATTTACCCTCTCGAACAACATCCTCAGGTACCTCGATAGTTTTATTATCATCAAGGTACCAGTGCCACGGACCGAGTTCGTGCTCTAAAAACTCGGTCATAAGCTCTGCGTCAAAACATTCCGTCGGCAGCCATGAAAAGGACATCATATCAAAGTGGCATCCAGATTCCTGGGCAGACGTGATGTTATCGCCACAGGATGACATTGATGGTGATTTGGCGTTGTGTATTGAAGATATGCTGGTGTTGATCGGGGTTTTGGCAATGATCCAGGTGAGAATGGCAGTTATTCCAATAAGTAGTAGCAGAGATAGCACATAAAAGATGTAGAGCTTTTTGCCTGTGAAAAACTTCATTTTATTCGAAGGGAGCTCGTTCCCAAACTCGTCTGATTCGCGGCGTAGTACCTCATATTTCGAGTTACCTGTGTTGAGCATGTTTCTTGCCTCCAAATTAGCCATAATGACCTCTAGTCTGAGCGAATATTATCTTACTCCCGTGGTACAAATGTTGATATATAAATGCAATATCTTTGCCTAAATCGTGATCGCCTCTATAAAGACGTCAAATGGATTGTTGTGTCGAAAACAATTAAGTTGAAGATGGTAAGAGTCAAGGGATATTGAGCAAGATGTCCATAATAAGAGATTCTTCAAGACGTCGAGTTCGATATAAGCGGATCTTACAGCTACACTGCGCTTCTACACGTGCGGAGAAAGACAGTGTAACCCCCTATCACTACTCTTATCGTTAATGGTCTCGGAGTGGATACGGACGACGTTTGTTCACATAGCTTATTTTCCCATTTCAATCTCAATGAAGATCATATCAAAGGGTTTTATTGGATAGGATGACGAAATTGTGAAGATTATAATTAAGCTTTTGGGTTATCCGTCATAAAGCTTGTACAGGCTGTTAGGCCCACTATAATAAAGCTTATATATACAAGCTATCGGTCCGACCGTCAGAAACCGTTCTAACACTTCGCTTCGGGGTAAAATAGGCTTTTCAGCGTGAGCATCTCAATTTCCGGTTAATTTATCGGGGAATATAGAAGCTTCTGTCAAGTGAATAGAGTTGTACGAGAACTGAAAAGTGAAACAGGCCCCGGCCAGATCTTCGGGATCAGGATGGGGCAGTGCAGAGAGAAAGAAGGTTTTGCAGACAAATTCAATGAGCCAGAAGAAATCACAGTCTACGCCTTTTTCGGATTACACTGGCTAGGGCCTGAGGTAAAGAATGCTGTACTAAGAGACGAGGGCATCTTATATTCCAAGATTATAAATTGATGAATTACATGCTATCAAGTATTCATCAACTCCAAAGAAGCGGATAGTTTGATCTATCATGGAGAACAATATGGTATTGAAGAATACAGAACGTCTTCAGTCGAAAAGATATACTCGTCCAAGCCAAGCTACTATAACAAGGCGCCGTGGGGCCTGTGATATTTGCATCTCTCGTAAAGTCAAATGTGAGCATCAATCGCTGATATTATGTTCATATTTGATACTGACGATTTCAGGCTGTGGACAGTATCCTTGCCATAGTTGCCAAGTACGTTCAACTGCCCAATATTTATTTCATATTTTCCAACACGGTATCAACTAAAATCCGGATGGTGGTTGACTCTAATGGCTGCAGAAATCGTCTCATGTCTGTACATACAAAATCTCTTCTTCGAGAAAGTATGCCCGAAAAGCAACGACAGAGAGCATCGCACACCTTCTGTCTCTAACTCAGAAGGATTTCGAAACTGGAATAAATCGTGATGTGGAGCAGATGTCCCCAGTAGTAGACCAGTTGCCAGACTGGCTTGCAAGTTCAGAAGATACGGACCTTGTTCTCAATTTTGACTTTGAAGAGGCCATTTTGTCGTATAAAAATTGTCAGTACACATCTAAAATCTATGTCTGTTATCAAAGGTGTAACGTTCAATCATCAAGCGAAGAACAATTTACTATTGAAATCAACACAACACTGGCTAATGAGACCATAGTATCGGCGATACAGCCTGTTGAACTGCAATGCGACTACAGCGTAGATGAATACCTCAAAACTCACCAGTACGAGCATAGTACAGGATCTTTCACCGAGTTAGAAAGTCTGCGATCAAGTAGCGATAGTAATGTCAACAGCCTATCATCTGCTGAGACCGAGACTGAGTGGATGTGGTCCCAAAATGGAAACAACACATCCTATGGTAGACTTTCAGTTTATGAGAGAATTCTTTATGCATGCAAACTAACTGCTTATAGAAAAAATTGTTGCCGAGGACTTTTCTCCGATATCTCTGTTGCTCAAAATAAACCCGAGTCAGGTCCAAGTCCTTGATGAGCATTCACGCACGAAAATGATTGAGATTCTGACGCAGTTGGCAAAATCTGCAACACCTTGCCTTACACAGATGAAGATAGGAGTTGTTCCAGAAGAGAGAATGGCTGAAATCCTGGCAGATCTTGATTCTTGGGAAGAGGAGTTCGACTTGTGTTATCGCGAGTATCTTAGGTTGGTGCCAATCCTAGCATTGTGCTGAATTTTTTTTGAACTTGTTCTTACCATTTTCTTATGAAGCCCTAGATTGTACTTCTCGAGGGCTCATCTTAGTGGAGCCATTGCCGAAGTCTCTCGCCATAAATTTGGTGCTGATTCGCAACCTGCCACCGCACTTGTCTTTGCAACTTTGGCCCTCGGAATAGCTCTTAGCGATGATTCCATGCAGCGGCTACGGCGTCCTCGTTCTGTAGTGATACGGTCGGCTGTTACAAAGACAGAGGCTTTCTCAGTCGCCTTGCATCAGAGTCGCTATTTCGATGGCGAAGCGCCTTCGATAATAGCCTTATATGTTAGCAATCCCAAAATCATCTCTTCTCAATCAAAATGAGCTACAACTAATCCCATCTTACAGACATATTTGACTATGGTACGATGATTCTGAAGACATTTCTTGAGATAAGCTGAAAGCTAACAATAAACACAGACGTTGTTTGCATGGCACACCAACGATGTGCTGGTTTCTCGGTTCCTCGCGGACGCAATACGAGTGGCTATGTCATTACGTATTACAGATATAGCCTCGATAAAAAGATTAGCAACGGACGATGAGCAGAAACAAGAGTTACAACACGCTTTTTGGCTCATCTATAGTATGGAGAAATCACTCGCATTGCTTCAGGGACGAGGGTCGGTAGGTCAATCCAGGCAAAAGTTAGAACCCACCAAGCAAGCTTTGCTTATCGTAATCACAGATGATTGATGATCGATTTCTCAATATTCCATTTCTACAGGCATCAAGTGAGGATAGAAGCATCTCTTGCTTGATACTGCAGGGAAGATTTGCACAAATTTGTTCACACATACTGATCGAGTTGTACAGTAGAGATGGCCAACTTTTGTCCCAAGCGACACTGAATGATACACTTATTCAGATGAATAGGCTTCTGGAGACCTGGCATGCCAATTTACAACAGTCTTTTGGAAATTATGATGTCCGCGATGCAATGGATACAGAGCCGCGCCGTCTATCTGATGCTGAATTCCGCTGGAGGACACGTGCCTTTTGCCAGTATAATGAAGCAAAATTGTTTCTTGAGGCGAGAAAATCAATGTTCACGCAGAAAGCAGGGACTACTAGTGCTCATACGGATATCATCCCTCCCTGCTTCTCTATTGCAAGTTCGGTTATAGATTGCATGTCAGATGCTATAGGAGAGAGCCTGATGTTATCTCAGTAGGTCAAGTCATTCCATCACCAAAGATTATAGTGCTAATGTGTAAATGAAGACAATTTTCATGGCTCGTCATGCTTTCTGCTGGAATCATTTTCCTAAGATCCTTAGAAAACAGGCACAGGAGACTCGACATATCAGCACTATCAAAGGTTGCAGGATTCTTAGCTCAGCTGGCAACAGGACTTGCCAAAGATGGATGTAGAACCATAGATTTCCCAGTTGGCGAAATCTGGTACCTTTTCAATATCGCCCAGCAGGTTAGATGTAGTGTAGAAGGTAACCTGGATTCAAAATGATAGGTATTAATATATATAATCAATATGCAAGCCTCACTTCTGTGTGAGTATGTGAAAGTGACACATTCTCATTTTCCTAATTACTGGATCAGGAAACGCCGCATTACATAGTATTTAGATAGCTGCAGAGTATGATGCTGCTCCATTTCTCCTTCAATAAATTCAGTACTCATATCTGATGTACACCTAACATCGTGACAAAGAGCTGTATCAGACTCATCTGACCATATATGCTGATGAATTATGATGATAAAATCTAAATTGCTTCTAAAGTAAGGGTAATGGTTGTGTTGAATACCAAGTTCGTTGCGTACTATCACTCCATACATACCTAGTTTACACCACAGCATGTTCAATATCCAACTGCTTATGTGAGTATGGCCGAATCGATGCGACACACAATGCTTTGATTTCTAAGCAAAATCACATTTTTTAGTTTTCCCATTCTGTATTCTTTTAAGCCTCGAATTCATTGCCGTACCACTCTTATCAAACTTCAAATGTACTAATCAAGGCTACTCTGACTAGATTATGGGTTATTACGTAGAAATCATGGGTACCTGATCTCAAATATATATATATATCACGATTTTAGGCACAAATATGCAAGGTAGGGTTTGATTAATCTTTTATCGTGTAGATAAGAGTTAACAACGTTATTCTCAAAGATCCTAATAAGGTTTTACAGCAATCTAGTCTCTGATTTAAGTACCATGCTGCCGCTTTTGTGGATAGCAGCACATTTGCATATTGGAGACCAGATTATGGCCATCAATAGACAACGACTGGCTCTAGACCAAGGGAGGGGAGTGAATCCAGTGCCTCGCTTCTGATAAGCTCCTTTGGTGGCATGTCGTCAGTGGATTGGCGTCTGATCAGCTCTTTTGGAGGCATATCATCGGTGGATTGGCATCTGATGAGCTCTTTTGGAGGCATATCATCGGTGGACTGACGTCTGATGAGCTCTTTTGGAGGCATATCATCGGTGGACTGACGTCTGATGAGCTCTTTTGGAGGCATATCATCGGTGGACTGACGTCTAATAAGCTCTTTTGGCGGCATGTCGTCAGTGGATTGGCGTCTAATCAGCTCTTTTGGAGGCATATCATCGGTGGACTGGCGCTCGATAAGCCCGATATGAATATCATTGGATGGCTCTCTTGCGTGAACGAATACGGCATCATTGGTCGGGACAGGAATCGCTTGAGACAAGCTTGCTGTGATGGCCAGCACGGCCAATGTTTGTGCGAAGCGCATTTTTCTAGTAGAATTATTAATAAATATCTTGCGTTGAGACGGAATGACTATTACCAAAGCTAGGGAGGGGTTTTTGCGGCAAAATCTTTGTGTTGAGTCTTTTTTTGATTTAATGTCACTATCATATGGCTATCTTCATGCATTTATATGTATGTGCAGTGCAATTTTCGGGATGCAAAGTGCGATACGGAATTTTCGCCGAAGCAGGAATACCGAAGACTACGATCGGACGAGATTGTATCCACATTAAGGAGTCATTAATTTCCGTAGCTTCAAATTCATGGATACATCCCAAAAGCTTTTCGGAATTCGTGACGATGAGCGATAACCATATATATCAAGGCCTGTGACTAGAGATGAGCGATCGTCTCCCGAAATTCATCATAAGGTCGGAGCAAAGATTGGGAAACCATTTGACGACCCAGACGTTTAACGTTTCGAAAGCTTAATTCATACAAGAAAACTACAGAACGATCTACTCCGCAGAATTTGTTTCAAGGATTTATAGTTTCGTGGAGTTTGAACTTTCATTGGGGAGACCACGTGGTCTCGAGTGATCCACTATAACGGCAAGTAAACGAAATACGAAGTCATGAGATAGTCTTGTCATATTTTAATGTTTGTCGATCATAGATATCCGAGTCTCGGAATTCGGTCCGGAACTACCAGTAAGCAAGTGAGGTGCAGACTTGCTTGATCTTATTCTCCTGGTACTAGCACGTTCTGTTTGGCATACTTTCTTTCATTCCTCCAATGTTTTAGTTCGTGCTGGAATTACTTCGACATGATATAAGAAGAGCGGTTGTGAAACTTGCTCCCTTCATCAAAAACGAAATCTTACAAAGGCTCAGAACCATTCATCACATCAATTCGGCACATCCAAGGACGACGCTCTACAAATACCTGCTTTCGTAATAAATCAAAGACATAGGCGTCTCAAGACACCCAAAATAGTCGTCCTATTTCACCAAAACCTCAATGGCGAGTCGAAAGTACCTAGAGGATGACGAATCCATGGATGAGCTGCTATCCTCTCATACCGGCGATTGTTCTCCACAACCAATCCAACAAAGGAGCCGTTTTCGAGATTTGCCAAAACTCTTGATCATAACGACATCGATGACCTTCCTTCTGTCTATTATGGCGGTTATCTTATCGATATACAATGGTCACATATCGATACAGATACCAGATAAGAAAGATACAGGCATGCTAGAAAATCCTTGCGGACAGACGGCTGCTGAAGCTCAGGCCCTTGGATGCAAATGGGATGTGCTTTCCTTTGCGTGGTTGCCACCAGCTTGCTTGGATGAGGAGCTCACCGCAAAGTTTCGTGCCGCTGGCCCTTGGAAGTACTATGCAGATGTGAACAAGACGGTGGAGGTCAGTGAGGATGAATTCGGACAAGACCTGGCCCCAGTTTACTTGACAAACAGGTTGCATGTCGCACACTGTGCATTCAGCTGGCTGAAGTTCCACAGAGCTCTGGCCGCAGGGGAAAGATTACATGCACAAATGCCTTTGCCTCACACAGAGCATTGCTCACACATACTAACGGCTGGGAGAGATCCTGAGGGCATTCGAACTAAAGCTGTTATCCAATACCCTGACTGCGGCTATTTCAGCAGCAATTTCCCCGGTGTTGCATACCCGTAGAAATTCTAAAATGTATGCTCTGGAAGTAAGGGCGCTTTGGGGAGCTTTGTAGAAGTGAGGGCAGGGTGCAAAGCGGTTTGGAAGTCTACAATGCTGCTGAGTAATAGCCATGATGGATATAGCTATTTGCATAGGAATGATATTGCTTTTGCTTGGAAGTGTTATTACTAGTGGGTACGAATTGTGTAGCGGTTTGAAAAGAGAGGTTATCTTCGATTAATAGACGATTTGGACGTCTAAGTTAGCGTCCAAAGATGATCACATCTTCAAGCGTATTGAAATAATGTACTATGAAGTTCAAACCGAAGATATTGATGGAATTTACGTAGTAAAGCTCATCAGCTACCTTCGGATAAGACATGGTTACCTTTTCAGTCAACTTGATACTGTGGAGGAGAGTGCTACAGGATATGACCGGATAACTACTCGTTGATCTCGGGATAGATCTTTTGACGTGCTTCCTCGATGCCCTTCGATATCACAAAGCCATTAGTTGTCAGCTTAATTCTAAAAAAAATAATAAAAAAAGAAGAAAAAAAAGCTCAAATGTTATTCTTTGTGAGAGGGGATGGAGCTACATGAGGTCCGATTCCTTTCTCACATGGAAGAGCTTAGATCCTCTGAATGGTAGGATACCATAGTATGCATCGCCAACTGAATACGTATGTTGACGTTACGCTGGCTGATAAGATTAAGATTGATATGTTCCACAACCGATAAGCTTTTAGCTGCATGATAACGTAGAGTTTCCGAAACTTAGTCAAGACCTACGAGCAATGAATTGCCGAAACTCTTTTCTAAATCCTGACTCCTGACGATCGTTCGGATTTTATTCCGAACTCTCCATCTCGGTATTTACATATACCAATCTTTCCGGAACGTACTAGCATAGCTAATCCATTAAACCGTTCAACTAAAGGAAAAACAGACGCAAACTCTTTGGAATAGCTAAGTGAATTATTGAATCTGCAACTGCGAACACTTATACGGGTATCTTTATTTTCTCATCTCTGGCTGGTATCAATCGTGTGCACTCCTTTCTATGTAGGTTTCTCATGTTAAACCTAACGGTCTCTGTATCAATCTCTGTAGTAAATGCCAAAACTGAGGTTGCGTTAGTCTTAGCCGCGACCTTATTTCTCGTACTTCTTTGGCTTTCAGCCTCAATATCCTACCCCGGATTAGAATTGATTGGTCAGAATATTCAATGCCCGCCGTGGCTAGTTAATCATTCGGTAAAATTTCCGTACAAGACCGAACTTAATGTATCATCTGCTTTTCCGAAACTCAACACGTTTGTTAAACAGCCTAGAAGGAAATATAATGTTAATAAGTTCGAATCAGTTGAATCTGAAATGTAGGGTCCTAAAATATATAGTTTTGTCCCGAAATCCCCTCAGTCAAATGCATAGCAAACCTTTGAGTGTACTGCCACTAATTCTCTTACAAAATGACTGAGTAAGATGCTCTATATTCCGCAACCAAATGAACTTAACATTCTTCACATTGCTAACATCAATCTGCAAAGATATGTGGCAAGCTCTGCGGCCCTACTGGGCCAATACGCTCTGGATTCCGATATACACCAAGATGGTCTCTTTTATGATACGGATCATGATGCTGAGAGATGTGATGATCGCGGCACACGAATTCGCCGCAGCAAAATTCAATATTGGACCTCCGTCATTTGCAGACTTGTTGTTGTCGGTTTAGCTCTTTGGGGCTTGGTTGACATATTGCGGCGAGCTGCAATTGAACTAAAGGCAAACCATAATCCGACATGCTGGTGTGGAAACTCCGATGCAGAAGCAATCGCCATGGGCTGCAAATACGACCATCTAGCTGTTGATTGGCTTCCACCGCATTGCATTGATGAGGAGTTGACGGCAGAGTTTGATCGTGCCGGGCCAGGGCAGCTTGGTGCATGGGACTACTTCACAGATCGAAATGGTACAGAGCGACTTGACGAAGCAGAAATTGACGAGTACGCAGTGACGGCCAAGGAATATTTTACGACCCAAGAATGGCATATGGCTCACTGCATGTTCGTCTGGAGAAAACAGTTCAGGACGAGATTTACTCTGAAAGTCGTAGAACCGTGGAACGATAACGAGGAGCACATTAAGCACTGTAGTAAATATTTCATGGCGAGAACCAGTTCATTGTCTACTATCGATACCACGATTCCTGGTATCAATAGACATCCCAGACCGCAGCACTAAGAAAATACTATTTATGTTTCGCAATCATTATTGATTATAGTGACCAAGAAGTAGAGAATATGTAGGGGTGAGGACAATAGCTATGGCACCTATTTCCACCCAAGACCAGAAATCGGTAGCATAGATTTCGACAATGATCTTATTCTCCACCTACCTCGGCTGACTCACCAATGACCATACTCAAAGACAAACAATATTATTGAGGTGGTTTTGATGACGATTGTGTGACCTGTTGGAGTAGCTCCGAGTGCCATGGATGCTCTTCGAATGAAGTCACTCCTTCCATTGTTTCTTTTCTTCCTCTTAGCGGTGCTATGATCGATTTTCCTGAGACCTTCCTCGATGTGATGGGAGGCCTCTATTATCCATGGATATCAGAGCACGCATGTTTTCACATATTGGATCAAGAGATAACAGCTTGGATGCCTATCTAGTTTGGTTATGGAGCTTTTATGCAATACAACTTGCTGCTTCTCCAACCAAATCCTGAGACACAATCCCTTTGGTCTTTCTGGGCTATGACTTGTATAGGTGTTACCGTTGTTTTTATTCGGAGCAGAGTCAATTTTAAGCTTTGTCAATATCTATATTTAATATAAAGGTATCTTTGTTTTACCAAAACATTCTACAGGTTTCTTTTACTTTTGCGTTCTTCTCGTCAACATCTGTATATACTTTTGTAGACGACTATACTAGTTATAAGGGAGATATTACAGCTATATTAGAAGAAGCTTTTAATATTGTAGATTATAATTCTAAAGGGGCGTGTAACAAAAAGTATCTAAGAAAAGGAACCTTGTTTGAAGATATACTAGGTATATCTAGCAAAAAGGATAAGGCTGCTTTTAAATTAGCTAGTAGTAAGTCTATAGCGATACGTCGATTTTCAACGATAATTATAGGAACTATATAGCTTAGCTTTTAAATCCAGCTAATACTAAAAATAGCCTTCTGATTCATTGTTTTAATCAATACTTGAAATTGGTTGATGCCCTAACTTGTACGTTTAGAGAATTTAAACTTAGATATATATTTGTTAGAGCTTTAAAGACAAATACCGGCTAGACTAATGTATATAGTAGGGTAGTTGAAGCCCTTTCCTATAAATATAATAAAAATAGTAGAAGATAAGTAGTTATTCTATATTTAAATTCAACTATTAGTATACTTAGAAGCTATACTAAAGCAACGTTCAATTCTTTCTATACTACAGGAAATTTCAAACAACCTTTCTAATACAATAGTTTTAATACCTAGGGATATATACTAAGCTACAAGATTTTGTACAAACTTATATATATAGCAAGCTTAAAGCAATATAAGTTTTGCTATAACTAGGAAGAATATTACTAATAAAAATTAGTCCTAGGAAAATTGCTATCTAGATAGAAAAATATATAGAATTAGTATCGTTTTTATATATAAAACAAAAACTTATATACAATAGATATAAGTAAAACCTAATTACAAGCCGAGTAGTAGAATAGCCTACTACAACTATACAAAATATCCTAGTAGTAGACGATCTTTAATATAATATAGACTTATATATACTACTTCTCTATAGTAAATATCAAAACTCGAACTAAAAGATTAGAAATACTTATATAGATAATAAAATAGTTTTACTACTTTATATATAGAAGAATAGCAATTGTAAAATAGTTTCCTAGCTCGAGCGACTAACAACTACCCTTTAAATAACGTAGAATAAAAACTTTGCCTAGACAAAAGATAGTATAAGAACTTAATAGCTTTGTTTTTAGAAATTGCTTCTAGAATTAGTTAATATTATATAATAGAAGTATTTGATTTGTATAAAAGAAAATACCTATTGCTTGTAATTTTATACAACTAAACAATCGTTTTATATATAACAAGTAAAATTTGCTGTATAAAATTGATATATATAACAAATACTGTCTAGATTATTTGATATATTGCAACTAGGACTAATAGTTTTATATCGTAGGATCTGTATAGCCTTTAAATTTAAATAGTATATACCGTTCTAATACCTAAGTTTAAAGGAGCTAGATCTTTGCTTAGATAGGTATATTTCAATAGAAATAAGTATAGATAGCGCTAATACTACCCGACAACAACAATCAAAGAATCTTTACTCTGTTTATTACAGATACCTTTAATAATATCGAGTCTTAACGAAAATAAAAGTTGCTAACTATTTATACCTATATAATTTATAGAAGTACAACTATACCGATTACTTTATGTAAAAATCTCTTAGGCTAGAGGTTGCTACTAAAGCTAGTCAACAATAGCAAACGACAAATAGAATTTCAAAACGTTTTACAACAAGAATTGAAGAAGGTTTCTGTTATTGTTATTCTAGTAACTAGGCTTAACAATAGGCTATCGAACTTATCACGATGCTTCGACGTTGACAAAAAAGGTCTAAATTTATCTTTAGATCTTACTTTAGTTTCTTTTACTGATAATAACAACTAGAATTTACCTGTCTTTATTATAAATATCATCCTAAAACGCATACTCTATATCTAGCCGACTTAGACGAAGTATTATACCTTAAGTTTAATGATTTCGACGATCTGACGAGGATTATAGGATTACGATCAAGAAAGTAATCCTACTCTCTAAAAAGGCTCTATTAGAATCTTTGCTCTTTTAAATCACGGATGGCGAGTTGCTAAAGATATAAACGTATACGAAGGTCAAAGAAGTCAGTCTATTCTCTATTAATAACCTATAATTGCAGAAGCTGACGAATTCAGAATTTGGTGGCAGTACTTCTTCTATAATGTTGATACTAAAGAAGAAATGGCGATTCTGCCCCAGTGTGAATGGATTTATAATATTGGAACATTTCCATACCCAGCTTCTACATGGACTTTAGGGGTGCCTCAAAATTTGACTGAGGAAGAGCGCAAGGAGATGCGCGCCAATTTTGAGAAGGCGAGTTTGATGCCGCTTCCGGGGGACGATGAAGTAGATATTTAGAAATGATAGCTTTAAGAACATAACAAAGTTGAGCCTAATCATACGACCAGTTTGCATCACTCACATGTGTTGCAAGCCAAATCGTGTAGCCTTTTTCTTGGGTAGTGTACTATGTAGCCGCTGCCTTGGAGCAGGCCATCAAGCTCTTCGCCACGCATTCGCAAGACTGTGAAGGACCTAAAGAACCTACCAGCACTCATTGACACGTATATGACAGAAGTCACAGGGACAAAGAGCGTGGTCGACCTGATTGAAACCGAAGGTTCCATAAAGACGAAAGCCATTGGCAACGCTGTATGGAAGCTTGCGACCGTGGCCAAAGTTCCTCGTAGTCACTTGGCCAAAGTGGACATCACAAAGAACGCAGTTGCAGACTTCATCAAGCATTTCTATGCTGGATATGCGAGCCATAATGAGCTGGAGGATTATCATGCAATATCTTGGAAACGCTAAGATGAATCTCAGCCTATTAATGACGTTCGCACTTGTAGGACGCACTTTTAGGACTCGCTCGTGGCGTTGGCGAAGCTTTCAAGACCAATATCGCCGCAGTCGAGAAGATTAACGAGTTGTTGAACGAAAATCCGGGCTCAACTTACAGGCTCAAGATCTCCCAACTCATCCAGAGGGAAGCCTAGCAATGATAGGATGTCGACTTTGACCATTATATCAGGGTTAACATGGCGTAGCTGTCGGGACAGTGACTCTGAGTAAGAACGACATCAACTCTTTGTTGAAGGCTGGTATGTAGCTCCTCTTGTTTATTTTCAAGAGTTGGAGTTGGTACAGGACCTGAGGTTTACCACAACCCCTCAAATCTTTTTATTCCGCATCATGAATTTAAGGCTGATCATGGAGTTCGATTGGAAATGGCCCTAACATCGAATCCCTTAGGAATCTTGAACCAGGCTGTACGAGATATTAGCAAAAACGAAGCACTTGACTTCTCCTTGCAGGTCAACGTTTCCTTCGGAACAGATATGTGGGAGGATATTCAAGTAATCACAATTCAGAACAATAAAGATTCCCAGCAGGCCAATCAACGGAAAGACTATGGAAGTCAATAGCTATATTTAGCAGCTTTGACAAAATGTCTGCGAGTGACTGACAACCTGCAAGCTTATCTCAAAGTACTTCCGGTATGTGCTTAGCTTGTCACGCTTTCTTCAATTTTCATCAAGATATTGTAATGACGAAATGCATGACATCAAGAAGAAAACATAGGGAAATCGTTCGAAGTAGTTCTAGTAAATAGTTAAAATGACAAACCAAGGTTAAACGAGGGCTGATATAGCTCTTCCTTTATGCTTGTGCTGACACCTATATGCTGATACTATTGTCACATTGGACTTAAATGAATAGAGAGGAGATGATAGCAAGAGTATAGATATATATAAACAATATCCATCTCAATTCTCGTCCGGTCTTTCTCGGTCTTCTCACTCTCACCAAGTTTGCACTTGCGCTTCCGTAAATGATTGTTCAAACACACACATTCGGAGATCTGTTAGATGTCGCCTAAGTGGGTAAATCTTTTCAGGCAATATTTGACACACCTTCTCTTCACGTCGTCGATTGTCTTTGATGGTGGCAGCCTCTTTTTCAGCTAATATAAAATTGCTTAGTAACAATCCGTCCCATACTGGCACGGTACTGCGTTAAATATACTCGATAGTTACAGATAACCAAAAGAACTGAACTGGTGTAGCGACGACAACAAAGCTAAACTCATATCGAGTTCGTATAAGTAGAAAATAAGCATATAATTTCTACAAAATTGAAGGAAAACTTGGCATTCCAAGTAGAGGGATTACAGCTTCTGAAAGGCACCCACAAATAATGTAATAGGGTCTACGAGTGTTTGTATATCTTGGGAGGCCAATTTCGGATGCCGTCAAGGAAGAAACGTTTTTCTGACTTCTCATTGCGTGTCAATGATAGGAAGGAGATGGGGAAAGAGAGTTTATCAGTTGTAATGTGCCGTTCAACGCTTTGAGTGGATAGCCCCACAGTGTTGAATATGTAAGTGACAGATGTGCAGGGATTACCTTGGCACATTTGCATAGGTTGGTGAAGCATCAATCGGCTCTGAAAGCGGCAAAATCTGGCGGTCGTAAAGCACTGAGATCGTGAATTACTATACGAAGTCTCTGAGTTTCATTTTTAAATACTGCCAAAGTTAAGACTTTTTCAAAAAGAGCTAATTCAAAGTAGTTTATGCAGACAGCTACGCGCCAATAAGATACATATAACTTTAAAGCTTATAAGCAACCTCTTTGATATACTACCTTAAGGTACTCGATACTAATTCCGGGAACTTATAAATAAAGCGTTAAAGGCTATGATATTGATATTATAGAGGTCTGATAAAGCTTACATGGCGAAGGAAAGTAAACCGGTAGTTAGTTGAATACGCATTCGGCTCCGAATATAGCTGACACCAGACCCGCAAGAAATCGGAGCCGAAAAGCGCATTACGTATAACCGGCAGAATAATGCTGGCACAAGCTGGAATTCCCCGCATATACTGGCTTTGGATATCATCGTGCATGCGGGGTAGAATCGTCCCGAAACCGAAGTTATGCAGAGTTGAGAGTAATTATGAGGTGAATTGAAAGAATAGGTGATAGGCTCGCCTTTAGACTCTTGATAGAAATGGCTATATATTATGTATCTACCTACATCTCCAAATCAGCTTTATAATTTTCAACTTCAACTCAAACTTAAGTTCAATTCAAACTCAAAGACAAACTCAAACTCGATCTCATCGATTACCTCCATATTAAAAATAACACTTCCTGTTGCAGTATCAAGAAGAAGAATAAAAGCAACGAAAACGTCAGAATGTCCGCTACGTAGGTTTTTCCAAGACACTTTTCATCTGAAACGTGCTAAAGCTAACATAAAACTGTTCCTAAACAGAGATGCCGGTCAAGAGTTCCTCAAAATCACTAAAGTCGACGGTCCAGTCTCCCAAGCTGAAGTCGAAGCGGCGTACAATCGTTTAGGGCCCGTTCCTGTTGATACAGTCGTCGGAAAATGGAAAGGTGGAAGTTTCGACACCGGACATTCGGGACATGCGCAGCTGCTTTCGATGAATTGGGCTGGAAAGGATTTCCTTTCTGCGGATGAGGTTCATCCGATCGTGGTTTACGACAAGGATGGGAACAGGAAGCATCTCGAGGAATGGGGATTGGCAAGAGTAAGCTGATCATGATGGTGAGTTTTTATATCACATATTGAGCTAATTCACTTGGATGATAGTTGCGAGAAGTGAAATACCGAGGTGTGCTCTCAACAGCTATGATCTACGATCTCCACGCTATTATCGATCACTTCCGTTACGTTGACGAGAACACTATCGCTGGCGCGATGGATACGAGGTCAACGGCTGATACGGGCATCTATTACTTTTATCTTACAAAGTTGTAAACCGTTGTTCAGCACTTTACGAAGGGAATCAAGGTGAATCGATATCTATGTCAAATAGCTTTATAATGACGTTGCACATTTCCCGTCTCATCTATGACAGCACGTATAGGCAAAAGATAGAAACCATTTTCTCCTGGTTAAGTACTGGACATTCCTTTACTACATTATAGATAGTTATAGAGCTGCCACTTAATGAAGACGCTGTTATTATCTTATTACGCCTTTGTCGCTTCGTAGGTGACAAAACACAGACTTCTGAATGAGTGAATATACTAGCACGACATTCGAAGACTTAGGTGCTCTCCCGCGAAAAGTAAGAAATTACTCACTGGAATCGAAGTATGCATCCACATTGATGTTTATTAAGGCGATGGTAACTACCGATATATTGGAAGAGTCGAGAACGAAGCTCCTATCTACGCTCTCCCGTTAGGGCCAGTCAATGACACGATTTTCCCAACCTGGCCGGACAACTTGCTAGGTATTAATCCAGCTGTGTAAACGATGGGAGTGCCTTCTTATTCGCCGTCGTATTTTGACAGCTTATGTATGACTAGTCTGGTAAGTGGCTAAAATGATCCTTAGCCAAATAGAATTCAAGTGTTTGTTCAAAGTTTTCGGCACTTAGTGCCGGAGGGGTTAAGGGGTCAAATATTGGCAAAACATCTCCATGCGATGCTTGTTTAGCGCGGCCTTCCAACCTGTATGAGAGATGTATCTCCCAGTCTTGCATCCAAAAAGCTCCTTTCGCCGTATATACAGGATTAGTTTCAATGTGCAATGAATATGTGATTGTACAACGGTACGCACGCCTATTACTGTCACCAGTCATAAGTTTGTGTGAATACGTGACATCTGTGATCTAATAATCAGCCATTTTCTCAATTCTGATATAAAACTAGCTATAATCAGAAGTTATTTCAGTAAATCTAGATTAATATATACCTTGTTATACAGAGTATATCTGAAATAAAGTAAAACAAAACAATGCGCTAACTTGAGTGAAGATTGTTCTTACAATACGAGGGTAACTACTTAAGCTTACGTATAAAGCGACTGCACTGCAATTTAGCGTGGATAGAGACGATGATTGTAAGGCAGTGAGCGGCGTTGATCGAGCCAGTCTCTTATTGGTTGGAGTATTTCTTGCATTCCATTACATTATCTCATAGGTCTGGGATGGGGGTCGTGCCAATGAAGTGGATGAGATCAAGATAAAGCGGCAAGTTGTGCACAGCCACTCGATACACCTCGTACCGAGCCGAACCGACAGTCATCATAAGTCAAAGAGTCGAGTGAGAGTGAGAGTTGCAACGTCAATTGTTTCCAATCGCCAGTGAAAATTGCCACTCTTATTTATTCTTCTTCTTTCTATTTCTTCTTCTTGTTCATCTTCTCAAAAAATAACTTTGCACTAAATATCTGGTATCCTTATAAAATAAAATACATACGAATTTTCGATTCTGAACAAATCTCCCCACTCACTGAACTCTGCTCTATCATCTGAGTGGGAATCTCGGTGCCTTCTAGTCAGTTCTGGAGTAGTCAATCTGTTCTAATCGGCACCGACGACATCATATTCCCCAACGGTGACGCGGCTGAATTGGATCTGCTCGACAATTAATACGAAGGCACTTCTCCTTTCATATTAACACAAATCTCATCAATCTCATATCGATCAAAAAGCGAAACCTCAATCAACAATACATTCGCGCTAATCCGAAGCTTAAACCACCAAGTTATCATCGCATCTCAACGCATTACATCGCATCATTGCACACTGCAATCGCCCCACCAAAAACCACAAAAGACAACCACGATCCTCAAAATGACAAACAAAAACGACCTCCCCCCGGCCTACGCCCAGCAAAACGGCGGCCCAGCATCTCCACCGCCCGCACACACAGGCTACCCACCCAACGCCTCACCCTACACGACCACGGCCTCCCCATTACCTTCCCAAGAATACGGCCATCAACCATACGGGCAGCCGCAATACGGCCCATACAACCAGAACCAGCAGTACGGCCAGCAGGGCGGGTTCTATGCGCCTGGTCCGGGCTATCCGCCGCAAGGTGGGTACTATGCGCCTGGCCCGCAGATGGGCTATCAGCAGCAGCCGTATTATCAGCAGGGCGGCTATTACAATCAGAGAGGAAATAGTAGTCCGGGGTTCATGGAGGCGCTTTTGGCGAGTTTGGCGTGTTGTTGTTGTTTGGATGCTTGTTTGCTTTTCTAGGTATTGATATTGAGGTGACAGGCGTTATGTGAAAGGACTTGTTACGTTTTATGTTGGTCTTGTTTATATTCTCTGGGATGGAGACTCGTCGGGGAAAGCTCCATGGTGTTTGAATTGTATATCAGTAAGGATAGTCGTTTGTTTTGATCGGAATTGGTTGTAATAGGCTGGCAAAGAAACACCGTCTGGGAGGTGGTATCTTCGATTCCGGCTCTGTGTATTGGCTTTTTGCGAGCGCTGGACGCTTATATATTTAGTACGTCCTTGATATAAATAGTAATAATCACAATCTATCGTGCAAGATATGAGCAGAGAAGTAAATATGCCTGATCGTGATACCTTTTCACCTCTGTGAAAAGAGCGTCCTGTGATTGTGTTCTTCGAACATAGGATCGGAACTCACTCTATCCCTTTCAACCATGGGTTTTCAAGCAGCTGTTTCGCAGCTCTTATTACTTCGCACCCGTTGTAGCATCTCACCCATGAGAGCGAGGAACAAATCTTCCCAGGATCTTTCAGATTCCCTTCGGTATCATGCAGAGATTGACTGATTGTGGTAAATCTCGCGGGTTAAGCAATTGTCCAGTAGAGGGTGCAAGTGGCCTTCAACCTAGATAATCGATCTCCACTGCAAAGGTTGAATATAAAATCCAGCTTGCTTATCAGCGTGTTTCCATCTCGGCTCACGATATCGTAAGGATTCTAGTGTCGGATGAGCCATGAGTGTTATCATTTCTACAAGATAGCATCGTTGTTGTACTTCTCTTGAACCAATTGCACATCCAGTAAGGAAGTTGGAGACTAGTAGAATCATTGCTCTCTCATTGAACATAGTCAGTTCCTATTAGAAAGTGCAAAGCGCATACCTACACATTATGTATCATCAAACCCGTAGTATATCTAGAGAGCTTTTTCCTTGTATGAACAATCAATCGACCATGAGACAAATACATACTCCGAAGTTTGCAAATTGGTTCCCACGTGCCGTGATAAATTATCCCATCTATATCGGGGGTTAACGTTATTTTTTTATTTTTTGGCATAGATCTCAGTCTTGATCATCGTCAAGCATGTGCATTTGATTGATGTATGATCTGGAATGCCACAACACCCATTCTCTAGATATTGAACTTAACTCTGATTCATTCTGTATCGATTCACACTCGCTTCACACATCTAGTAAACCCCCGGCTATATATGTGCATCGTCCTGTTCTTCCCCAGCAATCCTCTCCAAAGTCACATAACCTGGGCAGATGATATGATTTCAGCAGGACGAGCGTCCGAAGAGAATATACCATTGTGTCATCACGCGTTTTCCGCGGACTAAGATTCTCAGTCAGCAATACCAAAATTTATAAGTGCAGATCCGCCAACGATATCTGAGATGATATCTCTAGCGTTCGAATACAAATTGTACGGGCCAGCTGTAAGCTGACATTGTGATAACTATACCGAGTAGCCAACCTGAATTTAGAATGGATGTAGCTTCAGCAAGCAAACACACGGTAAAGTTCTGTATAACGATTTTCAGGGAGCTGATTATAAGCATTGTGGGTTTGGACTTGAGTGTAGCCGTCTGTAAGCCGGTAGGTGATAAGACCCTGAAGACCCTGCATCTCGAAGAACCAAGCATTATTTAGACATGCCATGTCAAAATTCTAGCTTCTTATTGGACTAAACTTCTTGCAGATGTGCATTTCACGACTTGATTTATTTCAAATAATATATGTGTAGGATCTTTGTGCATTGTATGAGTTTTCTCGTAGAAGTAATCACTTGTCTAAAACTTGTATGGAATTCTTGACTATTAATCTGGATTTGGCTTTCTGATAGTTCTCGCAATTTGAATTAGGGCAAATTAAAAACTATTGATGTACGAAATACATACATAAAACATAGGGCTATAGGTGATAAGTTGAAGGGTTATATAGTCGACTTCGGCTAATTTCGGAGGCTTGAAATAACGATCGAATTGATCTGAAGTCTTGAGCATCTTCAATTATTCAGTATGTGCTAAGCTCGGTACTTTGACGAATTCTGTTTTGCCACTCTGAGATGTGTTCAGGGTGATTTTGTATTACTACGTAGCACCAAGATAGGAATGCCGGTTAGCCGGCCTATGTTGAGCTTTAAATGCTGACGTTGACTATTACCGCCGTCTTTACGTGGACATTTGCGTAGTGCAGCCGAAGAGATCGATTAGGAAGTATGTACTACGTAAATGAACTCAACGGGAATGTACCGTATAAAAGTCGGACAATGACTATTGGAATGCCTGGAAGACATTGAGTGAGAGTGAGGGAGCAGGGATATGGATGTGTGTATGAGGAAATTGAGATGATGGTATGTACGTGAGCGTACAACTGTGCGGGTGGGCAGTTAAGTTCTATGATTCAGTATCGTGTTTTTGCATGGCATAAATCTCTAAGTAAAGCGAACATTCCAAAAAAAATTTAGGCAGAGTGATTGAATGTTCTTCAAGTTTCGAATATCCCAAAGCAATTATGGTCAGAATATGTAGCTGAACCCAGTCGAAGCGAAGATTATACATGCGTCAGAATCATTCAAAAAGAAATGACATTCAACATAAGCTTAAAGTACACTTTTCTCAACATAAAGTGACTGCACATTACAGAAATGCTTTAGTCCTTCCGTGCCCCACTCCACACCGACACCACTCTCCTTGTGACCTCCAAAAGGCGCCGTAGGTCCCAAGTCCAAGTGGTTGTTGACCCACACTGTACCAGCCTCAAGTTTCTTGGCAATTCTCTCAGCTTCTGCAATGTCAGAACTCCAGACAGAAGCTCCCAGTCCCATGCGAGTGTTGTTGGCTCTATCAATAACATCCTCCTCATTATCCCAGCTCAGGAGTGGTACGATTGGGCCTATGATAGTCAGTATGTGTGTTTTGCAGAAGTGAGGAGTTTTATTGCATAAAGAACTTACCGAATGGCTCCTCAGTGACGATCCTGGAGTTTTCGTCCGGTCGATCGATGATAGTTGGATTGATGAAGTACCCATCACCTCCGGGGTTCTTTCCACCAACAGCAACCTTCCATCCCTCCTTATCAATATCGTTGAAGAAAGTCTTGACTTTCTCAAATTGCATACTATTCTGGATCGGGCCACAGAACGTATCTGGAGCAAAGCCATCTCCAGTCTTCAATGTCTTAGCAGTAGCGACCATAGCATCCCGGAACTTCTCATAGATAGAGCTGTGTACGTAGACGCGCTTTATAGTGCAACAAATTTGTCCGCTATTCATGAATGCAAACTGTGCGGCCTTTTGAGCAACCTTTTCGATGTCAACAGACTTGCAAATGATAGCTGGGTCGTTGCCACCAAGTTCAAGAGTCACACGCTTGAGCGTCTTAGCCGCCGAAGCCTGCACCAGCTTACCAGTAGCACTGGAGCCCGTGAAAGAGATCTTGTCGATGTCTGGATGGGCAGTCATCCATGGGCCGAGATCATCGTTTCCGCTAAGTGCTTGCACAACACCAGGAGGAAAGAAGTTTTGAGCGAGCTCAACGATCTTGAGTGCCGTATAGGGTGTAAATGGAGAAGGCTTGACGATGATAGGACAGCCCATCATGACGGATGGCACAATCTTGGCAAGGGACAACATGATGGGGAAGTTCCAAGGGACGATAGCACCCACAACGCCAAGGGGTGTGTAGCGGACGGTTATACGTTTTTGCTCGCTATCTTCAACAATTTCGTCTGGGATGGAGAGGGCCGTGAGGCCTTGAACCAATCCAGCAGCGCCCTTCATCTCCATCGTAGCTTGGAAAGTTGGCTTTCCCTGCTCTTGTGTGAGGAGTTTGATGAATGCCTCGGAATTTGCCTCAAAGGCTTCGGCGAAGTCTTTGATCGCCTTCTTACGCTCCTCAATTGGGACGTCCTTCCATTTCTTGAAGGCGGCTCGGGCACTCTTCACGGCTTCGTCAAGATCGTCGCGTGTGGCTATCGGGACTTCTGGATTGGGTTTTCCATTGGCAGGGTTGATACCATGACGGTGAGCGGTAGTGTCGACGAGCTTCCCGTTGATTGTGTTTTTATAGACGTCAAAGTCCAGACTTGTGGCTTGCTTTGTTGCTGAAGGCATATTCAGTAATTTTGTTGTATGTTGTATATATCAAGATATGATATTATGATATTTGCTATTACCAGCTTGAGGTCCAAGGAAAGAAGAATAGCGAGAGGAAAGAAGTAGCCCACAGCCACTGTACCAATGTGTATATATATACTGTTGTGGAGCTCTAGCTCTCACCTTCTTAATCTAACACCTACGTAGTACGTGCTGTACCCCGCAGTGATAAGGCTTCAAGCTAACCTGGGGATTAATTAACCTTCACGTACGCTTAGTTTTGTTGGCCTGAATACCTGATTGAGAGTTGGCGGCGCAGATATGATATGTTCTACGTACTACGTAGTATCTCTGGCACCATGGCATGTAATAACGGCATGTTTTCATTATTACAACGTGGTTAGAGGCCTGAGAGTCATGAAAACCCCATCGACTATACTCAATACGGCATACCGACGTGATCAAGAAATCCCCGATGGAGGGTTGTTGATATGCTTCATCCCTGAGAGGATCGTATTCTGCGTAGTATATATGGGGTTTTATGACATTATTAGATTTTAGGAAGCTCTTAGTACCAACCTTAGAAGCGCCTCTGGCCTAATAAGTGAATTAGTCGAGTAATCTTTGGTTCCTGATGGATAGGGTTGTTTGAAGTTTACTTGAACTTGGTTATGCCGGTTGAATAGAATGCCTACCAACTCTCACAACTCGATATTTATCAATTGGATATTCCTTGTATTCTTGTATTCTTGTATTCTTGCATTCTCTGTAGGATTGGAGTCGAGCAAACCGTGGGGTAATCACAAGAAGTGCTTGGCATTCCTCGTAACCTTTTTGGGATTACTAAAGTTCAATCAACTAGTGAGAAGTCAATGATTACCGTAATCATCACACTAATAGGCAATACAGACAAGGGCTTACGGGGATACGACAGCTGAGATTCCACATTCGACAACGGATTATAGCAACATCGTTTCAAGGATTCACGAGAAAACAATGTGTGAAGAGAGCCATTACATCAATAATGAGTAACAGTACAAGCGATTCATCAAGAGACGGTTGAGACAGAGTTGCTACTTCAAGCTCTTCCTCATAAATACTAAAAGGCGTAAGGATAAGTAATAACAGCTGCTGTGAGAACGAATAGAATATTGAGTTGATTTCGGTCTGAATATGGTAAGGGAGCATGAGCAAGGTATGGGGTACCTCGGCAACTCGTAGATTGCTAAATTCGAGTAAAACTTCCAGAGAACTTCACGACGTCATTATTAGAGGTCTTCTGCAATGCAGCATCATAAGCTAAGCATAAGCTACAGCTCTTCTTGGTTTACTCAAATATAAGCGAAATAGCTATACTCAGTTCGATTTGCAAAATCCTTAGCTTATGCTACACGCTTGCATACTTATGCAAGCTCGTTGCAAGACCAGAGAAGGTAAAGGCTCTTCTACTAAGATCTTACATCTCTATATACAACCTCCGAGTGGAATACTAGAGTACACCGGGCCTGCCGAAAAACACGGGAAAGACAATGGAACTACAGAATATACTTCAGGCGAAAAGAGGCAAATTCAGGTATCAAGAATACAGCTTGGTTGATTAAAGCACCCGGCCTCTAGTTTATGCTTAGCTTATATTATGCCGCGTTGCAGAAGACCTCTAATAATTATCTGCGCCAATTCCTCAACTATGGTAGGGCACATGCTGTGTTCTGGAACAACATTTTGCGACAAAATCTCAAGATCAGTAAAATAAACCGTAAAATATATCATTTAAATTCTGAGTATGTCGCTCATTAGTGAATGTGTAACTAGCATACAACATGGGATATGCACCAAATTGCAGGTGATTTGCCGATTGACGCGTCATTAGGCTTTAAGTTTCTTTTAGTGCCACCTTCATGCCTTGCAATTGCGGGTAGGGCTGGTTATCAGGCCATACAGATCGCATTACCAAGTGCTTGGAAATGATATATTCAAGGATTAATGAGCGGCAAGGCAATGATGTTGGAAAAGGAAAAATAATTTTAAGGCTTGAGATTTAGATTCTACAAGCTATTTCAAATAGGTATAAGTATGTGCGTGAGAGCAGCGATCTCTCGAAATAAAAAATACTATGCAGCTGAGATGATTTACCCGTCAATCGCAATCGCGTACAGCTTTACAATCGAGTTAGCCTCAAGTGTTGTGTAGTGATCTGCCACTTTCTCTTCCCTTTTCCTGCCCTATCACTTTGCTATTACGCTAGCGTGTAATTTCAGAAGTGATAGTTGGCATGTCAGTTCTGATGACCTCCTAACTTGGCGAGACGTCCTTTGCAGTTTTGCCATCCGAGTATACTGGGTGCTACAGCACTGTACCGTCCAAGCATTAAGAAGCCGTTGCTGGCCATCGTGAGTCCCTGGGACTTCGCAGGACAATGATCGTGCTAAAAAATTGGAATCCTCCCGAATTATGTCTTGCACTGGTCCAACATGCTTCGCAATGAGAATCTTGAATGCCACCTCCGTTACCCCTCACATCTATGCCAGGTTTCAGACTGGACTATCGAGGGTATTTCGTCTGATATCTCCTTCTAATTGCAAGTCTCCACTTAACCGGGTGAGCGTCGTCAGCGGTGTACCAAGCTTGTTAACTGAAGGAAAGGATGGCGGATTTGATGTTCTGCACTCTTCTAGTTCGGTCGATGTCTGCGTGGATCTCCTTTGTCCGCTTTTTCTGAGGTGCTCTGTGATTGTCCCGTTGAGCGATCGGAACAATGGATAATAAGTAGTAAATGAAGCAGCAAGTATTCCAATAAATGGCTCTGTTATTTGGGCAACGTAAATGGGGTAGGCTGAATAGGTATAATTAGCAAATTCGGTTGCCATGGGAGTGAAGATAATAGTGGTTATCCCAGCTGCACTAGCAAATATACCCATACCAAGTAGGCACAAAGTGAGAACCTTTGTCTTTGTACTTATAGTTGGGCTCCTTAATACAATTAAAGGTAGAAGACTCGTCACCCAATCAGCGGCGACTGAAATGCTATATTGAGTGTAGAGGAGGATTTGCTCTACGGAACTCGAGACACAGACGCCGGTGCTGGAAGGACTATAGTAATTCCAGTAATACGAGATTGGCCAGCAGGAAATAACGTTTATCCTGAAGTAATTAATGACGTTGATGATAGTTGTAGTAAGCGCGACGCCGTAAAGAACTCGTCTTTGCCACGGTATTGGAGTTATGCGAAGGAAGAGCGCGCAGAGCGAGATTCTTAATGATATTATGCAGGGAAAGAAGAATACACTGTTGGTATACATATACTAGTTTTAAAAGTTAATACAATAATCAGCAGTGGAGCAGAATTTGAAGCTCTTACTTTGTAAAGGGTTACAAGATTCTCGTCGGAGATAGCATCCTGTTGGCCTCCAAAGCCATATAAACACATCACCATATCAGTGATGGATGTACCTATAAAGAAGAACTTCTAACGTGAGTTATGTCCATAGCACCATTCGGGTCCGTCGAACTTACCAAACAGAGAAGCAGTAGAAAGTCATCAACTCCGAATGCCTTCGATATGAACAATCGAATCCATATCCGTAAGAGTACAGCCAAACAAGCTATGAGAGGTGTAACGATACTGAAGATAAAGAACCCATATCCACGAGTGCTCAATTCCCTCACGGCAAACATTTTGACGATTGATATGCAGATTTACTGCGTCGACTGGAAAAAGATGAAGACATCGTCGAGATGGGTTGGTACCGTCATTCATATAAATCTGTATCATCGAAGCCTTAATGTGCAAAGTCATCCATTTCCGGCGTTGTCGAGATCTGCTACGGCCGGCCATGCTTGAGAATATGCACCATTGACGCCTCAAGTTGTGAAGCTATCCATTTCCGGCATGTAAGGGATTGTTGAGCGTGGTCCATATATTGTATCCATTTCTCACTTGTACTAGGTTCCATCACCAGATTCTCTTCGCCGTTTTCAGAACGGCAAAGGATAAATAAGTTGACCCTAAAACTTGCAATATGTTTTCAGGGACTCGAATACCCAAGGCCATGGTTGAGGCTTCAGAGAAAGCCTGGCGATTGAGCCAGTGACAATGACGATCGCGACCTATTATCGAAGCCTCTGACGTAAAATATTATCTGTTACTCAAGGATTCTGTAAATCATTAGCACTTTATGGCTTAAAAGAGGAGTTGTAACCTGATTCATTGTAAATGACACTCATGATACCTCACTAAGAACGCCGGGCCGAGCTCGGGCTATGGAAGAACACTCAAGTGGCCGTACAGCGTGCCACCACGTCGATAGAACGTGAGAATTGAGAAGTCACTCTACTTTATACTGAAACAATAAAATAGCGCTCCAGTGTTGATTACCAAGTCCCACTGTAGATTATCTGATATACATCTGGAGTTGTATGGTTTTGGCGTTCCTCCTGTACCTGATTTCATATAGTAATGGTAGACAGAGTACTAAAAATGGGCTTCTTAGTATGCTGAATAACTTGATACGGATTTTAAATTACACGTTATGAGTCTACAGATCGCATCGTGTGATTGAGTTCCTTTATCATGTTAGGTGTTTGAGCGTAAAGTATATCATCCAATTCACAACGTGTGAGATTCGCGTAGCAGGCATTCGATTCACGAATTGGGATATGAAAAAATCAATAATAATAGTATCAACATATATAAATTATATAATGTTCAAGCTGGTGAAAAGCCGTATCTTAATTACAACTACCAAGCGCATATTCGGCTTAGATATTCACAGGACGAAAGTCAAAATTCTTCGTCCTCAAACGGTTTACACGCCTTCAATATCGATGCGCTGTCTCTCAGTATTTGACGGAGCCTTTGGTGCTTCAACATGTAAAACTCCGAGATTCAGTGATGCCTTGATGTTCTCAACATCTATCGGATCAGCGAAGTGAAAGGTTCGATGGAACTGATGGCGATGACTGTTCAACGAATCGTTTATCGTAACGGATACTGACCGGCTGGCAGTCAGATCGTTCGCATTTGGATGTTTCTTGCAACGACACAACGGATCAATATAGTTGCCGTCGGAATTATCGGAATTTCTTGTGCTTTCAGCATTGTCAATCTCTTTCCTTGCGTTTATCTTGTCGACATCGAACGGATCGGTGGAGCACTGTTCAGCAAGTGATGGTTCTGTATCTCTGGGAGTCTTGTATGGGGAAGTAGAAAGGGCACCTTCTCCGTTTCGAGTCTTCTGAGGTGGTTTAGCTGGACCCTCGACAGAAAGTGTATGTTGGTTGAGGGCATGGAGTGTCAGATTCTCGCGAAGAAGGCCGGTTACGTCTCCTTTTATGATATATTTTTCGCCATCTTCGGTGACTTCGAAATGAGGTGAACCTGTATGAAATTTATGTAATATGTAATCCTCAAATCCACTGAAGATTTCTGGCATTGACCTGTGGTGTTCAGATTTCTGCGTCCATTGATCTGGGCTAGGAATATTAGATACTGCGCAGTTGTGAGATTAGCTCTACCCTTGCTGGGGAAACTATAGTGGCTACATACTGCTTAGAGTGGCCATTGCTATATTTCTGATATTTATTCATGCGAACAAGGAATATGAATGACAGACAGCGCAGTACAATGATGAATAGTAGCTGTGTACCCGGCGAAGTGCCCCGTTACCTATGCGACCTTATAAATCTTATTGCAAGCAGCTGATTTTCCTTCACATGTTAAAAAAAGCATATTTGTATGAATGAAGCCATGATTGTGGGCTGTTTTTGGGGAATCACGTGACATACGCATCTGATGCGTGTTACTCTCAGGTGTTAACCGGCTTGATTTCTACTACGTACTGTATCCGTTCGGCTATAGTTGACCATTGGTCTGTTCTCACAACTCTGTGGTGCTGCTTATGTAGAGTTGACGTGAGTTGGTACATACGTAGACGCTGCTTGAATAGTCTATGCGTATTATACGCGAAGCCTATTACGAGTCACATGTCTGAGCCGTTCGGTGTGTACTATGTAGGACGTAGCCAAAGGAACCACATGCACACTGACTTCGACTGGTCACCGAGACTACAGCAGGAGGTGCACTTGTGATACTGTAGGTTAGGTGATAGTATTTAAAAGTATCCAAGGATCTTGACCCACCGAGCTCTCTTGTATCCCGTTGGAGTCAAACGACTCTGAGAGTACAAATCGAAATACCCGTATTAGTTTGTAAAAATCATCGCCTAAGGGTATATCGTTTTTAGTATCTGAGTCGTTTGATTCCAAGGTGATAAATCAAGAGAGAGTTGTATAGTAACATGTATACATATCATTAAATTGCATAGTTATTATAAAAGAATGTTGAAACGAAAGTGAAAAAACTATAACCGAGAGCGCTATAAATTGTTATTAATAATGAATGTACTACTAGAATCTTTTAATTTTTACCTAGTACCTAGATTTAACGGCATACTATTACCAGCAGAAGTACGACAACTGCAGCTCAGAGTAAAAGTGCTAGACATGGCCAATCTCATGTACGTGACACTGCTCCAACGTCTTTTCCATCGATATCAGCATCCAACATTACGTCTCCTCTAACCTCTAGCAAGGCCATGGCTAAGAGTGAAAGGCAGACCACATTTGCTCGATATCGACGTCTTTATCACACTTAGGAATCGTGAGAGCGAGAGAACGTAGCATAAGTTGATCTGCCGATCTATAAGAGAGAATGGTTAGAGAGCCAGCTATATACCAAGCGTATTGGACAAAGTTGCCCCATTCCTACTGTACCCTGATTTACGTGGCTGTCTCGAACAATTTGATAAACCTTCACTATTCATTCTTCTTATGAACAATAATAGTCGACATCTCCAGTATTAAATCCAATTACTCCGGCATAATACATCCGTTGCAGCCGTTTCAGAGTTCGACTTGGTATCCGATAGCCCCAGCGACCCCATCTTGCGGGTCGGTAAAGGTAATGCACTCCCCAACGGATGCGTACGGAATCGAATATGATACTCCAGCACAGCTATCAGGCTCGTAGAAATTGATTACATCGTTGCCTAGCGCGTTGGTGCAAGCGGTGATCTTGGCCGAGCTGTACCAGATATTCCAGGTGGCGCACGTGTCGCCGTTGATTTCGATCAGCTTGAACTCGTCCGTGCAGTCGCTATTGTGGTACATCTGGACGTGAGCGGCTTCTGCAGCGGCGTGGCCTGCTAGGGCGGCGATGGTGATGGCAGACAAGAGTGAAGAAAGCTGCATTCTGGGTTGGATTAAGGGTGGTTTGCGATATGCTCTGAGATTCGAATCACAGAGGGAAATGATATGAAGGCTGGATATCTTGATTGTGGCAGCTTCAATGTGTGTTATGCTTTCGAGAGGCGGCATAGAAAGGAGAAAAGCGTCCATTATATACTTGTGTCCCGTTAAGCTGCTTCTGTAGTTCATCAACTTCTTGATCCCTTCCCTGTTTCTCATCAAGTGGTTTGATGCATTCATGATTTTTCGTTCATCAAAACTCCGCCCCTTCCTTCACGTGCCTCCTTTCAATTTCCAGTTTTTTTGTTTCCCAGACTTACCATTTTTGGACTCTGTTGTCCTCTTCAGTGACGATCTTGAAGGCATTGTTATGAGACCGAAACCCCACAATTTATGGAGATCGTGTTTAACGAAGATAACAGAATTCAACAGGCAGAATCGGTGGATGATTCAGCTATGCGAAGTCTCCTACTTGACTGATAATAGGGAATGAAAGAACGATTTCAGGTTATGTTTGCGTGTGATATACGATGATCTCCTTGAATACGAAACATATTATCAGTGGACTATCGGGGGAGAATCTGTCAATTCCCCACCTGCTCAGAAGAATCCACCTTCAAGCTCGAGCCAACACTACTATCTTACGTGCAGCAAGACCAAATCAGTTAAGCATTAGAGAGGCAGGGAGGCCAGAGATTTAAACCCCAGCTCTGATGGTAGATGGGAGCAAGTTATGCTTGCAGGGAACTTACTTTCACATAATTTTATACTTGCGGGGAAACTATTACTCTCACACCAATCTTCACACGGTGCGACCTAATAGTCCAGAGCAACTAGTAAGCCTTCGATTCGTGTAAGGCCGGTCGCAGAGCAGTACCCAGACAATGGCGAGCTGATATCGTTGTCTGCTTATCATCTGTTGTTAAAGGGGTAATATGATATA
The DNA here is from genome assembly GCA_024752435.1 of Allantophomopsis cytisporea. Taxonomy (NCBI): domain Eukaryota; kingdom Fungi; phylum Ascomycota; class Leotiomycetes; order Phacidiales; family Phacidiaceae; genus Allantophomopsis; species Allantophomopsis cytisporea. The sequence goes on from CP103034.1 coordinate 210,855, forward strand.
GTCTTTTAACAATCCTTCTAGAATATTTCCGTACCGGGTTAACTTTCCTAATTAATCTCGCTGCTAGTTCCCAAGTGTAGCAATATGTTCATGTTTATAGCTTTCCAATTCTTCTTAAGAACCCGTAGTATATCTTTAGATTTCGATATGTTTCATTCGGTTTCGATTAGTAGTTGTCCAACCCATTCTATTGAGTTTACAGTATCACTGTTTATATGTATACTCTAAAGGTTTCTCCAACAATTAATAACATTTAAGACAATATGATAGGACTTTGTACTATGCAATATTTCATGCATTATAGGTAACAAGGTACGCAATAAATAGACGCAAGTACACAGCTTCGAACTATTTACAAGGCCGAACCCTAAAGAACATCCGACAATTAACGTAATGCATAATATATGTATCTCCTTGTTAGCATACGTGTCTGTGTGAACTCCAGATGCTTTACTAATAAAGACAAAAGAACTCAAGGAATGTTGAAGAATGATCTAGCAGTCAGAAATTTATAGGGTCTCAACGAACGTATATGAAGGGCATGTTATCCTTCCATCCCAAAAATTCTTCTATTAAACACTTGATCAGCAGAACATGGATATCACTCACCACCAACCTCGTCCTTGGGATCCTTATACATTTCTCGGTATAGATCCTCGCGCCAATTTCACCTGTGTTGGTAAGACACTAAAGGGATCTAAATGTAGTTGTCGTGTTTCAAAGCAGAGTCGTCGGAAAGCAACAGCAGTTTTGGACGGCTTGACAGAGATAGACAGATTGGCTCCTGATCTGACGCAGAAAATTGTGGAGGTGGCCTCTTACCTTCTCTGTCGGCGTTTTCACCAAAATCAAAGCTCAGAAGTTACAGATCTCTGGCTCTCGAGAATTGTATCTAATGATCCTCAGATGAATCTGTCAGCTATAGGGGTAGACTCGGTCTCTATACGGTCTTCAACTGACTCGACTGTTTCAACATGGTCATCTGCAGCAACGAGAGCTACTCGGATAGCTGATGCGTCAAGTCTTACAGCAAGACAAGAAGCTCTAATTAGCCTTCTACTCTCTGGTAAATAACCCTGTTATCAGCCTACTGTTGTAAACGCTCCGGGAGTATCTTTTACTAACAAAGCGACTCTAGTAATCCAGAGAGCTCAAGATTACCAGACACAGAGATTATCTGCTCCGATATCATCCCTATCCGGACCATCTGCAATTCCAGCCGTGTTAATACCTACTTATCAGGAAAATATACCGGACCGCGATCCAGAAGAAGACTGCTGTATCTACGAAGAAACCTTTCCGATTGGTGTGAGCCGAGCGAGATGTCTAAAATGTCATAAATATCTCCACACTGGATGTTTGGAGGAGTGGCGGAGAATTGCAGTCAGACTATCTTGCCTCTACTAGTGAGCTTCACTCCACCATAACTTTACACATAACTGACATGACTTTCGGCTTTTAAGTCGATCCTCCGGTGGTTTTTCTAACGTTCAAACATAACTTCGGAATCGCAAGAGAGTGCAGTATATCGGTGTATGTCAGTGACCTGGAATGTCAGTTGAAGTATCACCAGTGTTTTTGGAGATGCGATATTGTTTTTCCTTCAGGAATAGGGCCTCAACTTCTATGATAAATGCACCATTCATCATTCTAATATTGTTTTATATGCTTCAATGACAAGCCGCCTAATGTTAAATGGGATGTTGAAAATTAACCTGTGAAACTTTCGCGCCCTCAAAGGTGCAAAGTCAAGTGATCATTTGCAGGCGACTTTTTAATGCGACAAATACATACAAACATATGCGGAATCGGTTTCAAATAGCTCGCTTTGGTGAGAAGTATTGAAATGTTTAAAAAGCACTAGGAATATACTATACGTCTGAGAAGCAATCAAACTTCTTGAAAATAAAACAAAAGTGCTTCTATACTGCGGCTTCTACGTGTTCCTTATATCCGACTTCTGTCTGGTAGTATGGGAATGCTCTAAAGAGTCTTGGTGACTTTACACGACAAGTTGCTGTTGCTTCGCCCCTAATTTCGTAGTAAAGGCCCATCAGAAACCTGACTAAATAAGCTTATCAGATAGCCTATTGCGAGCCAATTGGAAGTAAGCGCTCATTAAGGAGTCAATACTCAATTTAAGGTGAAGGCAAAATATTTCATAGCTCAAATAGTCGTTAAACGAAATTCAAAAGCAGAGTAGAACTGGGCCTGTGCAGGTAGGGCTTGTCGGTGAGTGCTTATTTCCCCTTTCAGTAAACGCCTGAATCCCTGTTGTGAGCATATTTCATCCTCACACTTAGATAAATATACCGATGGCGAAGGCGATTACCTGTAAGTATACGTTGTCGGGAGTCTTGAAGTTTCTGCGGGCCATCAATTTTCTGAAGGTCATCATTCTCTGGAAGACGTCGCTTCTGGAAGGCCCTCCATGTGATGAGGCTCTTCACTAATACCTGAGACTGTGTTCACTCTAGCATCATACCTTCCTTACATTATTACTTTAGTAATCACCATGATAGGAATTCGCACCGCTACTGCTTTCCTATTATAGAGCTAGTAGATTATCCGTAGAAACAGCTAATGTATTTGTAATGTAGAGAAGTTTAATATAAATAGTTTAGAAGACCCAAGCTTCATGTCCCGTTCATACTTCTTCTTCTGCGAATATCAAATTGTATAAACACAGTTCAATCAATTGATCTACCTTGTCTCTAATAACGTTAGTACTATCTAATGCTCCTCTGTTTCTATATCGATATCCACTCCATAACGAAACCAAATGTCGCATAATAACTTGCAATGAAATAAAGGCACCTTCTATTAATCCAAGACGATTTATAGTCTTCTACCATCTGTTCTTACTATAGGTTTTTCTATTCCTCTTTTATGTTTTTCTACTCTTCATCTAATGTGATGAATCCTTGAGCAACGCAATTGTTCACTGCCTGGTCCTTCGTTACAAATACTCAGCAGTTCAGCTGATAGGAGCTCATTGTGTCTTGCTTATCGTTCATTGACTGGTAATTACTGCTTACTATACATAGCTACAGCTTATTGATGCTCTTATACTTTACCAGGTGCTTGAACCTTGAAAGTAACATTTAGAGTCTGATATTATTTCAATGGTTGGTAAATCATTGTTGTACGGATATTCAAATTATCGATCACCTTTGAGTTGAAAGTCCCATAAGCTTGAGTGAGCCCAGAGTCGTCTACCAAAGCAATCTATGTGTAACGCGCGATTTTTGAGGTCGATTTCATCGATGAGCAGCTGCGCACAAACACCAAGATCCCTGTCGAACGACCAAAGGCGCATACATAATAGAATCTCCAGCCTGATTTCTTACCCAAAATCGAATCGCGACACTTCCATTCTATTGACCTTAAGACTCGGATCATATTCGAAGCATTTACTTGATAGTCGTACGTTTCTTGACAAGTTCATATTCCATATTCATAGGTCAACAACGATAAAAATAGAATCGGCAACAAAAAACGATGACAGCGACGATAACAACTTGAACCGAAAGCAATTACCCATAAGACGACTAATCGTTCAATAACCACGAGATTTCTTCAAAGAATACTTCGAAGAAATGTTTCCCTCTCCCTCTCCCTCTGAGGATCAACTTGCGGAAGGTGATCATTTTAGCGGACCTGAAAATGTGATACCTTCCCGAAAATCACAACTGACCAAGCCCTGGCGACAGGAGCGCTTTTCGACGAAACCCATCGAAAACAAAATAAATATTGGAGCTTGCAAGGATTTTGGCGATGGACCTATCTACACATGTTCAATGTTAAGCTCTACAGAATGTCTTGAGACATTCAATAATATCAATGGTTTATACGACCATTGTTCGCAATATCATCATCCATCCTTCCAGATACTAGCCAAGCCAGAGCGTCTAGTGTGCTCAGAGTGCGATACCTACTCACAGCACAGGAGTTACACATCCTGTGGGTGCCGTATTCCTCTCTCGGTGTGCATATACGGCTCCAAGAACGGTACATCATCCACTGATCCCCAAGAGCAGCAAGACCTTTGGCGTAAGAATCCCATCGCTCTTCTGGCTTCTGTAATAAATGAGTCCAATGCTGTTTCTCATCTACAGCCTGAGTCTAAGCCAACCTCCAAATCAGAGTTAAAGTCGAGATTGACTCCTGAATTCAGTATTTATGCAATGTCAGACTCCGAGGAGAGTTCAGAGCTAGATTCGGGTTTTGAGATCGAAGATACCAGATACACCAATCTTACATGTCTAAAAGATATTGTACAAGATGAAGTTCAGAAGATCTTAGTGACTAAGGATAGCCGAATCAGACAGGACCTGTCTCCTGTCACTGACTCTCTCGTGTGTTTTATTTTGGAAAGCTTATGGTCTTGGTTCGAACCTAGATACACGTCCAACCTCACTACCTGTACGAGTACTGCCTTTACACCTTCAGGCCCCTCACAAAATGGAAAGGATTCTCGAGGGAAACCATCGAGGAGTAGTGAGCAGGGTGGTAAAAGAACGCGGCAAACCGACGATGATGAGAAGGGAGACGAACGGCAAACTAAGCGTACAAGAAAAGTGGCAGTTGGAGAAGATACTGGAAAAAAGCGACAGAAATTTGCATGTCCATTCCGGAAGCATAATTCTAATGAATATGGTGTTATGCATTGGAAATATTGTGCTCTGACATCATACCCGGATATATCTCGTCTCAAGTTAGTGTCTGGTCGTTGAAAAACAAGTAAATGGCTAACACTCAATCACAGGGAGCATCTGATCCGAGGACCACATCGCATATGGGAGTGTGATAGGTGTGGGAAGAGCTTCAAGGCAAATCGAGACAAGGTCAAGCACGCACGAGAAGCAATAGCCTGCGCACCTGTTGTTGGAGAGCGCGTTGCGAAAGCGGGAATAAATCAAGATCTTGTGGATTGGCTTAAGAATACAGGACAATCATACACCGAGGAAGTTGGTCAAAAATACAGGAAGCAGACAGAAGAGCAACGATGGTTTACAATCTACAAGAAGTTATTTTCTTGTAGTGATGATGAGCTGCCATCCCCATGTAAGTGTTGCAGTCTTTACGTCTTATTATACTTGATCCATTTCGAAATATTATGGCATTCAGGGACTAACATATAGCAGATTTTGAGGCACCCATCGAACAGAGGGCCAGACAATTTAATTCGGGAGATATTGGAGACTTTCAACAATATTTTCGTGAAGAGCTCTTGCGAGACTTTCGAAGACAGGCAGCGAATTCCTTCGAACAGGACTTAATAGATCAAGTATCGACTATGTTTGGCGAATGCGCATCAAGAATATGGATGCGGTACATCGAGACATCCACGAACAGTGGCCTTTATATCCCGGAATCAGTTCAGAATTCTCAGAGTGGTTCAAGTCTATCACAACATGGAAACAGCTTTTCCAGCTCCGAGGTTCACATGCTCACAGATGGCTCGAACTTCAACACTGGTGCTTCTGGAGAAAACAATATGAGAAGCCCAAGCAATAGCGATATGCTTACACATGATATTGGTTCTCCACAAACGGAACCGGAAAATGGCAGTCCTTCTCAAAATCTAGCTGTGCCATCACAGGGCCTATTCCAGATACCGGAGCTCTCGGATGCTAAGATACGAGAGAACCGTGAGAATCAGGTGGCGGAGGATACCAGGTATAGCGGCCCTAGTCCAGAACTGGATTACGATATGGGTATGGCCTCTCTGGGAGACTTCTTCACTGAAGTCGCGACCCCGGGGTTTGGTGATGGTACAAGTGTTAGTGGTGATCTGGGTGTCGGTTGGAATGACTTGAATGAATTTAGCTATGATGGTTTTGATATGGGTTCAAACGCGTTATCAGGACAATGAGCAGTCGAATTCAAATCTTCTGCTGGAGAAAAACTCTTTAGACCTGTGGCGGAATGGGTAATTTACGATATGTAGGTGAATATAATGAGAGCTCTCTGGGATGTGCTACGAAATGAATACCGTAAATACATTCTACATGGGTGGATGTTTTGCATTTTTCAATTGGAACTACTGACTTCGAAAGTGAGCAAGCATATGGATCACTTCCATTATCGTGATCTTCTAACCTGACTGATGTGCATACAGTTTAACAATAACTAGGTAATTCCTAATCTCTTTTGACTTAACCTGTCGAGAAAGACCAAGCTGAACGTGTCGAGCTGTTCCATCTCATTCGCTAAGCATACAACTTGGCCAATATGAACGAGTTCTTGTTACTATCGGCGTAAAGGCCACTCCAAATGAGTTTGTGATTTCTACAAAATATGATGCTACCTTGATGTTCGTTTTACGTTTGTTGCTTGGGTGTCTATGCCAAGTAGAAATGAACTAACTCACTCATGTGTGGGGGGAGGGGTGCACTTTCATATTGTATACGGGCCTGTGCGTTCCTCGAACATAACAACCCTTTAATGCATGTTCAGCGGACACTGTATAATCCTATCTTACTCATGACAGCATCATGAACCAACAGTATAACCAAGTATGCACGTTACCTGGTAACAGCTGAAACGAAATGCTGTGGCTGGCTGTATGCTTGAGGGACCATTAGGTGATATGAACATGTAGGATATTATAAGCGCTGTCAGTGCCGGGGGCGTGTGAGGGGAAATGATTCACCCGTAGCTGCTTGATTATCTGTCAGGCAACAAGAACTCGTAAAATGGTATTTGAGACATTAGAACAATCGTGAGAACGTAAGTCTGTAGGATTTCCTACTCCACATCTTTATATAGGTAAACAAAATGAGTCCTCGGCCGTGAAATCTCGTCGCATTTTAGGCGTATAGCGCGGATTTTGAAGAAATCCTGAGCGGTTCAGGTGTGCTCATCATTGGCCCACACTTCAGGTTGTGGCACCTGCGGGATGGCAATTCTCCAGTTGCCATTAGAACCTTGGAATCTAGTAGAAGGACAGGTCCCAAACAGCTGCCGTTAGAGCTGAGGGGAACAGTTCTTCCTTCTCGCTAAGAGAGATAAAGTCAGATGTTATTCGCAAATGTATCTCCTCTCTTACTGCTCACTACGTGACATTGTACTAGCTGCTCAGAGCCTTATTTAGAATCCTCGAACTTCCGGTTATTTTGCGAGCATCTCATATAGGTTCTTTTATGTTCTCGTGACTATCCTTACTGTAGCTGGTTAAGAGAATCTCAGTCCGGGGCGATGGCTTTCTCTGTATCATCTCGTGCGGATCTCGATCAGTTCAGCCATGATAGCTTACGGCATCGTGCAGTTAACATCAATCACTCTATCATCGAAGCACCATCACCTGTGGCCCTGCTCGGATCCTCAGAAGCTCCAGACCTGTATGCTAAACTCAAAATATTAGATCGAGAAGCTTACTGAATTCTCTGGTGGGTTCGAAGTCCAAGAGCTTATGTATGATATTCAAGAGCTTCTAGATTGGATATTACCAAAACTTCGATTAAAGTTCGATATTCTAGCTTTACTCAAGCCCGAGCTGCTCAGAGTAGTCCTATGGACACTGGACGACCACAGAATCACGACCCCACCCACGTTGTGGCAAGGGATGAAGTCGGCGAGTCTTCTAACTCAATTGGCGATGGCCTTCCCAAACTTATGTACATAAGAGGCAGCGGAATTCGGACGAAGTTGGAGTTACGCACAATCGATCTCAAAGATATTAGTACGGATCGCGAACTGTTCCAAGTGCTAAGAGCAAACCTATGTGGTGGTCCTTGGGAGAGGTTTCTGCGACGGCTAGGCATCAAAGCTTTTACAGGATTCAATTTCACAAAGGTGAGATTCTTTTGCGGTTTTCAAAAGTGTCTGCGACATTTAACGTTGTGTTCAGTTTGAGTTGAACAAGTCTAGTGATGTGATCCTGACCAGGTATAACGAATTGCCACCTTCTGATCGAGTGGATTATGAATATTCACCACGACCACCAATATCCATCCCACCGATACCTCCTATTATGGTCATACATTTTCTAGGGCATCCAGACCGTTTTCCTCATGGTGCTGTTGTGCTCAACCAGCTACCTAAGCTTAAGGGTCAACGCGCAGCAGATGCAAAAGAAGTGTAGGGAATCGAGATTGTTGATGCGATGAATTTGGCGCGGCTTTTTCTTCGCCTTTGTGCCATTTCGATACTCTTCACTTGGATATCCACTACAATAATATCTGGGACGCTGGTTGCGAATCTATTTCAACCGTGCTGCTCAACAACGGACGACGCTCGCCACGAATATTACTTTCTTTATCCTTTCACTTGGAGCACTCCTCAGCTTATCTACGGTCTTCTTGTATGCATCATCTTCCAGGCTCCCATAATATCCAGCATAATATTCGTTATTCAGGCGGCTAAACGTCAGGGTCGGACGTCGCATAGTAAGCAACTGGAACAAGCTATGATTTCTCAACAGCTATTAGATCGGCGACAGATGCTTCGATCTAGAGATATCCAGGGTCCAATATTCTCTCTATAATCTTAAGATATACTATACCATATTTACGATACATCTGCGCTGTATGGCAGAACTTTTCAGAATGTCCCTTTACGGACCCTATTTCGGGGAAATCGGAAACAAGATGAGCGAAAGGTCAGCTGTGTTAGGATTCCCTCTCATTATATTCCCTTTCTATGATCTATGCTAATAAGCAGTAGTCTTGTGGTCGGAATCTTTACATTCCCGTCAGCATGTGGGAAAAGCAACTCCAGAGAGAATTGAAGAGAGCAGCAAAAGCAGAGTCATCTGTTGTTACAAAAACAACTCATGGCAATTATACAGGCCTACGCTCAAATGACCCTTCAAAACTTCAGAGATCTGCGGACCCGGGCATAGAACTTCAAGCTCAAGGATCTAGGGCAGGTAAGGTTTCCAACGAGGAGCATCAGAGCAGTCCACAATCTTCTGTAGAACAAAGTGGTAGCAGTCACAGCCAGCCAAGCGACAGCAGCACCAATAGCACTGGGAGTAACAAAGATGAAGATGGAGACGGGGATGGAGATGAAAATCAGAACGGCAGTGATGATGCAAGGGCCCAATCTACAAACGACAATAACATCGGGAACTGGGTACATTTGCTTTTCAAAAATAGCCACCGCCCGAAAGCACAAGTCATTGCCGATATCACAGATCTCACTAGTAACGATGTGGCATTCCAGACTCTGAGTACCTTGTTCCATCAACGATGGGGAAGTTGGCGTGCATCTGTTGCTATCAAGCATATACGCTTGACAAAGGTAAGACATTTCCGGTTCATCTGCAAATCATGCGTGTTAACAGATTTAGTATCAACTGATCAACGCCATTGGAACGGTAGACTCGTTATATGATCCTACTGACTGGCGATCAATGATGCCACCAGAGTCGGACAGCAATTATGCGTATAGCTGGCGACCACCGCCGGGCGCTGTGGCACCCACGCGAATTGATCCGCTTATTCCCGACCAGTTTCTATACCATGTGTTTACGCATTCGCAAGCAATCAGAGAAGAATACGCTGGCGATGAGCTTCAACGTCGGTTGCCAAAAAGGAGAACCCCTTTGACAGGTAGAGTTGATGGAGGATTCCCGATAGGGTGGGGTCTTGCATGGGAGGAAGGATACAATTGGCAATTTTTCTACCATTGCGAGTCCTTGATTTTCTTCGCTACGCTAGGTTTTGTGATTACGTGGATAGTCGTGTGGAAGAAGGAGGACAACGTGTCGACAGCTTTTACCGGAGGGGCTTTCTTCCTGGCTGTTGGTCAGCTGGGATACCTCGTGGCTCATGCGCTCTCAGAATGGCTACAATTCTGGAGATACTAAGGATGGTAGGAAGCATAGAAGCTAGTCATTATATATGAACGTGATCTAGGTTGCAAATCTACCATTGTTCCTACTCCACTACCGCGGAAAGGGGCTTTTATTTGTTTGTATCTGGTGAGGTCGGAGTGAATTCAGTAGCGGAAAAGAACATCAATACACATGTACCTAGGTATGTAGTAGATAGAGTTCACTTCAAACAACAACACTAGTACGATATGACGAGCTCATTGCATGTGTGCAGGACGGTAGCACGTGAGTTGTTAAGCTTGCCCTCTTGTCACATGTCGTACATCACATGCTCGGAGAAGATGATCTTTCACGTGATTTAGCATCACATGATTGCAATGCACATGCAAGCAGCCACTCAACGTTCCTTGCCTTACGTAGTGCAGTACTGTATGTACCGGGGAACTTTCACATGCCACCAGCAGCAGCAGCAATTCACGTTGGAATCCAACGCTTCGCAGGGATTTGACATGTGCTTGAGGCATGACGGATCATGCAATCTGAGAAGAATCTGATGGACCACATCTCTTAACAGCTGTCACACTCACACTCACACTCACACTCATACGCATACTCACACTCACACTCTCAACTCACACTCACACTCATCTCGTTGTATCATCCATTCGTATCCCCCTCCCCACCACCCTCATGCCATTCTCAAGTCAATTCGCATTCTTCATTCGCTGTTTTCATCATTCATCCGTCCAATACACCATACAGAAAAGGCCATAGGAGAATACGATCGGACAAGATAGAAGGATCATGCTTGTTGTTTCTCTTCCTTCTTTGCCTCTCATCCAACCCTCCTAGTCTTTCTATTCATCCTCTTTTACCTCTCCCTCTCTCTCTCTCTCATTCTTGAAATGTATGAAGTGTGTACCTATGCATATACATACACTATGCAATATACATGACGGACGATATCTACCACAGTATACGTATCCATAGCTATATGCGAACGAGGTATTCTACATATTTCCAATCGTCACATATATATCCACCGCCTCCCTTCCCAGGGAAAATGCATATCTCACCTTGCTTGATGATGATATAGAAATAAGTTTCTATTCATCGTACAGTCCCTCCCCGACACCATCCATGCCCCTTCGCCTCTGACTACCTCGAAAGAGATAATTCTCCGTCTCAGCGCAGTCGACCATCCCTCACATCCATATACATCATCTGCCTCTTCGTGCTCACTCTGTAATCCTCTCCTGCTTCATTCCTTCTTATCTACGCATAAGCAATACATACCACTTCTCCTACGTCTCATTCTTTCAATCTCCCAACATCATCGTCATCCGAAAGACTCTTCACACTTTTTCGAAACATCCGACGTCTACGTATATCAATCAGCCTTCTGAGCTATTACAATCTAAGAACGCCATATACAAAACTACTTAACTCCAACATCCCCAACAATCCCCAACCACCCCGCACACCCCACTCGAGAAGTCAAATTCCATCCCGCGCGTCTTATAGCTTCACATTTCCGCCATCGCTCTATTTGTATGCCGGCGGTCCGCGTCACTCATCTTTGATGAGAAGAATTTCATTATTTACATGCCAATTTCAAGATTCTCGATTCCTGTATTCTTTTTCTCCACCGACCCAGCCATGTCGAACGCTCGACCAAGACCATCAAGCAGAATAGCCCCACGACCACGACCACTATCCGCTGGATTTGTCGAACCAGCGAAAAATTCCATGCTCTACACTATGCTCCCCTCCGCGGTACAAAATCGTCTCCCACGACTGCCGTCCCTCCGAAGATCAGTGAGTATGTATGGTATCGCTGCATCGCGGAAATCCCGTGATGGTTCAACTTCCAGGCCCCCAACGCCGCCGCCGGGTTATGCATCCGCGATGGTGCTGAGTGGAGCACACATGACGGACGGGCAAGGAGCAGAAATGACGAATTTCTACGCGGCCCAGCAAGTCGAAGAGCGCTCTGCCCGACCACAGCAATCGCTCGAAATGTCTGAAACACAGAGCGGCATTGGGTGGAAATTCGCAAACCAAGGTAAGCGACTCTTGAAAACTGCCTCTTCATATCAGACTAACAAATCCAGGCCTCAACCTCTTCGGCCTCTCCATCGAAGAGTCCGCAGCTATGTCGCAAGACCCCTCAGCCGGAAACGCCTCTTTCTCCCGCCAGCTGTATATCCACGCTGTGACCTACCTGCTCCGCGGCCTGCCCACCGACCTAACGCTCGACGAGCAAATCGGCGTTCGCGGCGCCCTGCCCAAAGGTGTCGTCGAGCCACTGCCGCTCAAACCCATGAACGCACCCGCGCAATCCCCGCATGCCCGCCAACCGCCCTCCCTCCTGCACAAGACGCTCGCCAACACCATCGTGCAGATCTTCGTCCTGCTGCAGTTCGTGATGCCGTATATCAAGTACCTCCTCGCCACGGCGTATCAGTATGAGCGCACGCATCACATCTCCGAGAAGATCTTGAGGAGTGGTATGGATACTGTTGATAGTGTTGGGAAGAGGAGTCTGTCGTTTACGGGGACTATTTATGGCCTTGCTGATGGGCGGGTTGGGCAGGCGCTTGCTGAGACCACCGGGTGGCTTGTGGAGGGCGTTACGGGGGGAATTCATGAGGGGGTTGGGGAGGGGTTGAGTCTTATGGGGCAGAAGAGGGGTGATGGGGAGGCTTGAGGGGGTTAGAGATGGAGATGGTGAGTTAGATGGGGAATGGTGAATTAGATGGAAGATGAGAGATGAGAGATGAGAGATGAGAGATGGGAGATGGGAGATGGGAGATGGGAGACTGGAGATGGTGACTTAGATTAGATGGGAGTAATGGTGATTTTGATACCCGGTTGGTTGAAGGGACGTTGGATTTGGGAGTTTGGTATGGATTAGATAAAATATGCTTTATGGTATCAGTACAGACATATAGAACAAATTTAGACAGCAATGCCGCTGGAAGCCAAAGTTATTGATGCATCAATGCATTTGTTTATCATTAATTTCTTGCCCACCTCAATTCCACCCTTTTCATTTCGCATTCCTACCTTGACCTTTTCATTTCACCCCTCCTCTTTCCATCAAGTTGAGTGCACTGAGTTTTCGGATTTTTGACACCGAATTATCATTGTTTTTCAAAATTCATTCCAACTGATTGAAAATTATCGCTGATGGCTTATCTAAGTTTATCGTCGCGATAAGTACGTCCCTTCGTCGGTTGTACGAGAGATCTTCCGACACCATAATGGACTAAGCCTGATAAAGCATTAGCGTCAGAAAAGTCACTTGGTGATAGTGGAATAATGCGATTCTTCCTTTGCCGTCGAGCAAAAAAGTACTTTTTGCATCAACATCTCTTCTCCATCCCTATCCTCATCCTTTTTCCATTCAATCCAAATCCGAATTCACTCTCGGAATAGATTGTCTGCTCAAAAGCAGCTCCTGCATTATGTTCAACATCTGCAGAAGAGGCCCTGCCTCAATTGCTAGAATAACACGACTTTCTACCTCCCTCGTTCAAAAGACTCGTCCTTCTACTCTTCTCGCCACTAGAACTCCAATAACCTCCATCGCCACAAGACAATTCCACATCTCAATTGTTAACAGACAAAATGCTGCTACACAACTGGAAGTCGACGAGGTCGATGAGCGCGGTTACGCGCAAAGTGAGGAAATCTCGAAGTTCCAAGAATTATCAGACAGAGGACTCGTGAGCAAGAGAGTTATCGATGAGATCACGAGGGGTATGGGTCATGAGACTATGACCGACGTTCAAAGGTTAACTATCAACCAGACTCTCAAAGGCACTGATATGTATGTTACTAAAACCTCTCCATTAATCTTATTTCCATGTACTGATTATGTCTTAGTATCGCACAAGCACGTACCGGAACCGGAAAGACTCTTGGTTTCTTGATTCCAGTTGTGCAGAGTGTTCTCAACGATATGCCAGAGCTCAATGAGGCACCATCGAGAGGAGGAAACTTCCGTAATAGCAGAAACGGCAGAGGTAACGATCGCGGTCCAAAGGCAAAGCCATCCGATATCCGAGCCATTATCATGTCACCAACTCGAGAGCTCGCTGAGCAAATTGCTGTTGAAGCCAAGAAGATTACAAGAAATACGGGAATCAAGGTCCAGGTCGCAACTGGAGGCAACAGCAAGATGGCAATGCTTAGAGAAATGCAGCGTGATGGATGCCATATTCTCGTTGCCACTCCTGGACGTCTCTACGATCTTCTCACCGATCCATACTCTCGCGTTTCTGCTCCAGAACTTACCACCTTTGTTCTTGATGAGGCAGACCGTCTTCTCGATGATGGTTTCTCCAAGGATATTGAAGAAATCGTGAGAATTCTGCCAGACAGAGCTGAAAAGGATCGTCAAACTCTTCTCTTCTCTGCAACCATTCCAAGAGAGGTTATGAGCCTTGTTCGCAAGACTCTCAAGCCTGATTTCCAGTTTGTGGAGACCGTGAAGGAGGGCGAGCTTGCAACGCACGAGAAGATTCCTCAGTTCGTAACCAAGGTAGCCGGTTACCAGAACGTCTTGCCTGCCGTGTTCGAGCTTGCAAAGCGTGAGATTACTAAGTTTGAGAACAAGGAGGAGAACGTTAAGCCATTCAAGGCTATTGTATACCACTCTTCCACCACCAACGTCATTCTTGCAGCTGAAGTTTTCGACCTTCTTGGAACTGGCGGTGGACGCTTCGCAAAGCATCCATTATGGCCAGCTGAGATCTCTAACATTCACGGTAAACTCTCTCAACCTCAAAGAACCAAGGTAGCAGACCGTTTCCGTCGCGCAAAGTCCGGCATCTTGTTCTCTACCGATGTCACCGCCCGTGGAATGGATTTCCCAGGTGTCACACACGTCATTCAGATTGGTCTTCCACCAGCCAAGGACCAATACATCCACAGAGTAGGCCGTACCGGTCGTGGTCACGCCACCAACGGTGAAGGCTGGCTCATGTTAACCGAGACTGAGATCAAGGTGGCCCGTAGCATGCTTCGTGGCATTCCAATCAAGCCAAACGACAGCCTCGAGACCGCCAGCGTCGATATGACCAAGGATGCACAGCTCCCAGCTGAAACTGCCGAGATTCTCCAGACCGTTGCTGAGGCTACCAAGAATGTTGACCGCGAAATCAAGCACGAGGCTTTTATGGGTCTTCTTGGTGTTAACACTAGAGTCAACGACAAGCAAGCTTTGCTTGACGATATGAACAACTGGGCTAGATATGGATGGGGTTGGGAGGAGCCTCCTGCTATTGGCTCCGGAATGGCCCAGAGATTGGGCTTACCTCGCAGCGGTGGTGGTGGACGCAGCAGTGGAGGAGGATTTGGTGGCCGTGGAGGTGGGAGTGGAGGATTCGGTGGTCGTGGAGGCGGAGGGTTCAGTGATCGTGGAAGCGGAGGATTCAGCGATCGTGGTAGAAGCTCTGGAGGATACGGTGGTGATCGTGGCAGAAGTTCTGGAGGATACGGTGGTGACCGTGGCAGAAGCTCCGGAGGATACGGTGGTGACCGTGGTAGAAGCTCTGGAGGCTACGGTGGTGACCGCAGCAGAAACTGGTAAATTGCTAACGTCATTCTGGAAAGATCTATCATCGGCTGGGAAAAGTGTAGGAGTAGCTGGTTGTACTGTGTATCATAGGGAAAAGATTGAGATTGGGTTGGCGTTCATGGCGCCTCCGCTCTATGCGCGGTCGACTTATTATAGATAACTCACTCCCTTCTCATAACTCCTTGACTAGATAGGGAGTGGCTGATATCTGGGACGGCTTTTTTAATTATATATCCATTCCACTTAAGGTTATCATTTTCCAAAGAGTTCTATAGAGTATGAATAATGAATCAAAATTCTCGAAGCCCAATGCAACCTCTTTACTACATGAGGCCGTGTCTTAACAACACCCAAATACAGCTTCTATCTTAATTCCACCAAAAACTGACACTGAAACTCACACTCAAACTCCGCACATAATGCCACCACCCAACTGGAATATACAACGCATCCCCTTCCTCCAAAACACAGTCCACAAACGGCAGCTTTTCCCACCCCCCAAACCTCTCCCTCTCCTTCTCCTTCTCCTCTAGACTCCCATCCCACCCCTCCAACACCCCAACATCCAGCTCACTCGTATTCCCCATATCCACACCCCCATCCTCCACGCCCCGCGCATGTAAACTCTTACTCTCTCGCGGCGCATACAGCCGCACGTACTTCGCCCCAACAACCTGCGTAAGGATATTATGGTACGGATCCACGTGCAACGGACTGATAGTGCCAGCGGGCCCGAACCACGCATTAAGCAGCGGGTCATCGAGGCGGGCCATCGCAGCGTGAATATCTGCCAGCGGCGACGATGGGTGCGGGGGCGGCGGGTCACTGTAGCAGTAATCTGGAATAGAGATATCGTTTCGCAGAGACGGGATCTGGCTGAAGAGATTGTGTTGTGCCAGGTAGCCCGTCTGTGGCTCTTCGTCATCTGCATCTACTTCGCTGCCCGTCTTGCTCTCGTGGTCCGCGGATGTGGCCCTGCTTGGTGGGAGCGCTCCTGAGAGGTATTGGGACAGGAAATCGCGCATGGGCAGGATTCGCTGCCCCCATCCTTCGTCGACGTAGCTGCGTCCTACCTCGACCGGGATCAGGCGTCGTCCATCGAGTGTTCGGGAGAGGAGGTATGATGGCTTGTTCCATGGCCTCTCGTGCCGGGCCGGCCAGTGCGAGATGGCGTCCGTGATAATCAGTGGCTCGGGGCCCAGTGAGGGGTCAGCTGGGTTGTGCATGTGATTCTCGAAAGCTGCGAGAGATAGGGCCTCGCGCCTTGGAATGGGATTCCTCAGCTCGGGAATGAATGTCTTTGTTTTGGAGAACGTCTCGTCTTCTTTCTCGACTCGGCGTCTCTTCCTTCGTGGTTGATCTACGTGCTCTTCGGCTTCTCCTTCGGTGCAGAATGGCTCTAGCAAGGCCATGATCTCTTCGATCATTTCTCTTCTGTCGTCACCTGGAGCTCCAGCCATAATTATAGCCATGTCTAAGCCCTTGATTATTTCCTCACGATGGCTGGCATCGAAGCCCGTCTCAAGAGATTCGGTACCCACGTGACCCTCCCAGCTGCCTCGTAGGGCATAGGCGCAAGCTTTGAGGATTGAAACATCAGTATATAACCTCCTCCAGGCCGTGGGGACGTCTTTGAATGGAAATGCGTAGAATTTGTCATTGGCGAGGCTCAAGAGATCAGAGAGACGACGGTGAAGAAGATCCCAATCGCCACTTTTTCGGTGAAGAATTCGTCCTTGGCGTTCGAGGAGGACTATTATTGCTCGACCACATTCAAAAATTGAATCATTGCTTCTGGTTGTGAATGGAGAGCTATTGTGGTCCGCATTGGATTCTCCAGAGGGTTGGCAAGTATTGGACAGAGTGTCATCTTGCTCTTCTGCTTGAAGCTCAGCCAGTATTCTAGTACAAATACGCTGACAGCATTCCCGCATTCTCTCGAGACTTTGCGGCAGCTGCGCCATCCTTATTATGGATTCTGCTCAAGTAGTGGCTTTCATAGCGGTTGGAAATGGCACTGAATGAATACTCTTGGGATAAAAGGATAATGAGTATTGTGAATCGGAACTCGACGAGCAACAATGTAGTTCTTATTGAATCAGGACCAAAAACCTCTCATTTAAATGGATCGGAATCCTGGGAAAATAATCAGCAAGTCTATGTGCAACAATTAATCTTCATTGTAGTGAACAATAACACGTTTGTCATTCACTTGAGGTCCCGAAATAGTTTTGCAACTATAAAATACTGCAAAACCTTTACGTATATTGATTTCAGCAACACTATTCTTTTTTACGGGATGAGCACCTGATGATTATCAACCATGCAGCCCATGACCTTCGTTTGTTTGCAAAGTGAATATATACTAAAATAAGCGAGCAAATATCAAATCAGTTAGTCGAAATGCCGGAGTGGTTAACGGGTATGACTCGAAGCCTCCGCTTCTGTTATCATATGGGTTCGCCCGCGTAGGTTCAAATCCTGCTTTCGACGTTTTTAGCTTTTTATTTCGTGGAATGTTTTGTTTTTGCAGGAGATGATGTTGTGTTATCACGTGGAGATACACATATTTATATATTTTAGTTCTTAATTTTTATGAATCTGGCTACAGAGGAGTCGGCAAACTTCCTCGTAGGAACCGTGTCCGCTTGACAGGCACATAAGAATCACCAATTTCTCACCTTGCGCTCTGATTGCAATGCTAATATGGCTTGCCTATGCGCCGGCGAATCTCTAATGCGAGCTTCTATATTTCAGTCGATGAATTAGCTAGGCAGCTTTGAAAACTCCTACGCTACAGTAAAACCTGGGCAATTCGGACTCCTGATAAACCGGTCCCTTGGTGGTTGACCAGGCTTTGAGTGTAGATTATTGTGAAATCTCCTATTATACTGGAATCTCTTTATAATCTGGTACACCAGATAACTGAAGCCAAAATTTGGGTTATCGAGAGCACTTATCCGCAGGTGAATGCCTGAAATATGCCTGATTCTCAACTCTAGTTAATGTAATTGGAAGTCACTTAGAACATTCGAATCGCCCTTGGGTGATGAAGTAGTCACATATCATTTGCTATTGATGTTGTTGAAGAGAAACATTTTACTCTTCATTGCAAACAATGGAATTATGTGACTCTCGTTATCTCACTACTAGCCGTGTACGGGATCTAAACAAGTGGTTCTAGACCCGTTAACGCTAATTGTGTTGTATCCTGACCTTTGGTGAAGTGAGCACAACAAAGGTACTTTCTCCTTAAGTGTTTGAGATTGCGGATCTACTTTCGTGCAATCAATCCAAACATGGATACGCTCCCTGTCGAGATCTATGATAATATCCTCAAGCAGCTCAAGCATTCCTTGAGAGGTTCCTGGCCGCCGTCAACAAAGCTTACGCCGTATTCTACTATAAACAAAAAATGGCAACATGTCGTCGAGCAAGACATATTCCGCCACGTTCGGGTTGGCTCAATAGAGCTGCCGAAGTTAAGAAATGTTGTGAAAAGCCGGCTTGGTGCTAGTAGACGGTCTGCCATAAAAAAAGTATCATTCACGATTAGTTACCATCACGGCATTTGTGAAAAAGGCAGCATGGATGTTCCTCAACGCAGCGTCAACAACATAATGTTTTCGAAAAGCCTAAACGAGTTATTCGAGCTGTTGGAGGAATTGCATGGGAATGGTACGACCAGGAAAGATGGAATGGGCTGTATACAACTAGAGCTTCAAACCGGACTGGAACGACTGATGAGTGGTCTTGGCGAGGAACGATACGTATCCTATCGATACTTGACTAAAGAGGACAAAGAAGAATATGAGAAAGCCTCACAAAGAGAACCGGCATATTTGCGTTATCACGGGAACCTAAAAGCGATACCATATATCTCATCACTCTTGCTACGCGAGCATGTGATTTGGCCGAAGTCTTTGATGCAGATAGTATCTCATATGGAGAACTTGATACATTTTTCAGGGTTATTCGACGATAGCGAAGACCGGAGGATTACTTCACGCCAGAACTATAGAAAAGGTATTTATTTTTCAGTTTTTGTGCCAACATACTACTTGTACACGAAGTAACCTGCATATAGCACTTGGGCGAAGTCTCCGCCTACTCCCAACAAGCCTCCAGCATCTCCATCTTAACATGAAGTGGGACGGACCACTATATGGTGGCTATTCACCTGGTCAATCTGCACTTAACGACGATTCGGATGATCTGTGTATTGGAATAAGGCAGCTCTCAAAAAGACTTGTCACCCTTTCGCTTCATCAAATATGTATTTCTCCAGCCTTATTTTGGGGTGATAATATTATGGATACGTCAAATTCTCCACCACTAAAGCACTTCTATGTCTGCTTCTCGCCCGTTTCGTCATCCGGTAAATCTGATCCACCGCTAAATCTCACTGATTTTACAATTAAACTCACAAGTCCTGTCTAGGTGAATGGTATACTCTTCCAGATCCTAATAACGAAAACGATGGTGAACGAACACCAGATGAAACCCTGCAACGCCCGCTGTTTAACGAGCCACTGCTAAACGAGCTTTATGTCTCTGCGGGTATGGCAGTTCATCAAATGCCCAACATCGAAAGACTTGAACTAGACATGCACCAAAGTCGACATGCAGGTGAGTGCCGATTTACTCTATGTCCTGATACGGCCCGTGAATGCTCGGCCCTTTCTTGGGTTGGAGAGACCCCGTTTAAAGTGGACGACGATGTATGGGAAGCTTGGAAGATTGAAAGAAGTGCAGTTGAGAACATTGTCGATGGCAATTTGTATCATTTGGAAGCTGTTGTACCATGGAAAGGTGGAAGCAAATGATTATCCTCCCACCATATTTATATCTCATTCCTTAGGAGGTTTGTGATGAGAGCTCGTTTCTCCTTGAGAGAAATAAAGCTATATCCAGTCCCAACTCAGCGATTTAATTGAAGTAAAATATCGCAGCCTCCTGTTGGAACAATCTGTCTCTATATGTTGATAGTACAGCTAGATTGGTCTTAGTACACTCGTTATAGGTACCATAACAATGAGATCATATGTTTGTGGCTGGAGATTCTTGGTGCGATTTCCAGAAACAGAATCTTCATTATTCCAAAGATTGTACCGTAAACCCATTGGTATCACGATCCCATATACCAGTACTGAAATTCTATTGGTTGAATCAAAAAGAGTGAAACCCATCAGTGCAATGATGGGTAAGAGCTATAGACATGTGACCAAGAGCTGTCATCTCTTGTATGTATTCTGCATATAAGAGAATCACTTCCGCAAACTCATATATCCTTACTGCTGAATTGCATTCCAGCACAGGTAATGGCAGGTCTCTAATTCAAAATACATGTAACTCTATCGTTGAAGTTGGACTGATTCTTAATCTTGTTTCAAAAAGTGATGGCTCTGTTATTTCTACAGTGATATCATCTATCGAAGGTCGTAAAGTCATAATCATAGCCCGCCTAAAACCACTCCAGCGTTTCAATTTTGCGGACGTTAAGCCTCAAAGAGAAACCCACCAGCGCATTATTAAAGTATACTGCAACTCCAGAGAGCATATACACCATTCAAACTAGCTTTACCCACAATATTATGCCGAGAAAACATCAACCAAACAAGCCCCAGAATCCAGCACGGATGCCTACCCCTCTTTGGCCAGATGAGCCACCGACCAGGCTATGAACCGTATCTGCACTGATAGATCTCTTATTTCTGAGCGCTTCCTCTCTAATCATTTCCTTCTCCTGCCAGAATGCATCTTCTTCCTCATGCTCTTCCTGATCCCCAGTTTTCGTTCTGTTTGCTCGCGGTGTATTATCAAGTGGGCCCGCGGAAGCAAAGCCAGAACTTTCCTGTGGAGGCAGAACTGTGCCCATAGACATCGCGCTTGGAACTGAATTATTGCTGTCTGTAGAATGGGAAGTTCGAGGTGAATTAGTATTGGAACTCAAAGCGGAGCTAGATATGAAGCTCTTCCTCCTTCTTGATCCTGTCGAGTGTTTTCTCATCTCTTTCCAAATTTTCGATGCTGGATCGTCTGAAGGATTGTAGTCTGATGTTTCAAAATCTTTAGGCCTCACATAAGAGCTATGGATTTTGGGCGTTGAGTTCGTGGAGAGCTCTTTATTGTTCTCGTCGCTATCTCTCGAAGGTATCAAGTACGGATTTCTTGAAAACCTTAGCGGAGTAACATTGACTTCGGTCCTGGCTGTTTTGAAACTGGCCATGGATGTAGACGTAGACATCTCGGAGGCCAAAACCGTATCTGAACTTCTTTCAATGCTTCTCCGACGCACAGTTCCTATGTCATAGTCGGTATCTTTGGTTGCCTGTGTTGGATCCATGATAGTCCATGAGCTCATACGCTCAGTGTAGTGACTCAATTCAGCTGGCGTGAGAGAGGATCGAAGTACATCATCAAACATAGTTGAAGAGGTGGAGTTGTTGAGATTGATGCTAGAGACTCTACCACTCCACGAAGAAAGAGAGTCATTCTTTGGTGGCAGGAGTGCGATTGTGGCTTTCGCTTCAGTTTCCAGTCGAGTCGCATGGTAACTGCAGCCAGCTGGTAGGCAGTTTGTATCATGATATTGGAAAGAGGTATGGGTGTATGAAATTCCGACACAGAGATATTGTAGTTTAACGAGACCAAGTTGAGATGTCAGATCATTGATCAGTTCATCGGAGGTGGCTCGAACATGGCCATTGAAGGGCGAGCCAAGTTTCTCTGTCGCAACTATCTTTACGCCTAATAAAAATAAACAGCTATCAAATGCGCCAATGGACCTGTTGTTATGTCAGATATTACCTATGCCTTTTAAATTGGTGAACTTACAATGATTGGGTAGGAGCTATTACGTGTTCGACAGAGTGGCCCAGCATGTTCAAGAACGCAAAATCAATGTCGCGAATTGTGCCATACTTGTCTTTTTCTGTTAAGTGTCAGCAAACAATACAATAATAGTGTATTATCCGGCTCACCATGCGTAGAGGTAGGCAAAAGTTTTGTTGCATTAGTTTCATCTCCTTCAGATATTGCCATGGAGGCGGGCTTCAAAACTCCTGTGATCTTGACAGCGACACGGAGCATATAATCCTTATCTGATCTGATTGTATCAACTTCCGGAAAGATAGATATTTCAGGTTTCAAGATGTATGGAACACAGATCTCATCCGATTTTGATATGGGCTGAAATATCTCGGTTGACTCAAGCAGTCCTCTGGTCTCAGACCCATCCTTTCGGCTGACAACACTCCACCCACAATCCGCAGAAGTCCTAGCGGGAGAAATTTCTGAGCCTAATTTTGGTTGGTAGTCTCGGGAAGCAGAGCTCCTGGAAGTAATAGAATCGTCTTCCCAAGTAGCATCAATCAAAGCCGGCTTTGAGGGTTTGCGAGATTTCAAACGTAAACTACCCAGTCCATCTTTGGCTCGTCTAAAAAGCTTCCGGCTTGTGGAGATCTTACGTTGGAGATCATCTTGTTCCTCTGTCGAAGGCTTTGACACCTTCTCCAGGGTTGTTGTTGAAGTATTGGTTGGTATAGAATGAAGTCTTAACCCAGGATCTGATAAGTGATCCATGTCATTTTGAGAGCTCTCTATACTGTGATCAATGCTGGTGGATTTCATATGACCACCAAGTGTCGCTGAGCTCTCGACAAGTTGCTTTCCAGAGAGACATTCAGCATCATTCTCTGGAGACTTTCGATTCCAGAATAACGGCTGAGGATGGTTCTCCTTGGTTCCTGGAAGCGTGTCTGACTCTGAATCAATGTTTGACTTCTTGATCATTTCCAAAATTCGACTTTCCTTTACCCTTGTCGAAGAGTAACTTTCATCTAGGCTTGGAGCTGACTTTTTGGCATCTCGCTTCTTCCGAATTGTCAAACGACCGTTCGATACGTATGGTGGACTCGAATCACCTGAAAGATCAATATGTAACGCTCCAGCACTTGATATCCCGACCAAGTCTGATTGCACTTGTTCTTTCAACTGAGCATGGAAATCCGCACCCCTAGAGGCTCCGCGTCTTGGGACTGCGACCTCTCTGATCGAGTGTGAATTCTTGATGGTCTCGGCACGCTTGACGATACGAAGCGGTTCAGGTCTGGAGACTGAGGATTGGCGAAACTCCATTGAAGACGGTCCTGTCTACTTGGATGCCACGTCTCCGCAAAGAACGTATGAGGTGCTCGGGAATTTTGTGCTGCTTGTTGTAGGGCAGGCTTCCGCTTGGGATTACGTGGGTAACGATCCTCGAACTGGAGTTGGCTGCTTGACAAACTCTCGAGATCGAAGAACGAGTCTGCGTAAGAGCTGGACCGGTCTGAAGGATTTCTACGATGATGCCTTTGGGTATGCCACGAAAAAGATGTGAATACGCCTTGAACACGGTGAACTGTAGTCTTCCAAATGTCTGTGGTCTTTATCGCAATGAAGGCTGCGCTGCCGGCAATAGCGATAGGAATGAGAATAAGAGCGCCGACTACTCCAGTTTCCGTGTTGTCGTTGCTCATAGCCAAGAATACGGTAATTCTATCATATCCTTATGAATTTGTGATGATGTTTGAAGAGTGTAAAATAAAACACTCGGACTGATGTTGTTGTACACCAATAGAAACAGGGAAGGGACGACTTCCCAACAATTGAAAGTAGATACTACGTCCAGTTTGTTGAATTTCAATTCAAAATGATCACAGTGTACTGTGTGTCGTAACAACGCTTTTCCTCTGTGGATCTTATCTTGATACATAGGAAGCTTTTCTTGATTCTACATATGCAGTAACGAATTCCTCAACTTTGTAGTTCTTTACTAACAGAGAATCGAAATGAGAATACATTGTCTGGTCTAGATTCGTACTCACACACTTTCCAGTCTTTATTTCCTTGCACAGCGTGTAAGTATTATTGCGCTCCAACGTATGACTTATACTTTCGTGATCTCAATCCATCTCTTTGACCTGTTGCACGTTGCACACACATGCTTTCAGCAATTTAGCATGACATCTGGTTGATCTTGAGCAAAAAAGTTCACAATATGGATCACCAGATTGCTTAGACCCTGTGAAGAGACGCTCTTGAACAGCTCTGTCAAAAGATGACAGGGCACAGCTTAGGAATCATCAAAACTGCCATTACTACAGTCTACTTTTCGCTCAAAATAGATATGCCCTTTAAACGCCATACCAGAACGTAACTCATCATCAACCCCTCATAATAGCTCTAACGTCCCAGACGAGCAGCCTCTCATCCCAGCCAACCGTAGCACACCAGCCCTCGGCACCGAACAGACACCAATCCACCCCAGTAGCGAACTCTGTATGTCCATCCATGCGTCCCAGTTCCTTCCCGGGCTGTCCCGTCGGGATTGCGCCGCCTGCGCCTAGAGCAGATCCATCTGTCCACACCCGACACGTCATATCGTAACTTGCGCTCAGTAGTACATCGCTCAGATGCGGACTCCATGCTAATCGTCGAACAGCATACTCGTGTCCAGGTAGAATAGCTACTGGGCCAGCAGCAGGATTCCGGATGTCGAAGGTACGGATCAATCGATCGACGCCAGCTGTTGCTACAATAGTGTCGCGGTATTTATTCCAGTCGTGCGTAAGAGCCTCGGACGGCGCAAATGCCTGGCGGTTCGAGCCTATCGGTTGGAGAGGATTGGATGCCCCAGCTCCGTGTATGGGGATCTGAGTGACGAGGTGGTTGGACGCTGAGGCTGGAGTGCGTAGATCGAAGATTCGAAGGTGAGAGTCTGACGAAACAGCGGAGAGAACTGAAGGGGAATGGGGAGAGAACTCTGAGCTATACGTGCAGGAATGGGTTGGGAGTGTAACGATTGATGCAGGACGCTCTGGTGACCACTATGAAGCTGTAAGTAACGCGCGGCAATATAGATAGATTTTAAAGCCTACAATCTTTATTGTCCCATCCCATGAACTCGAGGCAAATGTATCCTTCGAGACCAGATTCCAATGCACCGAAAACACCTCTCTATTATGTTCCTGCCATGATCGAACTGGGAAGTCGTTCACAGAAATATCATACAGCTTCACCGAGCCATCACCACATCCTACCACTATCTGATTCTCATGCGCCTCGGACCATGCTACATCGAAGAGCGAATCTTGGGTATCATACCTGCGGGCATTAGCATCTGAGCACTGTCTGATACGCAGATAACATACCATTTCTCAGCTTGAATTCCTTGTGCTGTCAAGCCCAAGATATACAGTCTACCATTACCAACAAGCCCAAAATTGGCAGAAGCGGAGACAGCGATGCGGGAATCGAAGAACGGGGAATATTTCACCGCGTAACCTTTGAACCCCTTTGTACGATACTCTAACATCCCATTCATGTTGGCGTGCTCATGAGGTGTCGCGATCGATGGCTGCACATTATGCGAGCGTCGTGAAAGCTTGGAGCATGTGAGTGACGATGGTGGGATGTAAGGCAGGCCCCGCTGCCGAGGCGATTAAGCTGCGATAACAGGCGGTGAGAGCTGGCAGAATATGATATCTGGGGAAATGCGCCTGATAGCCTATTGGTCACTTCGTAAGCAATGAATTTGTTAGAGATTCCTTTTCTATAATTTTGGGAAAATCAATCTCACGTCGCCATGATGGGGTGACAAGTATAAGTCCAACGGCAGTCCTTCAAACTCTGTTGATCCAAAAAACAACTAGGGAATATGGATCTCAGAGCCTTCTTTTGATAAATCTTCTTACTTTCCCTTTTGTTTATTCCTCACCACGTTTTAAGACGGAACACAGCGGCACCTCAGCACAATGGATCAGTTTGTTTCTCGGAAAAGAAGAAGATCGCCTGCGCGATTATCAGAGGGGACTGAAATACACGGAGGAGAATCTTCGGCGATGTCATCAACAAACGAATCAACAAACGATGATGATGACTCCACAGACTTCAAACTAGCGATGCTTTCATCCCTGCATCCCAGCGTAGATCAGCAAACCTTACTCGACATCCTCCTTGCACACGATGGTTCTCTTGAATCCGCTTCACAGTCTCTTATTCTCCGGCCTCAAACGCCTCCTACCAAACCAATTTCAGGTCCAGGATATCAAAGCTCGCTATCTAGTTTCGCCACCCAAGCAGAATCAAGCGGATCGCCGAGCAAGAGACACAAACCCCTTTCCAAGAAAGGAAAGACTTTGAATCTCTATTCTCCTGAGGATATCGCAGCTCATACTCCATGTTCCATTATTCACAATTTTCTTGCTCCTCAGGAGGCGAATGAGCTTCTTGCGGAGCTGTTGGAAGAAGCTCCTACTTTTGAGAGGATGACTTTCAAGTTATTCGATAATGTTGTCTCGAGCCCTCATACTGCTTGCTTCTATGTTAAGGATCGAGAAGAGCAAATCAGGCAGAAAACTGAGTACATTTATAATGGTGACCTCTTAACGGTAAGCTCAGTGTTCCATATTTCATACAATTTTCTCTATTGATTTCTTGGAGAAACGAAGAGAGCTCTTTAATGAACTCCTTCAAATCGAATCTTTGGGTCTTTGTGAATAGATCACCTGAGAGCACACTGTTGATTTTTGTTAATGTAAAGAGTCTGAGTTGGTGCAATGTTGGCCTGTCTTAGAATAGACGGCTCGAAGTACCTTGGAAATTTCAACTTTTGTTGTACACTCTCAATTTTTTCAGTTACGTCTTTGCTTGAGATACTCATAGCATCGGTGGTGAGAGCGTTCTTTTCAGCAAGCTACAAGTGGTGCATTCTAGAAATTAAGAAATTCCCCTCACAACTCTACAACATCTCAACTTTTGATCTCTCGCTAACAAAACTCAGGATGTACGACAAATAACCCCACACATGAAAGCAATATCTACAAAAGTCCAAGAAGCCGTTAACGCCGAAATCCAGAAACGAATAAAGACGCACTACCCCAACAGTCACAAGCTAAGATACCAATCCCCGCATCCCTGGACACCCAACGCGGCCTTCGTAAACTGCTACGCAGGCGGACAAGAGAGCGTAGGCTACCACTCAGACCAACTAACGTACCTCGGACCACGCGCCATAATCGGCAGTCTCTCGCTGGGTGTTGCGCGGGAGTTCCGTGTGCGCCGGATTATCCCTCAGTCAAGCTCTACAGGCGACAAGAAGGTGAAGTCCGCAGAAGAAGCGGACGCTGAGGGGCAGATAGCAATCCACTTGCCGCACAACTCTCTGCTGGTTATGCACGCCGAGATGCAGGAGGAGTGGAAGCATAGCATTGCGCCGGCAACGGCCATTGATCCGCATCCTTTGGCTGGAAACAAGCGGATCAATATCACATACCGTGATTACAAGGCAACATTGCATCCAAAGCTTACACCTAAATGTAAGTGTGGTGTGCCGACTGTGCTGAGGGTCGTACAGCGGAAGAGGGAGAACCATGGGAGATATTTTTGGATGTGCCATGCGGGGAACGTGCCGGGGAAGATGGGCTGTGATTTCTTCAAGTGGGCGGTTTTTGACGACAATGGGGAGCCGGTATGGGGGGAGACGGAAAAGGGATAATGCAACCAATATCAAAACACCTTTGTGAAATGACCTAAACATAGCCATGGCGGGTGACTTTATAATACAAAGGCACTCGCAGTCCCAAGAAGCACAATGAAAAGTCCCATTGCCCTCCAAGAAACTCCTACTCGCTTAGCGCCACTCTTTTTCGATGTAGCAGCAACAGCAGTCGAACTTATAGTTGAGCCCTCAGCAGAGCTCTCAGCAGAAGTATGGGTTGTCGTAGTAACCACACTAACCACACTCTCCCTGGTACTCAATCCCAATGTCGTTGCGGGCACTGTTGTACCGGACACAATGGATGTGATCTCCACCGTAGCCAGACTAGTCACTTCCGTAGTGAAAGCTTGACTAGAAATGACAGTCGTAATTGTCAATGTTGGTTCAAACACCGAAGGAAACACTGTCGTCTTATCCGGTGCCGTACTCGCCGCAATGGTTGTAGGCAACTGGGTACTAGCTGGCAGCGTAGTCGTATATGTGACCGTAACAAGATCACCGAGGGCGCTGGCGGGTATCGCCCCACCAATGCCGGTACCCGTATATTGACTTGGAATAGACAGAGTAGCCGTATTAGGCTTCTTGGCCTCGTCGGCCGCGTAGATGTTCCCGGTTGTGCCGTTCGCCAACGTATACTCCCCGCTCTGTAGATTCGCTTCGTCGCCGTTATAGGATGTGTAGGAGCCGGTTTTAAGTGTACCGTATGCGCCGTCGGGTAGGTAGTAGTTCGTTGTGAATTTGTCGTAGCAGAAGGGAATTGAGAGGCTAGACATCGTCAGGCAGGTCAGGCTGCTGATGCAGCAGACAGTGGCACCGCCATGGGCAATAAAGGAGCGCTTCTCATAGTTTGGGAGCGAGGAGGACAGGATGTCTATGTAAAGGTCTTCCATTGAGCTGTCCCCAATCTGTGGCGTCGATGTTGTTGTTGCATCTGGTGGCGCGCACATTGTGTAATCTGACTCGCAAGAGCCGATGGTTGATAAATTCGGAGAAGCTGCGTATACTCCCAAAATGAAGAGAAGAAAATGAGGACGCATTTTGGATGAGACTGAAATATTCGACGCGAAAAGAACGCGTTTTGAGATAGAAAGAAAGAAGGGTTTTGATTTAAAGAGACTGGGCGTATATAATGCGCCGTATACACAGGCAACTTAACAACCAAACGAACGTAGTTGAAATGAATGAGCAAACACGACTCAGTCGTTTGGGAAATTCCGATACGGATCATATATCAATTGGAAAGAAAGGAGTAAAGAAAGAGAAGAATTTGTAGATATTCTCAGGCCACCTGTTTTGGTTACCTACTGTAACACGACACGAGATTGCCAGGCCGAGCTTTGCATGCGCCGTATTTACTGCAAGGGAGATGAGATGACATGTAACATAGCGAATCAGTGATATTTGGCACACGGTTAAGGTTGGACGGGCGTGAATCAGATCGAAAATGACTGGGATTTGTTTGTGGAGATGGTCTTGAGTGGAGGATGTGGAGAGACGTTGGCTAGGATTTGGATCCGTTGCCGATGAAAGAAAATAAACATCCCGGCGTGCATTGAGAAAAGTTATCGGAATCTTCGAACCCCTACACCCGATGGACGTGGAGACAAAATACAACCCGAATGCAAAGGAGTAAAGGTATATACTCTGGAGTCATTATGTTTACTATGGAAGGGTATTGCGAAGACTAGTAGGAGGTGAACGTTACTCCAAGCTCGACGGAAAGCTAGTAATGTGAAGAATTGTCAACATGAGTCGAGAAAACTGGTGATTCTTCGATAAAGAACATTGTGCCGAATTGTTGGAAATACCCAGGTACTGAAAATGTTGCGAACCTCAAGTTCTGATTGAGAATTACAAGGGATATATAATACATGATGAGAGGGGTACCTTGCCTCCGTCCCGCAGTAACCCGTCTGCATCACGCGAGCCAAGCATCATCACCAACAATCACAACTTCTCGACTTCTATCGCCCGGTTCACTTATTATGCTTTCATAATCCGAGACTTTTGAAGACCTTGTTGGATTCGGAAATCCATTCGTCAATCTCTCACGAACTATCTTTCTGTACATGTTACATTAGGCCCTCACTAAGTCACGATCTCCAGGTGTTGGGATAGCTTGTTAGAGCAGTCCAGTTGTGTTACCGTCCATCATGCTGCTATTGTAGATTAGAACCGCTCCCAACCCCTCGTAGAGCTCTGGTTCTTCTGTGTGGTCAGAATTCATACTCTGGGATATCTTCAGTGCTTTCTGGTATCTCTCCTTTGCGTGCAGGGAGACCATTATTGATCAAACACTCCTTGAATAAAAGTGCTACAAGAGACGTACACGGCCCCTCTAGTATTGTATGTAGTAGAGCATGACATCGAGATTATAGTAGGTAGTATCATTTCATTGGAAATCAAGAAGTTATATAGCTAGCTTTACTTATCTATAAACAATGAAGACGCAAGGTCGTTGAGTATACGGAGTACAAGTCATAATCTTAGAGCTCAGTTCATCATACTCGACGCCTCCACATATTTGAGCATATACACATAACAGAGAAAATATTCCATAACGGTATCTATCACCCAAGCCTTTCCAAATACGCCACATCTAATACACAAGACTCATAAACTGCCCTACCCAACAACAGCCTTACTACTCAGACTCTCAAAGAAGCCAGCTAGATCCTCCTTCTTAACCTCAACAACAGAGTGTTCAAAAGAGTCAATACGCACTCGTGCACTGGTCTCCTCCACAACCTCCTGAAAAGCATTCCCGAATTTATTGCGGCCATAACCACGCACTTTAGGCTCATCCTCATCCTCATCCTCGCTCTCACTCTCGCTCTCACTCTCTTCACTCTCCGTCTCCTCCTCGCTCTCCTCCTCCACGTCCTCATCTTCATTCGCAATCTTCCTCCTGGCGGCTTTCTTCTCCTCCTTAATCTTCGCCTTAGCAGCCTTCCTCTCCTCCTTCAGCTTGATCTTCTTCTCACGCTTCTCCTTCCGCGCTTTGACTGCGGCTGGATCCGCGAAGCCAGCCCCACCTCCGCCACCACCCATGCCGACGACGACATAAACGCCTCGCGACTCGTTCAGGCAGGCTACAGCGAGTGGTGTTCCACGTCCACCGTTACCGATCTTACCTTTACTTTCGCGCTCTTGCTCAGCAATTGCTTCGCCGATCCAGAGTGCGAGCTTGGTGAGGGCTGCTGGATGCGTAAATAGGGGGACGTCAGGACCTTCTTTGACAACACACATGCGGAAGGCACGCAAGTGGCGGATTTGACGTTTTTCGATCAAGGAAGTGCCAGTACGGAGAATGGCACGGTAGAGGTGTTGAGCTGTTGGGAGGGCTGCTTTCAGTTCTTCGATTCTGGGTATAGTTAGCGGATAGTTTTTGTGTAAGTCTGTTGGAAGGCTGAGTGGGGCCTCACTTTTCAAGAGCATCAAAGGCATCCCAGAACCTGCCTACCCACTCCTCGCCCTCTTTTGTGCCTTCTTCATCGGTTGTCTCGACTTCCTTCCCTCTATCCCACCCATTATTTTCAATAGTGGCCACACCCTTCTTTCCAACTTCCAGGATAGAACCCACCACAACACCAACATCTTGAGCACTTAATGTTGCACTCCACCCCCAGCTCCTCACAAAACCCCATCCCTCTTTATTTCCCGAGCTATTGTCTGTTTCCGACCCAGGTACTAGATCATCTAACCCATACAATTCCCTATACTTGAGAAGCTTGGCCCGTAGATCCTTTTTCACATCCATATCCATATGAGTATATGATTGCTTGCATTGCACAAGACTTACACCCATCTTCGCAAGAAGCTTATGTAGACGTTTTCGACCAGTTTCAGACCAGATATGCAGGCGGGAGGAAAGGTACGGCGAATGAAGCATGCTGTCATATAAACTCCAATGCCGAATAAGAAGGAATTTAGGTTCAGGGGAGAGACGAATGCTTGTGTCTGTAGGGCTTCGTGCTGTTGTTGGAATAATACCATTGCCCTGATTTGAATCCTCTACATTCAAGCGGCGGACCTCATCACGAAGAATTTGTCTAATTCTTGCGCCACGAGAACCAAGCCAACCTGTAGGTTGAGTAGCAGCAGATCGTGAGGAGACAGCTACACCGGCTGATGACCGACCATATAATTCCATAGAAGACACACCAACAATGGTAAGCCATAACAGATCATTATCTTCTCTTCCAAGATCAGATGCCAATGAATACATCATGGATGCAATTGGCTCTGAGTAAGATGCTCCTAGTGAATAGTATGCTCGGAGAACAGCCTCATGCTTTCGTCGGAGTTGAAGTAGACGCCGTCGTAATTTGCGAGCCGATGGTTGTTTTGGGGGTTGTGCGGGCGAAGGAGAAACGGAACGGTCGTCTGAGAATATGAGAGCATCAGGACCATTGATGGAGAGTAATCCTCTTCGTCGTCGTGATGGTGACTCCGGTATGGGGCTTGAAGAGTTGCTGCGTCTCCTTTGTCGCGGTCTATCATCATCCTCTTCACTACTATCCTCCTCATCACGATCCGACCAAGACTTTCTTTTTCGATTTGACCGTGAACTTGGTAGAGCTGCTTCATTGTCCTCATCGTCTTCACTTTCACTTCCATCACTCTCTTCATCATCAACTTCGGGCATTTCAACAAGAGCCAGATACGCCTCTCTCTCCTTGTCCAATTCCTCCTCAATGTCTCCATCGTCAAACACTATCACGCCACCCTTACCACTCTTATATCCCCTACCAATCTTTCCCCCATCAACCCCGGAAATCTGCCTTGGTAAGTCCTCCCCATCCACAGGTGGCAAAACTGGAGCTCCACCAAAGACATTTCCCAGATTCCAAGGCCGTCTCGCATCAATGACCCAAAGTTCTACACCTCCATATCCAGTCTCGCTCTCGTCATCCACCCCAATCAAACCACCCAGGTCAATCAGTCCACCGACTCCCAAGCACACCACGACCCCACCACTACCACCTTCCATCATCGGTCTGACAGCCTCCTGGCCCGCTTTCTCCAAGTCGCCATAACCCGCAATAGGCTGGATCTTATGGGGGATATAATCGCGCTTGAGGAGGTGCGTAAGGATGCGGCAGCCACACAAAGCGTCTGGTTCGAGGGCAACGAGAATAAGAACAGGCGGCGATAAAATATGGTGGGTTTTCTGGAGGTGGAGGTAGAGGGTGGATATTTGAGATCTAGGGAGATACATGGTCGCTCTTATGAGCGGCAGATAGTGAGAAGGCTTGGTGGTGAAGTATCAACACTGTGCGCTTTGCTGTGTTGTGAGGGTGTTGTCCAGCATTCGTCTCAGGCGCGCACGAACGAACGCAAAGACGCGTAAAGTTGATTCGCGTTGAAATTATCGGCGAAGGATTGCCATATTAATGTGTCGATGTATGTTTGGATACGTCGTTGATGTATCTATTGATTGTAATACTACTCGAAGAATGTCGGTAACTGTCGAATATTGGTGTTTTGTGGGGATTTTGTTGTAGATGTGGATTTGCTACTCTTTTGGTAATGCAGTCGCGATATCTGGTCGACGCGACTTGGATGGACCACTTTCGCGTGCTGATGTGAATTGCCCGCACTGAAGCGAAGGAAGCGCGAGGCACGGGCCAGACCTTGCTAATTGACTTTCAAAATCACAACACCATCGTCATGACATGAAGTATAGTAATTGTATACGTCATCAAGTGCTACAAATATGGTATATCAAGGTGGGTGAGTACGTCGCTGAATCGACAACAGATGAAACTTATAATCTTTTTAGGATCTCACAACAGATACAGAAAATACGAGGAACAACCGAATGATGCCAATTTTCAAGACCGAGTTTGTCGCTTGAAGTCATCGTAAGAACCGACTTTAAGCGTATTGAACAAGTTAACAACTACCTTATCTCATTTTCCCATCACCATCGAGACTTCGAAACTTCTCATAGCGTCTAAGGAGTTATCCGGCTCAGATCAAACTACAGTGCATATGAATATCATCAAGCAAGCCTGAGACTGGTTGCAAGAACCAAGCGGTAAACTTGCGCTGTAGAAAACAGAAACCAAACTTCCACCTTGACAACTTTAAAATTTGAAGTATATGCATTGTTACTGAAGCCACCCATGGCATAGTATACTGATGGCAAGAACTGAAACAAAAATGTGTTCATTAAGGTACTGAGGTATATATGCATCTTCCATGCAGCGTGACAGATCCACCCCAAACCCCACCTCACCACTTATAATCCACCCCACTCTCATGCTCCATCATATCAAAAGCGGGCTTGGCACTGAAGAAGCCCGCCGCCTCCGTCCCAATAGCCTTAAAAGTATACGCCGCATCCTCTTCATCGATCTTGACCGTCTCGCCGCCCCTGCCACCAGCCGCCGCATCAGCCATAAGCTGAGCATGACAGCACTTCTCAAGACTCATGAACCAAAACACCGCCGCCTCAATACTCTTGCCGCAAGTCAGCAAGCCATGGTTCTGCAATAGCGCAGCCTTGCGATCGCCGAGCGCAGCTGCGATAGCTCGGCCCTCCGCGGCCGCCAATACAATGCCCCGGAAGGAATTGTACACGGCCAGGTCGTTGTGGAAGGCGCATGAGTCTTGTGTGATCATGTCTATGCTTCGACCAAGTGTGCAGAAGGCCCGACCGTAGATCGAGTGCGAGTGCGCCACGCAGTTGATATCTGGACGTGCCGTGTGCACTGCGTGATGGATCATGTAGGCCGCTGTATTCAACAGACGACATGGCCCACCGTCTACTACTTTACCTTCATGGTTCACCCGAATTAAGTCGGACGCCTTGATGATTGGCCAGGCGACGCCAAAGGGGTTGACCCAGAAGGAGTCCGGTTCGACGGGGTCCTGAGTTGTAATTTCAGCAATTGCAATTTGACTTGGTTATGAGTATTTGTCGGCTTGCGATGAAAGAATGAATATAGAGGGAGCACAAACTCTTAAGGTGATATGGCCCGCAACGCCCTCATCGAAGCCATTTTTGGCAAAAATACGGAATGCAAGGGCAAGTCTTCCCTTGAGATATTCTCTCTCCTTGTGTTTGTCTTCAAATGTAGGGGGTTTCGGGAAGGCTAGCTGGCCCTCGATCTTGATTGCTTGTTCTTCAGATACACCTGGCTCATGTACAACGCCTGCGGCTGCGTCGCCATTTTTGTGGCCTTTCGAGGTAGCTCCCAAGTCGACATCGTCGTTGGTGTGTGTTGCTGATGGAGGTGCCATTTTGAAGGTTGAGGATGGAATCAATAGACGAAGATAACAAAGATTGGTATGATGCAAGTAAAAGAGAGCGAACGGTTATTGAGGTGCCGGGGTGACTTGCTTATATTGATATTTTTATTCCTCAATGATGTATTTGCATATTAGTGGATACAGTCAGACAGGTTCGATACTTGGCCAATCTCAAAAGCTTTGATGGAAATCGTCAGGATATAAGCCAAGTTAATCCCCAGTCGAGTGTCTTGATCGGCATGAGAGTCGGAGGGCGAGAGGGGTGGTCAATTCAAAGGCGTCAAATGCCTATCCATTGCTTATCATTGGATTATCTCCGCCGTGGTGCGGGGCACTACAAGGCTAATGCCATAACGCGTAAGGACTAACGGTTGTTGCTATCCGATACCCCACGACCTCGGTGACGGGTAAACAGCGGGGTGAGAATGCGGATGAGACCTCAAAACTTCGAGTCGAAGATGAGTTGTAAATGGTTGATCTAATCTATGTCCAGATGAATAATCATAAAACCGCTGCAACATCTGCATTAAGATGTTCATTAATAGGTTTACGGTTATCAATGAAAGAGAATAGTAATCTGCTGGCCAGATTCTGTTGAGAAACTTGATCTGACCGATGATCTAAATCCGGAGGTTTGTATTATCATTGAGTTTCCAATAATAACTGATACCGTTAGGAAGTGATTGTGACCAGCTCTCGCTCTGCAAATAAGCCGTTGTGCCACTTGATAAATCTTGCTTTTTATTTGTGAATTGTCTATCATATGAAGTAGCAGCATTGTAATCGTTAGGATCATGCCATGAAGACACTCGGATATTACAAGTGACATAGTAGGGGTACAGTGCATCTATGTTTACAGTAAGAAGTGAAGTGAACCTCCGGAAGACAACGTACAGATCTCAAAGTCATCAACTCTTCCTTGCTTTTATTCTGTTTCAAATCCAATTGCTTCTTCGGCGGACTCATCTTCGACGTGACACAAGTAAATCTATAAACAACTCCCGATACTTGTAACTAGACATCTGTACAACATACTGTATCTTTGCAGTAGGACCTTCACAGACAATGCCCTTTTGTGATACTTCTAAATCACCTTTCATATTATTACAACGCCTATATCGCCATCTTACCAGATATAAAAAGTTCCCGACTATCTAATTCCAAATTTGTGCAGTACCCTCTTGTGAATGTTAAGATTTATAGTTATCGTCATTCGAAATGCCACAGGTATGGGCTGTTCTTTTAGTTATTCACTCTCAAGGTTTGGACCTTCATCGAATCATAGATTTTGTGAGTTCTGGTCTCTGAAGTGCCATCTCTTAGCATGTACATCACAGCTTACGATAAACTTGCCTGGCGGAATATCTGCCATCGAGATAGAAAGCAGCTTCATCCACTGATTGCTCCTGTCCCACATGGTAGCACGTAGCCAGCATATATAGATATACGTATACTGCAAATAAGTCTTTCTATGGCTCTAGGTCTAGAAAAGCTCTTGAACAATATGTGTGCCTAAGTACAGAACGATTATATTGCATCATAGCAGCACAGATAGCAAGGCGTTTCCCATTTGAGATTAATTTCTTCAATATCATTTGGTAACAAATAGCCACCATACTTTTACATTCATCGTGATAGGCCGTGATCCTTAATCAATCTCGACATCTGGCGAAAAGAAAAGGGAAGAAATGAAAAAGAGACATAGGAAAAGATCCAAGCCAAAGTCCAACCCCTAAGTGGTATAGATACAAATACACTGCCATCGAAAGCCCTCATACGCGATCTACCATCCCGTCTCATGTCCGTTTACTGAAAACCCCCATTACCACTGCCACCAAAGAAGAACCCATCAAAAAGATCAACCTGGTTTCCCTCACTGAAATCATGATCCATACCGTCCCACCCCAGACCAAAGCCTAGATCAACTCCAGTGCCCATTCCACCACCCCATTCCTGTCCCGCGATACCGCCGCCAAAGCCCTCGATTTGAAAGTCCGCGAGCTCTGACATCTGCTGCTGCGGATAGAGGTCAGGATTAGATGTGGGCGTGTTGCCTTGCTGGCTCTGTGGAGGATAAGGCTGTTGCTGCTGTGATCCCGGCGCAGCCTGTCCCTGCTGTCCTTGTAGCCTTCCGTGTGATTGGCTCGGACTCGGGAGTAGGCTGGGGTCGATGGCGGAATGGGAGTCTGCGGACGGGGAAAGGGAGTAATGGTGTGGAGGCATTTGTGGATATGGGGTCTGCGGATCCGTGTACCCATTTCCTTCTCGTCTCTGCTGCTGCTGCTGCTGCTGCTGCTGCTGGTAAACCTGTTGAGGGTGCTGTAGCGGGCTCTGTGCTTGGTTGTTCGATTGTGGAAAGAGATCATTGAGTCCCATATCAAATTGCGGTTTTTGTCGCGCAGGTCGCGGCTGTTGTTGCTGTTGTTGCTGCTGCTGTTGCTGAGCTCGTCCAACACTCACCGATGGTGGAAATTGACGTTGCTGAGATGACGGCTGCTGAGAGCCGCCAAAGTAGTCCACTTCTGTGTGGGAATTTGTGCGACGGGGCGCGGGCCGGTGATGAGAGCGGCTGTTCAATCCAGATGATACTGTACTCGAACTAAAACCAGTCGTGCTCATGCACATTTGGACTGTGGCTTTAGACATTCGCTCGAAGGCATCGCGGCATGCTTCTGCGGGTGGACATTTATCAATAAGATCTCCGAGGACAGACGTCGCTGCTAGAATAGTAAAATCTACTTCGTCCATGGTCTATAATAATTAGCGTCTTATATTTTCAGTAGCCGTGAAAAGGAATCCTTACCAATCTGCTCCTGACAATCGGAGAATGCCAGATGGCGTAAAGAAATGAAATACCAGCCATAAATAAATGATGTGTAGCCAGGAAGGTGTAGTTGACCAAGCAGACACGGTGTAGCATCCTGTACAATCTCAGGACTCTCTGACCTGCCTCAGCGACCTTTAAAAACACTCTCTCCTCGTCTTCTCTCAGTTCTCCATAGCCACTCATCCCAGGACTACCGGCACCAATCTCGCCTTCCATGTCGTATTCATTTTGGAATGCAGTAGGCACAGACAAACTCTGTCTATAAAGCATAATGACAGCTTGCCAATAGTTTAATTCTAGAAATTCTATGGAGAACGCAACTCCGGTCTGCGCCTTCGTTGGCGCGGACTCTTTCCACTGCCACAAGCGACGATCAATATCAATACGCCAGGAGCGGAAAGAATCAAATTTTGAGAGGAAGGGTGAAGGTAGTTGGGTGTGCATGAAAGGATTGTGAACATTTGTGCCTCCAGCACGCGCAGCACTCGCCTGTTGATGTTGCAATACCTGTAAAATCTCGGACTGCAGTAAACGAAGACGGAAGTAGTGATGAGCGACAAGTTTGTATGTAGGCTTTGGAGGGTTGTCTGGGGGAGGAGATGGAGCGAGGAAGCCTGTTGGAGTGATAAACTCATCCTCGAGTAGAGAAGGGAACTCAGTTGTGACGACTTGATCCGTTATACCAAATGGACGACCAACGCAAGTACTGACTAAACGGTCGAGAGAATAAACACACCACCATAGCCTTCTTCTGAAATCTCTAATCCATTCTCTGCGACCTCTCTCACGTGAACTGTGCTCCTTCTTGCTATCACCTTCAATCTTGATATCAGTATGCAAGCCTTCATCAAGTCCAGTGTCAATATCTTTTCCATCCTCATAGTGCAGTCCAAGATCGACAGCAAGTCTTACGGCCACACCAATAATATACCATAATCCAGGTGCAACAGGTCGAAGCAATGCAAAGCCGGCTAGTAGCAAAACTGCTTGTAGTTCTTCCAGGCCACCTCCGAAGCCATCAGGTCTATCCGCAGCTCCAGGGTTGGCCAAACAAGCTTCCAAGTGCACAATAGCGCTGGCATGGTATTCTTCTGGTTGGCATTGCTGGTTTGAAGGTTTTGGACGCTTCGCATTCGGGCTTCCCTTCTTCTGTTCCTCGGGCTCGGAGGCTGAGTTTGAATCGCCCAGTACAATACCCGCACCAATCGCAAATACAATATTCAACATATATAATTCTCGTGGACCTCTGACCATCTCTTTTTCCGACCCATACGCATTATGGAACATTTTCATGAATTCTCCGCGATGAAGGATCGGTACTTGAGGATTCGCATGTTCAAAATATAACTCCACAAGCTTAGTGCCCACTTCCTTATCCGGGAATGGAGCTTGTTTGATCGTGGGCTTCGTGTGCAATCCAAAGAAAGAATCACGCATCGAAGTGCCTCCACCAGTTGCACCCGCCGCAGCCTTGTTCGCAGCAATTGGTCCCGACGGTCGTACGCCCCCCTTCTCACTATTCGACC
The DNA here is from genome assembly GCA_024752435.1 of Allantophomopsis cytisporea. Taxonomy (NCBI): domain Eukaryota; kingdom Fungi; phylum Ascomycota; class Leotiomycetes; order Phacidiales; family Phacidiaceae; genus Allantophomopsis; species Allantophomopsis cytisporea. The sequence continues at coordinate 250,380 of CP103034.1, forward strand.
CCGAAACACTTGATTTGACGGCAGCGAAAACAACTCTGGCGAATGATATCCCAGATGTCGAGCCAAGGTATCGTGGATCTGAAGCACCCTGCACAGACACCATGCCAATGTTGGATACCATCTTATTGACTCTCTCGGACTCATCCTTGTTCTTACGCCATGCATCATCTTTCTGCGATTGCGCCCGTACCAACGCCCCGGGCTGTTGCTGGTCTCCATTCTGTGGAGGAACCTCCTCGATAGGCGTTGGAACAGCCTCAGCACTGGGTTTCGTACCAGTATCCAGGACCTCCGCCGGCGCAAAAGTAATATTATTCGTTTTCAGAAGGTCTTCAAGGTATCCCACCCTGGTTTCGAGGTAATAAACATAACTAGAGACGTCAGTAAGCGCTGTGAGCGCCGCGAGCGCGGAAAACGTACCTTCGGGGAATTTCTCTTTTCGTAATCGGGTCATATCCCACACACTTCACACTGGCCTTCTCGCAGCTGGCACAGGACGGTAGTCTCTGATCGCATCGATTCTTCCTCAGCCGGCAGCGATTGCAAGCACTAACGTTCCTGAACGAGCTGCTCTGTCCACTGGTTGTAGGCGCTGCTACTGGGGTGACAACAGCGACGTCAGCAGCCGGCGGCGAAGGGCCTGGCAAAGGCGCATCTTTAATATCTTGTATTGGGGATTTGGAGTCGGGCGGCGAATGGCGCGGTCGTTTGGAGGGGTAACCTCCTCCGGCTGCTGATGAGGTGGGCGATCTGGGATTCATGGTGCGCTGGGTGCGCCTTTCTTATGCGATTGTGCCCTCAACCATCTCCATCGCCTTGCTGAACTTCTCGAGTATTCAATCCCTTCTCCTTGTCGCTATCCGTCCGGCTTCTTTGTGGTGAGGAGGCGTGAAAGGTGAGGTGCGTTGTCAATATTTGAGTTCTGGGTTTTGGTGGCTGACTGATTGCGACGGACCGTTAGTCGTTAGGTGATATCTTTCGTTGCTCTGGTCAGTGCTCGACAAGATCGGCGGCGGGATATTCTTGATAGATGACAGCGGCATCCTATGACGGAAACACTTATGTATATACAGAGGTCTATTCTTAAGTTGGAGCAATTTTTACGTTTCTCTTTTGGAAGCTTACACCTTTTGTTTCGTCCTTTCTGTATTTTCATGCTTGGCTTATCTGCTTTCGGCGGGTGTGAGAAGGTCGAGTTTTATGTAGCAGGGAACCGCAAAATTTGTACCGAGCATTATTAAGATACGAGAGGTTATCAGGTGAAGCTGGGTAAGTACGTAGTAGTGTCGGACTTGACAAAAAAAAAATCAATGAAGGCGGCTTTGGCGCGACAGGCGTCTACTAAACACCTCCCAACTTCGTCCTCTTGATCAATCTAGCCTCATGAAATCTCTTGCTACCTGGAGTTATTTAGTAGTCGTTAGCTATTTCGTTATCATAAGGTCGAGAGTAAGTCGCAGCTATGGAAGCTAAGCAATTGATCTAGTAGGGAAGATGCGAACATACATACATACAATACCATTATTGTTGTTAAGCCTCTACACAATCTTCACAAGCTACTCATGTCCTCCATTCTCTCGTAGCTGACAGTCTAGGATCTCCTGCAATACAGCTATCCGGATTCATATCCAGCATGTCGAGCTCTCACAACCCTTCACCATAACACTCGATACAAAAATAATCCATCCCCATTTCGCCTATCTAGGAATGTAGATAAGGAGCACGCCAACCAATCACCTTCCAAGTTATCGCCCAGCAAGACTAGACGCGGGGATCAAGCACAACACGAGTGGCTTACGGCCTCCCGAAACCGCCAAAAGGGACAAGGGACCTCCTCATGTGGTAAAACGAGGCCTGGTAAGACATAGACCCGGTTTACCGTTACGAGGAAAGAGTCCAGATGGAATTCCGGAGAATCATGCGAACACGTCTTGAACGGATTTGAAGCGGATTGGTCGCCCTGTGTGCGGATACGCGCACTTGTGTCTCGTATGAAAATCATGGTGCGTGGAAGTGGCAGGGCAGGCGAGCCAGGAGATTTCCCCGGGTCCAGCCAGCAATGCACCTCACAAATCAGCAAAGACCGTGTTTCTCCCAAGGACGAGGCTGTGAGATGAGACGACACTTCACTGATGGCATGGTGTCAAAAAGATACGGGACAGAGGCAGCTCAGCCTGCTCCCCTACTCCACACATATGGACCTTCTTCTCGTAGCTGGCTAAAGTACCATGCAATTCTAAATCTTATGGTCATCATAACAATTATACACGTGGAAAGAGAAGGTAGTGCAATAAAGAAGCAGACTCTTGGTAAGCATAAGCATTCCGCTGTAGATAAGATGAAGATGCAGAGCTAACTGAAGGTACTTGTAACAAAATAATGACAAAATGATGTTTGATGACTCCTGACGAATGCTGTGGTATCTATCTTTATCCCTGAAACCCCCGAAAATATAAATATGACGCCGTATTGTAGGGGGGGTATGATAACCCCCTCTTCTCCTTCTACCTAAGATATCCCCGGTTGACCTTCTCCAATATTCCAATAATCAAAAATACACGATGGGATCTTTCCCCAAAGATTCCCTCAGCCTCTAACGAAAAATTTGTTTTGTCTTTCCTTTTCATTTTCTCTCTCATACCAATCCCCTGGTATGAGACCCCCCCCCCATAAAAGCAAAAACTCCAGAATGATTTTTTTCAACATGAATTGACCAGATGACACACGATGAAGAAAGTCGGAAAATAATGAAATGTAAGGAAAAGGAGCCGCGGAAGAGATATTAGCGAAAACGAAGATGTTGGGAATGCCCCAAAGTGCGCCATGCCTATGACGATGTTTCCATATATAAACTTCCAATAAGAGATATTCGTGATGTCGTTGCAATAGTGAATATTACATAGCTGCGCATGTGTAGACGTTTCATCTCCATCGGATGTCATGTCGCACAGCCTTAGTAGGCTTTACCTTCCTCATACTCTTGGACGACAACCTGCGACGGGCGTCTGCCAATTTCGGTCGATCGATCGAGCATAAGATCTGCAGCCTCAATTGCTTGCTCAAGGGCAGTGTGGTCGAGTGCGTGATCCAAGTGGGCGGCCTCCTGGTCACCCTCGTCGGCCTTCTCATCCATGCGTCCACCAACGTCCGACATGTACATGCTCAGAACAGCTCCAAGAATTGCTACGAGCGCGCTGCACCACCAGGCCAGACCAGAGTATCCAAGTTTCAGACCAGCCGTGTACAGCAGACCTGATACGGTAGGACCAAAGGCGCGAGATAAACTGGCTGTGGATGCCGCAACGCCGTTGATGGTGCCGAGTAAGAGAAGAGACGGTGCGGAATTTGTGAGCAAGATCGCATTGGCAGGGTATGCCAGCACTGCAAAGGTGATCTTCCAGATGAGGATTCCATAAACTCCGACGAGACGCAAGCTATCCGGCAAGAGAATCAGGTATGGGACGGTGAAGTACAGAACAGGATATGATATGGCAATCAATCTGAAAGTCTTCAATTCGCCGAGGTGACGAACGACAAATGGGAACAGGAAGATCTGCGCAACCATCGAGTAGAGACCCTGCATGGAGAGGATGATGCCAACCTGTTTTGTGGGCAGACCGAAACCGCCTACAAACTTGAAAGGCAGTTCGCGCGGAGTGTGGGTGTCGGGGGTGCTGAGGAGCACAGGCATCATTTGGTCGAGAGTCATTGTATGGCTGGAGAGAAGCAAACAAACGGTCAGTCATGATCTTGATAACTCTTAATTTTTCTTGGGTGCGTGTTTTGGCGACTTGCCCAGCTGCGCATGCAACTCGACACTTTGGGATAGAACTTACTAAGCCAGAATTCCATAGCCGATAATGTTGAGGACAACTTGCTTCGTGAAAGCCTTGCGCACCGCGGGCTTGCTTGGAGCTGTCACAATCTCATAATGATCTTCATCTTCATCAATGTTGTTGTTACCGTTGAGGCTGAGTGGTTCCTGGGGTTCTGAGCAGGGTGTCACGACGGGGAGTTGCGGCGAGCCATCCGTGGTGCGGTATCCTGGCGGTTGCTCATCACTCATCAAGGACTGGACTTCCTCGTAAACTCCAAATTCGTCCTCCCGGGCTGATTTATTTGTGCACTTGCGCATCTTGGTGAGCAACCAGTTCCCCACTTCAATGCCGATATCTCGACGGTGCTTCTTCTCCGCATGCGTTTCCTCGAGGAACAAAACGCCAATCACAACGCCAATGGCGAGAATAACTGTGCACACCAGGTTTGGTAGCAGATACGGGAATCGTTCGAAGATAGTGCCTGTAGCAAAGAGGGTCGGGTAGCTTTTACACGGTTCCGCGAGTGCGCCTCCGATGGTCGGTCCAAGAATCGATCTATCACAATATGATCAGTCATGCTGTTGATTGAGAAGCGACGTGTACCTGCAGCACGGAACGGAGAACAGAAAATAAACTTACCCAAGACACCAAACGAAAGGCATAATGGTGTATGCGCGAGCTGTTATGACAGGTCAGCTTCTGAAAAAATTTCTTTCTCCTATTATTCTTCATATCTCAAATTTCACTTTTTGATATCGTCATCGGCGTCATATTGACGCTGATTTGCCTTGGGGAGGGGCCAACTTACGTTGATGTTCCTTAACAGTAATCATTTCTGCAACGGTAGTCTGCAGGACTCCAATGTTTCTGCATCTCCGTTAGCATGCGCGTCCTTATTCATCAATCTCCTTTTTTTTTCTTCTTTTTTTTCATGCGTATCCTGCTGTGCTTCCTTCCCCTTGTCGACGCAAGGGATCGCCAACATTTGAAATGATAAGTTTTTCCACGTACCCGTTCAACAGACCACCCAATGCGCGGGCCAGAAGGGCCACCGGCAAATTGGGGGCAAAACCGAAGAGCAACATGCTCAAGGCAGTACCTGCCAGACCAGTGAGAAGGACTGGCTTTCGACCAATCCTGTCACTCAATCTCCCCCAAACAACTCCAGTTGAGAATTCGGCAAAGGCAAAAGCAGATGTGACCATTCCAGCGTACACGGCAATTCGGGAGTTGTCAGCCGTGATCTTGAAGCTTTCGACCATGTAATAGATGTATGGAAATATGGACATGAAGGCAATCGGCTCGCAGATCCGACATAATGCTATGAACCCATTAGCAATCACCCGTCGGCTAGGAGCTCTTCCATGTCATACCTAGGATGAAGAGCTGCTGCTTCGGGAATGCAGCATTTTGGTGCCCATTATTGAGAGCGCGGGGCGACATGTTGTGAGACTCAGGCGAGTGTTGTACAAGCACGAGTGAAGGGATAGTGGACGGTTGTTTGAAAAACTCGATATGTATCTTATATCTCCAAGGATATATGAGGATGTGGTATGGGATTTCTGGGCAGTTATGTTGAACTGATGAGAAAGTTCAAGTGATCAAAAGGTATAGTCGTTTCTGAAGTCCAAGGCCGGCTGTACTTCTTTTATATCTCTTCTTCGACTTCAACGAAGTGATACGAGGTAGGTTGATATATGAGAGGAAGGCAGAGTATTTGTGGGCGAGGACTGTTGACCGGGACAATGTGTTTCGACTTCTATGATGTATGAAGGAGGAGCTATGAAGTTGATGGTAGATGAGAGGCAGAAGGAAGAGAGAATACTTCAGCAGCCGTGGGGATGCGGCATACATTAAGTAGATCATGTTGCTGACCGCCAATACAACAGCATATTTGTAGAAGCGTTACGGGTGCTGGTGTTAGTGTCCGGAAGTAGATTGGCGGTGACGGTGAAGGGGTGAGTATGTGATGTACTAGCTGACGGGCCGCTGGGAGTCTGTGTGTATGTGTGTGTGAGAGAGAGAGTGAGTTGGATGTGAGTAAGTGCGTGTGTGTGTGAGTGTCTGTGATTGTGTATGGAGAGTTGCAAGCATGAGTGGTATGTTTGGTATGGTATGTGTTCATACGATAACCTACGAAAGTGTCGTACCTTACCTGCAAAAGCCGTAGGGCAGCGGATGATGAGGATAGCAGTGCGTAAGTTGACCGGGATGCTAGGATGACCTAGGATGAGCCAGGGCACCAGGCCAGGGTCCTTTTGTGGAAGGGAATCTACTATAGAAGACGTGAGAATCCTTGAGAGAGTCCTGGGAACTCTCAGCATCCTGAGCATCCTGGGAATCTTGGGAATTGCTGGGAACAGAGCTTGGGCGATTGGGGGAGGGGCAGGGATGTGGTAATTTTAGGTGGAGGTTGAACGGTGTTTGAATGATGACTGATGGAATTGCTGTGGATTTGGGGGGATACGAAGGTGAAAAAAGGGATTGTAGGGCGATGATAGGACGAAAGACCATTTGAAGTTTCCCACGTAAAAAAAATGTCAAAGCATCAAACAAGCATGAGCTTAGACTGCAACGCCTGACGCCAACGCCATGTCAGGCACCGGCACTGGATGTCTGACTTCTGGCATTGGCTTCCTGGCTCCCCGTACTTCTTGGGGATTTTTGGAAATCAGAATTCTTTTTTTCTGCTGCTTCCTTTCCCCCCCCCCCTCCCTCCCTCGAGGTTTTGGGTCGCCAGCCACTACACCAAGAGCTGCATGAAAAGGGTGGAAGTATACATTCGATAGAGAGACATCACGGATGGAGTACATAGAGTACGATATACGTGCATTACTGCTGATGTGCTAAAAGGAGTGTGCCGACCCGCTCGACTCCTCTGTTAGTTCATCCGGTCGCTCATCATCGAGATTGGGGTATGGAAACATTCTTGCTCATGCTGATGCCGAGTATCTCATCTATCTACGGTAGTTACGTATCTTTGGTTCATGCTCCGAGTGCTGGACTCTCTATGCACAAACATTCTATTTCGTCTTCCCCTGTCTCCTCTCTCGGCCATTGCACTAAGCACGGCGCCAACATCATGAAAGAGACCACCTTTGGACCACCGAGAGGGACCACAAAAAGCTTCTAGTGTAACGGTTAGTGAGTCTAGTGATGTTCGAGAGAAGGATTTGCGGCGAATCTAACAACATAGTGATGTCTTGCCCAGTCAAGGCGGCCAGGACAGGGCATCATCGAGAACGACAGGCGACAGGCACAGGGATTGTTATGGTGATTGGCGTTGAAGAAAGCGAAAGGTAGAGATATTACTCCAAGCACAGGCACATACAGGCACACCACACAGACATTGGAGATATGGGAAAGAGCTTTTTAAGTGGTAAGGAATTAATATACGATGGTACATGTACATGGTGAAAGACTTGAAGAGGACGGTCATAGTAGTAGTAGTAGTCATATGTACTCTGTAGGTCCAAGGTCCAAAGGTCCAAGTACATATTGACAGGCATAGACGTGCATATTGATGACGGGGGCTGCGGTGTCGTGTACCGGGAAATGGGCTGCGCGTAATGTGTGCGATCAGGGAACCAGGAACATTAGCTTCCTCCCTGCTGCTGAACCTTTCAACAGAGAAGAAGAAGACGAAGAAGAAGAAGAAGCAAGCAACCACCTGAACCTGAACCGGAGGAAAAGCATATTCACACAGCCAAGCTAGCAAGCTGCAAATGCAAGAGTACAAAATACAAACGCAGAAACATACAATAATAACATTCCTTACTCCGTAATGCGCATCTGAGTCGAGTCCGAGCCACGAAATCCACCCCCATCTCCCATCTTGACCCCTCCCCGTCAAGAAGTCTCAAAGAGATGAGCGCCAGGAGGGCGAAGGTTGAATTGAGGTCGAGGATCATTCATGATCATGATCATGATCATGGTCATGGTCATGATCATTCATTGTGAGTCAGTCAGCGAAGAACCGAAGAACTCCGAAGAAGGCCCCATTCTCATCTTGATCCTCCATGTGTTGTCCTTCATGTCTGAATTACTCTTACTCGTGTCTTACCCTATAGACGGAGCATAGTACAAAGGATATATCATTATGATTCTCAGTTGCCCCTGTTCGGCCCAGCAGGAGAGGGAGAGAGAGAGAGAGTGAGTGGGTAAGCGAAGCACCAAAAGGGTGTGTGCGTGTGTGGGCGCGTGAGTCTCGGTTCTACCATACGTATCACGAAGTCTGTACGAACGTCAATCTTCCAAATGCCCATTGTCTGCCCCACTTGTCGAGAAAGTAAGGTTACAGCTGAAATGATTGATTGAGTGATCTCTACACGGAAACACATGTAGCTTATTGTACAAGACCTGAGTTCGGGGTAGGGTCCGGTCCGAGTACTCTATGTATGTATTGTACAAGTCTCTTCGCAGTGACGAGGATATCTACACAGGCCGCGGTACATTGCTCTATTGGAAAAGTCAGTTTGCCTATAGTATATTGATTTGATATTGGCCAGCCAGGCTGGAAACCATCTGACTTTCACCATGGAGAGTTTAATGTCGGGCGACAGTGACGAGTCACCTTTTCGAATAGACTGGCACAAGGAAATGCATTCTGCTGATCGACGACATTCATTTGTTGTGTACTTGAGTCGCGAGAGTTCGGTGACCCCTTTCCTTGGCCTTTTTCAACTTCATCTCAACTGCTGAATCTTCAGACTCTGCCTCTGCTGTTTTAGTAACACAACGCCGAGATGGAGCATTAGATGCTACGATGATGCTATTACAGTACCTGGTATTAACAACAAGTGGCAACCTGTAGGCAGAGCATACATATGTAGTCTCTCTACGATCGCATTGTCTCCATATTTTCAATAAACATGGGTATATACTGTACGTAGTATGCACAATAGTAAGAAGATGTGGGATTTGTATCTTTTTCCTTGCCTTGGACGTACTCTATATGCCATGTCGGCCGGGGTAGAGACACGATAGGGTATGAATCTACCTTGCCTCTCTACTCTATTACCCTCGTCTTCATCTGTGAATCCGGAGGGAAATGCCTACATCAATTACCCCACTACTTCGTGTGCGTGTATCTGTAAGTGTGTGATACATTTTCAAACGACAGCAAATGGAACGTCATGTATGAATGTTACTACGAATAACCATCATCCGAATCCTCATCCAAATCCTTTCCCCCTTCCATTGCAATAACTCGCATCACTCCCACTCTCCGCAAAAATTCCCGAAGCTTCCGTTCTAAGCGGCCTCACCCAAGTCTCACATCGTAACTATCATTCCTCTCAGGCGTCAACGTATAACCACAACCAAGTCTGCTTAGCCAATTATGCTGGTTGGATGCGCGGTTCTACAGTACATGTTCTTTATCCATACTGTTCAATGTACAGAGAGGACATACATACATACATACATAATATCCTACCTACCTACCGCTCGCCGCTGATTGCTGGCCGAAATGGCCGCTGGCTGCAGAACCCAACAACCCAATATCCAGGGTCATAGCATCTGCCCACATTCGCTCATCAAGCCATCATCACGAACGAAAGACGTCAAGGATTATCGCACAGCCGACAAGGGCTCACCCCTACATGCGTTGGAACCCAGGCCCGGAGACGTGGTTTCTGGCATTTCTGCCCTACACTTGCATGGCACCAAAAGATGCAAATCCACTTACTCCGTACTTCGCGAGATCCAATGTTGCAATCAATCAATCAGCTTTAGAGTGAACAAACGGAAATAAAAGGCTAATAAACATGATACACCAGATAGACAACAGCAATGGGGAGGGATTAAGGTATGATATGCCTTATGTCGCTATTTTTGCTACACCTATAGTAAGAGCAATCCCTCATTCTTTTGCTCCTATGTTCCGGTTCCTTACTGGCTGTCTGTCGCTTTTCTATCCCCTCACTCTCGCCCTTTCGCCATGAAGCTATGTATCGCTGATGGAAAGGCGACGGCAACTGCTTTGCTACCTATCGCTCGGGAATATGTGCAGCTCCGCCAAGGCCGTGCTCTTCAACTGAGTACATGGTTCAAAGCTTCAGCCACTATTCGCGCGATCTCATTTACCCTTCAAGTCAGATGACTGTGGCATTGCATATCAAGATATGTAAAGCAACAGACAATGATGAATAATGGCGAGAAGGGTCTAGGTCGACATGGTAAGGGGTGGACAGCAAGAGACTGCATCTGAGGCACGCATGTATGTACTAGGTGTGTGTCCTTATGGGATAGGCTACCACCACCACAAAGCGCATCATAGGTCTCATCGTTCTCATGCTACCTGAACACAGGGCATCAGTAGTCATCATCGTCTTGGAGAGCAATACATAGTCCTGTCTCAATAAATCTCCAGACGATCGGAGAACCGAAGAACGAGGTTTACCTCTGAATAGAAAAATGGGCCGATAAATATCTCGAGTCAGGTTAAGTTTTGTATTTCTTGGATCTCGCTACGGTCTGGTGACGAACTGCTGCAACATGTTAAATGAGGCTCTGAGTTTCGTTGACTCGCATATGAAATGTGTATCTTCCTTTTTTTCCCCGTAGCTTTATTTCCCTCGTGTTATTTCTACGTCGGGTTTTTGAATATCCCTTGCAAAGTTTGAATTTCCTCAAATGAATAAAATCCTCGCCAGAGAAGAACAATGTAGACCGGAAAAAGAGCACCGAAGCAAAGCAGCGAATAATGAAGGGAATTTCCACTGACAATTGTGGTCTGCTACGGCTTCGCATTTCGCTCGCATTTAACTCGCATTTCGCATATGTGGTATTGTATTGGCTTTGCCTCATGCCTGCGGATTGACGATTGACAGACAGCTTTCCCCAGAACCCATAATATCTCTTGCGACTTCCGGTGCTCTCGTCATCGCTTCGCCTCAGCATTCATTACTCTCCACTCATCTGTATGCAACTTACAGACTTCCTCCGAACTATCCTTTCGTGCCTTTCTTCTTGCTCCGACCAATGTACCATTCCATCCCACTGCCAATGTACACAGGTACGTATATACTTCGCAAGTGCATAAATAGTCGGCAATTGGTAACACCGGTTCCGGGGAAGCGGAAAGCTGATGGTGGCTGAATGAATTTATTTGCCATGGTCTGTGACATGATGAGAAAGGTGGAGTAGCTAAGGGCTTCCCAGCTTGCAAGATCCACTGCTGAGTGTGAAACGGAGCTGACAGAACTACCACATCATGGCAGGCTGGTCTGGCGTGCACTGGGGACAAGCATATACAAGGGCTCAGGGTATCAATGACAGGCATAACCACGAGTTTCAAGGTCTCAGAAAATTATCGAAAGGCTCAAGCGCAAGATCACATACGAAGTAGCCCTGCCCGCCCCTGCCCAGAATCCCTTGTGAGCCTCCGATCAGTCCGGGCTCGCCGGGTCCTCTGTTCCCAGCAGAGCCCGTAGAGTCGAGTCACCAAACGGGGCAAATTCATCAAGATCGTCCGTCACTCGGCATGGGGACCGGGGGCTGGGTGAGGCTGTTGTCTGTCTCAACCTACGTGTATATAGAAACGGGCGTCAGAGTTAGAGTACATAGATGGAACACGAAAAGAAGGAAAAGAAGCAGCCTCAATCTGTTTTGATCCTGATTTTGCCATCATCCCCATCATATTCATCATCATCATCTCATCTGCCCTTTCTACCTGTTTTGGCTACCATCTTGCGGCGAGCGGAAGGAGCAGGACCAGGGTAATGATCAGCTCGGTGGAGCGTTTGATCATCGTCCATCATCTCGTCTATGGATACAAGTTGTTCTCTGCCCCTTCTCGAACCTTTTTACTCCTTCGCTTGATCTGACTGATATGTAAGCTCAATGCTCAGAAATTGTACAGAGAAGTGAAAGGCTACACAAAAAATAGGGGTCATCTGGCCACATTACAGTTGCCTTGTGATGCCTTGCCATTGTCTTGTGCTTATGCCTTTCATTGATTAATGCATTTTCGTTTGCCTTCTCATTTCTGCCCTATGTGCCTTTTCTGCCTCTTGTCGGCCTTCAACCAGTCTTTAGGCTCGGCGCCAATATCCAATTTTAATATCGCTCTGTAGTCGGGTTTTTTTTTGTTTCTTTTTCTTTCTGTTTTTTCTTTTTTGGTCTCTGGTTTTTGGCTGGGTTAGGCTTGGAGGCGCGGAAGGTAAGGTCAGAGTTCCGCGGAATCAGCATCCCGGATGCCGCGCGACCTGCAACGACCTCTCATTGGCATCGGATCCATGTGATGAAATGCGATGCTACTGCAAGTGTCAACGGCCCAGATTCAAGAGGGATATTTGTGATTAGATGCCGCCAATACGACCAAGATGCGTAATGTGAGCGATTGTGTGCCACTTTGTGACAGATCCTGTCCATCATGAAGAAATGAACTGCTTGGCCGTATGGATGGATGGATGGATGATCCTGGAGATTGAGTGATATTGGTGAAGCTTGCCAAAACCAACATGCAGTATCAGATCTGTGAGCGATGAATGATCATTCGGTTTTGAGCCTGCAGAACGTTCCATGTCTATGTACATACATACAAGTACAAGATACGAGGGGTGGTATAAACATATCAATATCACACAGAGGGCACGTCAGGCAAGGTGAGGCAAGGGCTTTACAGCATCTTCGGCGGACCACTGGCTAGATATCCATGACTTTGGATACATGAAATTTCCCATCTCACGAGGGCCATAGCGGATATCTGCTCTTTGGCGAGTCGGAGAGTGACATCCGTATGCAAGAGCGAAGATCTATCGTCGAAATTTCCTATCATCTCTATCTATGACTCTATCTGGAGATGCGCCGACCATCACATATGTACATATTTCGTATGTGTGTCTGTGTGTACATATGTACGTATGTACGCTGCCATTACATTTATGTACGGAATAAAATCAGCACGGAGAGCCACAGTTTGTGCTGAATATGCCCACAGCCAAGTCAATGCAATGCAATGCAAGGTTGACATAGGAAAAGGCATTTCACGACTTGAGCCAACGGTCAACAGGAATATGCTGGAGTTTGAATGCCGAGGAGATTTCGCTGCAGAGAATGAGACTGTACATCAAACTTCAACGTCGACCACCAATCATGCATGATCGAAGATTTAATGACCTGACCTTATTATGATGTACGGGGTACTCAATTAATACCTGGTATTAGGCGTTCATGGTACGTAAACTCTACTCGTCTTCCGTTTCGTTTACCGTTATGCCTTCGTGCCTGTCGACTTGATATCTCTGTATTGAATATATCCAAGGGTACCATAAAATGCCACAATAGGCTCAGCTTCGCAGGCATGAGAGCATCCAAGCTTTACGACAAGGAAAACATCAGCCTCAACGGCCTCATCGCCTCAGTGACGTCGCAAGGCGAGGCGCAAGGTGCAAGGTCTGAATCTGAGTCTGAGTCTGAGTTTCTGATCACAAGTCAAGTCTCTCATTCGTTTCTTCTCTGCCCCGACATAGGCCTCGGTATAAGTTCGGGTCTTTTTTCACATCTCTAACCTCACTCCATGAACTCCTGTCTCCGTTTCCCTCCAACCAGCGTCAAGCCGAGAACTTCCAATGGAATTCCTCACAGCGCGTGACTGCATATCGCAATGGCATATTTTTCAACGTCCTGTGCAGTATGTGCACATCGCATACAGCATTATTGCTTTTATGTATATGTATGGTTATGCGGAGTTATATCCTCCGCACGTACATGCCTAACACCAGGCCACTATACAACCCACATCGTCGGTTGTTCCTCCTGATACTGAGCCACCCATTGTTAATATATTACCGAGTACAATGCACTGATGTAGAGACAGCGTGGCAGCTCACCTTACACACCGTAGCACACGCCCATGAGAGAGAAACACTATGCGCCGAGCTTGTGCCCAGTTTACGCGCCGACATCACCTTCGATGATGGCATGAACATGGCACCCAGAGCAGACTTGGGCCGCATGATGTTGAGTCACAGCCAGTCAAGCGTGGTCAGCTACATATCGAGATAGGAATCTCGCGACTCGCCGCCAAAACAAAACCCTTCTTCCGCCTCAGCATCACCACTGAGACAACTCTCGTGACCGAGGAAACTATCAAGGTGGACAAAATAAAGGGACCCCTGGAGAGTAAACAACACAAGAGACATACGCAAGAGCAAGAAAGAAGAAGAAGAAAAAAAAGAGGGAAAAAAGCACTGGCCTCTTCAAGGGCTTGGAAAATTCCGATCAGATCCATCTCTTCTTCATCTCTTTCCCACTCATTGTCTCGAGTATTTCCAGCATCATCAACATTAGAGTACGGTCTCACCAAGCTGTCTAAGCCGTTTGGTTTATCCTCCGATATCCATGCATCGGCAAGCCTTATTGTTGCGGTGAGGTAGTTTATGCGGTTTGCCGACAACTCTTATCCTCCACAGATCGCCAACGCACTGGAGATCTCAGTCCCCTCACCGCCATCGCTACATCACCATCCGAATTCCGCAAGCATCACAGTGGCTTGGCAGCCGAAGGTGAGATGACATCTTGCCCAGTTCCTTGGGACATGTAGGAAAACCGTTCTTTCAATTCAATGTCACGAGGCTGCGGATGTAAGGGAAGAGCATCACAGGAACACTGCAGGATATTGTCTTGCTGTCTCACTGCAGTAGAGCGGCTGTGGCGCCCATCACCATGTATGCCTCCCTTGAACGACGAACAACGCGATACATAACCTGGTATTAATCCACTTTCCCTAACCGCCGCGGCCGGAACTGTCTCTGGAATTGAATTGGTAGTGTGAAATCTGCATGGCGGCCCGACGATCCGACTCACAGCCGGTGAAGCTACTTTAATTCCCGAAATAAGCCCTCTGTGGATGAAGCCTGTTCTAACGGTTACTTACATGCTTTTATGCCTCCTAGTCACCAGATGCTTACTTGAACCATCATATTGCCTTGTTGATCCCCATCCATAATGCATGGATAGGTGCGGATGAGGTTATAAGGATTGAAAAGGTGTTCCGCAAAACTGTTTTATGAGTTTGATATGTAAGTCTCCGTCAATAAGCTGCAAGACGAGATCCGTATGTCTCTAGGCGACTCTTCCGAGATCGAGTTCCACATTTTTCTAACTAGACCGATTACCTGGATCCTGTATCTTTCAGTATTATGCGCAGGCATCACATGTTGTTCTAAATTATCTGGACTTCCGATGCTGCAGCTTTCCTCGACTGACGATCTACCAGCAACATACTTCTTTTTCTTCATACATGTCCTTCATACATGATGATCTTGAAATAGTATCTGCTTGAAGTGGGTTATTTTAATGGTCCATCATTAGTTCGAACATTCGAGGTGCCTTGTCCTGCAACCCATATGCGACTACAAGGATTCTCTATTTGCTCCTACGGTATTGGAAGTTGTTTACTGGGTTAAGGTCATGGATCATGGTTGTTCAGTAAGATTCTATCCATGGAGAATTTGACATGTCAGAAAGTTTATCTGCTTACTGCATATTTGATCGTCTGATACGCTTTCACGTAGCTCAAGCCACTATAACACTTGAATTAGAGAACCAAGTACGAAGCACCAAATTTCATGTTCCTGTCGTAGGGGTCTCTGTTTGGTGCCCTTTGATGTAATGTCTCAATTGGGTGTCAACGCTATTGACAGTGGAGGGTCGCATTGCGTTTCATTATATGGTACATGATCCGTTGATGATGAAGTTGGTTGTTGGGACTGAGCCGAAGTCCGCGTAGCTGGTCTCGAAGAGGTATTGCGTGCGAAAGCTGCCTCTTGAGTTAAATGTCAGGATGGATATGCACACACCTTGTCATGTGATTCGTTAGATTCTTATCCTGATCCTATGCGCATGGCGATCATCACCAGCAAATTTGATAATACAAATAGCTATAGACAGGATTCTCACTTGTATGGATACAGAAAATGGTATGCAAGTAATACAGCTCAGTACACCCGCATACGTCTCCGATGATTGTTGTCCTTTTGATCTTCATACAAAATAGTCGGGCCGATCCTCAAATCGTCAAACGACCTCTCTTGAGGATCTGCAAGAATAAAGATAGTAGTAGGGGCATATATGCACGCCGGGCCGCTGCTGTGGTACGGATGGTTTGCATCTGCGTTAAGTGAAAATGAAGCTATTCGCTTATCCGGAGATAATGCGCACGAGGTCGGTAATTTTGTGTTGCAATTTACGGAAGAACTTGAAGTTTCGACATCTCAGACACTCATATGGCTATGCTGTCTTGCTCCTCTTTCCACGAATGGTTTAGGTCGGATTATCAAATGCTTCTATGCTTATCTTGTAGCACAAACACATCTTGATGCAAATTCCGGGTTCAATTGACTTATAAATCAACGTTTGAGAGTGGAACATCTAGCCATATACTACATTACTAAAACCCAATTGGTACGACTTTACCCCTGCATTTTCAAGTCTTCTCGACTTTTCTTGACATCATAGCTTGTCTCATGCCAGAATCAAACCCAGCAAAAGCGGCTAATACCATTCCACTGACAACCATCAATTTACTTTCCATCGTTGCTCACTAGGACTGAGCTAAGGCGAGACGAAACTTTACAAATTTTCCAGCTGTGTGATTGTTGATCTTCCAGAGAATGCCGTTAATCCGTCTTTCAGGCTCACCGACATTAGTCCATGTTCTCGGAACTTAACCAAACTTGTTAATTTCAATGTCGTGGTCCGAGTGGAACTTAGACCAACTGGTCTCTCTGGCTCTCATAGCTCTTGAACGGTGAGCCAGCTATGTAAACCTGCGCCTTCGTTATTAATGGGGTAATCCTAGTCGATAGCAGGATCTGGACTCTATGGCAGTCAAGTCCAAGCATCAAGTCTGATGAACTCTGTTGCGCAGCCTAAATGTTGTCTGAGATTTCAACGGACACTTGGAATCTACGAGTTTGTCTCGGTCATCGCTATTGAGAATGCGTCTTCGATATGCGGACGTAGAACAGGGTGACTCGGCCAGGCCGAGAGTTTCCAGGGCCCTCTTTCCTTGCGCGTGACAAGAAGGTCTATGAGCACTTCATCCCGCTGAGAATCAGCGCAATCAGTCTCTGCGTGAATCGCATCCAACATAGCCTGCTACACAGTCTCTTGTGAGTCTGCTCCGTTGCACCCCCATACACAAACCCGTGCCTGCATATCATCATGCTCGAAAAAAGTCTCCACATCATCAGCACCTGTCGTGGAACCTCAGGCGCGGGATGATTCCTGTCCATATCGCCAGTGGCCGGGGAAAGCGGCGCTCTTCCCGGGAGCACGAGATTTTCATGCATAGTCAACCTCATGGTAAGTCTTGTTGAGCACGGCTAGTGATAGTCCCAAGAAGTCGACGGGGAGGACTGGAAAGAATCCTCGGTGTGAGATTCCGGGGGCCGTATAGTCTGTTTCTACGATGTCGTTGACTAAGGTGAGGTAATATTGTCTCAAGAGAATGACCGACTGAAGCGCGCCGGCGGTCTAAGGGTGAGATATATGGGAGCACGACATGTTGCATTGGCTTAATTTCACTTCCTAGCAGAGCCACGTATCGTGGTCTCGAGATCCGGGGAAGTGCGGATGCGGCGTCGTGTGCTCATGGCCATTTGCCACAGCCTTATCGACGGCGTACGGGCCAAACGGTGTGGGAGCCGACGACTTATGTCATGGAAGTTGCAAGGGATAGCTGATAACCACGAGGTTTTGTTGATATGGACCCACTCGTATACGGGTATACGAGAATCTAAACGGTGTGGATGCTTACTGTAAGGCTGGGTGGCAGGCTATGCAGTTGATGTCAAGGTTCAGCTTCAGGTAGGTTATTTTGCATATGAGAAGGCGAGGATTAGCCGACTGAACGTTGACTGAATCCGTTGATGCTAATGGTATGTGTGCGTTGCTTATCTACCTAGTCTTGGAGAGGTCTTGTGATTTGAAGCGACCCGGTTCGCATCTGGGTCGCAAACCTACGATTTACCCCCTGGTTCTGTATACCTCCGATGAAACTTTGGCTATCAATGTTTCCGTAAGACTGACATTTGCGCAAGAGCTCCTTTACTGTATAGGCTCGTGTCCCTCAAGTGATACGCTGCTGCAACCACCCTCTCCTTTCCCCTTTCCCCTCTCCCACTTTCTCCTTCCTCTTCCTCTTCCTTTTTCCCACTCAAGACTTCGTCAGTTAACGCCCACTGGATCTCGCCTTCTGGCTCTCGGGAGCGAAAACACTTGAAGGTATTTTCATGAGGTTGTTGTACTAAAGCGTATTGCTTCTCGATCCCCTTTATTTCATGTTGTCTCCAAGCCTCAGATCTTCAAGTTTGAGTCGACAGAGTTTTGCCATAGAGCATATCCACCATCTTCCGATGCTCCTTCCGCAGCCTTTTTGGCTTGAGGTCTTCGAATGCCATACTCCAGACACCTTCAGGTAACTCACGAGTAAGATCAATCCCTACAACAGTCATTAGCACCCCTTTTCATTTTTCTATTGTTGAAACTTATCATACCAACGTGCTGAATCTGAACAGGATAAAGTGAGTGACGTGCCAGATTCGCTTCGTTAGCCAGATCATCGAGCAATGAATCAACCTTCCCCTTCTTTCTGCTCCGCATATAATCAATGACTAGTGGCGCTTGTCGACTTGGGAACACCATTCCCTGGGAGCAGCAGCCGAAAGGCTCTTCAAAAACTCCTGGACTTGGCGGAAGCGTCGATGCCTTTCCCATCTGAAAAAAGAGTATCACAAAAGCTGGCACGGCGATGATACATATGACGATGAGTCTTCCAGTGCCCATGTGTTTTCTGATGAAGGTAGAATGAGTTCTTGTTGAGTAGACCACCCCGAGAATGAAACAAATAACTCCTATTGTGATCCAGAGCTCGTTATGGCTGCCAAGCTCATCAGAAGCCCATCCAATCGAGCGTTCCTGATTGAAAAGTCGCATATGAAGCCATTCCTTTCCAGTTTTCAGAGAGTTGATTTCGACCTCGTACAAACTAGTTAGTGTCCGTGCGAACCAGCCATCAGCTACAATGATATCGTCTTCAAACATCACAACCCAGCTAGCACCGGTGTCAAGGCAGCTCTCTAGTGCGTACGTGTAGTCGACAACCACCTTCCTATCAAGCACCCTGTTGTGCTCCAGATGTCCCATATGGGTATATATTACATCTGGAGTATTGTAGGTATAGGCCTTGTCCACTAGATTTTCAAGCCATGGCTGACCCCAAGAAGGATGAATTGCAGGATTGGTGTTTCCAAAGTGCACACCGAAGTAGAGATCAGATCTCTCAGCTTCAGTAAGGCCTTCAAGAATGCTTCCCACCGTAGACTGTTCTTGGTCAGTATTTGGCCCCAATCGGATAGTTGTGGGGATCTACCTCAAGATAATTTGTGCTCTCTCTTGTGATGGTCGAAATGGCAACGCAAATAGATGGGTCTCTTCCCGCCTTTGGAAAACTCTCATAGTCGCTCGCGTTTGCTGCCTTGATGTATTCTTGTGCCTGTGCCTCACGGTACTCACTGTACCCCCGCTCAAAAGCTCGACTCTGATCGTAGAACCTGCTGCCAGGATCTCGATAGAAGTGGGATTTGCCATATTGGAATATTAAGAAATATATGAAGAGAAAGAGGAACAGCGATGTACTGGCTGGTGATTTGATTATTTCCACCACACGTGCAAATAACACCTTCGCGGCTATTATTGCTGTCTCCGTGCGTTTCCGATTTGGAGTCATTGAAATTCCTTCCTTCATGCTTTCTCTTTTTTCTCGCTTGCCTCCAACATAGGATGACGAAGTTTCTCGCAATTGCAAGGAAGTTAGATATACTTACGGAGTATGTAGGATCTGTGAATTTTATGGTGTGAGGTCGGACATGCTCTTTAAGATAGTCTCTTTACTAACTTTGAGCTTCTCATCATTAGGTTAGAAAGGGGTTGATTTCCTCTGTCCCCAGTGTTCACTTCGTCCCGTCGCTAATATGAGCCTTACTCTATTAGGGGCAATGCCAAGACAGTCCGAGTTTTTCATTGGAGAATCTGACGGCCTGATTGTGCAGATCCACCCTTATTCATAACTAGCCGATGAATAATTTGGGGGAACCCCAAAAAGGGTTATATATTTTAGTCAAAGTTAAGGTGGGGAGAACGTTGACACTTTATAAACAAAAGCAAAGTCATAATTGAAATTTACATGTGAAGGAGGGGTTTTCGAATCATATTCGTATCTCGGAAGAGTACGGTATTATTTTCTGAGCGTCGTTTCACAACTGGATAGTTGGTGTTAGGAAATGTGTTTCCATTAGCAATTATTATAATCCTTTCAAACTCCAGTGTGATTGAGGTTGAAGTTTCTAGAGAGCAAAGAAGAGAAAGAAAATGGACAAGAAAAATACGATATATTGAGCAGAAAAGAAATTCGTCTGAAAATATTAATATTTGATTTATAAGTCTCTTGAGAAATCTGCACTAAAGAATGTTAAGATGCAAACATGGTTCCATTCTAAAAACAGATCGCTCAATAATGCTTTGATATATTTGCTACTCTACCAAACTGACGGAGGTAGCAGGTCGAAAAAGCACTTCGGCTTCGACACCTTATTCCACCGATCCGGCCTTGTGAAGCAAGGCTGTCAAATTCTAATGCCAAAAAGGCACGCTCTCACTCATTGTAACTATCGATCCTTACCTATGTATGTCTCTGTCACTTTAAAGAAAACCAAATCCTAAAATTCAACGCCCTAAGCTCTATATTAGACTTCAAGAGAAATGAAGTCTAAAAGTTGTCTTGAAAAAAAGAAAAAAAAAAGACAGGATTATGTTACATTTACTTTTATGAACTTTGCTCTCCACACCTGCAAGATATCAGGTTTGTGCACCAGTTATATAAAAAGAAGCCGTTATCAAACAAAGCACTATTCGATTCTTCACGATAAAATTGTTTATATGTTTTTCCTCTTCATAACCTTACCGGATTGTAGGATTCAGAAGTATAGATTCCCCTGGACAATTGCAAATATGTACGTACAAAAGGTAGAAATTAAAGAGTAATACTTCAAAATGAAAACAAAATAGTAACAAAATCATCACAACCAAAGATGGAAAGCCGTTGAAAGGCATAAAGAAAGGATGAAAGAAAGGAGGAGGCCCAATGCAAGACAACGGTGAGAATGAAAGCAGTTGCTCCCTCTACCTTAGACCTTCTGGGGATCCGGCACCTCAGGCGACGATAAACACCCCACCACCCGCTAAATGGTACTCCGATCTACCTCTCACTACTTGACGCTCCTGTGACTGCAGGATGGGAGTCGATGCCTTGCTGATTCATTACCTTGACCTACCTATTATTGTTCACCATCCGAAAACAACCTTCATTTCACCTCAAAACCACTCCGAAACCATCGCGACTTATACACGCCGCATTCCCCAACCTTTTCCATACATCCTCAAATCCCGTAAACCTCTCAAATCTCCTCACCACATCATAATGTCTACAGCAGCTCGACGCCGCCTCATGCGCGACTTCAAGGTCCGTGGCAATTGCCCCACCATTACACTCTCACCCTCATCACAGAACCCCGAACTGACCTCAATCAGCGCATGCAAACCGATCCTCCAGCCGGTGTCTCCGCATCGCCCGTCGCAGATAATGTCATGACATGGTAAGGACCTTCTCATGCGCAAGCTATCCCATCATTCCGTCACGCTGTGACTTACCTGATTAGGAACGCCGTCATCATAGGCCCCGCCGATACACCCTTCGAAGACGGAACATTCAGACTCGTCATGCATTTCGAGGAACAGTATCCCAATAAGCCGCCGGCCGTCAAGTTCATCAGCAAGATGTTCCATCCCAACGTTTATGCCACCGGGGAGCTATGCTTGGATATCCTGCAGAACAGATGGAGTCCGACCTACGATGTCGCTGCTGTGTTGACCAGTATCCAGAGGTACGCAGACAAAATACAAGATATGAGGCAGATTTTGGGCGTGATGAATTGCTGACAAGTCACTATAATAGTCTTCTTAACGATCCGAACACCGGCTCGCCTGCCAACGTCGAGGCTTCGAACCTGTACAAGGATAACCGCCGTGAATACACGAAGCGCGTCCGCGAGACGGTCGAGAAGAGTTGGGAAGACTGAAAGATCAAAGGGGTCTCGACTGATAGAAATCCATTGCTGGCGAATGTCCTTGCACGAGCTATACGAGGTTCTGATTCGGGTTCTATAGGGACGGGGTTTGGCGTACTTGGTGTGCTTGGAGGGGGATTGTTCGCGACGCTGTACATGGTATATGTATATAGGCGCTTTTTTCTTGTGGTGCATAGCAAAGCGATTGATGGGCTTGAAAAGTTTTGAAGGGTGTGATGGTTTGCGTGAGTGAGTGAGTGCTATATGCACGTTTGTTCATATATGTGACTGTCTACGACGATTTATATGAGATGAAGCGATGGGAGAGAAGGGTTGGAGAGCACGATAGTTATACTATATATTATTTGCAAAACATTGTAAGGAGCATGATGATGAAGATAGAGGGGAGGCCAGCTATAGGTGGCAGCACTGTGTATGTCTACATACTCATGTACCTGTGGAATGATGAAGCATATGATGATAGAGAGAAAGTCAAAGAGAAGACGGAATTTGGAGTGGGGATACAGGTGGAGAAGTATGGAGACGGAGATTCAGGACAAGCCGGAGATGAGGATCAAGACTCGGTGTTTCCTGTTGCTCATACTCTATCACCATCTTCTCTGCAGAAGTAAACAGTTGTTGAAGTGTACTTAAGATAATGTTCAGGATCAAAATCCCAATGAAGATGGGATCATGTATGAGTGTTTTCTCTATCCATTAAACGCCATTTATACCCCTACGGACTTTCAGGAATACAAGGAAAACATGATAGATTTCTTCCAAAACCACGACTTACGTACCGTGTATTTCCGTATTATGTATGGACACGATGATATGCTTCTCATACATACATAAAACGGGGGTTCAAAGATCTCAACCCCTCAACCCCTCAATCCTTCACGTGCTCTCCTGCTCGACTCTTCCCTTTATCGCTTTGCATGGTGCATTGCCCGCGCATTCGCACCCGGCCTTACTCTAATTTATCGGTGCGGAAGAAGATACGCGACCACACTGACCGCAAGCACCTACGCACGCGGTAAACTCCTAATCAACCACCTGAACCCAACACTGTAACAGCCAGCACAGCACAGCACAGCACAAGACAGCAATCCCCCAAAAACGCCCTCAATCCTCGTCATCAGCCACCACCCACGCTGTTGCTGCTCTCAACGCTGGCTCTGGACATATGACTGATTCTGGATAGTATCTCGCAACCATGGCGACATCCAATACCATCAAAGTCGTCTGTCGTTTCAGGCCACAGAACAAGGTCGAATTAGCTTCGGGGGGTGAACCCATTGTCACCTTTGAGTCGGAGGACACATGTAAACTCGAAGTATGATCCCCTAAATGCCCATGATGCTCGATTCTTGCAATTGCGAATGCTTTGCTGATGTCCAGCACAGTCGTCTGAGGCCTCCGGGTCCTTCACCTTCGATCGTGTCTTTGACATGAACTCGCGGCAAAAAGACATCTTCGACTTCTCTATCAAGCCCACGGTCGACGACATCCTTAACGGTTACAATGGAACAGTCTTCGCATACGGTCAGACGGGAGCGGGAAAGTCCTATACCATGATGGGTTCGGACATGGATGACGGTGAGGGAAAGGGTGTGACCCCGCGAATCGTCGAACAAATATTCGAAAGCATTCTCGCCAGTCCAGAGACCATAGAATACACTGTCCGAGTCAGTTACATGGAAATCTACATGGAACGTATTAAGGATTTGCTGGCGCCACAAAACGACAACTTGCCTGTTCACGAGGAGAAAAATCGAGGGGTGTACGTCAAGGGGTTACTCGAAATTTATGTCTCCAGCGTTCAGGAGGTTTACGAAGTCATGAGAAGGGGAGGAAACTCTCGAGCTGTTGCAGCAACAAACATGAACCAGGAATCTTCACGATCTCATTCTATATTTGTTATCACCATCACACAGAAAAATGTTGAGACCGGGTCAGCTAAGAGTGGTCAACTATTCTTGGTCGACTTGGCTGGTAGTGAGAAGGTTGGAAAGACAGGTGCCAGTGGTCAAACTCTGGAGGAAGCAAAGAAGATCAACAAGTCTTTGTCTGCTCTTGGAATGGTCATCAACTCCCTCACCGACGGCAAATCTTCACACGTTCCATATCGAGACTCGAAGCTCACTCGTATTCTTCAAGAATCCTTGGGAGGTAACAGTCGTACAACTCTTATTATCAATTGTTCGCCATCCAGTTACAACGATGTGGAGACTCTCGGCACACTCCGGTTCGGTATGCGTGCGAAGGCAATCAAGAACAAGGCAAAGGTCAATGCGGAGCTATCTCCTGCGGAGTTGAAGGCGCTTTTGAAGAAGGCACAATCACAAGTCACTACTTTCGAAACGTTCGTCGCAGCATTGGAAGGAGAAGTACAACAGTGGAGAAGTGGAGAGGCTGTACCAAGGGAGAAGTGGGTGCCACCTCGGGAGGGTGGTGTTGCTAAAGCAGCACCATCAACTCCAAGATCATCAACACCTTCAAGACTTCTTGATCGAGCGGAAACCCCAGCCATCTCCGAACGGTCGGGGACTCCAAGCATTCCACTTGATAAGGATGAGCGTGACGAATTTTTACGACGTGAGAACGAACTTCAAGATCAAATCGCTGAAAAAGAAAGCCAAATAGCTGCTGCCGAGAAAGCTCTACGTGATGCAAAGGAAGAGCTTGCATACCTCAAGGAGCACGACAGCAAGAACAACAAGGATAATGAGAGACTTTCGGGAGAGGTGAACGACTTCAAAATGCAGTTAGAGAGACTTACATTTGAAAGCAAGGAGGCACAGATTACGATGGATAGTTTGAAGGAGGCAAACTCCGAGCTCACTGCGGAGTTGGATGAGGTTAAGCAACAATTATTAGATGTGAAGATGAGTGCAAAGGAGACTACTGCAGTATTAGATGAGAAGGAGAAGAAGAAGGCTGAGAAGATGGCACAGATGATGGCTGGTTTCGACCTTGGGGGAGAGGTGTTCAGTGATAATGAGCAGAGCATAAAGGAGGCTATTGAGCAGGTTGATGCCATGCAACAAGCAATTGCTGCAGGCGTCGCAATCGATCCTACCGAGTTGGCAGACTTGAAGGCAAAGATTGTGGACACCCAGGCTATCGTCCGCCAAGCAGAACTTTCAATGTACGGCTCCTCGACCACCGACGCCGGTGCTAAGCGTAGAATCGAGCTTGAAGAGCGTTTGGAGGCAGTGGAGCGTGAGTACGAAGAGCTCCTTGAACGCAATCTCAGCGAGGCGGATGTGGCTGAGGTGAAGGAGCGCTTGGCTCAGGCTTACGCCGACAAGCAAGAGGTACACGGCACTATGTTGGAGGATCTCAAGAAGGACATCGCCCAGAAGTCCGCTGAGAACTTGCGTCTCAAGGCACTCAGCGATGAGCTCCAAAGGAAACTTGCGACCAGTGGCGCTACCAACGGCTCTGCTGTGCCAAACGGCAAGACTGTTCAGCAACAGATTGCCGAGTTTGATGTTATGAAGAAGTCGCTCATGCGCGATCTCCAGAACCGCTGCGAGCGCGTTGTCGAGCTCGAGATCTCCCTGGACGAAACCCGCGAACAATACAACAATGTTCTCCGCTCATCCAACAACAGAGCACAACAGAAGAAGATGGCCTTCTTGGAGCGCAACCTTGAGCAATTGACGCACGTGCAAAGACAATTGGTTGAGCAGAACGGCAGTCTTAAGAAGGAGGTCGCCATCGCTGAGCGCAAGCTCATCGCGCGTAACGAGCGCATCCAGAGTCTTGAGAGCTTGTTGGGTGACAGTCAAGAGAAGCTCACGGCTGCAAACCACAGGTGCGTTTGCTCCCATCCCCATCCTCTTCCTTCTCCAATTCTAGCATCACTAACAACCCTGCAGATTCGAGGCTCAGCTCACGGCCGTCAAGGAGCGTCTTGAGGCCGCTAAGGCCGGCTCCACCCGCGGCCTTGGCACCGCTACTGGCGGCTTCAGCTTCGGCGGCGCTGGCAGCAGGATAGCGAAGCCACTGCGTGGTGGTGGTGGTGAAGCTGCATCCCCTGCTATTACCGGCCTTCAGAACGAGGCATCTCCAGCGACCAATAAGCGTAGTTCGTGGTTCTTTTCGGGGCAGAAATAGGGTTAGATAGTGT
This sequence comes from Allantophomopsis cytisporea, assembly GCA_024752435.1. NCBI lineage: Eukaryota > Fungi > Ascomycota > Leotiomycetes > Phacidiales > Phacidiaceae > Allantophomopsis > Allantophomopsis cytisporea. Next base: position 276,470 of record CP103034.1, read on the forward strand.
TAATGTATACCCATGCTTTTTCGCCGTTCTCTGTCTGCTGTTGCGTATTTAGATTGCGAGATGGAGGAGTTAAAGGTCATTAAGAGAAGATTTTCATTTCGAAGTATATATGTACCAAAACCAATTATGTAAAGACCGACCCCTTTCTTCCACCAATATCAAGTGTTTCCAAAACGTACGCATCAAGCCTTGCTCTCCCGACACTCCACAAGCCCCCTAATCTGCTTCCCCTCCCCATCAAAATTGCCCGCATCAAGCCAACGCTCAAAACCAGCCTTCACACACTCCCACTCAGAGTCAACGATACTAAACCAAGTCGTATCACGATTTAGCCCCTTCACAATCAAATGCTGCCGAAACGTCCCCTCATACTTGAAACCCAATCTCTCTGCCGCCCTACAACTCGGCGCATTCAAGCTATTACATTTCCACTCCACACGACGATAGCCCAAGTCATCAAAAGCATAGCGAAGCAGCAGATAGATCGCCTCCGTCGAGCCAACAGTGCGCTGGAACGACGGCGCAAAGAGGATATGCCCGATCTCCAGCACGCGGTTCGGCGCGTCGATCCGCATTATCGAGCAGTACCCCGCGATCTCGCCGGGCTTGGCGGTCGGTGCGATCGCCCAGAAGAGTGGGTCGGTCGAGGCGGCTTTGCTTGCGATTGAGGACGCCCATGTTGATGGCGTGGGCGGTACGTCTAACATGTAGTCCCAGATCCAGACGTTGCTGGGTGAGCAGGCTGTTTCTTCTAGGGGTGCTGCGTGGGAGGGCGTGAGCGGCGTCAGGGTTATGGCTTTGCCTGGGAGATCTTTGCGGGTGGGCGTGATGATGGCTCTTGGGGGGATGATGGCGCCTAGGGGGCGGGGTGCTGTGGTGGTCATTTTTAGGGTTGGGGTTGGGGTTGGACTTGACGATCTGGTGGTGAGGAAGGTTCTTGGTGAGAAGGGAGATTGGGACTGGAGATGGGATGGGGCCGGCTTTGATGTCGATGAATGAGGATCTGGAAGTCGGTGTGTTTTTTTGGAAAGTATTAGTGGTTGTATAATCTGGGATTGACATTTACTCTACTTGAACAAATTCCCAATCCTGAGTCTTTGAATGTTGGCTATCAATGGCCGTTGTCGACTTAAGAGGTTGGGATTCATATGATGCGAGTTATGAAGATTGACAATCGACGTTGACCTCGACTTGGTCTTTATCCTCCCACATTTACCCCACTTCTGGAGTTATATCCCATATCGAAACTATCAATTCCCAAGGAATAAGGTTCGGCTGGTGAGTCACGGCGTCAATGGCGATGTTAATGATTCAAGCATCACGTGCCGAAGTGTACTTTACTACCATGACCTGTACCATTGAACATACGTACAATAGTATTGTACGTACATTTTACTTCGAGGACATATTCTCGGTACCTGACACAACAATCGAGAGCGAGGCAATTGACTTTTATGACATGACATGAAGTCTGAGTAGGTGTCTTGGTTGTATGTAGTAAATAATAATTGTGTTAGTCGTTAGACTTCAGATAGTCTTATGCTTATGATTTGCTTTGATTCCCAAGACAATTTCTACTCAACTATAGATCACCATGTGCGATAAATCTTTATTTGTTGATAACTTTCCGTAATTTTCTATGGCTAGATAGGATTCAGGTATTCGATGCCGACGAGAGAGGATCTTCCAATTATTTTGTTATTATCTCATTGAACAACTCATCTTCCATCCTTAATATCAACTTTGTATTTTATCAACGTATATAATGAATAAATACCGACTTTACCTCCGTTTTCGCTCTGACGTACGCACATACATAGAAACACTCCTATCTCTTGGCCTCCTTCACTTGATCTCAATCAGTAATTTTTCCATTGGCACACCAGAACAAACTGAAACAGAAGGAATCACGTGTCAAAATCCCTATTCCCCATACTCTATCCACAGGGTGTGTGTTGTATTGTGTAGTGCTTATTATTGTCATCCTTCCGATCGGACGACCCTTGAACCATCCTGATCCAACTGCATCCCAATATTCGCTACCCTCGAAGCGTCTCTCCACCTCCCACTAAACTTAACAGAGTAGGCGGAGAGTCGGGGCAGATCCACAGCAAAACGACAAGCGTCTGTCGAAGGGCGCGTTCTTGACATGTTGCGGCCATGCCGATTACTCTCACGCAGGTAAGATGACTCTTTTCTCTGTGGTCCTGTAGGTCAAACACCAAACCCTTCATTCTCCTCCAATCCTCACTCAACCTCTAAATCTTTTCCCATTTCAATTCTCTTTCATACTGTTCCCATGATTATGGTAATATCTTAAGACGAGTTCTCTTTGCCACAATCAACTCACAAGTCAAGGAACAATAATTGTTGTTTCCTAAAGCAACTGGTGGAGTGCAAGTCCCATCATCGCCTGCGCCTTATTCTTGATTTCTTTCTGCACCTCAGCATTCCAAACTCCTCGTTCCCCCTGCCTTACGCAGGTCAGGGTGACCACGCCTTTCCATACACATCAAGCACATCCAACCCAAGTCACGTAATCAGAGGCTCGTGTTCGATACTTAACAACTATCCCTAAGGATGGAGTTCTTCGATTTTGAAGCTGCCAATTCCGGTAGGCCCTCTAATCAACAGAACCAAACTTCTCTTGGTCTGGACTTTGATGACACTTCATCATTTCCTTACGACTACCGAATGCTCCAAGATATGGAGGGCGACCCAGACGCCTATACTGCTTTGCAGCAGTTCATTACTGGTGTTTCTGGTTCAAACAACGATGCCTTGGACTTGGATATGCAGTCCTCTTTTCAAGACGTCGGTTTGACTGCGGCAGATGACTTTAATGACTTCTCGCGTTGGATTGATGGGGCCCAGAAACCTGCAAATCCATGTGACTATTGTCGCAGCCGTCGTCTTGAATGCCTTGTCATCCAAAAAGATCACTATGACACCCATGAGTGTACTAGTTGCGTTGCACTTCATCGTGTTTGCAGCTTGCAAGATACAGACTTCTTCAGGGCATTGAACAATGCTTCTAGAAACAGCTCCTCGATGCAACTTGATAATCTCAGTGGTTCTGAAGGTCAAAGCAGCGGTGCTATTGCCTCTCATATGGCAAGAAGAACCAAATCCAATTCCAGCCTGCGATCTGGTGCTGCCACTCCGGATGGTGATGCAACTGATGGTCAAGCTGTCAAAGTCGGTTCAAGATTTACTCGGGAATCAGTCCGAGTGCTCAAAGGATGGCTGCAACTTCACAGCCGTCATCCATATCCGTCTGATGAGGAGAAGGAGAATCTTCGGAAACAGACCGGTCTGAACAAGACCCAGATCACAAATTGGCTCGCCAATGCTCGACGTCGCAATAAAGGCCGTCCGTCTGGAACAGTCTCTCCGAAGGTTGATATGACAACACACCCAATGGACATTCCGCGTAAAGCAACACCTGCTATGGAATCTATGAATCCCTTGGAGAGATGGCAACATTCTCCTCCTGAAAACGAACCTGCCTCGGTGACTGCTATTGCAAGGGCCGTTACTTCCTCAACTCTCTCGTCGGACATGGCTAGTTCATACAGTTATAAACGGTCGGACGATGGTTCGGCTCGATCCGTCATCCGGGCTTCCTCCGAAAGTTCTCTGAACACAAGTCAGTCTAGTACTGGTTCTTTTGCCTCTGCATTCTCGCACAAATCTCGAGGCTCGTTTGGCTCCTTCAATTCCTATGGGAAGAAGACTCGTCGTCGCCGTCGCCAGGCTCCGAAGACACCTGCTACCCACCCCCTGACCACTCCTCGACAATTCCAGTGCACATTTTGTACTGAGTCTTTCCGTACAAAACATGACTGGCAACGGCACGAAAAGACGTTGCATCTGTCGCTTGAACGATGGGTATGTGCGCCTGATGGGCCTACATTCTACTGTACAGAGAACAACTATACTTCTTGTATCTTCTGTGGTCTTCCCAGACCGGATGAAGCTCACTTGGAGACCCACAACTACTCCGCTTGTTTAGAGCGTACCCCGGAAGAACGCACATTTTACCGGAAAGACCATTTGAATCAACACTTGCGACTTGTTCATGGATGCAAGTTCTTGGCATGGTCAATGAAGTTGTGGAGAGTTGCTATTCCAGAAATAAAATCTCGCTGTGGTTTCTGCAACACAAATCTGGATACTTGGCCTGCGCGAGTCGATCATCTTGCCGATCACTTTAAAAGTGGAAAGACTATGGCGGAATGGACAGGTGATTGGGGTTTTGAGCCCCATGTGGCTCGTATGGTAGAGAGTGCCATGCCTCCTTGTAAGTTATCAATGCAACACTCCGATGCTACCAAACTGACATATATAGACCTTATCCACAATGAGAGAGGTACCCCATATCCTTTTGTGGTAAACGAGAGACACCAATTCAACGAGTCAGGCACTCCATTGTCTCAGCTCAAGACTGCACTTATAGAGTTTATTCGAAAAAATATCAGCAGTGGACGTAACCCAACTGACTCAGAACTCCAAGCGGAAGCGTTCAAAGTTACCTTTGGCGTCAAAGCCGAGTCAGAAATACCTCAAGAGGAGCGGGATACATGGTTTCATAAACTAATCATCTCCAACGATGATACTGGATGGCTCAGTCAACTTAGACAAGAGGCAGACTTACTTTCGTCTGCGAAGTCCAGCTCGAGTCCTGGCGGCCCCTCTCCTGCACCTGCCATCGATCCACAGTGTCAGCTAGATATACAGCTTATGGCATATGTACGATGTCAAGCCACCTTATCTATTGCTCCCACCAACCGAGAGATGCAGGGCGAGGCATATAGAATCATCGACAATCTTGTTCAGAATTCGACAATCAATGAAGACGAGGCCGCTGTGTACAGACAACAACTCTTATCTGAATTTTGGGTGCCATCTTTCCGAGCTCGAGCGGGATTGCCACCTGAGTCGGAAGGCTTCATGATCAAGGGAAAATCCCTAGAGCGAATTCTTAATACTAATCCTAATCCTAATGCGGTCGCTTTCGAATACCGAGCCCTTGAAAAGGAGCTGGCTAATTATGTTGCTGATCAAAAATTGCGTGGTATCAAACCAACCGATGAGGAACTGCAAAGACGTTCGAGATACATTCAATTCGGTAACGAAGATACGTGGAACCAGACAGCTGCCGATAGTCCTGACTGGCTGTTGAACTTCAAGAAATCCAACGGTCTAGCACAAATTGATGAGATGAGTGAGCCTGCCTCCGATCAGGCGGACGATTTTCCAAAAGTCGCACCAATATCTAGCCTTTCTGCTGCACTCGCCCAAGAACCTTCTTGGCGTCAACATTCGAACCCTTTCACAGCAACCACACTCAGTCAACTCCCTTCACTCTATCAACAAGCCCCATTCACACCGTACAATACATGTGTCTCCGGCCCTCAGACCAGACCAAGTCGCTTTTTCGTCAACGACGCAAATTGTTACCGACGTCTAGAGCGGGAACTATCCCGTTACGTCCAGCTCTGCCTTTCACCCCATAATCCAAAGATGCACGTTCCCAATGATGCCGAAATCCAGCATCAAGCTCGCTGGATCGTCTACGATGATGACGATCCATGGAACACCACGGCAGCCGACAACGCCGAATGGCTGACACGCTTTAAGCGCTCCCACGGCCTCGCCAATGCAGCCGACGGCCCTGGCCTGCCTCGCGAAAACTTCCCACACGAGGACAGTGGCTTCATGCCACCATATATTAACCCCTCGCCTGCCATGTTAGGCTATGGTGACGGCCTCATGCATGTCCCCGATTCTTCGGTCCTCAAGCCCGGCGTGCCTGTCATGCCTGACTCCCAGCTCTGCTCCTCGACCCTCAACCCCGCGTACGAGGCGCCTGCTGTCGTTTTCTGTAGCCGCGCCCTTGAGTCTGGCCTCGTCTCCTATGTGCAAAATGCGGTCGCGCAGGGCTGGACGCCGACGGATGACCAATTGTGTGCCAAGGCCAGGGAGATTATGGGCACTAGGACTACGGCTGCTGATGACAAGGAGCTTCTGGGAAAGTTCAAGAGCCATTGCGGGATTGGCGATGGGAACGTTCCTTTCGGCGCTGATTTTCAAGGCTTGATGGATTTGGGGATGGGGACTGGGGGCACAATGGGTACGCCTGTTGCCATGAATACAGTAGATGGAAGTTTGGCGGGGAGTTCGGGGGAAAGTAGGTTTTAGGTTTTTTGATTGGGTGACGTGAAGTTGATAGATAACTTAATGATGTTTTGTATTTACTTATGGTATTGTTTATGATGGAAAGATCTTGGTGTTGGTGATGATGGGATTTGTATAGCGTCATCAATGGTCTTTACATGAACCGTCACTAAAATGTAACATCGATCATTGCTTCTCATAGTTGACATGGTAACTAATTGCTTACTGGACTCTTGGATCCACTCCTCATTGATTTTCTCGAACTGCTAGACATTTCTTCGACTTCCTCTTCGCTGGTATCCTCGTCCTGTCCTCTGTCACGAAGTGTGTAGGCGTAGTCTAGCAAATCCTCGGATTTCAGACGTTCTTGGTGATCCTTCTTCAACGTCCTTTCCCGAATTTTGACCACTGACTCTAATAGTCGCACAGACTGTTCAACATCACCGCGCTTGATGTAGGCCCTAGCTAGTTCGTGCTGTGAAGTGAGTCGATGAGGGTGCTCTTGACTTAGTGTCCGCTCCTGTACCCCGACTACTAGCTCGAGCAGCTCTATAGCTCGATCTGTGTCGCCGCGATTGAGGTAGGCCCTAGCTAGTTCGTGCTGTGAAGTGAGTCGATGAGGGTGCTCTTGACTTAGTGTCCGCTCCTGTACCCCGACTACTAGCTCGAGCAGCTCTATAGCTCGATCTGTGTCGCCGCGATTGAGGTAGGCCCTAGCTAGTTCGTGCTGTGAAGTGAGTCGATGAGGGTGCTCTTGACTTAGTGTCCGCTCCCGTACCCCGAATCCTAGCTCGAGCAGCTCTATAGCTCGATCTGTGTCGCCGCGATCGAGGTAGGCCCTAGCTAGTACGTGCTGTGAAGCGAGTCGATCAGGGTGCTCTTGACTCAGTATCCGCTCCCGTACCCCGAATACTAGCTCGAGCAGCTCTATAGCTCGATCTGTATCGCCGTGATCGAGGTAGGCCCTAGCTAGTTCGTGCTGTGAAGCGAGTCGATCAGGGTGCTCTTGACTCAGTGTCCGCTCTTCTACCCCGACTACTAGCTCGAGCAGCTCTATAGATTTTTGCTTATTTCCTAACCGTTGATAAACTATACCTAACTCCTTGTGAACAAGGACCAGAGTTTCTAGCTGATCCGGAAGCCCCTGCCAGGAGTATATAAAATCAAGGATCAATTTACATTCATTATCACTGCGACACTCTCGAAATAACGAGGATAACCACCATAGCATTTGAATCGGTGGCGATGAAAGTGATACTGGTACTTGTACCCTCGAGAAAATGCTATTAACGTAATGTTCTGCATGAGGCTGAAGTTGAAGCCAAAACGACTCGTACTCATAGATCTTATTCATAGAGAATGCCAGGATACACCCGGTAGCCAGTATTGCACCCTGCTTTGTATCATAGTCCAATCGTTCTCGGGCCCAATCCGCGACGAGAGGATGCATAGACATATTGCCAGTTTCTTTTTGAACACGGATGATCGATAATAAGTGAAGGCTTGATCGGGCTTCGGATAGTATGGTGATGTCTTCAGCTCCTTCTGAGATCTTTTGTAAGGTAGGGGGTAATTTGGAGAAGTGCCACTGTTTCAGAGGACCAAGTTGTATATCAAATCCTTGCCAGTATTCAATTATACCTAGAGCGTGCTCGCATGATCTTTCAAAGATAGACATAGGTACGTTCTTGAAATCCATTTGGGCTAGTAAAGGAAGGAGATCCAGCGCGACCTTATCAGCTGGTGTCCCAGAAGTTTGAAGGTAAAGGGCAGAGACTTCGAAAGTTGCGAAAACATTTCCATATGTAGAGCTTGCCTGTTTTGGATGAAATTTCATAATGTTTTCCTTTCGGCGTCGAAAACGAGGCAAATATTCCGTCAGAGTACAGTTTCCTTGCTGTATATAGGCACCAGCATGAACAACCGCTAAGGTATGCGACCCAAGCTCATTCACAATAGCTTTGGCTGACTCCATACTCTGTGCGCTAACATCATCTGCTATCCCAGCAGATATCAACAGCAATTTGACTGCTTCAGCAGGGCTAAGCTGTTCGAGAGCCTCAAACCCCATGTTGCCGTGACGATGGCAACTCTCTAATCTTGTGGTCAAGATTATGCTACCGCGAGCGCCGGATGGGACATACTTCGAATAGTCCATTTCGCGGTCATCGGCGTTATCGAGAATAAGAAGCCAGGACTTTTCACAGTTAGATAGCCACCTCCTCACTCCATCAACCGTATTGGAGTCGTCAGGAACTCCGCATGAAGTTCCTATTTCCCTGAAATCACGGTCGGCATTCGCTTCTGTGTTCACGTCGACCCAAAAAACCCCCCAGAATCTGAATACTTAGTATAAGAGCAACTCGTTACAAACAACGACATACCTTTGGGTATTATCTTCCGCAAACTTCAGACTTATCTCGCTCTTTCCAGTTCCTCCAATACCGCTGATAACAAAGCGTTTCTGTTTGGGCGGCTGATCTGAATCTGGCGGAGAAAGAAGTCCTTCCATACGGTGAAGGAGATCTTGCCTTCCAGTGAAAATAGACGTGCTACTTCGTGGCACTAGCCAATGAGTCCTTTGAGCTTCGTCATATGCAGCTTTAAATCGAGTGATTGGCTTTCCATTGTTCGATACCATTCTCTTCAGCTCAGCACAAACAAGCTTGAAATTTGGATCTTCAAGCCCAGAAAATTTGTTCAAGCCAGAGTGATCGGAGTTCAAAGATATCATTCTCTTCCCTTGTATTACAGCAGATTGATTATCCACTATCCGTGTCTTTAAGCCTCCAAGGAACTTTCGAGACTCTGTTTCGTAGAAACACACGATGTCGAGATGACCATACCCGTTCCAGAAGTCCCGAGATAATGCATGTAAATCCGGACTTCTCATCTCAAGTGACTTAAGCATCCTCGTGTCGGCCCAAGGCGTTAGTGTCAAAGGCTGCAAAAGAGATCGTGCTAGCTTGACAATATCTGCGCCGTCATGCGGAGTGCCAAGGAAAATGATGCTGGTTATTCGTTCTTTGATATCCTTGAACTGTTCACCAAAATTTGCGACAGAAAGAGCCTTTCCACTAGTCAGATTCAAGACCAACACAACGGACAAGATGACTTTACTTGTTTTATGACTAGCCCCCCTAAACTATGTCCGATAAGTACGATTGGGCGTGGTTCCTTGGGCTGAAAATGTAAGAGCAGATTCAAGAATTGCTCTCCACACTGTCGAAGATTCGTCTTCTTCTCTTTCCTCCACACATCAGAAGGATAAGAATATGTCGCGATCCTTGCATTGCTGATGACTTCTGGAAGTAGATCACGAAGCCACAATACATCTTTTGAGAGATAGGTCCATGTACGATTCGGATGTGAACCCAGGCCTTGAACGGCAATGATACTATCAGAGGGGTCAGCAAGAACACTGTATGACAAGGCTGAACCTACTCAACATCAACTTTCCTTCCTTTCTCTGCTGGATCCGCTCTGATTGTGAAGCCGTTTGTAGTTTCTGCCATGACGATGAAATTAACTAACTAAATGTGAGGCATGATGATATAGTTATTCCGTATGAGAGTGGTTTGTAGAATCGACGCGGCTACTCGATCGCTTCAACTATTTCCATCTGCCTAAGCGAACATTCACAATACCAGGCTGATGGACATGGTTGACACGAGCGAATGATTTGAGGCTGTGATACTCTTCACCTGACATCTGTGTCGCTTCCAAGACCAATGAAGATGCCGGCGCTGTATAGTTCTCAATTGGAATGCATCGGAGTTAACATGCGCAAGGCGTCCAAATATTAGGAGTATGATTTTGCAAACTCTTTGTCGAGATTATTAGCACAACACAAAGATCGAGCAATCAACGTCCTGATTTGGCTAAGAATAGATTCAGACTTATAATTAGTCACTAACGAATGTATAGATATTGAAGATTATACATTTATTTGTGACTCAATTGCCAAGGCCATGTCAGTATCTCCTCGTTGCCTGTATGATTTAGCTAGAGTACGCCCAGCTGCTCGGGCATGATACATAAGGTCCCCACTTTTAGGTCTAGTCGCTAACCGCCTCTTGATCTCCTGCCATACTACCTCCTCGATAGCAATCGCATCATTCTCTCGATTCATAGCTCTGTAGTCCTTCGAAAGCTGTCCAGCCCAGCCATAGTAACCGTTCATTTCTAGTCGATAGTTTCTCCATATGTGAAGTGTAACTTCCAGTGACTCCTCCATCCTTCCCAGCCCCTTCAATGTCTGAATCAAGTGCCTTGACCAAGCAATACATTCCATAGTTCTTGGCTCAAGCATATTCATCACTTCCATCTCCACTTCCACTGCAGTATCCTTCAATCCTCGACGTGAATATGAGAATATGAGATGTCGCGCCCATTCCAAACCATTAGTGATAAAAGACCTTTTTTCACCCACATACATCTCCCACATCCGTTTTTGGAATGTCACTGCGTCCTCGTATCGTTCTTCTCTCCAATACGTATTGGAGATCTGAATAGCCCACTTTTGAAAGTCTACGCTCTTTATCGTGAGGCGACTCAGAACTTCCTCTTGGAGGGCAAAAGCATCGGTATTTCGCCCATGGTTGCGATACAGTTGACACAAAATTGTGGCGTGGTCCTGGTCTCGAGATGTGAGAACATCGGTCTTTCGTGATATTTTCCTCCAGATCAGCTCCGCCAAGCCTATCGCCTCTCTAGTCTGGCCTGCTTGCTCATAGGCAAGTATATTTAAACGTCCCAGTGCAACGGATATTTCCGATGGGAGCTGTTTCTCGAAATGGGGCCATACTGCCTCATAGAGGAGAGCGGCGTCGGACTGACAATTTGGTGGAAGATTATCTACATATGCGGTTGTCCTTTTTCGATATGTAGATAGGACTCTACCTTTACCTTTAAGGGTGCATGCATAATTGAAGATCTGGTTCCGAAAGACTGATTTGATGATGAGAGATCGACGGGCTCGAAATGTGGTATAGAATGTGGAGTGTGTTAGGATAACGGACGGAAGAGAATGAAGATGAGGAGTGTAAGATAAGATCTCATAAAGAATATCAGATGGGAGGGATGTTATTGTTATAGGTAAATTGAACGCCATATTCATTAAGAGGCAGAGTCAAACAACCATGGACATGTACTGTTAGCCATGCCATGAAAAGAAAGGACCGCATGTTTATAATGCGCTGGACGATAGGCAACCGCATTGAAAGTAAACAAACGAAACTAGGATGAAGATCAACATGATTCGCTCGGATATTGTTCGCTATGACCTTGCCGCTTCTACTATCGCGAGAAGTCAGTACCATTGACATTGACAGTCAGAGAACGCAGGACCTTTCCTTATATTTATGCAATTTCTTACGATGAACAGTCGCATATTTTGTACATGGTTCCAATAAGTCTGAGTAGACATCTATAAATGGACCATAAATGTGTAGAGAACTAAGACTAGTTTACGATTTGTAATGAAGTAGGACCATCAGTTGAAATAACGGATTTAGATGATACTTTATGTCATGTAAAGCAAATAACAATCGAGAAGGCATCGAAGTAATCGATACGAAACAAAAGTATATACAAAAGTCTTGTTGCTTCGAGTTCAATATCAAACATGGAAAAAGAATCGAACTTCCTTCGAAAACCAAGCCACATCATCAAATACACTGTAAAGAGTCAGCATAACTTTATTGCAGATATTTAAAGTATCATACCTGAGAATACTCAGCATTTTGCCAAGTGCATACGCTCCCAGCAGCACAGACAGCGCTGCCATCATAATCAATCCCACCACATTGCTGATACTGTGCAATGATAGCAGGCGCCGCCAAAGCAAGTATTAGCTCGGAGGCACGTTCCGCAGCAACCATAATTGGCGCCGAAGGATTGGTGCTCGGTTCCCCTGGGAAAATGCTGGCATCGACGACAAAAAGATTGTCCGTACCGTAGACCTTGGTGTTGAGGTCGACCACGGAAGTGCCTCCTGAACGCCCGTCATCTGTGCCAATCTTTGCGGTTCCAATCCAGTGGTTTGATCTCCGGAAGGCGGTTGTTACGGGGATCTGGAATATTAGCTGTTGTAAAAGTGAGACGGGGAAACGGAGGCATACGCTATTCACATAGTCTGTTGCACTCTCAGTCTCATCTGGAAACAACCATGTCAACCCATCAACCGTACTAAGCGCGGTAACCAGATGCTCGAGGCCAGTGATCACAGCAGCAAGATCGTTGTCGTCATGTAAATATGGCACTGTTGAGACTGTCATATCAAGACTAGAGGTTATCGTGGCACGGCCTCGAGATACTGCACCGCGTCCAAGGTACTGAGATATAGTCATTGTATCTGTATATGTCAGATTCTTGAAGACGATGATGGCGACATATGGGCAACTCACTGTTCACCGGAGCTCCAAAGGAACTTTCAACTCGAGCGGTCCATTGAAGTTGGCGTACAATACCATCTGCCCCGGTGATCTCCTCCCAGAACATAGGTCCGATGTTTGGGGCAGCTTGGGTAAGAATGTGGGTGCGGTCGTCTACAACTCTTAGTTTTAAATCGCCATAAAGTATACGTGACATACCAAGATAAGCCTCTTTATCACTGGTGATCGGCGAATCGTAAGCAGCATAGAAATCGTAGTATGTAATATTTGGATGACTAATAACAGTATCGGTCTTGAACTGTAAGCATTTTGTCGTGCAAATAATTTTCATAAAACAACTCACATTAACATGATCGTCCAGGTTCTCACCAACAGGAAGTTCAATCCATTCATGGGAACTGATCATAGTCGGCCCGTCACTACTAGCGTTCACAATGGCGAGTTGATCAGCAGGACCAATGCCGCCTGTGAGCGGTCAGTATTAAACAAAACTAGGACAATTTGGAAATAGTACTTACTTCTCATTAGGATCTTTGCTGTTCCAAAGGTTCCAGCTGATAGAATTACACGACCACTGGTGGCTGTAACATTAACAATACCTTCATATCCGCCGTTACCATAAGCCTCAACCACAACTCCAGTAACATGCCCTGCAGTTCTGATGACTTTGGAAACTGTGGTGTTAGTCCACAACTTGAAGTTACTCCTTGCGGATGCAGTGACAAGATAAGTAGCCATAGGACCTCCTCTTTCACCATGTGAAAACATGTATGGAGTATGTGCATAAGTTCTATTTTTCTCATTCGGAGAATCGTTGGCCACGACACTAGTCCAGCCTGCATTTGCAAGTCCATCACTAACAACATCATAGCCTTGTGGAAGGTAAATAATTCCATCTGCAGAAGGATGGTCGGTGCCTGGAATACGTGAAAAGACCCGTTCAGTGGCAGCGGACATATCAGAAGTCTGCCAGCCGTCAGGGAAATTGACATCCCAGTCAAGAGTGTATGGCTTCCACCATAGACCTGCATTGACAGCTGTCCCTCCACCCAGAATGCAGCCAGCCATTTGGTCGTTGTCTGTACATGCGATACCGGCACTGTCATCCCAGATCTCGTTGCACAGACCTGGAACATCGAAGCGAGTCAAGTTGGTACCGTCCAGCCAAGCCGGTTTCATGTCACCTCCCCATCTGCCAGATGAAGGTGGACCGCGCTCAATCAAGAGTACACTTGCGCCATCCTCAGAAAGTTTGTCTGCGATAGTGATGCCTCCGGCACCACCACCAACAACGACATAGTCATAAGTGTTTGTTGGAACAGGGGTCGAGGAGTAACTTGGCGTCGTGGTGGCAGTAGCAGTAGCTGTTGCCGTGGTTGTTGGTGTTGCTGTAGCCAAACTCACCCACGAAGAATAGCTCGACTGCAAGGCGGGAGCAACACTTGCACCGAAGATATCATAGCCATTGTCATGCTCGACAATGGTAGAGTCTGGATTCGTTGGGTCATCAGGCGAGGCAAATGATTGCGCCCAGCCAATAACCAGGACTGAGCCAGTAGTCGACTGAGATCCTGTGGCACCATCTTGGTCCCAGTCAAAGCAATCTTGACAGCGGTAGATGAGAGTCCAATGTGTTGAGTTGACGCTGCTTGATATTGGGGTCAAGGTGGCATTTCCTGTATAGATATCTGGAGCGACATAACCTCTGGATGTTCATGAGAAGCTGTCAGATATTGGAAAGAGTGATACCTACGTAGCATATCGAAAGGATGTTAGAATCTCATCTCCATTGGCCCATCCCATAAGAAGCAAGGAGGAGGGCATCCCTCCGGCATGACTGATACCAGACCATCCTGTTCCATTATTGATGGCGCCTATCTTATTTCTATCAGTAAGTGTTTAGGAGGTCTAGATTGAAAAACCCTACTATCAACCCAATATATTCGGTGGATGCAACAGTGTCGGCATCAGGAGGCAACGCAAGACCAAGAGTGAAGCCCCCAGTAGTTTCTGAATCTGTGATTGTTGTGGTAGAGAATGTAATTCCAGTATCCGCATCAGTATAAGTTCCGCTAGTTTGGGCTGACACGCCATGGAGGACTTGACTCCGTAAGCACCGTTCTTTTCTACAAGTTAGGATTCTGCAATGGGGACCTTACTTGAATAAGCCACGGCCAGCGCGCCCGAAAATATCTGAGAAGTCTTCATTGTCGATCTTAGTTACACTGAACCAAGGATCAACAACAGCCAGAAGAGAATGTAGAGAACACTTGGCTGACAATCTGTGCCAAGCTTTGGATTTGCATAGATGAGAATGAAGGAAAGAAAAGAGATAGCAGAACACAGCACTTTGATATGGGGATTACGATCTATTTGATCCCGGATAATACTGCTAGATTAAACAACTATGAAGGACCACCTGAAATACACTTGACTTCTGTAATTTATACGCAGAATTGTTATATCCTCAATATGTGATGTTCCATTGTCATATGGAACAAAGTGTTGGTAGCTCACTAAATCAAATAATGTTTATTGGAGGATAACAGAGACTTTGCTGTGGACATGCTCTGGATAAAACAAATCTTCATCCCATCTCCCAAGGGCAATATACAGGATATGGATGAAATATAGCTGCGGTGTTTACCTGTCTAGGGTTCTCCGCATAATCGACACAAGCTGGGCGTGTGTCTCGGGCACACAAGGTTAATAAACAAATCCCGAGCTTGAAGAATTCGTTGTTTCCATGTTCCTGCAGGTAGCTGGGATAAAAGAGATGAATTGGGGAAAGTTTGGGTGGAGTTGATAAGACGTATCAGGATTAATTAGCTGTAGTTAGATATTAATGATGGGCGTGGATGTAGCGAGAAGGGAGGGTACTTGCAGGAAGAGCGGGACGTTTTCCTTTCAGCCTCCACCCCACACATTCTTTCTCAACTCTAAATTATCCAAACGACAAGGTTGTATCAAACACATTGCTTCACCCAGACAGCCAAGTTTGGGCGCTCGAGCCATTTGGCCATATGATCATGCACTGGATATCTGGGAACCAATGCAACTCGAGGATTGTCATGCCTAATTGTCGACGCCACGAGTCTCGGCGCTTGCAAAGTCTCGACTTCTGCAAGTAATTAGATGAAGGAAACATGGTTACGACGTTGCATATTTGTAGTCGTGGTCACAATAACCGTCAAAATGCTGCTGGTGTCTTTTTCTCCGCTTCATATATATCAGCAATCGAAATTCAGATGACTTGTCTGCTGACTAATTTATCCAGAACGACCTTCTCTTTATGCTCCCGGAAGTTCAGAAGCCGCTGAATTCATTCAAATGGCTGTTATCAGACATAGTTGTGCCGATATATGTAACCCGGAAATCTCTTACACATTGTGCTTTGTTGGTAGTGATTTATTGAACGTTGACGTTTGGCCCCTTTTATTTCCTTTACAGACTTGATCGGGATTGTTCATCTTGTCCTTAACAATCATAGTTCACCATGAAATTCCTAGTTTCTACTTTTGTTGCTGCAACTGCCAGCTTGGCATCAGCGCATTCAATTTTCACCTACATGGACGTTGCAGGAGACACTTACCGTAAGCCCGTTTTACCGTCCGCAAGATGCAATTCTAATTACTACAGCTGCCAGCTACGCCATCAGAGATCCCTCTTATGATGGTCCAATTCAGGATGTAACCTCCCAATACATCGCGTGTAACGGCGGATCCTCCCAACCCACTACACCGTCCAGCGACGTAGTCGATGTCAATGCCGGAGATGTTGTCCAAGCTATCTGGCGACACACTCTGACCTCGGACTCCACCGATGTGATTGACTCTTCTCACAAGGGACCACTCATGGCATACCTCAAGAAAGTCGACGATGCAACTACCGCCAACGGAACTGGAGACGGCTGGTTCAAGATCCAGGAGCAAGGTTATGACGCCTCCACCGACACCTGGGCCGTTGATGACTTGATCGCTGCTGGAGGTAATCAGAGCATTACTATCCCGACTTGTATTGAGGCCGGGCAGTACCTTCTTCGTGCAGAGATTCTTGCGCTTCATGCTGCTTCATCGGAGGGTGGCGCTCAGTTCTACATGGAATGTGGTCAGATCAATATTGTTGGTAGCACAGGTGCTGATACTCCTGCCACTGTCAGCTTTCCTGGAGCTTACAGTGCTACTGACCCGGGCATTTTGATCAATATCTATCAGACTTTGACGAATTACACCATTCCTGGCCCAGCTCTTTTCACTTGTTAGGCTGAGTGCGATGATGAAGAGTACGGTATATGATATTCTGCACATAAATTTTGAGAAGTCGAAATATTTGTAATGATCTAGTGAACACAATGATTCTTCAAATACATTTTATAGGGATGAGAGTCTTAGGTTAAGAAATAAATGGATTTGCTATGAAGGTTATCCAGTCTGAACGACATCCGTTTCGTCTAATGTGATGTCCACCTGATACCTGACTATCGAAGAAATGCACCCACGTTGATTTGAAAGCGCCATCACAAGCACATATCCATTCAACCCTATTCAAAGCACAGAAACAAGAGTAGCAAGTATATATACAGTCATGCTGTGCCGTCTCTTCGAAGCTCAATCTACCATATCCTGTTGGTTCGTGATCCATGATCTATCTAAGGCAAATCTGTGGCAGATGATCATAACCACTGCCTTCAAAGTCGTAGGTAAATATCATTGCCCTAACGTATCAAGGCCCTCAACATTAGTTTTATATTTTGCCTAACTGTACTTCGGTACAGTGTCAATAGTTGACGCTACTGGTGGGGTCACCTGCTGAAGCTGTCTGATTGTATTTACCGCAGACAGCTGCGACTCATTGGGGAATCACTTTATAGTTACTCGATCCTACATAATTCAGCGTGAACACTGAGCGAGTGCCTTTTCATTGCGAGTGACCTACGTCACATGGTAAAGATCATACCTTGAGTGTCTAAGAATTGAGTGCATATAGAATTGAGACTCATACAGCTCAACGATGTTCAGAAGTTACGTTTGAAAAGTATAACACTCAGAGATCGCTCGGAAGCCTGTTTTCATTTTCCCTCAATATTTTGCAGCGTTTCAATTGAGTGTGGTCTGGCAGTCAAGCATTCCAGCAAAAAGCACGGACCACCAGACCATACTTCAGGTATCATCTACTGAAGGGTATGACCTCAACTATGTGATCTTTCATACAGAACTTGAACATGCAATGTCTGGCCTTTGAACTTAGAACACCACGCTTTTCTAGATATCTGTACCCTTAATCAGTCTTCTTGAACTGAGTTGTTCCTCCGGTTCAAATCTCATTCAATGAGAAACAAGATTAGAGTACTGCCGCATGTTATGCAAATAAAGACCCGCTTCTCATGAGCCGTCAAAAGATACGCATGTTTTTATTATTCTTATAGCATTGAACAAAAGTATATAATTCAGTTGGTTACCATTCGATTTTAAAGTAGCTAAAAGCTTAGAAAGTCCCTTATAGATGTAGATGTATCATTCAATATTCATCGATAAAAGATTTAGTGATTAACTAATACATGGGTGATCTGTTCTGAGCATTTCAAATAGCGCTGTTCTACCACATTTTGAAAGATGGAGCATTTTGTTCGGAGACTTAACAAATTTAATTGGGCCGCACATGCTCATGATTACAAATTAGAAGACACACTTAGCATCCACTGGACATTGTACATAGGTATCTTCGTACTCCCTCTTAAAGAATTGAACTTGCAGCAGATATAACGGATTTATCTCATCTTATTTAACAAACATACGATGTCGCACAATATCCTCATCACCGGTGGTTCGGGCTACCTCGGTGGGACTTTGTTATCACGAATAGGCGACGCCAACCTACCACCATATGGGAAGCTTTATGCCTTGGTACGGACACAAGCACAAGCTGATGCCGTGAAACAATATGGTGCTGAGCCTTCTGATATTTAATTTACGAGATGAGGCAGCTATACGAGACAACGTCATCAAATATGAACTCACAGTTGTCTATTATCTAGTTGACGCTGTTCAATCAGATGCGCAAGTTTATTTCATTAAGGCTCTGGCGGATGTAAGAAAGAAAACGGGAAAGGAGGTTCATCTGCTCCATGTAAGTGCTGAGATCCCGGATTGACCATGGCCAGGTTGAAAGCGTATATCTTGCTGACTATTTAATAAGACAACTGGAGCAAAAATATTCTCTAGTCATGCTGGTGCTCCGACTGATCGACCCCTTCTTGATACGGCTTCAGATCTCTATGACATCCAAAAATCTCAAATTTCTCCATATGATGCTATGCAAATGGTTAGGGTTGTAGTATGATGTCTGTAGAAACAGAACTGATATAGTGGACAGGCCGTCCAGACAAATTGCACAATAATTGAGGAAGCTGAAAAGCATGATGTGCGAAGTTATATCTTCACACCATGCATAGTATGTAAGTGCTCCACGTTTGGAAAACTGAATGCAAGAATTGTGACTTCAGGTTCTTTGAGTAGCTTCTGTACTAATCAGAGTTCAGATGGCAAAGGTGAAGGATTTCAAAATGTGATATCAATCCAGACCGTGGCTATTGTGAAGACCGCAATAGCACTAAAGCAAGTACATAGAGTCGACTCGGATCGACCAGTAAGTTCTATTCATAAGATGAAGACAAAACCCAAGACTAAATATATATGCTAACATTGAAGTCAGGTTTGGCCTGTATCCCATGTCATCGACAACACGACCCTGTATCTGAGCATTCTGCACAAGATACTAAGCAACGAAGACCCAGGTCATGGCAAAAACGGATACTACCTCGCTGCATCTGGTCTCGTCGCATGGGATGACATTTACGATGCCATAGCCGCATCCCTCGCGAAGCGTGGTGTCATTGAAGACTCATCGGTTCTAACAGCAGACGAGTCAGCTCTTGAGAAGATGGGTACTGCTCTTGGCTGCCCTAAGGAGTTTGTGCCAGTGCAACTGGGTGGAAAGTAAGTTTTCAGAATACCTTGCTTTGATGCGTCAAATTTACTAATCACTTCTTGCAATAGCTGTACCTTCACCGCAGAACATGGTGAGGTAATCGGTTGGAAGTCGCGCTTCGAGCCTCGACATATTTTGGAGGCGGCTGATGATGAGGTTAACTTGATTTTGCTTCACCTTAAGAAGGATTAGTAATATATACAAAGTTGTATGAATACTTATATTGATATGGTGCGATTCTTTGACTCCTACTCCGAATAGTCCTATATTTCCTCTCTATTATTGTTGCAATCTTGTTGCTAGGTAAATGGTAAAGCAAAGTCTTGGTGAAGGAATGCCTACTACTACAATATTCGAAAGGACCGAAGCTTTGGTTCTCCTGTGCCTATTAGCAACAAACATGTGACAATAATAATGGCTATAACTTCTTTCCCTTGTCGCATAAGTTCCATGCGTATTTCGTGTATGACAGATAGAAAGGATTTCTTGATCGAGATGCAACAGGAGACTACGATGAATAAGAAACATTGTACAGTGGTAAATAGAGATCAAAAGAGTCAGACATATGGGTTTGTAGAAACGACGAGCTGTAAAAGACTGGTTGGGGTACGGGATGAATGGCGGGTCGGATAAAATGCGGAAATGGTAGTCATTTGTCATGGGCACAAACGATCTGCTAAATCCCAAAAATTGCTCAACACATACATTATCATTAAAATCTACTTCTTTGAAAACTTTATCTCCTAGTAGGGTTCTTCGAGCAATAACAGTTTAAGAGAGAAAAATTGTATTGCATCCCTCCAGACCCAATATCAATTTTCGTACAGTAAACAGTAGACAGTCATAATGTTCTAAGTCCATTGCCTCTTATAATAAAAGATATGTAGCTCCGTACTAGCCCCCGTGCCTGTAGGTTCCGACAATGGTACTACGGACGTTTGTCAAGCATAAGCTCTAGACTTCTTTCAGCTTAGCAGACTAGTCAATAGTCTTACCATTCTATATCCAAGTGACTGTCTTCATCAAAGCTATAAGGTGGGTAGGTATCTACACATATTCGACTGATTGTATTATCTCATAGTTTTTATCGCAGCAGATGATGCGAGTATTATACTCCGTAAGTAGAAGTAACGCCTGTATAAGTAGGCATATATAATAGACTTGTGAGAACTGAGCTACTTGTCTCTTCACAATGTTTTATACATACGAGGATATACAAAATCCGGAAGACTTATAAAAAGAGACTTAAAGAGACTAAATATCGAGACGCCCCCTTGCGCTCAAAAGCCGCCAAGTTATACGGCCATAATAACGATAGGTAGAAAGTAGAGGATATATCGTTAACATTTCAGGTTCAATTTTCAACAACTGATATTTAAAAACGCTGAATGTGGGCATGAAAGAGCTTCTCAGAGCCCAGAGACTTCCAGGGCATGCTCATGGTTATTAGACTGGGAGAAGCATCGAAGAAAATCTTAGCAACAAATATTATCTGAGTATTCCAACTGCAATCTCCTAGCCTTTGGAGCATCTACCATAGTCAAAGCCTTACCAGCTATATTCGCTGCCAGTGTACTCCATGAACTTGCCTGAAGTCTGTTCTCTAGTTGCTCCGTCAACCTATATCAAACTATTTCAGTACAACTTCCTTCTCATGGATGCTCCGCTCAACTTACTACATTGACCAGTCCAGCTACGCTTTCTTCTTCAGTCAGCGCTGCTTCTTTCATCCCAAACATCCTTGCGCCCGCATTTCCCATATCAGTGCGTACCCACCTGCAAGAAGTCAGTAATCATGCAGTGCACAAACATTAAGACCTAATATTGAATGACACCCACCCTGGACTAATGGCAAATGAAGTCAAGAACTCGTGCTCAAAGTGCATCTTGCGAGACAAATAATTGACGGCGGCCTTGGAAGGGCCATATGCTGCATTGGGAAACGGACAGTCGGCCATGGCTCCAAGACTTGCGGCGATAGAACTCATGATAATAAATTTTGGCGTGTGGGTGCTTTTCTCGAGCAGTGGTAGAGCTGCACGAAACAGCAGCAACGGGCCAATAGTGTTGATAGTAAAATGCTCGTACATATCCTCTATTGTGATTCCCTTACAGGTCAAGGCAGAAGCGTCAGGATATGACTTTCCGATTGCTGCATTGGCGATGACAATATCCAGATGCTGGATTTGATGCTCAGACTGAAGCACTTGGATCGCAGCGGCGGGATCAGTCTGAGAGGCGCTATCGATCTTGACGAGAATTATGCGGCTGGATTCTCCCACGGGAAGCTTCTGGAGGGCGATAGAGGTTGCGGCTGAGGGATCACGTACTGCCGCTATCACTGTGGTCCTAGGACGGGCAACAAACTTGGCTGCCATACCCTGGCCAAGACTTGGGGGAAACTATCAACTACTATCACTGCGTGTTACTAAGATGAGCATCTTTCTCTCGTACCTCTGTTGGCCCCGGTGATAAGGTAGGTTGTATTGGAAGACATGATAATAGAGAACTGAAGTAGGGTTTGTTCTGGTTACATAGGTATTTCATGAATTTGTGTGTTATGAACTAGATTGGAAGGCATTTATATATCTTGGGAAATTATATATCCATCTTGGGTTGCTTACACATCGCAATAATGCTATCCATGGAAGTGCTGCTTACTCAACTTTCCTCATCAAAGTGCTGCGCCGCTTCCTGGGTGGGTAGTTCGCAGCATAAAACATGAGTAGAGCTACTGCAAACGGGACGGGCTGAATCCCACAAAACCTACACAAAATATATATGTGCATTTTCGCCGACTTCTTGACTATAAGAAATTCAAGCATTAAAATGAGGATAATATTCCTTCAAGCCTCCGGCGGGTCTACGACGTCCCTTCTAGGTCGTAATACGTACCTAATGGTACTGCTCCAGAGGGGGCCCTCTAACTTCAAACATCAACATACCATAATCACCTAACCTGTGTTAAGAAAATTAAGTTTTAAAAGTTAGACTTTGGTGATATTGTGTATGTTGAGCGATTTTTGAGATGTAGTAGATCGTTTGTAGGATTTAGCCCGTCCCAAGAGAAATCCATTGATTATCAGAAGCATCAGTCTCTCGGTCACTTATTTGGTGATCCCGGCGTGCTCGGGAAGACAATCCTTCCGATGCTGCTCCAATCACCTACACAATAGAGAAATTCATTGATAATCAGAAGACTCAGTCTCTCGGTCACTTATTTGGTATTCTCAGAAATGCAATTCTTCCGACGCCGCTCCATTCACCTACAAATCTGAAGATACTAGCATCGAGAAACATGAATTCAGCTTATTGTACCAGTATTTCAAAAAAAAATTTGTTTTACAACTTATCATTATCTAACGGCAACACGTTAGAAACACATTATGTCGAAGACCATTGTCATAACTGGGGTCACCGGTACTCAGGTTCGTGGTGCAATTTTTAACCAGGTTCATGTGGAAATGTACTGAAGAAACACAGGGGTCGTCCGTTGCCCACACATTTTTACGCTTTCCAGAGTGGAGGGTTCGAGGCATCACACGTAACCCATCAAGCGAGGCTGCTGAAGCCTTGGCGGCAAGTGGAGTTGAGATTGTCAAAGGCGACTTCGATGATAAGCAGTCTCTCATTCCAGCCTTCGAGGGTGCCGCCGTGATTTTCTCCAATACAGATTTTTTCATTCTTTTACGAAATGCGCTGACATCCGGAGACTTGCCGGCAGGGCGCACGGCTAATGAATACGCGTTCGATCGTGAAGTCGCCCAGGGTATCAATATTGCAGAGGCCGCTGCTTCGCCAGCAGTTCTGAAGACCTTAGAGCGTTTCGTACTCTCATCATTGAGTGACGCCCGGAAGTGGAGTGGTGGCAAGTACAAAACCGTATATCATTTTGATTCCAAAGCAGAAATGATTCGGGATATTCGAACCCGATTCCCAAAGCTGGCAGCTCGGATGAGTACACTGCAAATGGGACACTATGTTGAAAACTGGAAAGCCTTCCCATCCATGGCGCCGCAGAAACAGTCGGATGGAAGCTTCTTGACATTCAGACCCACAGGTGCTCATGTCAAATTACCATTTGTGGTCGCCCATCGGGATACAGGATCGTTTGTCAAGGCACTAGTTGATTTACCACCCGGAACGGATCTCATGGGCGTGTCACAAACTATGACGTTCCCAGAATGGATGAAGATCTGGGGGGATATCCTCGGGGTAAAAGCCGGATTCAAACAGGTATCGGGGGACGAGTTCTTTGAAGGTGTCCCAGAACCGTTGAAGAATGAACTCTTGGACTCTTTCGAGTACATTGAAGAGTTTGGGTTTACTGGTGGAGATCCGGAGGTGGTAGCACCCGATCAGGTGAGTTCCGCGGTATGAATTTACATGACCCCTTTACTGAAATTTGTAGCTTGATGACAAGATCCCCGTAACATCTATGGAGGAGTACATCAAGAGCGAGGACTGGTCGTCAGTTCTGAATTTATAAATTTGGGTTGTACAGCTAAGAGATACGAAAGAACCATGTATGACTTTACAGGGTCTTATGATGAATTTCTCGAACTCTTCGAGGCTTTGTTAGAGTAGTCATCTTGCCACAACACAGAATAATACTACACGTTTTTATGTATCCACCAAACAGTGTATTAGGTGTATAAGTGTCATCTCAAAGTCTCGAACCCAGTTTCGAATTTCCGCTTGGCGCCCCATGGATCGGCTGTAGCTAAAAAGTAGCTTAAGTCTGCCTTGTTCAACCGCTGCAGTTACCTCAAACAACGCAAGACGTGGCACTTTTTTGCTACATTGGCTCGATTGAACTACAGAGTTCAAGTCGGCTAAATCTGCATGATCAAAAAGGCTCTTGTGGCGTTTCAGTTGTTGGAATTGGCCTGTATAATTGAACACGATTTCCATCTCATGTTTGGAGGGTGCAACACCATTCGGTTGAAGAACCCGAGATGTGAAATCAGACCATCCATTGGCCAGGGTTTTGTGTCGAGTTTCTTTTGTAATGCGTAGTACCTCAATCATACCATGATCAGCTGTGATGGGTACATATATCGGAACAATTGTGGTAAACCAACCCACGGTCCGGGATAAGTCAATTGTGGAACTCCAGGGTTCACGACCATGGCCTTCGTTAAATATTGTGGGTACCGTACGATCAGAGAAAGTCTGAGCGAAAGACTTGACAAGCGCTGCGAGCATGATGTCGAGAGGTCGTGCTTGAGAAGGTTCCTGAGCTCGACTAAGAAGTAAAAGAGTTTCGTCTCGTTCTAGTGTGAATTCCTTTATACGACAATCTGCTACGAGATTTGAGGACTGATCCATTCCCCAGTAGGCAAAATTGGCAGCTAGAAGCTCAGAATCAATGACTGGTTCCGGCTTCAAATGTTCGAGGGCGTATTCAGCTTGTAATTTGCACCAGGTCTGAAATGGAAGAGGTTTAGGCCCCGACAAATACCCTGTCCGAAGCAATTCTTCGAGGTCATGGAGTAGTATACGCCAAGAGACAAGATCAGTAATCAAGTGATGAATAGCGAGAAATAAAAATTGTCCCGTAGCGCTTATATTGAACACATCTGCGCGAATTACTGGACCTTGCTCAATGTCAAGTCCAGCCTGGCTCTTAGAAATCAACGGTATCGCTTCTACCGAATTTTCCAGATGGTGTTCCGCAAATCGATAAGACCCTTCAACATCCATTGTCACATGCTGTACCCATTCGCCACTCTCGGTGCGCTTGAATCTGGCACGCAGCATAGAATGCTGAGCGACTATAGCCTCCAGTGCGAATGTGAGCTCTTTGGTATTGATGGTCTCCGATATCCGGAAAAGAAAGCTTTGGTTGAAGTGGTTCTCGCCATCTGGTACCATATCAAAATGTATCCGCTGGATAGGCGATAAAGCAAATGATATTTCAAGAGCTTCATCACTAAACACGGCATCCACATTGGCATATCCCACTTTTAGTGCTAGGCTGACTACAGATTGACTGTGTAGTATATCCGTCGCAGATAGAACCAATCCCTGTGTCCTACCATGGGAGACAACCTGTATAGCTGAGATAGAATCACCACCCAGACTCATAAACGAGTCATTCAAGTCGACCGGTACATTGAGAACAGATCCCCAAAGCTTCATCAATTGTTCTTCCATCACAGTTGCTGGAGTATCATACTTCTTGTCCGTATCTGACTTGCTGATTTCCTGGTATATCTCAGTATCCATGTTTTGAAGCCATTCATTCATCTGCCCTCGGTGTAATTTTCCGGAAACAAGCAATGGAAGTCTGATAACGGCAATCCAAGAGGTTGGTATCATGTATTCAGGAACTCGCTTTGACAAATGGGTACGGATCTGAGTCAACTCCGCGTTAACTAGCTTCTTGTGTGATTTTAGAACAGGTTCCAAACCTTCCCCTACAGACACGCTTGGTTCTAAATTCGAGAGTGAGAGAATGGCAGTAAGTCGCCGCTTGAAGGGTCCGGATCTTGGTAGAAGAACCACAGCCTGTCGAATTAATGTTGTGGTAGACAGGTGGTGTTCTATCTCAGCTAGTTCTATACGTTGCCCATTTAACTTGACTTGTGTATCTTTTCTACCAACGAAGTCAATACTGCCGTCCAAATTAAATCGCACTATGTCTCCTGTTTTATAGAACCTTCGATGGTGAGCAGACTCTGAGAAATTGGTCGACCAAGACGGGTTCTCCACAAACGCTTTTTCAGTTTCCTTTTGGTTGTTGAGATAACCTCGGGCTAGTATAGGTCCTTCAATCAAGAGTTCACCTAAACAGCCTACTGGTACTAGCCGCTCATGATTCGATATGTTGACCACCCATAAATTGGATCCTAAGGCCCATCCAATATTTGCTGGTGAGGAATCCCTCTTCAGCCCCGGATGACAAGTAGACCAAATTGTACACTCGGCTGGCCCGTATATATTGATCAGATAAACATTCTCAGCCCACCTTGTGATAACTCCTTGTGTGGCAGCCTCGCCAGTCAGCAACATAGTCTTCAGTCCAGGAACCGCTATAGGGTTGAGTAGATTCGCTACTGATGGGGTAAGGCATGCCCAGTTGATTTTGGACTCATTGATGAATTTAGCCAGATCATCCATTCTATCCTTCTCGGATGGTACGCAGACGCAGCCTCCATGCATTAGTGTACTGAAGATCTCCCCCAAACTCACGTCGAACGTATAAGACGCAAATTGCAGAACTCTCGAATCCGGTCCAAGTCGTACGGCTTTCGCATGTTCTCGTGAGCTTGTACAAAATGCGGAATGCTCTAGGATAATCCCCTTAGGTGTTCCTGTACTCCCGGAGGTAAAGACTATGAATGCAGAATTGCATGGACGCACTTTGACCGTGAGATCTGGTAAAGGATATGATCGTCTTCGTCGCAAAAACGACTCGCCAATAGATACGGTTGTGCTGATAATACCTTTACATAAATCTGCGTATGTTTCTGAACAGATCAATAACTCAGCATCGGTATCTTTAATAATAGCTTGTAAACGAGAGTGCGGATGGTCCGGATTCAAAGCGACACATGCTCCTCCAGCTTTCAGTACCGCCAGCATTGCCACAATTGCCCAAGCAGATTTCTCAAAACAGAGCGGTACGTATTTCCCAGTTCCAACTCCGAGAGCAACAAGCTCATGAGCCAATTGTGTTGATAGGCTGCTAAGCTCATGGTATGTGAAGCTGACATCCCAACCACAGATTGCAAGTGCACCGGCGCGAGCTATGACCTGCTCTTCCACAACCTCGTGTATACAAGCATCCATGGGCTCAATGACGGAATTGCACCATCTCGAAATGTGATCCCTGTCCTCCAGACTGATCATTTGAGATTTCCCTGACCTTCATTTCATCGTCTTCCCGAAGAAGCTGCGAGAATACATGTTTGAATTGTCCTAGAAGCTTGTTCATCGACTTCTGATTTGTTAGATTAGGATCGAAGTTGACAGTGAAGACAATTTCATCTGTCATCAATGTGCATTCCATCACCAAGGGATATCTTTTGTCATTTGCAAGCCGCAGAGATGTTGTCTCTAGTGTGCCGATGCCTGTTATATATTTGCTCCAATTTATTGGATGGATGACCAGGAGGTTTTGGAATGCGCAGCTGGACCGAATTTCGGGACTAATAGCCTTGATATTCTTCATACCATATTGTTCAAACGGTATCATCGTACCAGTATCGGTTTGAATTGACTGCAGATATTCCTTCAACTTCTGTTCAGGATTTATATTGGCACGTACGGGAATTGTCGCAATAATTGGGCCAACTATGCTCTCAATACCTCGTACAGGTGCATACCTTCCAGTGACTGTTGCACCGATCACAATAGAACCGGTATTTCCATATTGACTCATGAGAAGCGCCCACGCTGCACGAAGTAGGTTCGGAGTGGTGATTCTCGTATTTTGTGACTCTGGAATTCGAAGTGTATGTGAACAAATTGCGTTTGCAATCGGCTGGTACCCTGGAACAGGCACAGCAGGATACTCTGACGGTTGCGAACCGGATAAATACGATGTCCAGAAGGATTTTGTACTCTCGTCATGGTCACTGACGTATCCAACAAACTCGTTGAATTGGTTCGCAATCTTTGGTGTAGTCCCTTGGTAAAGTTGAACAAGCATCTTTGCTATCAACGATAGAGACCAGCCATCGCATATAGCATGATGAACTGTCCACACTATATAGTATTGAGAATTCGAATTATTTTCAACTATTGAGCAACAGCTTAATGGGTCTCCAAAATCCATAGATATCTGACTGGCTTTGATAAGATGCGATTGAAAGTCTAAGCTTGTTGCCTCAGCTTGGTTCTCCTGGACGACAACTTGAAGAAATATATCTGACGATTTTGATGGAACTATTCTTGTCCGTAATATAGGCAAAAGCTCCACGAGCATGTTCCAGGCGGCACGTATTCGATTTATGTCGGCATTTGGCTCTAGAGCTACTACATGAGTAGCAATATACGAGTTGGATCCGTTGACAGAGTGAGCCATTAGTGATTCCTGAAGAGGCGTGCAAGGGTAAATATCCTGAACACTGCTTGTATCTACTTTGCATATAGCTGCAGTCTCTTTTATGATAACATCTGATTCGAGGTTACTCAGAAGATCAAAAGGCTTCAATTCAGCACTTGCATTTTCTATAGGAACAAATGTTTTCGATGCCAGGTCCGAAAGTGTTGTACT
The DNA here is from genome assembly GCA_024752435.1 of Allantophomopsis cytisporea. Lineage (NCBI taxonomy): Eukaryota > Fungi > Ascomycota > Leotiomycetes > Phacidiales > Phacidiaceae > Allantophomopsis > Allantophomopsis cytisporea. The sequence continues at coordinate 305,258 of CP103034.1, forward strand.
AGTAAACAAGTCTGCAATGGTGAACTCGAGACCCTTTGCGCGTCCTGCAGCTACCAGGGCGATAGCATGTACAGAGTTTCCACCAAGTTGGAAGAAATTATCGTTCGTTGCAATAGAGGTCGGATCTAACTCCAAGACATTGGCCCAAATATTTTGCAGGCTCTTCTCCAGCGGGGTGGATGGCGCAATTTCCTTTGCATAACTCTCTTGGAAGCCCTTTTTCATTCTGCTAATATTGGATGTCGCGAGGGGATTCCAGTTGTATGCCCTAGTAATCATCCTGACCCATGCGATTGTGAGTTGAGCGTTTATACCATGGTACCTAGCACTAAGTCGTCGGAGTATTGTGGGTAAAGTCCAGTAATCACCAAGTGCTGGATTGTGGGTCATATGGATGCATGGCGATCGAGACTCCGCAGAGGTTTTATAATTATGGGACGTGAGTTTGAGGGTGCCATTTTTGTTCTTTCTTACTAAAGCCAACCTCCGCCGCATGTTCCTCACCAGTTTGTGAAACCAGTAGATATTCAATGTGTTCAAGACTGCAGGTGCGGCGACTGAAAGCAATAATAGCAAAATAGGTGCACGATCTTCGGGATAGATGCCTAACTTGTATTTGTGGCCAAATTCAGACCACAAATCTTTGTATATCTCCAGAGACTGGAAGTTACCGCAAATTATCCGGGACCAGAAGAAGACAAGTAACAATGACAATCCGTTAATAAGCTGGAAGTATGAGTCCGTCATTCCTAGGACATCACAAAACCAGTTGATATGAAGAAATGGAGTAGAGGCCTGGTAAAGCATAAACCATGGGAAGTAGTAGTTGAGAAAAGGCCACTGTAGTTCGTTTGTCAGTATTCGAAGCAAACTTATTTGATCATTTAAACACTTGAAAGAGGAGAGTTTACATATACATACATAACATATTCCTAGAAGAACCAATGCGCACACAGAATGGAGTACCATAGATATTCCAAAATATCTAGAACTCTGCAACATGGTCATGAAATCCCAGGTGTAGTATCCTATAGTGTAGGCACTGACCATGCCTACATTTCTGCTATGTCCCCATATTCTATCATTATAATCTTCCATGTTGTTTGTCCTTGTGTCATTCATGATTAACCAGATTGACGCGACGCTCATAACGATTGACTGACACAGTGATACGACTCTGATATCCCATTGACTTTTGATGTGATTTGGCATAGACGTACGCTTTTGTTGGAGAATCGAATCTGAAATTAGCGGCAAAATGATTCGGTGAGCAATACAGGTAACAAAAAATGCTACAGTAATTCTTGGAAGTGCCATGAAGGTATTGAGGTAGTAGTCCTAACTACCTCAACCTCCATCACAACTACCGAGGTAGAATAAATCGAGGAAGATTGCTCCATGATACTGATAGAATTTGTTCAGAAAAAGTCCTTTCAGTTCGTTGACGTCGATCATTATGTATATGGTCGAAAGTTATTGCACGTCCATATAAATACATAGTCGGCGAATTCAGCTGGAGCGGGAGGTCCAAGTTGTCTTACGTGAGTGATTGTGAATATTTGGGGTCTATCACAGCTTCCTTTGTGCACTATATGTCAACTATAAATGCTTGGTTATCGTAACCGATTGGGATGCAGGCATCGAAGGTAAAATTGAAACGGTCCAGATCGTTATGTCAATCTCTAGGCTGACAGATAATGCATTAAATGACACACCGCCCCCAAAGAGAGGCTACATCTACGTGGTCAAAGCACATCGAGCCAACTCAATTTCATTGACCGGGGTAAGTCAATGAATTTGCCTAACATCGATTGTAGAAAAAGCACTTATAAGTGACTTTGTTTTGGGTAACAATGAAAGTCTTAGGTATCAACATGAATGCATTGATCAGCTTCAAGATACATGGTACATAGTCAGCCGTGAAAGCCGCGGCAGCAGGATTTGGGTAGTGAATTTCTTGAGTGAGAAAAAGACCAGAGACCTACTCTGCAGCTATCTAGATATCTACGGAGAGAAAGAGTGAGTGCCTTACCCGGTAGAGATCCGGCAGGAGTGAGAAGTTCTCACTTCTACACATCGGTCAAGCAAGTGAAGTTTATCATTAGCCATGTATGTTGACAGCCAATATATGGTGCGTTAGTCCTTTTACGAAAACATTACAAATAAACGTTATGGCTTTCCCCCCCGAGTTTATGAGTGAAATACGACATAGGAGAGATGTGAAAGCAATAGAAATTCGCCGTTCCAATGATAATATACAATCCTTTGGAGGCAACCTGAGCCTGGTCTTCACAAATCCGAATACTGAACTTGAAAAGGAATCATATCCTTGATATCTTGAAATGCCTGTTCTATGAAGTTCATCCACAACACGAGGCTAATCTCATAGTTTTTGAATAGCTATATGTTTCGTTAGGTTAGTGAGTGTTCCAAAATGCAATGATGTGAAACTGGATTGTCGGAACTCGAAGAACCATATGAGTATAGTCGAAATTCTCATGGAAAAAATACACGGCAGAGCTACTTAGCACAGTCGTATCCACCATAGACATTTGCACAGTACAAGATTGCTAAACGTAGGAGGGAGTAAAGAGATGAAGAGAGATAGCTACAATATTTCAACGAGCAATTAGCAATATTGTTCATGGAAACCATGGAGGTATCTCACCTGTCACTGGAGTGAGCCAGGCTGAAGGATAATATAAGGACAATTGTAACATGTAGTAGAAGTCGGCGAAAAAAGAAAAATTGCACTTGATGCTGCGTGACATGTGATTGAGATCACATGACAGAAATTTGTGGCTCACTATGAATTCTGATAGTTCAACGCTTTTGGATATCAAGGAGACCCAGTGATTTATTCTTGTTACGTTTTGTTGACATGATAAAAGCCGTGTTAGTTACTATTACGTTTTATCACTAATAAATCACATAGTATTTCAAGTCCAAGAATTTCGAAATTTCGCTTTCAATCTATTATCATAACTGGACAGACTAGCTTCGCTTGAAAAACAACAAAATCAAGATTTACCAAGCAAATAACCAAGTCAAAAAGTACAGATCTGACTACCTTAGACAACGGTCTACCAAGACCACTCTCCACCGTCGAAAGCCTGGAATGTTCCGGAAGTCTTTTCTCTCGTGGCTGAATCAATCTTCGACAAAATACCATCCACAGACTCCTTTAGAGTGGTTGGGGCCTCTTTCAGACCTGCAGTGACAGCTCCCGCATTGCCCATCTCGGTTTGTACCCATCTGTGTTATCAGTGTTAGTATTACCTCAACAAATGCTCAGTTCATAGAACTTACCCAGGACTAAGTGGGAAGGAAGTGAGATTGGGGTACTCGATATGGATCTTGCGCGCGAGGTAGTTGATAGCAACCTTCGACATTCCATATGCGGTGACCTCAAGTGGAACCTTTTCCATGTCACCAATACTCGCAACGGGCGACGAGATGATGACGAAAACTGGCTTGGAAGACTTCTCCAAGAGAGGCAAGACTGCCTGGAATAGAGCGACGACACCGACTACATTGACTTCGAAGTGTTCACGGACTTCTGAGAGAGGCGTCACAGCAGCTTTACCATAGTACTTGGCAATGCCTGCGTTCGCGATTACAGTATCAATCTTAGTAATGCCATGCTTGCTTGAGAGTTCTTGGACTGCGTCTCCGGCTGAATTGTCAGAAGTACTGTCGATCTTGACAACAATGACTTTAGTTCCACTGGCAGTCTGGAGGGAGCCGAGCTCCTTGGCGGTAGGATGGTTAGGATCTCTGACGCCTGCAATAACGATGGAATTGGGACGCTGAGCAAGACTTTCAACCAAACCACGACCGATACCTGAGACAGTATGAGTGACAAAGATTCTTCATCACTTCACAATTTTTAACTCACCTCGGTTAGCACCGGTGACAAGATAACTAGTGGAAGACATGGTGAACGTGTGATGGGCCTTTTGAGTCGAAATGGGAAAAATTTGGGGGATTATAGGTTGAATTGAAGACGGAAGTATACTCTGCTGAAGATGGTTTTAAGAGAATTATCATTGATGAGATACATGCTAGATTTATAGAAATGGGAGATGGCAAGTTCGTCTCCGCTTACGTCGTTACATACTATGTTTTAGTCTCGCACTTAGTTAAGAGTTCGTTGTTTGTAAGCCTTCAGAAAGCTACATTCCATGGCTTCATAGTTCACTAATCCCGATGAATAATCAAAGCACATACTAAGTCCCCCTCATGCCATTATGACATGCAAGATACCCACCGTGATAGAAACTGATGGTTGGCCTATGTTCGCGTACCTTCCACAAATAGTTACAGTTTCAAATGCCTATTAATCAGCAGCGTTCTCTCACTCGACGCTTGCGACTACCGCGACTGAAATGTTACAGACCTGGTTTAAGGCATCAACTGGCTATTTATGGATATGAGTGGTTGGGCGCTGCGCTGAGACCGTCGAAATACATTCATTACTTCTATTCCGACTCATCCTACACGTTAGATCTTTCAGAATATATCTACCAAGTTTATAAGCAGAAACGCATCAGCAAAGGCGGCTAGCGCAAAGACAGCGCAGGTTGTCCGACCTTGAAAACCATCCATACGTACCAACCTTTCATGGCACAAATCAAAAAATCTGTGCCTTGGTGCCTCGTGGAGATGAACCTCGATGTTTTCATGGGTAGGTTGAGTGATTATCTGTAACAGAAATCACAATGTCATATGATAAGTTTTGATGAGGATGAGTGACTATAATGAGACGAGGGTCGTCTTCGGCTTGTACTTCGTAATACTGCAAGCTTTGACTTTTTTCTTCTATCGATAGAACAGAACAAAAAGACAGTCCAAGCCTCCTAAGTCCATAGGTGTATATCACAGTACATAGATTATGAGATCAAAAAGTTCAACATTAGGCCAAGTGTTTTTCTATGGCGAGATTATCATTACTGAGCAAAGTAGTGACTTATGCGGCTTTGAAATTGATAGAAATCCCCTTCTTCTAAGTATTGATGTTTATACATTAAATTGTCTTGGATTACCTCTCAAGAAGGTCAGAAAATGGAGCAGAAACGAATATCCAGACGCTACAGAATATCTCTTGGACTTAACGTCTTTTCTCAAACTAAACAATATGAAATAGCGGAGGTTTGAATATGTAGATGTTGACATTGGCTTTCTACACACGGAAAGTACATATATATTGATGGCAAGACAGATACTGAACACGTAGGTATTGCTACTAGTCCTGCAACATCACTACTGTAGGGATCAAAAGTTGTTCTTGATTTTGTAGCCTGATTAGGCCTCTGTTGACCTCAATATACTCTGACTAAAAGTAACTTATATTCGCCGTAGGTATAATACTTATTGGTTTCTACACTACGCGTCCAATTTTTATATTACGACATCTTGAAAGAGAAGAGACTTCTTGTCAAATAGAAATGTTGCTACTAGTTATGACATGATTATGATGAGGATAACACTGCTGGATTATTTAACATAGGGCAGACGCAAAGATGTAAAATAAGATTGCGCAGATCATATGCAGCAACACATGCTTCAAAATCGAAAAGATCCACAAACAGTCTCTTTTATTCAGACTCGGCGGAAAATCCATCGACACTATGAGACTTACATCACTAAGCCGAGATCAGAACCTCTAGACTATGATGCGAAATGTGTTGAGAGCAAGACTTTGGAGGTACTGGCGAAGGTCATTACAAGTCGCTCAAGTAACGTAGTATAGATCATGCATTTACAACCAAGGATCTTCTTGCGGAATATTATTTTTCTGCCTCGATAAAAGCTTGCAGAATCGTGGAGCTTAGACAGAGACCTAGTGGAGGAGATCCATCCTTCTGCGCTCACATAATCATGATCATATACCTTATAAATCCACACGCTTCTTGCTCGAATATTCCACATATGCATCATCTTAGTAATACAGCTTCCTTGGAGGTAAGAACTCGACGCTGGGATTCGGTAGTTGGCAGTATTTTGATCTCCAATATTTACTTCTTTGAGCATAACATTTGGAATCCTCAAGTTTCAGTAGCTCATCAGCAGCATCAAGATATTACTTTGGCTCTTTCAAATATCCACAGCAAACGTATGCGAGAAATTCACAGTAAAATCTGGACTGAAGGAGTAGCGCTGCCCAGCACATTTGTCGTGACAGAACCAAGTGGCTAAGTACTTCACTCTTGATAAGCATCATGCATCATGCTATGAATAACTCAGAAAGCTTTTGCCCAGTGACTCGACAAGACCATTTAGGAAGAGAGCTTCCATGAGTGCCTTCATTCTTCTAAATAATTTTCAGCACAACAAATATGCTATGGCGTCATTTTGCAAATGTCGCCATAACCAAGTTGTACTCTTTAAAATCAACTTACTTTTGTGTATTGATTTGTTGGTCCCATAAACGTCTTTCCTTGTTCAGAGTCCTGATACAGAATTCATTCTTGTATCGACAGCATAGCCAGCCTAGATATTGGTGTTAGTTGAGCACATAGGTAGCAACATAATTGTGTTTATAGCGGTCCGCTTGGGACAGAACTCGGTAAATCTTCTCTTTTACTATTGGTCTATTTCAAATTACCTGATATACCTTAATTCTAGTCTATTACCTACCAAACTCTAACAGATAACATGCTGCACGAAGATATTGATTTGAACGAGATTACTACGTGCCGCGTAGATTCCCATGTTGAGTGTAAAGCTGTGATTAGTTGTGACTTCCAATTCACGTCATATATACGAGATGTGTATAGATAATATTCAATTCAAATAGCTCAACAACGCTATCTGGTCCTTGGGTAATCTGGTCTTTATCAAGGTAGATATACCATATGATGGCTTAGAGCTAACTTTTGAGATCAGCGCGAGAATACTTGAAACTATGAATAAAAATCTGAAGCTGCTTGTTGAACGGAATTTGTTTGCGTTGTCCAAGGTGGGTAGTCTTGGATTCGGTTCAAAATCACAATATAGATTTCAACATACTACCCCGAGGTCACAATGTTCATAATTCGTCGTTGTCTTAAATGTGACTGCATTTGTCCTCCTAAACTAAAGATTGAATTTGCAAAAACTTCCATATCAAAACATTGTGATGAGCTACAAGCTTCCAAAACTTACACTTATCCATTTCATCATGGTACGTACAGCTGACAAATGAAGTTTTGTCGAGTTTCCTGTGAAGGCATAATTGAATTAAAGCTTCCAAGCCTTTGAAGAAAATTCGAAGGGCAACTTTTTTAGTAGATTTGTCCTCCAAAAGTCCTCCTTAGTCTTCTAGCCAGTCCAGACAGCTGGACCTGGAACAGTGTAGTTTGTAAACTTGTTGCGTCAACATAGTTCAATCAAAACTGAGGGCAAGGAATCACTTACATCGTTGTAGATATTGACAGTATATCCGGGATCTGTGTCGGAGATGAAACCAGGAATAGAGACAAGAGGCGATGGACTTCCGGAACCACCCCCAGTGATAGTTACTTGAGCGCAAGAGATGTAAAATTGCGGGATTCCAGCAGGCCATGGATTATGGATAGCAAGTTGCTGAATGCGAAGAAGATAGTCACCATTTGGAACAGCAGCAGGAATAGTTGCTTGGTATGACTCTGTGAATTTGTTAGTGATGCTTTCACAGAATCTCAAATATATGCAGCGAGTGAAACCTACGTTCTAGGTCCCAAACAGCGGTTCCCGAAGAAAAGTCTGGACCGATGTCTTTGATCTTGAACCATACTTCACCTGAGCCGTCAAAGTCAGATGCAGCTCCAGGGGCAGCGGCCATGTAGAAAGAGACAGGGCCATCATGATAGACAGCAACGTCGGAAGTGAAGTTGAAGTTAGAGCCAGCGGCTACAGCAACAGTGTCGGTGGTGCTCCCATTGGCACCGACGTTACAGCGTAAATCTGTTGAGTTAAGATCGGTGACTGGTGAGTTGTAGTTTGTGTTCTCGCGGATGTACTGGTATTGGGCGTATTCTTCGCCATTAGCAGTCAGATACTCGAAGATATAATGGGCGGAGGTTTGTGAAGCCAGGAGAGAAAGACCCAATGCGAGGTGTTTGAGAACCATTTTGTGCTATATGCTTGTTCTTGTATGTGGAGATGTGTTGATATTGATAGTAATACCTGCCAAGGAAGAGTATGTATTTATACAGCTTGCTTTCTTGCACCACGGCCAATCTCGTAGATTAATACTCGAGACTGGGTGATAAGAATTGTGCGCAACAGAACGAAGAACGGAGGTATACGGGATGACACAATAGCAAGGTACGCATTCAGTAAAAAGAGCATATATGAAGCGGACTAGTTAAACCTGATATTTTACTAATTAGTTTTCTCCACATTCGACCATGCATCCGTGGCGGGCAAGTGGTCATCAGGAAGACAGGAGAAAGCACCAGCTAGCCGGATTTGAGATGTTTCAACTGAAACCTCGTAACATTAATTGACCACTTATGCCGGCACTTGTGTGTAATACATTGTACAATCAAGAATGATCTGTCATAACCTTAGATTGCAGCATGAGCTTCGATAGATATAATTCTACGTAGCATATCAGATCATGCCATGAGTCTTCAGGCATATACCCCACATGTTTGAAGTATAGCCAGATACCCGGCTGCTCTTGACAAGTCTTGCACAACTAAGACGTTCAGAAAGTATACCCTATTTCTGTATGGGCAGCTCGGAATAAGTTCCTGAACTAGTAGACGCACTACAATCGAATACCCCTAAATAAGGCAGAATAGAGGTATTTTTGAAGTTTTTTTTGGTACAGTTCGTTGCATTGCACGTAAAAGCCGATAAACTTACCATAAGTTCAAAGCTCTCTGAACGATGGTATTATCAAATGAATATAATAGAAACGACTTGTGTAGCAGTATATGCAAACACTACCCCAAATACTTGAGGAGTCGAGATCTGCTGATTGGCCTATGGAGAAACCTCTTTCTGACATTACAGCTATATAGTTTCCATTTTCGTCATTTATCGGACAGGACATTGGCTGAACTTGGTCGTTGACCAAGTTTGTTGTGCTTCTATCTATCTTACTGAACAAGGGCCGGAGAACGTCTTTCCGAGAGACAGCCACATGATCCTGTAGTAGATTGAGAGGTCGAGACTTGCTTTTCTCTACATATATGCGAATATGCAGTGCAACGAGGGCTCTGCATACGAGGGATTTCGTCTTAGGGTACCACGTCTTCATTACTATTTAACCATCTCCAGTTTTACACACTGATGAGAGGAACCAAATCTGAGAATACTTGGTTGGCCTTGATGTTTCGTTAAAAACATCACCTAGGGATAATGAAATGCTATTTTGTAAACAACTTAGTAACTCGTAAGAACCTACTTCTTTGTACTGGTGTGCTATCTGGCTAGCTATTGACTAATTAAGGCGGTAGACGGTTGAATGGATGATTATGGAAAACGTTTATGTGAAACCAGAAAGGTGGCAGTTTAACGAGGTCCCCAAGACGTCGATGATCGCCTACCGAAGTGACCTGCGGCAACTTAATTCAGACCTCGCAATGCCAGATACTCCCACGCATTTATCCATACACTCTCCGCCCATGTCTTTGCGCAGACTGCCATATATTGACCTATCAAGACCATGTTTTCTTCAAACCATGCGTGCGAGCACCCTCATTAGATTGACAACTAGGTACATGGTCATGTGGGCTTCTGCGAGATCTCGCATTCTGCTCCACTAACGCAATTATGCAGGCTGTTCACACTGCAGGGCTACAACGGTCAATAGAAACATAGCAAATCTTTCATTCAATAGTTTCCTCACTGTCCATGGTACGTTTCCTTGTGCTTATCTGTGTAAGTGAAAGTCCAGAACTCCAGACGCTGCCAAATATTAACCATCCGAACACATCACGGACCTGCAACCCCGCAATGTCAACGCGGGTATTTGAGATCGTAATCTAGGTTGATGTTGGGGATATCACGGCCCGGCGGCTGATTCCAAAAAGCTCAAAGTTGACACTTCCTTGCGATGAGTGTCCTACTCCCTGAAGTACTTGAAGACGAATGGATAATATCTCGTCCAGTAATATCCTGCTGTTCGTCTGATTTTATGTTACTATTATCACCCCAATGGATAAGTGGTTAGCTCTCAGGTACAAGTTCATCTTGATCTCTATCCGAGGGAGATTTTCCGTCCAAGCCGTCTTGCCTGCGGGAAGTTGTACTGTCGTACCTGCGATGATCTTCACAGCTTCCAGAACATGGCTAAGTTGGGCACCTCGCATTACACCATACTCGCAGAAATGAATAATCGCCACCTTTGTTTCTTGGTCTTCGCAAATCTTTATTCCGTAAGTCTGCAATTTCACAATGTTTATAAATTCTCGTTGCCGTCCGATTTAGATTTATTCACACATCCACATTCATTAACCTTTTCCCAACATTCGAAATGATGATGAACGCTCTCTTGGCAGCTGCGGTGCTTGCACCAGCAGCTTTGGCTATTCCAGCTGCGGCTCCTGAGCCAACTGTATTGGCTCACCGTGAGGCTGCGCCTAACCCAGCTCCAACAGCTGCTCCAAGTATTGAAAAGCGAGCAACAACCCTCAGTGGCAACCCTTTCTCAGGTGTTCAGCTCTACGCCAATCCCTACTACTCATCTGAGATTTACACGTCTGCCATTCCATCCTTGACGGGAAGCTTGGCAACAGCGGCAACTGCTGTTGCTGAAGTTGGAACTTTTGTATGGCTCGATACAGCGGCTAAGGTTCCTCTTATGGATACCTTCCTTACCAACATCGAGGCGCTCAACGCAGCTGGTGCTGATCCACCAGTTGCCGGTACCTTTGTAGTCTACGATCTCCCAGACCGTGACTGTGCTGCTCTTGCTTCCAATGGAGAGTACACTATTGCCGATGATGGTGTTGCACACTACAAGGCCTACATTGACTCCATTGTCGAAGTCGTTAACGCTCATACCTCCACTGCCATCATCCTCGTCATTGGTATGACCCATCTCTGTATCTCAAGACAATTATTAACCATTGTATAGAGCCGGACAGTCTTGCAAACTTGGTGACCAACCTTGACACCGCCAAGTGCGCCAATGCAAAATCTGCCTACCTGGAATGCGAGACCTATGCCTTGCAGCAGTTGAATTTGCCAAACGTGGCCATGTATCTTGATGCAGGTCATGCCGGTTGGTTAGGATGGTCCGCAAATATCCAGCCAGCCGCCACTCTATTCGGAGACTTGTATGCCAACGCTTCTAACCCGGGCCAAGTACGTGGCCTTGCTACCAATGTCGCCAACTACAATGGCTGGGACCTTTCCAGTGCTCCCTCGTACACATCGGGTGACTCAAACTACGACGAGAAGCTCTACGTCAACGCACTCGCTCCTCTCCTTTCGAATGTCGGCTTCCCAGCTCACTTCATTACTGACACTTGTAAGTCACCCTTTCAGTTCAAATTTAAATAACGCATATACTAACAGCTTTCAGCACGCAACGGTGTCCAGCCGACCCAGCAAAATGCATGGGGTGACTGGTGCAACGTTATTGGTACCGGATTTGGTGTTCGTTTCACCACTGACACTGGCGATGACTTGGAGGACGCCTTCGTGTGGATCAAGCCTGGTGGAGAGTGCGACGGTACTAGCAATAGCACCGCCGATAGGTACGATGCTCACTGTGGCTATTCCGATGCTCTTCAGCCTGCTCCTCAGGCTGGAACTTGGTTCGAGGCCTATTTCGAGCAGTTGCTTGAGAATGCTAACCCAAGCTTCACTTAAAAACCTGGGGACCATGACATCTTGATTGAAGTGGGAGATATGTCGCTCGCTTTAGAAATCGCTCTTGGACTATTGTCCACGCACATATACTTTATAAAAATCTAAATTGACAACATTAAATGCATTTACTGTTCTCATATATGTGTTGATGCCATCACATCTCTCTTAGGTGTTATTCAATATTCAATATTTGATGAGTAGAAAGTGAGGTACATATATTGTAAAATCGCAATTTTTGAAATATCGGGCGCTTGGTCTAGGGGTATGATTTGTAAGTTACCAGATTCGCCTAACAATCAACAACATCAACTAACAATTATTCAGTCCCTTCGCATAATAACTGAGTATGGGAAAGGTCGTGGGTTCAATTCCCACAGCGTCCAATTTTTTTTTCAAGGTTTATTATTTTATGGTCAATTCTGTTCTTGTCCTCTTTTGCCTTGGGGGATTGATCCATTCGATCCCTCTTATTGGGGTTTCCAGAATTTTGTTTCTGCTTTTATTGGAATTTTGAAAGAGAGTGGAGTGAGTGGCCCTATCCAGTTCATGGTATCGAAGTATCAAGGCTCCAAAAATTGATCCAAAGCGGTGATACATGTCAGCGAAACATAAAGTATAAGTTTGCTTAGGTCAAGCAAGAATCAATCAGCAAACAAGTAATGGAGTTGGCGTATTCGTATTAGCAATACTTTCAACCGTGAACAACAATATCAATTGCTTCTTCAGGTAATAATCAGATATTTGTTCTGAAAAAGTCCAAGGCTATTTTGTCTCGTACTTCATCTACCCGGCGGCGGTAAACAGCTGCTATGCCAATTCAAGTGTAACTCCGCGAGCCTCCAGGAGGCCGATCGTCATACCGTCGGTGCTGGTGGCGGGCAGATTAAGCTTAAGTGATCATCAATTCTAATTTTAGCGGCACTACCTACAATACCGCAGCACTTTACCAGAATGTGGTGTGCAACAAACAAACACGAGATTTCAAAGCCGAAAAAAAAAGTAAGCTGTACGAAGACGGTCAGCAGTAGCAGCTACTGCTGAGCCTCGGTGCATTCAGTATCGTTTGAAGTAGTATTGCATAGTCAGGTAACGTTGTAGTGATTATTAACGTCATCAAATTTACACCTCCATGGTCTGAGAAAAGGGACGCTTTATCGCGCTGCATATTGTGGTCTTGGCTGGTTTCGATAGCATCATAATCCGCTAAATGAGGAGTTGCCGCCGCCAAAGCTCGTACTGCTTACTTGCCTCCAATATCTTATGGGAGGTCTAAGGTTGTGGCAATGGGATTTCCGTAGCGTCCGGATTGGCGTTGTCTCCGTTTTGCTCGTGCTCGACAAAGCGAGGAGGTAAGTCATCAGATGGCAGTTGTATAAATATCATGGACTTCCAACACGAATGCTGTCCATGTCCTCCAAACAACTACTCTCATATTATTAAAGTCATAACAGACATTTCACCTTTTCACCTTGAGACTACATTCCAAAGAAAGAAAAAATGGTTTCATCTCTTATCAAGTACACTTCCCTCCTGGGCCTCACAGCCCTCACTTATGCTGCACCGACGAGCACCCCAGTTTACCCACCAACATCTTTATCCCAGAATTTCAACCTAGTCGTCAATGTGACGGGCAGTGATTTGACGCCTAGTATCAATAACTACGTGTTGACCTCCTATCACTTGGGCGCCGGTGAAGCAGACGCAGTTCTCATCCAAAATACCACGGCCACCTCAGCACGAACATTCTATGTCAATGGCACTGCCGAAGAAGTTCGATATAACAACGCAGACGTCTTGTCAGATGGGGGAACTCCAGTAAGTCTTGCAGTTATGTTTGTTCTCGGAAAAGGTACTGATCGAGGCACAGCCATTTCCCAACGGTATCATTATCGGCTCCTCCACAGCCGTCGATAGCCTGGGTCGTCATGATGTTTCCATAAATGCTGGCTTAGGCACTGCTGGTGTTGGTCTCACTGGCTTTCCGGAACCAGTTCACTGGCTGTTCGGCCCTGAGGGGGGAAGCTTCATTGCTTGCAACACACCATCGCCACCACTTCCTTATGGCCCAGCTATCACCTTGAATTACTTGTTCCGGGATGAGGATGTACCGGAGGACTGTACGGCAATCAAGCTGTTACCTCAGTGTGCAGATGGTGATGGTGTTGAGCATACCTTTGGTAACACCGTCAACTGCTACGCGGATGTTGCAGGCATTGATTGGAGTATCTATTACTCTTCTTAGACGACCTGGATTTGCATGAGCAGCTATGATTTTCAGTGAGCTTCAGTGGGGTTTGGAGAGATTTCGAAAGATTGTTAGGTAGCAGTTTATAAATTTTAATTCCTTATGGTATAATGCTTTTCCCAACCATGCCGTCCTATATACTCCTGGTGAAGAAGATGACTTTAGCGTCTACCTCTGTCTCTTCTCTTTCCATCAAGAGCCTTCAGTCTCTTCTGGAAGCCTTCCCCAATCTCAGCTGCTCCGCTGGCACGAGGTCCATCCTCAGTAGGTCTCTTCCTACTCTTCTCTAAAGCAGTTCTAGCCTCTCCACCCTTTCTCTTCGTCAACCGTTCAATCCTATCAATACCTTCACCAAGGCCTCTCCATTCTTCACCACCATATCCAGCATCCTTGGGCTTGCCTTTCTTCGCGCGATCCTTCTTAGATTCCTTAGGAAGACGGACATAATTCCTTTCTTCGTATTCTCTTCTTTCCTTTTCTTCATTCTTCTCCTTTTCAGACTTGGAGCGTCTTCCTCCAGAGACGATGGTGCTTCCAATACTTGGTTCAGCAAATGGTGCACTGGACATTTCGGTGTTGATGAACTCGTCCAAGGTAGCTGATTTCTGAGGCTTGCGCTCGCCCTTCTCTCTGGGACCGGTAGTGACCGGCATAGCAGTGGCAGTGATACGAGGTGGCTTGTATAGACCATCGGTTTCTTTAGACTCGGTCTCCTCTGCCGCTTGCGCAGGACGAAGAAGGGACGATGGGTTTGGTCGGTATTGAAGATCATCGATTTCGTTGGCTTTCAATGCCACTCCATTCTCCGAGTTGGCGTCATCGCCGGAGGCCTCAGAGTCATCATCGCTAGATGCGTTTCCGTTGACCTTCTTAGTATGCTCAACCTTTGGTGCGGCGGCGCGTGCTGCATCATCAGCCGCTCGGAGGACTTTGTCAATTTGGTACTTCAGTCTGCCTTCTAATGGTCGCACACCCTTCTCAAGGTAGACTCGTAACTCGACAAGCTTCTTGACAACAGCTTCGTCTAATTTCGCGTTGTCGTCATCATCGGTAGCACTCTTGCGACTTCTGATCTTGAGAACAATCAAGAACACAAGATTTTGCAGGTATGAAAGCAACAATTCGTTCTTGACGTCCAGTAAAGAGATGCCATCTTTTGGAGTTACAATGGTTGATGATTCGGGCACAGATGTATATGCTGAAGACAGTGAAGTCGTGAGAGTGTCCAGCAATGCTGGTAAACTGGTTTCGACAGCCATTTTAATGTTTGCTTAAGAGGAGAGGAAATAATATTTCCAGAAACTTTTGCGATTGTAGATAACCGGATTTATGTTATGCCGAGACGCTGACTAAGCCATATTTCGAGGACAGTTAAGCTATGGATACCTTGTAGCGATCACAATATCCAGCACTCAACATATGCACTCCTTCACCCTCCTTCCCATCAATCCGTCAACTTCAAGCTCCTTTAATTTGACAGACTCGAGCGGCATAGTTTGCTGTCTTTTTATTCGAATTTCAAGAAAACTGGTTGTGGGAGGTCGTTGAGCGCATCCGGGATTTCTGGTAGGGGTAAGTTCGCCAAAGAGAGGCGGTCTTTCGTCACTGTCTACAGCTGACGCTGACACTTTGAATAAAAACAGGACATAATTTACAATGAGACTGCGAGATTTCTCGCCCTCGGCGGCTGTCTTAACTGCAGTGGCACTTGCGCCGCAACTTTCCTCGGCATTCTACCTTCCTGGCGTTGTGCCGACTTCATATAAGCCAGGCGACAAGGTCCCACTGAACGTCAACCATTTGACTCCCGCTCTATCCCGCTCCGATTCCCAAGTACATTCCGTAATCTCTTTCGACTACTACCATCCTGCATTCCGATTCTGTCGACCAGAAGGGGGTCCTGAATATGTATCCGAAAGCTTGGGAAGCATATTGTTTGGAGATCGAATCATGAGCTCTCCTTTTGAGCTTAACATGGCGACCAACGAGAGCTGTAAAGCTTTGTGTGAAGAGGTAAAATTCGACCAACGGAGTGCGAAGTTCGTAAATAGGAGGATAGTGCAAGGATACAACTTAAATTGGTTGATTGATGGTCTCCCAGCCGGACAATTGACTGAGGATGAGCTTACGAAGACAAGATTTTATAGCCAGGGTTTTGCGCTTGGAAATGCTGAGGGAGAGACAGCGGAACTCAACAACCATTATGATATTCTTATTGATTACCATGAGCTATCTGCGGACCAATTGAGAGTCGTTGGCGTAATCGTTCAACCTTCCTCGAGGAAAGACTCCAAAATTGTGGATGGTGTAGCACAGTGTGGTGAGGAGGGACCGGCATTGGTTCTTGATGAGCATGCGGAAACTCCTGTCACTTGGACATATGGTGTTTACTGGAGAAAGTCGCCAACTGCGTGGGCTACCCGCTGGGACAAGTATTTGCACGTCTTTGATCCTAAGATTCATTGGTTCTCTTTGGTCAACTCGACAATCATCGTGGTTTTCCTTTGCACCATGGTCTTCTCCATCCTATGGCGCGCGTTGAAGAAGGATATTGCCCGCTACAACCGCCTCGACACCTACAACCTTGAGGATTTTTCCAACACATCCGCAGTTGTTGAGGATGGAGTTCAAGAAGACTCTGGCTGGAAGCTTGTCCACGGCGACGTTTTCCGCCCACCAAAGAATCCTCTCGTCCTCAGTGTCTTCCTTGGAAATGGAGCCCAACTTTTCGTCATGACCGCTTTCACCATTGTCTTCGCTTTACTTGGTTTCCTCTCACCCTCCAACCGCGGATCTCTCGGCACGATAATGGTCCTCCTATACACCGTCTTCGGCTTCATCGGCGGCTACGTTTCGAGCAGAGTCTACAAGACATTTGGTGGAGAGTCGTGGAAGCTGAACATCGCATTGACCCCAGTCCTCGTTCCCGGCATCGTATTCGGCGTTTTCTTCCTCCTTAACCTCTTCCTCTGGGCTAAGGAGTCCTCTGGCGCAGTCCCATTCACAACCATGCTGGTCATCGTAGCCATCTGGTTCATCATCTCCGTACCTCTGTCCTTCACCGGCTCTTGGCTCGCCTTCAAACAACCCCCATTTCCAGCCCCTGTCCGCACAAACCAGATCCCCCGCCAGATCCCGCCCTCTACCACCTACCTTCGTCCAGTTCCCTCTTACCTCCTCGCTGGTATTCTTCCCTTTGGCGCGATTTTCGTCGAGCTCTACTTCATCATGAGCTCCATCTGGTTTAGCAAGGTCTACTACATGTTTGGCTTCCTCTTCCTCAGCTATGTACTGCTCATCATCACGTGCGCGGCTGTTACTACCCTCATGATCTACTGGCTGCTCTGCTCGGAAGAGTATCGCTGGCATTGGCGTGCTTTCGGCACTAGTGGTGCCATGGCGCTCTATGTGTTTGCCAATGCGCTTGTTTACTGGATCAGTAAGCTGAAGCTTGGGGGATTGGCAGGAAGTGTGCTTTATGTGGGATACAGTGCGCTAATTTCGTTTTTGGTCTTTATTTTGACGGGTATGTATATTGACTTCTTGCCCTTTAAATTCGACGTTTGACTAATGTCTTGCAGGTACTATTGGTTTCTTTGCAGCGTGTCTTTTCGTCTACAAGATCTATGGATCCATTAAAATCGATTAGATGAGAATAGGATTGTACGGTGTATGGTGTATGATAATATTGCATTAAAGCGAAAATCTTCACGTTGCTTGATTCCTCTTCCTGCATAGATATATTATTTAGTATGTGGTTCAATTTATCTTGATTCAGCGTGATCCTCAAGCCCTTAGCTACCACGTAACTAAGCCCTTAATCATCATCATCATCCTCCAACATATCCAACCCTGTGAAGACCCGCGGCTGCTCCTCAATCGTCCCCCTCCTTCCACCACCCATACGACGTTCCAGCTCCACTCTCCGCTCCTCCTCCTCCCTCGCCCTCCTCTCCTCCTCCTCAATCTCCCTCTCCCGCGTCATAGCCTCCAACTCAGCAACGCGCTCGGGATCAAAGGTCGCAGGATCAATCCCCTCATTCAACAACGTCTGAATATTCGCCAATGCGCCCCTTCGAATCGTCTCCTCCGTCGGCCACGGCACAAAATCCGAAACGGGATTCAAATGCGCATTGAGATGCGGGGGCAGAGCTGTAGTATGTTCAATGGCCTGCGGCGAAGCAACCAGACTCTGAGACTGCGGCAGCACGCCGTTACGCAGCTCCGGCGTCGCAAGGGGCGTGCCGCCGTTCAGCGGCGTCGCAGAGTTGGGCGTCTTCGCCTCATTGCCGTTGTTTGCATTGCCCCCGCCGTTGTTGGCGCCGTTCGCCCCTGCTCCCGTGTCCCCTTCCTCCCGCCAGCTCGCCGGTGTCGTGAACTTGCTGATCCGTCGCGCGTACCCCAGTAGCTCCTTGTAGCTCACTTCGTTGGTGCTCTCCGGTAGGGTTGTGCTGGGGATGGCGAGCAATTCAGCGCGTGTCGCCGTCAGTTGCGTCAGTGTGTTGCGCAGCTGCGTGTCTAGTGCTGCTGTCGTTGCGCGTAGCTGGATTATGCGCGCGGAATTCGCTTGGTGCTGCGAGAGCTTCACTAGACTGGTGCTCAGGGAGGCATCGGCGGCTACGAGGTCGGTTGCTAGTTGTGGTGAGGGGTTGTAGGTTGCTATGCTTGTTATTAGGGTTGAGAGGGCCTTTTCAACGCGGGTGAATTGTGTGGAGATTTCAGCGTCCATTTCTGGTGATGATTGAAGGTTCGAGGTTCGCTAAGCGTATGATTATTCTTGCAAATTCCTGGTTTCAGGTTATGTGATTATGAGGAGATCAGTCTGAAGCAGAGAGGTTGTTGAAGTGATCAGGGTAAATTGGCGATGGTGTTCCAGATTTGACCTCAATGATGGATTAAGAGAGACGACATGCAAAGCGAGAATGAATAAAGATAGCGAATGTGATGTTGAACAGTCGTCTAGTAATGACAGTCGTGACAATCAAACGTGGTTCATGTGTTGAGCTCTCCTCATCCTCTTCTCTTCTCTTCTCTTCTCCGATGCTCAGTCCTTTCTCTTTTGCTCAAGCAGGGATGTAGCTGGACTGTGCTTGGTCAATCCATTCGTCAAGCAGCTGGACAGTGGGACAAAGCGTGGTCGGGCGAGCTATGGGCATAAGCGTGAGGCTGGAATACGAGGTGCACGTGATCTGTGTCGTGCAGCTACAGTAAGTGGGCCATTAGAATGATGGATGGAGACTTAAAGTGGAGACATGTCAATCCATATGGCGCGAATCAATTCGCCTGTCGATTGACGATTGACGATTGACGATGAGATGGAGATCAGAAATGAGGGATTGTTGATGATGATCAGAGGCTCAAGCTCAAGCTCAAGCTTAGGTAAGGTCAAGGTCAAGGTCGTGCTTGCGTTCATCCGTTCGTCTCTCTCTCTCTCTCTCTCTCTCTCTCTCTCTCTCTCATATCACCTATCAACAGATATGAAGCCCCAGTTACAAATGCAGGCACAGATACATACATACCCCAACAGGCTATGTATTATTGTACCTACAGATAAAGGGTCCATCCAACTGAAGATCCGCCATGCACCGACGTACTTGTGTGTATGTACGTTGAGAACTGGATCCCCTCAATAATGGATCCTCTCAATGGATCCTCTCAATGGATCCCCTCAATGGATCCCCTCAAATACTGTTGGAATCGAACAACCCTAGTATCACACGTTATTATGGAGACTCCCCGCCCCCAACTTGACACTTTTGACATGATGAGGCGTTCGGTGTAGTAGTGTCAGTGTCGTTTGGCCGGAGAATTGGGGACTGGAGATTGTGGCTGAGGCGCTTCCATTGTCTTTGTCTTCATCTTAAAGGATGATAACGATGATGATGATGATGATGATGATGATGATGATGCTCATTTCAATTGACTTGTTCCTTGACGGCAATTAAAGGAAGGACATGCCTTATCCTCTTGCTCGTGCATGAACATGTGCGGTTTGGTAGAATTGCTTGAGCGTCAATCCTTACCTACCAGCCTGACCATGCCTACTTCCACCAAGCCTCTTTCTAATCATCTCACCTTTCTTTCACAATCCATTCGATCTTCTCTCACGATCCTTTCAAATATCCGTATTAGAAATCAATATATACATATGTATACACCTATATACATCCATATAATAATAAAAAAGTCAGAATCATTTCCATCATCCGAGAAGAATTTTCAAACATTTTCAATCCGAAAGAACACATATCCAGACACATCCATGAAACAATCAACAATCTCTTCTGGACTCAAATCCATCCTCTAAACAAGATTGCGCCTCAATGTTACATTAGATAATGTCAATTGTTGCATAAAACCCCTCTCATCCACCTGCATTATCAAGACAATATAACACAGCCGATAGTCTTCTTACACACCATCCCACAAGTCCGGTGATGCATCTCCTCCCTCCTCCCTCTATGCCTCTTGTGCCTCTTGTACCTCTTTTGTGCCTCTCTGTTCCTCTATTTGCCTCCCTCACCCCTCACGCCTCACCCCTCACGCCTCACGCCTCACCTCTCACACTCTCTCCCTCCCTCTCTCACTCTCTCCTCTCGCCTTGGCTCGTCGCAGTCACTGGTGCTCTGCTGCACTGCACTGCCTCGTTACGGTGGCCTAATCTGGAGCCCCTCCACGCTAAGCGGCGGCGCCCCATCAACGACGTAGCCTTCCCAGTCCTTCGTAATCTTCAATGAATGATTGTGAAAAGCCTCACGCCATACAATTAAACCATATCCCAGTCTTCTCTGCCTAAATTCCCCAGAAAACAAAGACGCCATCATAAACGGTAAACCAATTCAGTCCTCACAACTTGTCCCTTCGTCAGGTCGCGAAATACAGAAGCGAAGTGTGAAATCAGTCCGTATCAGTGCCTCCTCCCCGAGGCGTCGCAGTCTGAGATCGACGAGTGGACAGCGCGCAAGGAGTGCACACATTGCTACGGTTTGTGAGTATTGGACGAAAAAGAATCCCGGAGGTCAAAGGCGGAGCGGAGCTGACTGCGCATCACAGAGAATAAATACTGGTCTTGACCTTACTACTCCTGATACCCTGCCGACATCGACCTCAACGTCCTTCGCTTCGCCTAACTAAACACCAACTTCACGATTGAGAGCTCGTCGTCACCGTCGCGATACTGTACAGCAAGCCATACAAGCTGAGAGAAAGGGCGTAGAAGACAATATGGGAAAGTCGTAAGTGGTTTGTCTTTTCTTTTGATGCTGCTTGGGATGGACATGATTGCCAGCGGACTGCGATACCAGGCCGCGACGACTGGCCTGGAGCTGGAGCTGGACTTGCGCACATTGGTATACGACCGTTACACACATGCGGATGATTTTGAGCCACGGGAATGATGCCTACGATGTTGTCCGTGGATGGGCGTGTATTCCACGCCGAGATGGGTTAATCACGAGGCTTTAACCACGAATATGAGGCCGACGATGCGATCCCACGCCGGCGTGGTTCTTACTCACTTTGGACGACTACTTTCTGCTCGAGACCTCTCCTCTCTCATACACATACAACGAATTCCTGCGCGGGCTTGGTCCTCGAAGCTCGTGCGCACAAACTCCTTTCATCCTCTTTCACCTTGACGGTGCTCGAGATTACCATCATTCTTTCACTATAACATTCCGATTGTCTACCTTCCTGATTCTTTCCATCGCTTTGCGAGATGTACGCATTCATCACCCGAGCCATTGGCTCAGTTCGCCGCAAGCTTGGTGGTGACCAACCTGAGGAGGAAAATCGCTGTGAACGTACCATCGGACAGATGAACAATAGCGTCTACGGCTCCATTCGAACCATCCGTCACTACGGCCACTACAGCGCGAGTGTCTCCTCATCAATGCAACCCCTCCTCCCAGCTTCAGATATGGCAGCCCAGGATGATGTCGCCAGAGATCGTCAGGCACAAGACATTCTGGATAGACTTCATCAAGATGGCCATCTACGTGGTGACCAGCCTGGTGTTGGTGAAAATGCGTTTATCAACCCCAGAAGAGCACCTCCACCACCAGTCAAGGATGGCGTTGTTTCTGTGGTCTACGTCTTGCTCAAGGAGGGACGCGCTCGTGATACTGAGGAATCTGATACCGTCCGTGTCTGGCTTGAACAGAACTCTCCATATGGCCAGAGAGCTTGGTGGAAATTCATTTATTCCGCAATCGTTCAACAAGCATTCGCCATGATGGCTCTTCATCAGGTTGGACAGATTGATCAGACTACCTGGGCTTTCACCTCAATCTTTTCTACTCGTATGCTTATGGACACTTCTGAGGGCCTCGCTACTGCTCCACCTGGTCTTCAGCGTCATTTTTCGGTTGCCACATCGTCCGTGTCAGGTCTCAAGCGCCATTTGTCTGTCTCTGGATCCGCTCCTCGTTCTGGTGGTCTTCGTCGTCGCCTCACAATTGCTGGTGGTGGCCTTCAGCGTCATCTTTCCGTTTCCGGTGGTTCCAAGTCAGCATCTGTTGTCTCAAACCTATCAAATCTACGTGCTAACTATTTCTTTCTCATAGGCAATCCAAGCTCTCCCAAGAGCAGCTCACAGAGTTGCAGCGTTCGACTCATTTTGATAAGAAAGAGTTGCAACAATGGTACAAGGGTATTTTAACCCCAAGTCTTCTAAAAGCCGAAAACTTACACTAACTCTGCCTTTCAAGGTTTCCTCAAGGACTGTCCAACTGGTATGCTCACCAAGGAGGAGTTCCAGAAAATCTACCGTCAATTCTTTCCCTTCGGTGATCCGTCTTCCTTTGCAGATTATGTCTTCAACGTGTTCGATAGCGATAAGTCTGGCTCCATCGACTTCAAGGAGTTTATCTGTGCTCTGTCCGTTACCTCTCGCGGTAAGATGGAGGACAAGCTGGACTGGGCTTTCCAGCTCTACGATATCGATGGAGATGGAATGATCTCGTATAACGAGATGTTGGCTATTGTTGAGGCTATCTATAAGATGGTAAGTTCTTTTACTTCTTCCTCCAGCTCTCGTAACCCCAAGTGAAGTCTCTTCAAGTATCCTACATCTTTCGTTTTAATCCATCACCTTCACCTCTCCAAAATCACAAGTAAGTTATTCTGATACTAATAATGTACAGGTCGGCTCGATGGTCAAGCTCCCAGAAGACGAGGACACTCCAGAGAAGCGTGTCAAGAAGATCTTCAGAATGATGGACAAGGATGAGAATGGCTCGTTGGACATGGAAGAGTTCAAGGAAGGAAGCAAGCGTGATGAAACCATCGTCTCGGCCTTGTCGCTCTATGACGGCCTTGTATAGTCTTTGTTTCTTTCCTTTGACTTATGGTTCCCCTTTAAGTGGGTTCCTTCCCGGCCCTTCTTCTAGTCACTTACTCCTGCTTCTCTTCTCGGCCTCTTTCGGTCTCGAATCCTTGGGTGTGGGTGAATATGGGATTGGTGTCATGCGAATAACTGCGGGTTTTCCTTTTTCTCCTCTCCGACTATAATCCGTTGCATATTCGTTTCTCTCTGCTGTGTGCTTACTTCGTTCCCCGGACTCCTTCGCTGTTGAACTGCTCTGTATCTGGATCTGGGATCCGAGCTTTGGTCTCGCCGTGGAACTTTGTCCGGTCGAAGAGGTTCGTGTGTCTGCTTGGGATTCGGGGCTTGTGCTTGGTCTACTAGTTATATGCGTGCGTGCGTTGCGGAGCGGTTGTGGCTACGATAGATGGATGGCTGACGTATTACGATAATGATGTCAATATGGTCACATCAGGAATAAATTTGTTCTTTACGCTGGTTTTTGTGACGAGTGAATGTGATTGATGTTTGGGTGAGCTTGATTTGGATGTGTACTGGCTCTTACATTTGGTCTTTGATATAAGACGGATTATGAATGCTAAACGTTTCTATTTTTTAAGGTCTATTTGGGATCGAGGATGATGGGCTGAGGGACGTCCGATGGGAGCTTGAAGCTTGAAGATAGGTGAGATCAGGTAAGCTAGGAGACATGTCGGAGAAGCAAGTGCTGCTTTGCCTGCAATCTCACAGTCTAGCTTCATAGTGCTGCACTGCTTCCGTACCTTTGCGGTGGTCGTTGAGGTGAAGGTGAATGTGAAGCTCAAGGTCCAAGGTCAGGTAAACACAATGCTTCGACTCTATTACATTCTCACATTCAAATCACTGCAGTAAAAAAAAAACAAAAAGAGACAGAAAAAAAAGATACGCGTCTTTGATCCTCTGGCGGGATCTTACTTACCCATTCGCTCCTCATCTCACTTCCTCGTACTCATCTATTCCTCACCACCCCTTATTTCTCCTTTAGTTCCTTGTGTTTTGTTTTTGTGTTTTGGTTTTGTGTTTTGGTTTTGGTCTTTTTCTTTGGATGCGTTGGATGCTTTGCGGTGGCCACACCCCTTTCCTGGTGGGATCTTGATTGAGGTCTGTGATTAAGTTTGAGTCTCTTGATGGTGTCTGTCGGTAATAGGGCAGAGCTGGCTTGAATCTGTAATCTGTTAGTGTGTAGCCGAGGGGATTGGGAGCTTGACCATTGGACCAAAGACGCGTTTTATTTGGAGGATTAGGGCGTCTTTTGTGATATATTGTAGCTTGTTGCGATCTAGCTTGGGGGGAGATTGTTTACTTTGGTGCTTGGGGGTTTTCTTAGGTATGTACACTTGGTGGAGTTGTTTTTATCTGAAAGACTATATGTAAATAACTACTTGTCTTATTGCTACAAGTATCTTATAGGTGTAGATATTTTGTATGTTGTTGTTTTCCTAACTATACGTTGACGCTATTATATAGATATTCTGAGAGCAATCCTTGACGTACTACTTTAACAAACCAATATATAACATTACCAAGTTTCTCACTGTTATTTTACCCAAAGAAGCTGATGTATATAAGTCCGATTTTTCTATGCTCTAAAAAATCTATTGCTATAATATTCTGTTTTGTCGTTCTAGATACTAATATATGTTGGTTCTGATAAGCTTGATATTGAAATAGAATCTTAACTTGCGTCTGTTTATAATACTATCTATTTAATAGAGTTAAAAGTATATCAAATATACAATAGTAGTAACATATATAATCTATATTAGTAAAGTTTTAAAAAGACAAAAAAGAAGCTGCTTTGCTCTGGTTCATTAGTCTTGGAAGTAAGACTATCTTACTTGATTTATTGGTTGTAGTATACCGAACTTTCTCATAGCCGTTTTTACTTGGCCATTGCTTTTTTGTATATTTTTTGTTTTCGTTTTCATTTTTTTCATTTCAGAAAGTTGTTTTGACTTAGTTAGATGTAGTTGGGAAACAAAGGGAAGCTGGATAGTTCTTCATCAGCCTTCCTTGGTAATAGTGTTGTTTGGATCAGTGAACCGTTATTACATGTTAGTGAACTGAATTCAAGTCATCTAATATGACCATTGAACTAGAGCAAGCATTTTTTGAGGATTTTTGGCGTATCTAGAGATTTAACGGATGGAGGCATCGTAAGGAAAGTGAGCATAGGTGATGACTGTATTGTATATTGTACACATTCATGTTAGCTTTATGAACTATTCGGATCTTTTCACATATGTCTACGATATTTTATGTCATGTTGAACTTGATGGCCTGCAAAGTTTCAGATTCGTTGTCTTTCTGCGTTACGTTGGATCTGACATGTTCATATAGATAAATTACATCGTCGACCATATTGAGCACCACAAAACATGACAGAAGACACATATGACCTTTTCATGATAGAGAAACAACCATATTATTCATAACCTGAATGACTCTGCTAACATTACTGGGTATTTGGATCAAGAGCTTATTTCGCCCATCTCGAATCTGGATTATTCTTTACAATAATTTTCTTGGTACCCTCAGCTACAAGAGCCGCGTCATAGATGAAGTTAACACTCTTCTCAGCAACAACGGCATTCGCCCACTTGTACAGGTGAGGGGTCTCCTTCTCCAAGGTGGTTTTGAGACCATTTGGCACCAATCCATAGTCGATGAAGCTCAAAAGACGAAGAATGAAACTTCCAGTTTGAACCTTTCCATAGTGTTAGTTTGACCCCTGGATAGTATGGTGGTTGAGAAAACATACCTCGGCGAGAGTGAGCTTGTCAGATCCACCGAAGAACGGAGCTGCGTTGGTAAGGAGAGGCTCGATCTCCTTCTTCAATATCGTAATGAAGTTTGGGATTGCCGCCTCAGCAGCAGCTTCGTCGTTGGCGCGCACAATGCCGAGGAAAGCTGGGAGAGCTTTGCTGATATAAGCGTCGACGAAGAACGCAATTCTCGCTCTCTGCTCAAATTAGTCTATATTCATACACTCATCTACAAAGGGAATACACATCATACCTTCAAAGCAGCGCCTTCAGCGTTAGAAGGGGGGACCAAGTGACTGGGATGAGCATCGGCGATGAACTGTGCGACGATTGCACTCTCCGGAATAATCTCGCCATTGTAGTCAATGGTAGGAACCAATCCACGAGGATTGATCTTGAGGTACCACTCATCACGTGGTCTATCGAGATCAATAATTACTTCCTCGTACTCCAAACCACTTTCACGGAGGGCGATGTGTGCACGGTGAGCCCATGGGCAGCGATGGTTGGTGTAGAGGATGATTTTTGGAGCAGCCATTTTATTGATTGTGTTTCTGGAGAAAGATCTTCGGAGTGTATTCATGAGATTGATAACGGAAGATGTGTGCAGTAGAGTATTTATATTGAGAGTATGCGGACGATAAAGGGACAAGGGTTCATCCGAATGGTGGGGGGTAGCAAAGTGGCCGATGGAGCTTTTGATTTTTAAGCAACATTGCGACTGCGTGAGGTGATCGATCCAGCACGTAACAACGCAATACCAGGGGTCATAGTGATCATCCTTCACATACAGACAAACGTATGCTCAATCAGCAGCGGCGTTCCTATTGGTACGATGTCATTAATTGACAATATCTTAGATGGACAGAGGATGAGCATTGGTATTTAGAGACTTGACTTTCGAGACTTGACTTTGGGCTTGACTTGAGCTGGGTATGAGCTTGGTTTGAGCTGACGGGAGCTTACATATCACGAGGCGTGCCAAGCTGCCGGAGTATCGGTGCCTTGTGACTTAGGCAAGTAATTCCCTTCGTCGCTCAGAAAATCCATGCTACCTTAGGTACCCAGTTCTACGTAAAGCCAAGAGCAACACAGATACAGTAGCACAACCACAACCACCTCCACCTTCACCTCCACCTCCGCTGATATCTTACTCTCATGATACAACCCCATAAATACATGTCTTCATTTAATTATTAATTTTAATTCAATTATTTTGACACCTATCACCATGCATTATAATCACCGAGGCACATTAATTACATCACTTCAATGCAAACTAAGCGCTCCGGGGAATACTCCGCATTTTCACATGTCAACAGACGTCATACCTAAAAGCTTCCCCAGCCAAACAGGCTCCCGAGACTCGCCCGAACAACGACTGACAAGATTTGACTTCCGGGTCAACAGTCAACAATAAAACCACAACAAATCCTTCGCTTCCCCTCCTTTTCATCAATTGATTTCTTAATCTCTGCAAATCAAACAATCGTTGAAGTCCAATTGGTTATTCAGAATGGAGAATCCTCTCTTTCATCCACTTCTCTTCATCTACCAAATCATCCAAATCTTCCTGGATAAGCTCTTGTCCCCCAAACCTCCAACTTCACATGCAGATCTCAGCCGACCAAAGATTGCTATTATCGGTGCAGGACTCACCGGTGTCTCAGCAGCCTCGCACTGCGTGGGCCATGGATTTGATGTACGAATCTTTGAGGCTGGACCTCGCAAAGAACTTGGAGGGATTTGGAGTGTAAGTCCTCGATATCAATCACCCTCAATCCAAATTCTAATGACTTTCATTTCTCAGCGAGTAAACAACACCTCTGGACTCCAAATTCACAGTATAATGTATCGCTTCCACCCTTCTGTAAAGTGGACCGGGGGCTATCCTAACCGCCAACAAATCGTCTCTCAAATCACCGAGCTCTGGAAGCGTTACGGATTAGAATCCAAGACCAGATTCGACACCCGAGTTGAGAAGATATATCAAGACTCGAAAGGGCATTGGATCGTTAACGATGAAAGTAACGGCCAATTCGACGGCATTATCGCGGCCGTCGGAACCTGTGGAGACCCCAAGATGGCGCACATTCCCGGACAAGAGAAATTCAAGGGCGAAGTCTATCACTCCTCCGATCTGACCGGGAAAGATGCCAAGGGCAAGAAAATCATCGTAATTGGCGGGGGAGCTAGTGCTGTTGAAGCATTGGAGTTTGCGGCGCATGAAGAAGCTGCTAAGACGTATATTCTGGCTCGCTCCGATAAATGGATCATCCCAAGAAATCCCATGATCGATGTTCTACTTTCGTTCAATATTTTCGGCCAGGAGACGTTCTTGTCATGGATTCCGGAATTGCTGCTTAAAAAACTCTTTTATCGCGATTTGGAGGACCTTGCGCCTACTGATCAGGGGCTATTTACCGGAACTCCTATGGTTAATTCTGATGTGATGGATAAAATCCGTAGTGGCGAGGCAGAATGGCTGCGTGGCGATATTAAGGGCTTCACGGAGAATGGAATCAAATTCAGCGTTCGAGCCAAGGGCGTACCGGCTGGAGGCCCAGGAAGAGAACGGGACATAGATGCCGATATCGTGGTTATGGCGACAGGCTTTGAGAGGCCATCTTTGAATTTCTTGCCTGAAGGTAAATCTCATCTGAAATCTCTACTCTCATTCTCACCCCATCTTTCACCTTGGAAGTTTCCAGAATATCAACTAACACCCCCAGACACATTCGAAGACCCCTATGCCCCGCCAAACTGGTATCTCCAAACCTTCCCGCCAAGCCACCCCTCCATCTGCGCCAACAATTGCACGTACGTAAATGCAATTGGCACTGTTGGTAACTGGCACATTGGAATCTACACGCGTATCCTACTCATGTTCCTGCTCGACCCACTCACTCGACCCCAGCCCTTCTGGATGGAGCGCTGGATCGATATGACACGTTTCCTCAAGAGCCATTCGCCCACTAAGGCATTTGATTTCTTCACTTATCTGGAGCTTCTCTGGTGGTTTACGTTTTGCATCGTTATTAATCCTTTCAGGTGGAAGTGGGGGCTGTTTGTGTTCACTGGTATTGGCTTTGGTATTCCAAAAGCGATTGTTAGGGTTGAGGATGGCGTTAGGGATGTAGCGGGGGTAAAGAATGGGGGATATGATGTTGGGAAGAGCTTTTAAATTTGGGGTGTTTGAATAATTGTTATGCGGAAATTGTATTAGTTTGCAGGGCACGTGAAGTGCAACTCGTTCTATGTGGTTAGGCTTCTGTGGTGTTCGACCATATAACGTCGAACCTTTTCTAGTACTCGCAATACAAATCCAGTAAGGCCTTCATATTCCAACTCACTGTGGAGGACGATTTGACTTGCCGTGGGATGTTTGTGCTTGCGTTTACGCCGAAGCGATTACGACTCGGAACGATGACGATGGACCGGACGATGGCGAGATGGTTTTCGTCGACGAGACGATTTCGTAAACGAAAATCACTGAATGGCTTCGAGTGAACTTCGATTTGCTGTCCGTTCAGCGCACCAATACATCCAGTATGTGATTTGTAAACTGGGTTGCTGAGTTCAAAGTCGACTGATGGCGGTATTTATACAGGATGATTCACAGCGTGAGACTTATAGTGCAGTCTATTCATCTTGATTCAGTGTGTAAAGTTACTTTGCAAAGCTATTTGCTAACAAGATCTTTCAAGTTTTTGATGCTTGCTTTGTCTTTTTCTTCACTCACTTGATATCTATCCCCTCTCTCATCATTTGGACCTTTAGTTGAAATCTGTCCTAAGTTGATGTACAAAAGCAAGCAACTCAACGTCGACAGATGATCTGAAGTCCAAATTAGGCATCGACCATAGGCTAGCTTGCTACCAGACCCTACGGTACATTACTCTCTTCGCCATACCAACGTTTGTCCTTAGATGGACGTACTGCAAACCTTTGAACCTCCTGGCTTCAACGCTAAAAGACGCTAACCCTCCTTAGCACCAATGACAATAGTGGTAGTACCTTCCGACATGGCTAAGGCTGATGCAGGCCAGCTTCTCGGCATTCTAAAGTCCTGGAGAGAAGACGAAATCAAGAAACAACAACAATCCCAAGACCAGCAACAGAGTGGACCCTCCTACGAAAAGCCAGAAACGGACATCCCATCAATTCTCAAGCTGTACGGCCACCAGCAGCAGCTATCAAAGTGCAACATTTACCCATTTGACAAATCAGTCATGGAGTTATACCCAAGCACACATGCTCTCTGGATTCGCCTCGGCAAGTACCTAAGTGCAGAAGTTGAGCGTCTGTACTGGGTAGCTACGACCACAAAGCCGGACTCCCAGGACAGCAGCACGGCGAGTAACATCAGCAGCTCTAATGGCGAAGAAAGTGGTAAATTTGATTTTAAGCAACAATTCATGAACTTTCATGGCCAAATCTATCAGATCACATGGGACATGCAGGATTTTATGCCGCGTTTGCTTGATCGCAAGGATCAGCCGATAGAGTTTTTCGAATACAAGAAACGCTTCTGCATTGCTATTGTTGGCAAGATCAAGAAGCAGCTGGATAAGGTCTACGAATGCACAACCGCGATAAAGTTTGACCCCGAGAAAGCCGATATCATGAAGCGCTGCTTCGAAAAGTGGTTCAACAAGATGTGGGATGTTTGGTGGGAGGATACGCGATGGTATGCGAGACGAATGCGCGTTGGTCAGAGACAGTCTGCTGATCAGGAGTGGACTTGGGGTGATGAGGAGGTCAACCATCATTGCTGGAAGTTGTTGGAGATCAATCAGTTGAGTGCTTTCCACTATTGCTTGATCTGTCACTTCGACATCAACAAATTGCCTGATAAGAGCAAGTGGAATTTGTTGAGCAACTGGAAAGATTCGCTCTTCCAGTCTCTTACGCCCCTTGTCGAGGAGGTACACGGTAAGAACTGGCCGCTATTCCCGTACGGTATGTACAATCACACCACGTACATTGCAGGTAGCCAGATGGGAGGCAATATCACCACAAAAGAGAGAGATCGTGAACTCGCTGACCTTGATGACTACTATCTTGCGTTCTTTGACGTCTCAATGTTCCACTTCTGGAAGCGCAATGAAGTTGTTCAGATGGCCTCGGAAGATGATTATGAGCCACCTGAGGCACAAGTCGATGGGATTTCGGGCGTGTTGACGGTTGAGAATGAAGTCGAGACCAAAAAGGAGTCAGTGGATGGAAAGAACACCGAGCAGAAGCATGAGGGTAACAGGCAAGTTCAAAAGAACAACCGAATAGCTCAAGAAGTCTCGACCAAGAAAAGCGAGCCGGTCCAAGTCGAAGACGATACGAAGATTGATACCGAAGGAAAGGTTGTCTTGCAGGAGATTGACGAGAACGACGAGCCATTCGGAGCTCAGATGGCTGAGATCACCAGCTTAACCCGCCAATTCCAGAAGACAATTGGTAACTCAACTACAGACTCTGCTAACATCAGCAAGTCCGACGAGAACATCCAAACATCCCAGAAGACAACTAAGAAGAAGAACAAAGGCAAGAAGAAGGGAAAAGACAAAGGAAAAGGGAAGGTCGATACTAAGCAAGAGAATAAGGGTGGTGCGGATCAGCCAGGTCCAAGCGAATACCAAAAGAACATATCGGCCAGCAGCTCCACTTCTGGCGAGAAGGAACCCGAGCGCTTCGTGGGTATCATGAGCGACATTGGCTTGCACGGGCTTGGAATCCGAAACATCAAGTGTTCTAAGAGCAGTGCTTCTCATGAAAGTGGCTCACGTCATTGACACTATAGCTTGAAGATTGTCGCAAGCTACGTCTCTGTCATTATTCTCAGGTTTGGACTCGAGCTCATTTAACATAGAAGGGGGAACGGAATGAATTTGCTTCTGGACTTCCACTATGGAATACATTACGAAATCATCGGAGTGAAAGTACGCTAAGCATCAAGCGATGCTGAAGTCCTATAAGCTGAACAATACAAACTTGATGAAACAAAACAACTAGGTCATGAATAGTAAATAGTGTCAGTGAATCACTGCCCTTTAATGACTGCCCTCTTCTCCTGCTCTTTCTGCGATGATCTCTGCAATAACCAGGTAATTGGCGCGAATACGTATCCTCCAACGACACATGCAAGCGTAGCCACAACTTGGAAGAAATAGACGATGTGCGTTCCCAGAGGCCAGAAGAACTTGACGACTTCGCTACTCTGGTAGAGATCTTCCTGACTAGTGATCTTATACTTGCCGTCCGACTGCTGCGCCAACTTGAGGACGGTCACAAGACTGGCCTTGGAGTCATAGAAAGGCACGAACCAGATGCTGAAAATCTGGAAGATGGAGACGTAGAGGGTGGATGTTTTCTGATCAAAGACTATATACTCATCAATATGCATCCGGGAATCGGAAACCTCGGGGATGATGGATTAAAAGTAGGACTTAGAAAACTTACCGGCACCCTTCACATCGAGTATGATCTCCGGACTCAAGATTTTGTACCACTGATAGATCAGCAGTATCACCCATCGTGAGGTGATCTCGCCGAAGAATGGGATGTGACGTTTCTGGAAACTGTCGACTCGGCATAGTGGGTGGATGAAGGAGGCGTCTTCTGTGAAATATGTCTCCAATGTCTCCTTCTGTACCTCTGGTGAGCCGTGGCAGAGGCCTTCAATTACATGGGGGATTTCCTTGACTGGACTTTGTTAGTTTTGAGATGTGACTTGACGATTATTGTGAGGGCCAATGCCCGATAGGCGTACCTGGATGATCCATCTTGGACAATTTAGTGGAATGCCTTGTTTCGTTGGTGATGAAGGATGGATTACGTTTGGACGATGATTAAGTATTTTATGCTGGTCTATCGATGTTGTTCGGTCACTGGTGATGTTTTTGGTATCGTAAGACTGCCAATGTTTACTTGGAAGAATAGATGAACCAGATTCCAATGGAAGTGGTTATGGGAATTGTTATGGTTGTGGTTGTCGGGCACCCTACCCGCCGTGCGGAGTTTTAAAAGACGGGAGGGTGGAAGGTGTAATGCAGTGATGTCACAGGCACATAACAGCTGCAAACCAGATCATTCGTCATCTTCACGCCTAAAATCTGTGACTAGAATGAATTTGAATAAGGTTTTTGTAGCCTTCGTGAATTGGTCCAATAGGACGTTTTGCATATATTATGATGATAGAAAGATTTGTTTGGTTTAAATACATTTTAAGACTTCATTATGGAAAACGGATTTTAGCTTCATCCCGAGCTTCCTTGGCTAGGTCCCTCCCTACCTAGGTCCCTCAAAGTACCACTTAGGCAACGACCAGGTACAGGTGCCTATCTAAAGTCACACCAACGATGCAAGGCTGCGAACTCTCGAGCATGTGATTCTGCTTCCGGATATGTTAGGCGCCAAGGCATCAGCTTTCGCGAGGCTGAATTACGACAATGAAGTATCTCCAGAACAACAATAGCTAATCCCACGATACCGACAAAACAATAAGACAATGGACCAACTGCCAGTCCAGTTGTTGGTAGGATCAGCATAAGTGTAGAGCTGGAACTCCAATATGCTCAGATATCCAAGCTCTCCACTTTCACGAAGCTTTTCTCAGTCTTTCAACTTCTATCCAACATAACGAATAATCAGAAACGTCCCAATGGCAACTATCACCGAATTCCTCACCTCGGTCTCGAGATTTTTACGCGCCAAAGACGCCACCAAGCTTCAAGAATGGTTGAAGGTTGAACCACCACTTCCGGATATCTATTACACTCTCGGAGAAGAACTACGCTCTTCGTACAAGAATGGCGATGCCCTCGAAAGATACATCGTGAAACTCATTCCGGAAAACGATAATGGGAAGGGTGACGAAGGCGATACATGGCCTGGATTCATTGCTTTTATTAAGGAATATCTCGAATTTTGGCGCGATGTCAACTTCGAGGATTTACTAGCGACACACGCGCAACTCAGCAGTCTGGTCAAGTAGGTTCAGTCAAGGTATTAGAGAATACACAAATTGATGCTGACATTACATCAGTGCTTGTATCACGGCACTATCAAATGCTACATATGGAGTCATTGTGCTCCCCACCACAATACAGCTGTCTTCGGCATTAGCGAAGCTTGCCATGACACTTGACAAACGACCTGATCTAACACGACGACTGCGTGTCAATATTGACCAAGGAGGCGAAACTCGAAAGACCTTGGTAGAAGGAACTGCGGAATCAATTCAGAGAGCATTTACCATGTGCTTGACAGAGCGAAGCGCCAATCGGAATGGAATAGGAAGAGATGGCAAGCCAGAAGGAAAGAAGATCGGCATCTATTCCTTCGCAAATCTAGTCCTGAAGCTTCTCTTTCAAGTAAGCTACATCGCCACGTGAGTAGGACCTTGCTAACAACATAAGTGTCGAAAAACAAGACTGGCAAATCAGCTTTTTACCAACATCTCCCAACATTCACCTCCGCTGCACCTCTATCCGGCGAGCCAACGAGTAACTTATCTCTACTACCTTGGTCGCTTCCTTTTCTCCAACAACCACTTTTACCGAGCTCAACTTTGTCTCTCAACAGCCTACGCCCAATGCCACGCGCAATGTATATCTCAAAGACGCTTGATTCTCATTTACCTCATCGCCTCGAATCTCCTCTTAGGTCGTTTCCCGACAGCTGTACTCCTCTCTCGCCCCGAAGCTGCGGGGCTCTCCCAAAAATTTCTCCCAATAATGCACGCCATCCGCACCGGCGACCTCGCGTCTTTCAAATCAGCACTCGGTCCTCCAAGCGGCAATGAGCAATGGTTCTTCAAAAAAGGTCTACTCCTCCCCATCCTTTACCGTGCCGAGCTCCTCGTCTGGCGCTCGCTCGCTCGCCAAGTCTTTAAAGCAACCTATGTGCTACCTACCGACCCAATGACACGCAAAGCGCCCACCCTCGACTTGACCCTTCTGCTAGCCGCAGCGGAGTTTGTGCAGCGGCAACTGGAGAATCCTTCGACGACACGCGCGCCGCCACAACACACTAATGCCATATTCCTCACTCCAAAACCTTCCGTGCCTGCAAAGCGCAAACTTGCGCCTCATGCGGGCGTAATCTATGGGAACCGTAGGCCGAGCCTGGTCGAGATTGAGGCGCTGGTTGCGGCGCTTGTGCAGCAGGGCTTGCTAGGTGGTTTCATCAGTCATGCGCAGGCGAGGTTCGCCATTCTCGGTGCGAAGAAGAATGGAGCCCTTGCGGCAGGATTTCCGGTTGTTTGGGAGGTTGTGAACCGTAGGGCTGACGGGGAGGTCCCTGGGTGGGTCAGAGAGGAGAGGAAAGTAGGAATGGGGGGTGTTGTGAATCTGAGTGGAATTGCGAGGCCAGTTGGGAGTGGGGACTGATCTTTCTGGTTTTCTTCACTCGTGAGGACGAGAGGAGTTGAGATTGGATATATGTTGATGAAGGATGAATATAATGGCCAAATTACAGGCTATGATATGATTGATGTACCACTAATGTTTTGATACATAGTCTTGGATCAAATCAATAGGTATCTCAGACAGGAAGACAACATCAAATGGTACATTCGCTACCTTTTATGCGAGACCGATACAGACTGCTTATAGTATGATATGTACGCTAACCGGATAGTTTGATTATGAAGCAGCTCATAACCTCAGAAATTACAAGTACGAATGAGAATAATTACATCTCAGTCTTCCAGTCTTCCTCTTTTCTCCTTCTTCTCTTTCCTTTGTCAGGAAAGAACGTTAACAATATCATCGTCAATGAAAGTCCGAGGTCACTCTCCCCTCCACGCTAGCGGCCGCATACTTAACCTGCCCCGCGACCTCACATAAAGCCGCTATCTCCATCACGAATCCAGCATCGCACTCACTCCGACTTTCTATCACATACCAGCACACACGACGATCCGCGTACTGCGTCCCTATACCCTCAAGTCTTCAAAATCACACAAATCCGACATCAAACGATTCCTCGCAGACGAGAATTGTCGCGCCACCGAGTATCGATTTCAGCGGACAGGCGAAGAGATAGCAAGCGCGAACTTAGCAACGAAGTAGATCGGGAAGCGATTGGAGATGGCGCAGACTTCTGCGGCGGCGGGCCTACTTAGCAGACAGTTAAAGGGCATACAGCAATCTAAGGATATCCCCGGCATCTCGTGCGGACTGGTGGACGACCGGAATGTTTTCGAGTGGGAGGTTATGTTGATGCTCAATGACGACTGCAAATACTATGGCGGTATGTTCTGTCTCTTGGTCACAATCCATTCACACGCCTCTTTATAAACCATCTTGTACTCGATTCCGAACAATCCGCGATCCCATCTGCCCATCTACATCGCGAAAGATATTTTTTTCTTTTGTTGTTTGTTCATGCTTTGTATCTGAGGCAAAGAATGATATTGATACCATACAGGAGCAAACTTCCGCGCCCGCCTCTCCTTTCCTCCTACTTATCCCCACCGCCCTCCTACGATGACATTCCAGACGCCCATCCCCTTCCATCCAAACGTCTACCCTAATGGCCTCGTCTGCATCTCCATCCTGCATCCGCCAGAGGAGGATATCTACGGGTACGAGAGCACATCGGAGCGATGGTCGCCCGCTCAAACACCTGAGACGATTCTGTTAAGCGTTATTTCGCTGCTGCATAGCCCGAACGATGAGAGCCCTGCGAATGTTGAAGCTGCGAGGCTGTTCCGTATGGAGAGGGAGGGTGGGGAGGGTAAGAAGGAGTTTAGGAGGCTGACGAGGAAGTGTGTGAGGGAGAGTCTGGGAGAG
This sequence comes from Allantophomopsis cytisporea, assembly GCA_024752435.1. Lineage (NCBI taxonomy): Eukaryota > Fungi > Ascomycota > Leotiomycetes > Phacidiales > Phacidiaceae > Allantophomopsis > Allantophomopsis cytisporea. The sequence goes on from CP103034.1 coordinate 342,197, forward strand.
GACTAAGGGTTACGGTGGGATGTGTGGAGGTATTGGACTGCACGAGGAGAGCAGGAGGATGGAGTTTGGGAGGGTTTCTCCATAGCATTGGCCATAGCATGGTATCATTGCCACGATAAGCATTTGATTTTTTTTCGCTATGCAATCTCTCCTCCTGATGCCTGGAGATGCTTGAGACTTAGAAACTTAAGACTATCTGTGTACTGAATCCTCAGTGAGTGAGATCGAGACACTCGCAAACTTAAGACAACCAGTCTATCCATAATCAAATAGCCTTACATATTATATACTTGTGACCTTTCCTTCATGTCGTGACAACTTGAATAGAAAATCCTATAACAACTCGCTCGTAAAATATACCTCAACTCCAAAACCGCACCTTATTACGAAATATAAGAACCCAGTACCCAAATCGCCGAAAATCCTAGCAACGCACTCGCTCCAACAGCTTTCTTTCCCCACCATCGCTCATCACCCTGCACCCTAGCAGCCATCAATTTCCTCTCACTCCTACGCAACACTGGTGAGCTAGTGTTGTTCCCCGTCTCAGTATCCTCTATCCTCGCCCTCGCCTCAGCAATCTTCTTCCCAAGTGCTAACAAATCCTCCCTCCACTCAACCTCCTCCGTCTCATTCCCCCGTATGCCCCCATCAACCTCCACATTCTGCACATTACCAAAGAAATCCATCAACAGGCGATTCCGCGCTGCTTCCTCGCCGCCAGGGAATAAGTCATATCGAATGCCTGGGTGGCTGTGGATTTCCTTCTCGTCGTATGAATCGAAGAGGTCGCCGAGAGTTTTCTTTGATGAGGGCTCGCGCACTTGCGTCTCGAGGAAATCAAGGTTGTAGTAGGTGTATCTATCAATCACGGCGACGCCTACGTCATTGTCGGCATGATGCGAATATGAGGACTGGTCGATTTCCGAGGAGCCTGTCGCAATGATGTTGGACGAGTAGAATTTCGAGTACATTGTGTTTGCTTGGCAAGTGTCGATCATGAAGAGGAGTTCGTGGTATCTGGGATGATCAGTACGAAACACTGAATGGAGTAGACCATTAAATTGCAATTGGCATTGCGTATGGCTTAACTCACCTCTTCTTCTCCCACATCTGCTCAAACGCATCCGCCAAATCGAACGCGCTGATCTCCTCAGCATCCTGGAATTTGAGGAACTCGTTCCCGCCGTGCCCGGTCATATACACGAGGATGTTACTCCGGTCGTCAGTGAGTAATCTCTTACTTCGTGGTGTTTCCTCGCCCACTCGGTCTGTTAACAGCCGGATGAAGTTCTCGACCGTGACCTCGTATCCCCGGTAATCTACCTCGATATTGTCTCCATAAAGATCTACCGCCCGGTCGGCGTTACTGTAAACTGTGCCTGGGAATGCATTCCGTGGGTTGCATGCCATGTCATCCGGCAGCATGAGGATGATTTGAGAATCTGGGATGCCAAGCCGCTTTACGGTGCGGTAAAGGGAGAGCGTGTTGGCCAGATGGCGGTAGTTAAACCAGAAGCGCGAGGTTGAGACGAGAACGGCCCAATTCGAGGTGTGTTCTGCTGATGCGGGCGTGGAGAGGGTGGTGAGCACGGCGGAGAGGGTGAGGATGGCAGGTAATTTCATATTGGCGGTTATGAGGGGGACTGGAGGTTGATATGGATTGAGAGTTCACCAGACCCTGAGTGAAGTTGCAGTTGACGAACGATTGGAGGTTGTAGTCAGATCTGGTGAGGTTGTGTAGATTGAGATCTGGTGCATAGCACAATCTGGGGTAGAGTTCCCAGGAAATTACTATTAATAAGCTGTGATGGATAACAACGACAGGGAGCTGGGAGTGATTAGTTTATATGATTATCTATACCTTGTTTGTAAGGTATAATAAGGCATTCAAAATGCATTTCCTCCTTGACAAATCCTCCTGTACCAAAGCTAAACCCGCTACTCGGGTGGAGCCGACGCTAGCATAAGAGAGCGCATGTACGTACTATATGTACTGTGTACTTGTATGTACGTACCTGTAGTCACGTAAGGTAGTATACAAGATCCACTAAGCTTTGGAATCGAGCAGCAGGGCCTACCTCAACTCAACTCAACTCAACATCTTCATTCTCAATCCCCTCCTTTATCAATGGTAAAGACTCATGGAGTTGTCGCCTATACCATCGATATTGTTACTTGTGTCGGTTGCTTCTCGTACTCCTAATTCCGTCGTCAATTTAGAGGAGACACTAGACTTACAAGCTAATCAGCTAGCTCTGATCTGAGCGGAGAGATATTGATATAGTATGTTCACAACATGAAGTTCGGATTGCCCAGGTGAGGAAGTATATGAAGTGCACAAATTATTCGAGTGCTATAGAAATGTTGGATTGATGAAATCATAGTTATGGTCTCCTTGATACTTCTCAAGGAAAACAACTTTGCAGAGACATTGATTGACTGCAAGAAACCATCGCGTGACTGTAGTTACTAAGCTTGATTAAAAGTTTACTAGCTAGACTATTTACAGAAAGTTTCTAGGTTTCGAAAACAGATATCTAAATCTCAACCCGATCTCGTCTAGCCCATCTTAGTCACTACAGAATTGTTCTCAAAGTGCACCTAGTACACAGGGACCTTGAACGCGTCAAAGGTGTAGGTCCAGCTGTCAATAGAGTCCTGGTCGTTGACACAGTCGAAGGTGCTGTTGCTGCTCTGCCACAGAGGGCGAGTTGGCCATTGGCAAAGCATTTGAGTCTCGCCTTCGTAAGTTCCTGAAGAGACAGTGGCGTTAAGACGGGTTGGCTTCACACCGTTCTCGACCCAGTCGATCATGATTTGCACGTTGTTTTCTGGGTATGGACCAGGCTGGAGAGAGTTGGTTCCACAGTGGGCTGCTCCAGGAATGAGGTAGAATTGGTACCAGTCTTCGAGAGCTTGAAGACTCTCTTCTTCGGACAGGTCACCGTACATAATGGAACGAACTGACTGCCAGTAGTGAATCGATGAACCGGATGGAATACTTGGATCGGACTCTCCGTGGTAGTGCAACAGTTTGCCTCCAGAAGATTGGAAAGTAGTCAGGTCAGGAAGGGTAGTTTGCAGACTGTCCAAGTATCTCACCATACCAATGTTCATCCACTCGACAAGGGTATCATAGGTAACGTTGTTAAGATCAGAGAGGTTATCGAGGTCAAGCAACTGAATAAACTTCACGACGTACTCCCCTCCAGTGGATGGAATGCTGAGTTCCCAAGAGCTAGTGTTCGAATTGTACGTTGGGTTGGCATCGCTGAGCTGAGAACCAATTTGGTAGGAAAGGTATGCACGTTGACCGTCGGAGTTATGAAGACCGTCATAGATGGCTTGAGCGACCGCGACTCCTTCGGCAGTAACAGTTCCATTCTGAGCTGGAGTAGTGCTTGTTGAGCTGCCCTCGGCACGCTTGCTAAAGCCGAAACCAAGAGAAGTGCTAGTGGTGGCCGCACAGTAGTAAGATTCGCCGATAATGGAGCTCAAGTTGAAGTTAAGCTTGCAAAGATCTGTGCGGGAAATAACGCCATCAGTTCTTCCATCAAGAGGATCGCAAGCAGCAATGGTAGCGTTAACAATCTTGTCCAACTCGCAAGTTGGTGGGTAATAATCCAAGGTATGCTCTACAGCGGCTGAGAAAACATGGTTGACTTGTTGCTGCGAGTAACGGAAGGCTGGAGCACCTGCGATCACACCGTCGTACTCCTCACCCCAACGCTGGACTTGACTCATACCCTCTCGTCCACCATCGGAGCATCCCTCGTAATAGGTGTAAATTTTGGTGTCGTCAGGTAAGCCGTAGAAAGCTCTGGCGAGTGGTTTTCCAATGAGAGTCATCTCGCCCAATGCCTGGTATCCAAACATATGTGCAGCATCCCAGTTGATCGATCCGTTCCCGTATAGGGCCACCTCGTCGTAACTGTAGTCGAAGGCATCATATCCTGCACTGGTAGCACCACTAGCAGCGCCGTATGCGAGACCTCCGGTCGCGTCGCTAGACAGAGAGTAACCACCTCCACCACCGACGTAGAAACGATTCTCATAATCGGAAGGGCTTGGGAAAGCATACTTGACGACCACCTCATCAGTCGTGCCGGTGTGCGTGTAGGTGACTGTCACGTTACAATAGGTGTAAGTTGTAGTGCTGCCCATGCCAGCAGACGCATTATAGACAGCGCTAGCAGTCACGGCAGACGGAATCAAGTCGATGCCAAGCAATGTCCCATTTGCAGGTAAGGCGGCCTGCACATTGGATACAGTACAGACATCAGCAAGAGATGTGGCGTTCGCTGTTGCCGCCAGAGCAGCGACAGCTGCGCACGAAGATTGACGCATGTCGGGCCAGAACAGTAAGTAAAGGAGTGAAATGAGAGTGAAATAAAAGAGTGTTTAGTTGAGATCTCAATGATCAGGCTTGTAAAGACTTGTTTTGAAAGTTTGCCATTGCTTCCTCGGGTATTATCTATAATGTGACGATGTTACTTGAAAAACCAAACGGGAGCGCTCATCTTTGCGCCTCCGAAGTCCGACTGCGATATCACGGACTGACTTGTCAAATCGGCCCCGATTACATTCCGTTGAAAGGATTCCAATGAGAAGAATCTAGACGTTAAGTTGGTCATAAACTATCTTTCTCCTTGTGCCGCGTAACGGCCCCTTTCGAAGGATGCTAGTACGGTACGTAGTAAATATCTGTAGGGCTAATGAGCAGCGTTTCTACTAAACTTTAGCAGACGTATGCCAGGCTCAGGCACCGTTGGTTAGTGCGTACGCTTTGTTTGTGGTGTGCGCTGCGCCATTACGTGGTGTCAGGTAAAGGAGAGAATGACGATGGACGAACGTTGTGCTCAGAGTAGTTATGATCGGAGGGCTGTGCCGCGCGTCAACTGGTCCTTGCAATTATGGTGCCTCAGGGGATGGCGCGTCCTTCAATATGTGGAGGTAAATTACATAGGCATGAAAGCTTCGATTCGATCCGATCCGTCCATGCGTCTTCCATCAAGTAAGTCACATCAACTGTCTCTCTCATCGGGATTTGATCTAATTGTAGACATGTAGCCCTCTATGGCCGGCTTGGACTCGTCGTCGGCGGTGTGAATCATATTTAGGTGATAACGGAGAGCCGAACCATAGTGATCTAGTGTCTACATAATGTATGGAGCAGACAGTCACACCTCCACATTTTGTTTGACATCCAAATAAACTTCTCGTCGATCACTTGTCATCATGAATTGATTCAGAAACCCATCTGCATACGTACATGGTATTAAAAGACCTTGGCCTTCCTGAAAATCGATCACCTTATCTAAAGCTCTTGAAAGCAACAAAGTCGCAGTATATGTAGCTCTGCCTTAGGCGCCCACCATCCAAAATCCTTCTAGTTCAAAGGTATGAAATAGATTCCCTTGCGTTTTGATGAAAACAGAGGTGCGATCATAATCTTTTACGAAAACTGAAAAACGCTCGGATGCATCTTGCATTGTTGATCAAAGTTATTTGATTATTTATAATCTTCGATCTTCTTCGACAAACCCGTGTGCAAATCATTCGCAGATATTGCCCTCACCCCAGGCGATGTCGGCCTCGAAGCAAGACCCACCAGATTACAAAGGAGCAGATGACGATAGCTGCTACAGCCAGTATTTGATGTCAATGATGAAAGAAAACATTAGCTTTTATAAAGGAAACTGCTACGGTTCCGTTTGTTTTAGTTAGATCATCGTCAATTCAATTGTTCATTTTCCTCCGTCAACTTTATTTTGGTTCTGTGACTAAGTCTGTACCTATAGTAATGGGCTACCCAGGGATATAAGCTACCTTACAAAGTTATTCAACTCTTATAATAGCTACAATTATTTGTACAACAACTACAATAGTAATAGAATTGAAGCTATAGATTATAAATACTCCACTTAAATAATATATCCTTGTATACATATAAGTTGTAAACCTGAGGCTTTAACTCAATACAGGCTTATATTTCAATAACCTGCTTAATAAAAGCAAACTGCTTATTAGCATCAATATATACTCTTCTATACTTTTGTAGTTTTATTGTAGCTATTGTAGCTTTTAATAACAATACTTCTTGCTATAATATAGCAACTTAAATGTTTTTATTGTTAAAACTCTATTAGGATTTATATTTAACATCGACTTATTAACGAGTAAAAGAAGAACGACTTGAAGCTTAGGTTTCTTAACGACATGCCAAATCTTGAGCACCTATTCATCCAATGTGAAAACCCTGATTCGAAGTCTTACGAAGAAGAGAAAGATGCCCACTGGTTTTCCTCGCTAGAAGACCTCCGCAAGCCACTAATGCCAGGCCAGGCAGGGCCATTTCCTCTTTACGCTCTTGTAAGTCACAATCGTCTCCTTTCCATTTTCATATTCTCTTCTATAGATATACTGACTTTCATTGTTCAAGGCACTCTCAATCTTCTCGACGGCAATGTCGAGCACAGAAGTTTTAATAGCTTCGGGGAACTTTTCTGCCATCCTACGCTAGAACGCCTTACCTTCAATTGTATCAGTACTCATAATGCAACAATGGGAGGTTTTTTCCATACAGACAGCCCACAATTGCAGTCAACTATGTTACAGGAGCTCCACTTAGGAGAATGCGATGTAACTCCAGATTTTTTGGAGTTTATTCTCAAATTACCCAAAAGTCTAAAAGCCCTCAGCATCTTCACCTCACCTTCATTTTGCGTCGACTGTCATGATCCAGTCGCAACAGAGCACTACGTCATTAGTATGAGAGATGTTACTTCTACGTTAGAATATTTCCGGTTGCACGAGTATGATTGTTTCATCAAAGGTCCAGCTATCGGTCTCGCTTCGTTCTCCGCTTTGAAAGTTCTTGACATCGATCTAGACTTGTTACTCTCTGACGCTACCGATATGGCAAAAGTCATGCCCCCAAATCTGGAGATACAGTGACGCCCAAAAAGTCTGCGTACAGTAGCCGAAATCTCCTGAACACCAAAATCATATATTGACTTCAAAGTAATATAACTCTACGAGGATATACTCAATTGATACTATTTTTATAGTATTAGAATCGTATAATTATAAAGTATCTTTATATACATTATCAATATTTGGTATACTACCCTTATACATCAATAACTGCTTAACACCGCTTCTTTATAGAAATAGCTATATTATTCAATATATCTTCCTTCAGTAATTCCTAAGCTTTAATAGCTGTATCTTGTAGAATACTTAATATAGCTATATTGCTCTGCTCAATAAAGTTAGGCTATAGTTTATATATCTTCTTTTTAAAAAGTACCTATATATTTTCAATAGGGTTTAAGTTAAGTAAATAAAGAAGCCAATCTATAACTTAAATACCGTTTAAATCGAGCTATTCTCGTACTAAATAAGCTATATAAATCGAAGTATTATCTTGTATAAAGATAGAGTCGAAGTCTAAGACTATATTTAAATACTTATTTAAAATATCTTTGTATTTCTTTGCTGTAAATCTTCTATAAAGTATATTAGAATCCCTTTTACAAACAACTAAGTCCGACCGAATACTAAAACTGAATATAGTCTAGAATATAATCGAATGCTATATCCTTCGAGCCTTTAGTTGTATAGCCTATTGAAATAAGCCTTTTCTCGGCCGACGGAACATCTAGTCGGTCTTTTTACTTTTGCTTTGTTTAATAGAACATTCGTTGCTCTACTAAATATATACTTATTGTACTTGTATCTACCAAAGATACTTTTAAACCTATTTAAGCTGCTGATTAGCATCAGCTTAAGTTAATAAAGGTTGTTTAAAGCATTTCTACTTGTATATATTTATAGTCTTTACAAAATTTAAGACTATATTGTAGTAGGTACCCGGGTATATCTCTTGAATTAACTTGGCGTACAATATCTTTAGGTTTCTTTTGTAAGTTTGGGTAATCAATCTCTTGAGCCGGGGGGATAAAACCGTAGGTCTTCTAGAGCGTAGATTTGACCGTGCCTTATTTCAAGACAATGTTTTGCTAATTGAATATTGAATGGTAGATCTAGCTAAGCCAACTTGATAACTTATCGCACTGTAGCTCATCCCAGCTATATACAATCCTACCAATTGATTGCGAGTAGCTAGAAAGAGCTCTGCCCGTGGTCTCCGGCCAAGTTGCGCTGCCATTGAAGTTATATTTACAGTATAATAATGAAGTCAAATGCGGGGATATTTGCGGCTCTACAGATATTCGCTTAAGTGTACGCAGACTTTTTGTGCACCACTGTACTAAGGCTCCAGGAGGTATTTACAGGATTTCTACTTACTATAAATTGTGATGAAGTTCTCATGAATCTTGCAAACGCACGATCAAGATTGATCCCTAAGTTGCAAACGCTTATTATTGCTGGTCAAAAACACCTTGAAGATAAGGAAAAGTATCGCAGCAAGGGGTGGTACAAGGCTTTTCAGGACGGCGGGGTGGGAATTGAACATGAAATATGCACATGCACAGAGGAAAAAATGCAATTTGACTATTGTGTGGACCAGCATGGCGATCAACTACTCTCCCGATGGCGAAACTCCTCACGCTGAGAAATAGCAGGTAGCCAAATCCTCCAGTCTACATTTGCTTTTCACATGTATTGAACACCCCTCTACATCACTCGCATTCTTTCAGGTCTTTGTTGGTAGTAGAATCAATAGACTGCTGAAATCAGACACTTGACTATCGATTAGAGTTCCTGTGAGGATGACTGTTCTTTGTGCTTTGATTCTTGATCTGGAAGCAGAGACGGCGATATCGTCGTGTCTGAGCTGAAGCCCTTCATCAAGGACGATGAGGCTGACCTTGTTAGTAGCATACTTAGTGATCAGACTTTCCCATACCCAAACGTGGAGTATGACATTGATATGATGGTGACTTCTCGGCATTTTGTCTGGAATGGGACCTTTGGAAGCGCTTCTCAGTAGCCCCTGTCGTAAACGTATGTAGTGTGCAGAGCAGCATATTTGAGTGTATTTATCTAACTAAGTATATCAAATTATCCCACGTACGCAGTTACAAAGTTTCCTTCATCATCCAGGTCAATGTTCAGTCTGTGTGAACGTCAGAGATCCCTCGCAGACGCTGCTGACGTGTAGATGCAATCCAACTTACCTCGATTCTACAAGGTCACAGGTGAAGACTTGGGTTGCTGAGGGTTTCCCATGAACTCTTGCGTTTGGAGGCAAATCACTCCTGCAGAATAACTTTGCACAAAATTAGTAATGCTTCCGAGGCCTAACGAATAAGTACTCTACCCACGTTGGCCTCAATACTTGGTCTCTCACTGAATTGACCTTCAAGGAATTTCCTTCCACTCAACTTCTGCTTCCATTCTTCGACGTCTGGTTTGGGATCTGTGTTTCTCTTCAGGTCGAACGTATCAATATGGGATCCCTGTAGTTTGATAGGGGATGGGTGATTGGGTGGAGTAACTAACAATTGGTGGTGGTCGAGGTGGACGTTGGTTCATGGCATTTTGATCAAACTTTGCGCCGCCGAAACCCATTTTTATGGCTGTTGAGAAAGAAGACGATAACGATTAGAATGATATCTACTGAAAGGTGAGGACTCTTTCTTGTTGCCTCTTTTTATGTCGATACTGGAGATGACGCAGGCAGGCTGACGCTGACGCTGAGGCCTCGGACCACACATACCACCGTACGCCATAGCCGCCCTGAATTTGGGGGAGCCTTTGATTCACTCCAACGTGGGTCCATATACCCTACTAGTGTCAAATTGATGCTTAAAATTCACCAACACCGTAGAGTTAAGAACACTTTTTCTGACTTCATTTCTAAGTTATGCGGAATGTAAGCGTTTTTAATACAGTTAGCTATATACTTTCGGTTATATATTATAAGGTTCTAATATAGAAGGTACTTTTAATGCGTATTTTCGCTATTTTCATGACTTCAGATATTTTGGTAGGGGAAAATTGTTCATGGCTACCTTAAATATATAGGATTCACTCTCTTCTAACACCTAATAAGCGTGAGTTAGACCTATCAGTATGTCTCAAATATTGGAGTGAATCAAAGGCCCCCGAATTTAGGCAACAAGGGCTGATAAGGTAGCGTCAATTGCCCCAACCCAACGCATAAATATCTACGTACATATTAATTACATACTTGTACATCTGCGACTCACAGATCAACCACGAGCCACGTACCTGGCAGCTTCTTCGCGCTTCCTCATCCCGAGGACCGACTGCGGATCCTCAACATTGATGGTAAGTATTCTGGTGTCCATTCAAGGTTAAAGTTGACATAAAAGTCGTTTCAGCCTACCGTTCGCTCATGAACGCCGCAAATCGTTGGGGCGATTTGCCTTCCTTGCCATGTCAAAACCCCAGTCATAACAGGTCGTTTATCACGAAGGATCGGAAGGATCGGGTCGATAAATTCCTATCTCGGTAACTAACGTATCATCTACCATCCTTCAGGAGCTCTGTTCATTCATTCATTCATTCACTATCCCGACCTCAGGAAACGAAACAATTGATATAGGCGGCTATGGAGCCGCGGTTCCACGTAAATTAACGGCTGAATGGTAAAGGGAATTCTTAATCTTAACACCTCTAAGATTTCCCAAGGCTGACACCGATTCATCCTTAGGTAGGTATGGATTGTAGATTATTATGAGGATCTTAGACGGCGAGGCAGAAACTATTCCTTCGCTGACCGATTTCGACATTGTGGAAAACGAAAATGTGATCTTACCGATCATGGGGGCTGTTTGTTGCTCTACTTTGAATCTTTCATATAATTCGCGTTTCTTGTGAGCTTTTTTGGTCCCTCAAAATTTTCTGTCTTTACAGTGTTCGTTCAAAAAAAGAATCTTCTATGAGGAAGGGTGTGAGGCATTTCAAAAATGCATCTAAAATATCTCTTGGCATCAATTGCATTTCCTCTCGTTTCCGCAGTTCCCGTGACTTCGGGGGTGGTCTTCACAACTCAATGGAGTAATGTTTCAACAACTAGGACTTCTTCATCCTCGACCTTGTCCTCATCATCGTTAACAAGCCTCACGTCGACCGTTTCTTCGACCTCAGCTATCGCTTCTTCAAGTTCCCAGAGTGCCTCCTCAAGTTCTAAAGGCACCTCAACAGGTATGGTTACTTCAAACATCAAAGCTCAGGCTGGCCCGTGTTCTATCAGAACACGATCATATCTTTGAGAATATGTCCAAGTTTGCTTTTGAAAAATAACATTGGTTCAGATTCGCAGACAAGTTCCACTACCCAGGCCCCTTCTCCAACTACGACTGTGACCACTACACCAGTTGGCTTTTCCATATCCACTACAACCAACAGTCAATGGACTTCGAATACCGTTCTCACAACCACTGCATCTGATGGCAGTCAGACAATCGTCCCAGTCCTTGTAGGATGCAAAGAATGTGGAGGATCTCATGGGGGTATCGTTCTTTGGGGAACCACACCTGACGAAGTCTTGGACCTCCCTGGTCTTCCTACATTTGAGATTCCCGCTGATTCTGGGCCTCCTGTGACCGAGGATGATCCAGATGACGATACTTCATCAACTCAAAGTTCTTCTTCGACTTCGACTGATAGTACAACTGCGTCTTCTAAAACGTCATCCTCCTCGTCTTCCTCATCTTCCTCATCTCAATCCTCATCTTCAAGTTCCTCCTCGACATCATCCGCTGTAACTTCTACACCAACTAAGCTTATGATCATTGCGAAAAACAGCACAAGCCAATCCGATATCGATGACTTTTCCAATACGTTGACATCTCAAATCGATCAAGATGATATCTTGTACACGAGTAATCAGATCAGTGGGGTAACGATCTGGTATGCACCACTCAATGATACTCAAGTGACAGAGTTTAAGCAGAACTCAATTGTATATGCACCTAATTGTATTCAGAGATTTCTGTTGCTAACAAAACTTTAGATCGATGACATCGTCTCGGACAGCACTACAGATATCGATGACTTTGACCCTAACAGTACAAGCTCTAAAGCTCGCAGGAAAGTAGAAGAATCTGTAAGATACTCAGGAGGATACAGAAGGCAAGCGGTCCGAGAGTTGAAAACTGTGTTAGACGATCGAGACAATATTGCTTATCAGAAACCGGCCAACACAGAGCTGAAGATGTTTTCCGAGCCACAGAAATACCTTAGTCTGGGGATCTCAGCAGCAGGTCTTGCCGATTTTGCCTATGATCAATCTGCAGGCCAAGGTATTACTGTTTATGTCATGGATACTGGTGTCAATTTGGGTAGTTCAGTAGGTCTTCAATTCCTAGGCGGGTCTTGAGATTTGCACTTCAAGATAATCCATATACTCCCATTATTGAGTGTTCTTACTGATGAAATATAGGAAATCTCGGGCACCGCTGGATCTGCAGACTGGATGTTCACTGATTCAAAGCTTGGTGATAAAGATCTGACCCAAGCCGAGTTGCAGAGCAAATACGCCGCCAAAGAGAACGACCCTTCCGCGAACGGTCATGGTTCATGTGTCTTCTCCAAGGTCAACTCAGCCTCATTTGGAACTTCTAAGAAAAGCAACATGATGATTGTCAAAATCTCCGATCAAGTCACTACCTTTGAGGTTCTTGACGGCCTCAACCAAATCCTCAATCACGTCAAAAATAACAATCTTCAAAAGAAGGCAGTTGTCAATTTGTCATTTGGCTTGTCCGCGGATAGTCTCAACACTGTTACCATGTTGCTGTTAAAACAAGTTCTTGCTGCCTTGGATTCACTGGGCGTAGTCATCGTTTGTGCAGCTGGAAACTTTAAGGTATGTTTTGTTTCTGTTTTATTCTGTCTATTGCTGTCCCCGATCTCCTGGTTAGATCATTTTTGTTGTAGGGCGCATATATCTTGCAAATGAGTTGAGAGGCAGATCAACATTCATAGACTCTCAAAATTTTGAGCAAGCATGGTGAAGAGACGCCTCTTGATGATTGTAGGGCGAACAAATGCTACCGTACTCTTGGTTCTCTGGAGTCATGAAGGCATCTATACTGCAGATTGTCAGGGGATGAGAGCAATTCCAAAGATGTCAACTCTGGCTTCGTTTCATATAAATTACGTATAACGTTGTCTAACTTTGACAAGAATCTGAATCCATCCAATCCTCGTGTAAATGTTGACACTTATCCTGCATTATTGGCTGATCAGTACCCGTTGATTGTTGTTGGTGGGGTTGATAATGATGGAAACCAATATGCCAACTCCCAAGAAGGATCTCTCGTCACTACATGGGCACCTGCAGTGTCCATCGAATGTGCCTCTAATGTTGGAGACCAGACGCAAGAATTAACTGGAACATCTTTTGGTACGTATTGCTTGAACCCTTGGCTCTACATGATTTCTGATACCCTCTGCAGCCGCGCCAGCAGTAGCCGGTGTTGTGGCATATTACCTTGGCTTGGAGATCGCAAATCTCGACAACGCAGATGCTGCTTCGATAGGTACCACCATGAGAGACTACATAAAGAGTCAGAGCTTTGCAAGAATCTCAGGGGGCAATAATGTTCTTTGGAACGGTGCAACATCAAACGTAAACTGTAATTCTGGCAACGTCAAGAGAGATGACTCTTGTTCTGCGTCTTCAAGCGCCTCTCAAGCGTCAAGCACAGCCGGCTCTTCCAGTGCCTCAGCAAGTGGTAGTTCCACCGCATCTGCAACGTCCAGTACCTTGGTAAGCGCCACTTCGAGTACGAGCGCGAGTCCATCAGCTTCATCATCTGCCACAAGCACATCCTCTTCCTCGACTGGTACCGCAGTTGTGGTTCCATCCACCACGCCGCTCTGTCTCGGCGGTGATGGTCCCACATACCCCGTTGCTCTTCTCAACGGTGCCAGTGGCAACATCACCACCTTCTGCGAAGTTCTAGTCTCCAATCGCGCACAACCCAAAAGTTACGACGAACAATTCGCAATCTCGTACAACACTACAAGCGGATCGCCTCAGAATACGACAGTCCTGACGATTCTGATGACTGCGGACCCTTGCATGTACTCTTATACTGTTACTCAATCAGATTGTGAGGAGAAGTTCGGCTTGATTGTTAATGATTGCGATACCAGCAGTGGAGACAAGCATGGTGGTTGGATTCGTGATGAATTCTGCATGACTTTCAGTGTGCTCAATCATGGCAATAACTAGATCTTGTCTCGAGGAAGATGGCTAGATACTCAATATATTAGATATAGACCAGAGTTTCTGAGATATAAAAAATAAATATAATCTTTCGCGCCTCTCAGATAAGACCACGTACACCATTCTCTCAATCTGAAGTGAAATAGAATACATGAGAAAAAATATCACAGTACAAGATAAAAAAATCAATGACAGATGTGGAAAATGCGATAAATGAGATATCAAACAGTCACAGAAGTCCAGATACCATCATTCAATTTTCTGCAATATGATTGTCTTGAAGTGCTTGCAGTGTTGCACATGAGTACGAGTACGTACTGAATCACGTGAGATCAGAATCAGACGCCCCCACCCGCATGCGCGGCTTGAGTTTCGCATTGTGCAAATCCTAATAATTTAGGGGCCGGATAGGGTCTATGATCGTCCATTATGATTTTCAGATCTTTCCCTATGGACAAGGAATATACGACGGTGTACTCATCACTGCACTCGGAGGACTTGCTATTGTGTGCAGCACTCACAGCACCACAATAACCTCGTATCAGTTTATTTCCATGACTTCTGGACGATCAAGTTCTGTTCATTCACGGACCATTTCTTCGGCGGAAGCGACTCTCATCGCCTCGACTTTGTCCATCGCAGTAGATCGATGACATTCTCCGGTTCTGGTAGCCACTCGTATTTCCTACACTTTTCGCTCACTCAGCCCACAAACAACATCGGATGGTGAAAAATACTTGTACGCTGGAAGATGCTTGTACAGGGACTCATCCATGGTGCCAGCTCCTCATCTTAGCCCGGCAATGTTAGTTCGTCGCTATGTCGGACAGAAAGCATCTGTGGACCCCTACCTATTAACTGCAGTCCGTCATTGTTCCGGATACGTACGTCTTGTACCTCGAGCACAGGCACAACCTCATCTGATCTACGGAGAATAGCCAGCTGATTAACGACGAGATATATATATATATATATTCAGCTCAGCACTCCTTCGCCCGCGCTTGATGGTTGCCGAGAGGGGTATGTAAACGAGCTAGACTCAATACAGACGTATAACTCGAAATTGAGGTTGGATAATTAATTAGAAAAAAGAGGGAATATTTTGTGTCCACGGATACTGTGAGTGGTTGAGGGTCAGCAAGTAATACAATTACCGCCCGCACCGCAACACAACACGCACCAATTTCAATTGAGATACCCATCCATCTCAGACCCTGTCCACATTGCTACAATGCAAGTAAGCCGAACTACCAAAAGTGATAAAGGTTCGGTCGTGCCTTATGAACGTGCCGTGATCTTTGGAGGATGGGGTATATAGTCGTCTGCGGTTTTGAGTCCAGTCCGATGGAGCCTGTCTATGTATGTACTGTATAAAGCTCTCATACTCGAGTGCGGACAAAGAAGCCATGCGATCAGGGGCAGACCAGAGTGTGTACTCTGTATTTGTAGCGTCGAATACTCATGAGCAGAAGCTGAGCAAAAAGAGCGAGGTAGCGAGAAATGAGTGGGCGCGTAAGGGAGATAGAGCACCAAAGGGGTTCCTTTGCTGTGTGTGTACTTGTACAAGTCTGCTACGCCGCACCGTAGATAAGCTTAAAGCACGGCGCTCGAAAGCACTCACTCTTATAAAGTCTCCTCGCACAATGTGGAGCTTTCGCCTCGTGCTCATTACAATTTCCAGACCTTGAGAGACATATTGCAGCCACGACTTGATTAATTCACCGTATGCCTATCGAAGCTACGGGGAAGGAGGCTGGTGAGAGACAAAAAGGGATGGGGGACGATGTTGGAGTGAAGGGATGAGAATTGTAAAGGGAACGTGGGAGTTGACACAATCTGTGAGGAAAGGTGGGGAAAATGGAAATGGAAATGGAAGAAGAGAAAAACTACAAATAAAAATGTAAATAAAAATGTAAATATAAATATAAATATAATCTGAGACATCACTAGGATGTGCTTGGAGAGATACTCGCCAGCAAAGTTCGCAAGTGGTCTACCTCTACAACCAATGAGCTTTGTGTTACCACAGTACTTCTCGAACTCTTCCTAGTACTCCTTTACAACATTCTCCGATAAACTTGGTGGTAATAGAATAGATGTGAGTTTGGTGTACTTTAGCAAGTCAACAATAATTTTGCCGTTCAAAGGAACATCAGTCGGCCCAAGAATCATAATACAGTCATACCAGAAAGGCTAGAGGTAAAATCCAAGACTACCCATATAGAAGAAAGGGAAGCCGAGATAGTATTCTGCGCGCAGTCCCTGCACAACTATAGAAGAACCTGTCGCCTCCTATCCATCAACTGCAGGAACATTTCGAAGTGCTATCTATCAGGCTAAGGAAGTCGTTACAATAAATGATAGGCTTTGGGTTTCTAGTAGAACCGGAGGTATAAAGAATCAAGACGGACTTCTTAGCTATACTTTCCCAAGTATCGTTATATTTGTATAGTCTCGACTGCTGTACAACAAGTTCAAACTATTCTAGAATTTGGAAAGTATACAAGTCATTGACAGCTGAAGTCAAGCTACTAGCGCGTTTTTTATTACCCTCAGTATAAAAAAGGTTGCAGCAGTTCGCGTCGTTGAAAAGTAACTTATTGTTTGCAATTGAGTTTTTTAGCGAGGGAAGGAGGAGCTATATAGCAGTTAGCTTTTAAAAGAATCTTATTAGAAGTATAGGCAACTACAGGTGATCTAATCTTTATAGCAGCTATCTCTATAACCTAATATCTAACGTCTATAAGTCTTTGATAATTTAGTTAGTAGTAGTACTAGAATGTATTTTATCTAACTTGCTATATAGGAAATTGTTGTTTCTTAGCTATTCTTATTTTGAAGTTTGTCCTAGAGCTAGAAGGATATATAGTTAGTAGCATTTGCAATTTATTCAATAGTAACTTCTAAGAATCCCTTTGAAATGTCGGATAACTTAGCGATCTTGCAAACAATACAACTTAGATCTTCTTTAGCTAATTTGTCGATGCTATAGGCTAACAATCTCTGTCTATAAAGAATCTAAAGATCTATATTAGGCTTTTTGAGCTTGAAACCTATTGTAAATAAAAGTTAACAGTAAGTATTTTTATAATACTAGAAAAGATTAAGTATAATGTATATATACTAATATAAGTTAACTATAAAACTTAAAGTATATAAAAGTTAAATAACAGAGGAGACGAGTTTAATAATTGAATAAGAATAAATATAAAGAAACTATTAGATAGTAATATATATATATATATATATATATCTTGATAGCAATTATAAATAGGTATATACAAACTATAAAATCTAATAAAATATAGAGCTTTATTATATAGGAGTAGTATAAACTACAATAATAACTATACTATTCTATTAAAAGCTATAGTTTTATAGTAGTTCTACCTTTAAATACTATATATTCTGCCTTTAAGTAAATTAGCCTTTAAGTAACTACTTTTATATATATATAAGTATAAACTCTAGTTGGTAGATTGTATTAAGTAATATAGTAAAAATAGATATATTAAGTTAAAGAATTAATTGAAACGATTTATATTTTCTATACTAGTTTATAGAATTTTAAAAGGTTTTGTTTTAGTTCTAGTAAAATCTAATTAGAGTTATTAAAAAACAAGTTTAAAACTTTTGTTATTAATTAGTAACTTATATATATAATATATAATATATAAAAACTATTACAACTTTTAAATTAGTAAATATTGTTTTTTGTTTATTTTTATTAAAGTTGAAGAAGTTGTTAAATTATTTGAACTTTTAAACAAGTTTAAAGTCTTCTTCTACTTAGAAATTATTATAAATAAACTAGTTTTCTTCTTTATAGCTTCAAACTTCTTCTACTTCTATAAAAAGAATATAAATTTTATTCTTTTATTTTTATTAGTATCTACTACTACTATAAGTAGAAGTTTCAATATCTTTAGAGATATTTAGTATTTCTAGTTTTATAATAGTAGACTAGTTTAAAGTCTTCTTTTAGTCTTCTAGGTATTCTTAGTAAAAGTAAAAGTATTAAAGATTATAGCTCTAATAATTCAAAGGGAGTAATTAAGTAGAAGTAAACTTTACATTGTATTATATTTGTATATAAAATAAAATCAATATAATATTGATAATTAGAAAATCTAAAGCTAAAGAAAGAAGAAAAAAGAAAGAGTAAATAAAAAGCTTTTATATATACAAAGGTTGTTTAAAGCTACTACTCTTTAGTTTCCTACAGCAGGTTTTATAAAGTTTTACATCGGATTCTATAATCCTTTTTTACTTCTACTTATATAATGTTCATATAACAATTATATAACTATACATTGCTTCCTTTTTTACCCGTCAGCAAGTCAATTTTATAAGCGAATCCTAACAATATCATCAATAGGTCACAATAGTAAGGTAATTGGAAGTAAGTTGGTTGAATAGCTTCGTGTTCAATATCTACAATAGTATAGCTATACGCGTTTACAAGGTGGCCTATATCCCTGGGTGGCCCATTACTATGGGCACGGACTTATCTCCATACGCTCCGATCATTTGCTCTTCAGCGATTACTAAAATCACGAGCAGCGTCGCGTGCACGTGCTCCGCACCGTCCCGTAGTCTCCCTGTTAAAAGTACCATTGCTTGTTCTCCTTCACCTTCACGCATAATCAATAACTTTGCACCTGCGCACCCCCCTTCAACTCTATTTCCATGGCCCTCGATCGTGGGCACTATGGAGCGTAACCTGTGAAGTCACGATTGGTGAAGTTATTTCATATTTACTGCCTGCCACTTCAGTATCAAGTTTGACCTGGAACCATTGGCACGATATATGTTGACCTGAGTACCAGTACAAATTCACAAGCTATGATCTATGCCAGTAGCAATTCCAAACCGTACTTTCCAATCCTTACAACCATCGTTTGTTGCCCAGGTGAGAGATGAAAGCTCCAGACTTTCCACCTTCCACACTAGCGTTAGAGATCACTTTGAGAACATCCTTCACGGACTCTTGGGGTGTTGCGGGGGCAGTGAAGTGAGGAGCATACACTGCAAACTTCTTGTTCATATTTGCCACTGACTGCGCTTGGTGCTCGTTAACTATAAAAAGTTAGTAGTGTGTTGCGAATGGGAAACTACTTTATCTTACGATTGTCGAAAAGACCCGTTTCCACGACGCCGGGACAGATCGCCAAGAAAAGAATGCCATCTTTCTTGTACTCCGCAGCGAACTTTGCGATGGCTGTATTTACTGCCACCTTGCTGATGCTGTATGGGCCAGCAACTTCGAGGTCATAATTTACGGTCATGTCGTTGTCCGCCATGCCTGAGCTGATCACGATGGCCTTCTTCGCGTGTCCCTTCTTGAGGAGAGGAACGAAGAGGTTAAACAAGTGAATAGTGCCCACAACATTGGTCTTGAATGCAGTCAATAAGTCCTCTTCAAGGCGCACATGGTCCTTGCCACTGTCATGGAAGTTAGCAACCACCAGATTGCATTACAAAAACACCTACAGGACACCAAGGCCGTCGTAGGCAGACCATTGAGAGATATAAGCAGCATTTGCAAACACGTAGTCAAGACCACCTCCAGTAATCTTGGCGGTTTCTACTGCAGCTGCCTAGATGAAAGTCAGTAAAACTCATTATTTGAGGATCGATCAAAGCATACAGCGAGAGCATCGTAATTGGTGACATCTGCTTCTATAATGAAGATGTTCTTTCTGCCCGGAATCTCCTTGGCAATGCTGGCCTCCGTGGTTGCCTTGTTGCGTACAAGACCGATGGCTTTGTTCGCAGGATTCTCAGATACTTGGCGGAGTATTTCAAACTAATATGTATGAGAATAATCTTTTGATAAAATATCGGGGAAACTTACTCCAATGCCACGGGAAGCTCCAGTAATCACGTATGACGCCATTTTTTTATTTCTATTTATGAGACAGAGAGAGTTCGTAGGGTGGTTTTATATAAAAAGAGACGATCTCTGGAAGAGATGCTGATAGAAGATTTATTGATGCTAAGAGTGTATTGTTAATGTGGTTGACCGATGATGAACACTGGGGAGCTCGACTGGATATATGCTGATTTTATATCATCATTTTCTAATCGTATGGCTTCATGTTGCATCTGATTTCAAAGCCTCGTATCTATGATCTGGTCCTCAATCTTCATAATCATCCCACTAATAAGAACTTACCACGAACTCCATAGGTATGGATTGTACATCTACCAATACATCACAGCTTATGAGAATTATGTTCTTCCAAAGTGTCAAGTATTTGCGAAATGTTATTACCGTAGCCTGCACCACCCTACATGGTTAGTGCTTTGCTTTGTCGCTATTGGCTCGCAAATACTTACCACCAAGGATGTAGGGGGCTTACTAACCAATGCTACTTTCACTGCATACTCTCGCAAATAGTTGCCTTCTCACGTTGCTTATCAATTATCAGCCAGATCGAATGGTACATCGTGTTGCACTGCTGATAACAATGTTGCAATTCATCTCTCTTTTGAACTGGGACAACTTCCTATCATGATCAACATATCATTGTCCTAGCGTTAATGTTTATGACCCACAAGCAGGACGCACAAGCAAGCACATCAATGCTAGCTGCGGGTAAAAGCCGCAGCCACGCCAAAGTGGCTAACTCCCCTAGACGACGATGTTGGACATGCCAAGGTACACCCAGGCCTCTCTCATTCCCGGAATTCTGTGAGTTTACTAACGTTCTGCAGATAGGAAGGTTGCTTGCGATCTTGGTTTGCCAAAATGTCGGAATTGCACGCGTTCGGGCCGGGAGTGTCGAGGATACGGCCTGCGGCTCTCATGGCCGCCGGATAAGAAAACAGCCCGGATGATTGTTGCGAAAAGTTCATCGTCTCAAAGGTCTAATATCGTGCAATCAGGCAACCTGGGGTTTGTCAATACTACGTTTTGGGATATCGAGCTGCATCATTCTCTTGCAGCCATAGTTAGAGGGCCGTCAAAACAACGGCTTACTTCTCTTACACACCAACTAAATTACATAGGTCAGCACAGAGTGCCATATCCTATCAAGACCTATTTGCCCAGTCTTCTACCCAACTCAAAGCCAATTGAAGACCGCGCACATGATTTGGTAATATACTGTGAGTGAGGAAGCGAGTCTCGAAACCCTGTACTAACGAATCTTAGTCACTGATGTGGTCGTCGAGGCTTTTGTTCCTGTGAAATCAGATGCTCAACGACTCAGCAGCCTTTTAATTCGATTGGCTTTTGCTGATGACTCACCCTCTTCAGTTGCAGCTATTCGTGCTGTTATAGCCTTGTCGTCCCTCTATCGCTATGGCCACAGTCACGAGACATTCTCATTGAAAGTTTCCGCACTCTCTGCTCTGAATCAGTCATTGAAATACAGAGTAGGTGCAATGGAGATACAACAGCATATCGTCGTAGGGTTGCTAATTTGCCTGTTCGAGGTTCGTAGAACGATTGCACACGTGCGATGATCAGCATCTAATATTATTCCAGCTCTATATCCCCACCGCAACTTCACATGAGTGGCCAATGTATATTTGTGGAGCGCGTATCATGTTATCAGTCGCCAAAGACCATCGAACGGTATTTGGGGAGGAAGCAGAATTGCTTCTGCTCTGGTTAAATTACCATTATGTTCTAGGCCGATTCACGGCACGTCATTGGAAACCTCAGGGAGCGGTATGCAAGGCGAAAGTCTTGGTATCTGAACAGGAGACTCTGTCGATATACAGCTTTAAGATCATCCCTCAAGACAAGGTATGTTATCCTCCACTTCTCATGATTTCTAGCTAACTTATCAGGTGATTGGAGTGCTAGGCTGCTCCCCAGAGGTTTTTGGGGTCATCGCTAGGATTAGTGCCCTCTCCACGAGCTCAGATTCAATTTTGTCGAGTGATGTTTTGGATGCGATTGAACGCGATTTGACTTTGGCAAGACAGCAAGTAAGCGATAAAGAACCTGTCGACGAAGCAAAGACTTTAGCCAACATTGCTGAGCTGTACCGGCTTGCAGTGCTTATATACTTTGAGCGAGCACTTCGACAAGAAAATGGAATATCAGCGAAAATGGATTCTTGGATAAGAGAGTCTTTTACCATCATATCAAAACTCGATAACTGCCCCCGACGCTTTCCCTTGTTCATTATGGGATACGAGGCACGCACTGAAGATCACCGGGCTGCATTATTGAATCTTCTTACAAGAACACAGGTGAGGCATACGGCGCAAAGTATGGATTGTCTTCGACACATGATTGAAAGCATGTGGGTTCAAATGGACCTTCAACATGATGCAAAGGACAAGATGGACTGTTGGGATATCTTTGATACTATCATAGGGTCAATCGACGGCCTTCCGACATTGGTCTAGTTCATATTTTACTCCAGGTACATTTTGACTGTCATAATGGTGATTTATAACGAGGTTTCTGATAGAATTCAACGGCATAGCCTACAGTTTTAAGAAGTAGGTATCCTATATTTGGCTATTTGCAATTCCTTTGATTATAGCTAGATAACAGCGTGATAAAGGGTATACTTTTTCCTACTGTCTATAAAACTTGAAAAAAACCTCCTATAGACAAGAACTAGGAGAAGGGGGAGAACAATAAGAAAGAGAAGGTCAACAAGGAAGAGACAGACAATAAGGACGAGAAATAGTGAAGATTGAAATACGGAGCAACAGAACGAGTGTGCGCTATTTAAAAACTGCACTACTTCTACACAGCGAAAATTTTATGGCTTGTAAATAATAGATTAAAAAAAATCGAATTGATGACTTATGCAAAACTTATTATCGAAAGTTACAACTCCATATAGAGCCTAAGGTATCATCAGGACTTCAAGCGTAGATTCCTAGGGATAGAAGTATATATTGTGTACGATTGTTTGTTGAGATGTAAAATGACGTCGATAGCATCATATCTGAGGGTTTGAAAATGCACACGCATTGCTGCAATACCCCGAAACTCACCCCTGGTCCTCTTCTATGTCTCTCGATTCATACGCACATAACCAAAGCAGTATATTTCTATTTTTCTTGACCAAGTGTCCAATTCCTCCGCTTACGTTGTTTTCGCGTCAGATAATATATTAGCCACAGGTTGCAGTTGCCATTTCGCAGTCATAACATAAGGAGTAAAGGTCAATATAACCGAGTAGTTAGAGATACCACAGGCAGTCATATACTATAGTAGATAGGGGAGTGTCTAGCAGTCAGCTTATACACGACAACATGTGCAACCAGATATGGACATAAGATGTAGGAGCCTTATGTTATATCAAGGTTAGAACAATTTCCAGGAGCAATGATACCTGCTTATCAGCTTTGACTATATACTGGCCTGATCGGGCTTGGCATAAACACTAGTCAAAAGGTTTGTATATGAATCATCGTCTTTTTGACATGACTAACGCGATGTTTTCTATAACACATACCTGAGTATCTGAGTTATAAGCTGGTTCTTCTGCAAGGCTCAAGGAAGTTGAGTATATATGCATGCCAAGACTATGTCGCCTACAGTTGTTAGATGGGATGAGACTCAACTGAGTACGTAGTAGATACTAATACGCGGCTAGTCCCCTTGTTACAATAATCAAGTGTTTGCTATGTAGGCAAAATAATGTCGTGATTGCATGAAATGTCTTGATATCAAGAACCCGCAGAGCTTTACTTTAAACTCTCCTCTAACCTCGCCTTTAAACTCGTATCCGTACCGCTGTACTTACGAATTTACGGGATATTGAAACAATTATACAACGTCTAAAAGTACGGTACGCTAAGTCGATAGACCGGTTGATCAAAATGAAGTTGTGGCTGTGCATCTACTGAAACATAAATTTTATTGGTATTTTACGTACAAATTCGGTCAGCTAAGAGAGCGCCTGGTCTGTACATTCTTCAGAACAATATGCTTAGAGACTATATGTGCATAAGTCTGCGGCATCTCCACTCCCGATTGGTGACAGTTCTTGACGTCGAAAACTCTGGTCGAGAAATTAAAGAATGTCTTTCAGGCCATTTCTAGTCCGATGATGCATGGGTGCTGCCTAAAAACAGATCGGAACTTGCTCATGAACTGGGCTTGATTAATCTATTGACGCAACTGTGACTTGCTGAGCCAAGAGCGTGTAGTCGTTATGAAATGTTATTAAAGATCCTCCATTGGCATTATGACCCTAGTAAACTCTTCTTCAATCCATCTTGAAGGAGTATGCATATATTCTATGTACATGTCTTCGAGAAATGCATCGGAATTTAGTCTGCTTGACATGATTGATAAGCGCTTGGAACCACTATGCGCAAATACCAAGCGCGCTACCCCGTACCCCGCGGGTATCAGAGCTAGCGCTATGATATGTCATGTCTTGGAATTTTTGAGGAGATTCTTCAATTATGTGATCTCTTGTACTGGCATACGGAGTAGAGAAAAGTGCAAAGGCAATATTCTATGCCCATTGAGTGTTGCTATTTGAGATAGATCGAAGTCTCGCGGCTTAGTCGACCTTCTATCATCCTGCTCCTCTCTTTAATTACTTCCACTGAATAGGTAGAAGCTGTGCCTAGCTGAAGGTCATATTCTTGACACTTAATGACTGATATTTCAAAAAGAAATTCATCGCTACAAAGATAAGAATGCTCGAAGTTTGGAGTCATGGAGGAATGGTATACAAACCAAGAGATCGAAGTTACCCCAAAATAGATACACATGGCTCTATAAGTGATACACATCCTGCATATACTCCCGAGCATCCTAGGTTGAGGTCAGTCTAAAGGGATACACTCATGAGAAAGAGGAAGACTAAGCGCTATCAAATTTATCCATTGAAAGAAAATTGAGCTTGGTCGATGATGAATTCAGCACATATTTCGACTGGACTCGCAACCCGATATAATTCTTTGTTATTGACGATTCTTTGTCAATGACATCGTCAATGGCAGTCACTAAGTTAAGAGTGTGTCCATATTTCCTCGGCTAACGGCTCTTCATCAAGTCTTGAACATCAATTGGTCGACGGGATCGAAAAATTGAATACGGCCGCATAGTTACGGAAGCCAAGGCCTGACATGATGTGACATGATGCGCTGACAATAGAAGTGCATCAGCGTTGCTAGAAATGCTGGTAGTCCGCTTTTTTGTAGTTAAATTTCACACAGAAACAATGATTTGTATCTCAGCATGTTTATTCTACAATGCAACATCATTTTGTATTGACTGAGGGCCAAACCTTGAAGCTAACCCCGCGCCAAAACACTTCCGATCTGCCGGATGTATAGGAATCAGATTAGATAAGATAATCATAACCTCGCCACCCTGTGTAACATGGGGATATTTAACTCAGATTCAGGTTCCACTGGGATGGTGCACATTCAAAGTCGGCTAAAGATCCTCGTCCGTTTAAATTCCTCTCTGGGAATGTGGGGTATGGCTGTGCATACAATGAACATATATGGGAACAGTTATACACTCCACCGACATAGAATGGAGAACGGTCGTACAGTGAATTGTCAACCGGTTATAAATAAATTAAAATAAAATAAAACAAAATAAAATGATCAACGATTAGTCGTTATGTGACCCGGAAACAATCAGAATTGTGTGGCTGCATCTGTTCGACTTTCATCACTCATGAAAGTCCCCGAAGTCCAAGGCCGGCTCAACAAACACACCGAATTTGGACCTGCTCTCTGTCGCCTTGCGGAACGACAAGAATGTTCAAGGACGAAGAAGGGTTGCACGATGCGTTGTGGATCACTTTGGCCAATAGGGGAAGATAATAAAAGGATAAAGTAGGCTTTTCCAAGGATTATCTACCCTCCGCGGCGAGTAGCCAGCATAAAAGATATGTAGGGATTCGGAATACGATGAACAGAGCCGGCTGATGTATGATCCGAGGACGGTGACTGGCTAAGCGAAAACGACGAATACGATGAGCCAATCTGTCTCCAGAGATCTGATCGACTAGCCCGATCATATGGGTCTTAGCGTGATTGACTCATTCTATCTCATTTAGACTCATTTCAAGTCCCTTCGCATCGTTGCAACTCATCTCGAAAGGTTCGACGGGTACCAACATGATTTGTAGATGAGCACTGCACGGAGAGTCCTCGGTACAGTAGTCAACAGAATCTGGAGCATCTGGACGACGCTTACAAGAAGGCGGAGGAAGTGCGCGGAAAGTGGTAGATTCGTCCAGCGAGACAAGCAATCAATGAATGGGGAAGACGATAATGAATTCAGCTGATGCAGCCTTATGCAAATCAGATGGACGTGAATGGTCGTGCGTCGGCTTGCTTGCGGGTCGCGGTGCAGGAGATCCCCAGGATGCAGGCTCAGTATCATGTGCTGGACTACCTAGTAGCACATAGTATCCTATCGCAGCTACCCAGGCATTCCCGCTTCGGCTTCGCACTCGTCGCATTCGCTAAGCTGAGGCGGACAAAACAAATCTCACTGCATGAAAACTCCACAGCCAAGGTCCTTGGTCTTACCCACTGACGGTATGCTCGCAGAAATTAGGGGTCGATGCCTGGACTAGTGATTACGCAGATATCCGACCGAATACGCCCTCGTCTTTATATACAATCCCTCGGCCTGGCAACTTTGATGTCGCCCTTGAGTTCCTCCATCACTCTTATCTCGCACATTGCGCCCCTCACACCTTCCGTGCGGATCAATCATTCGCGCTTGGACGGAATAGAAGCTGCATAACCCGCCACCCGTGCTCAACTGCAGCACATATCAGACTTCCACCATGGCGGCTCTTGGGGGACAGTTTGGCGCAGCAGCCCAGACCGGAGGCGTAATTCACAGTATCGAAGATGAAGCGGAAAAAGTGGTGCAACACAGGCGACAGAGCAGCGAGACTAATGTCAGTGGTCAATTGGAGGACAGTGATCAGTCCTATAAGGAGAAGGATGCACAGGTTTCTAATCTCGTGCGCTCCTTTACTCAACATTCAATTCGTCAATCCAATGGAGAACACGTCAATCCCTTCTTTGGTTCGGACGACCCTCTATTGGATCCTTCCTCGGGATCTTTCAGCAACCGGGCCTGGGTCAAGACCTTGATCGGAATCACCTCTAGAGATCCCGAGAGATATCCCAAACGAGTAGCGGGCATTAGTTACAAGAACTTGAATGTCCATGGATTCGGCACGCCAACGGACTACCAGAAGACTTTCGGCAACATGCCATTGGAGTTGTTGAGTCTGGCAGATAAGATCACGGGTAAAAATAAGACCAAAATTCAAATCCTACGTGACTTTGATGGTTTGGTTAAGAGTGGAGAGATGTTGGTGGTCTTGGGACGTCCTGGAAGTGGTTGTTCAACGCTCCTCAAGACCATTGCGGGAGAGACTGATGGCTTCTATGTCGATGCGGCCTCTGATATTAACTACCAGGGTATCCCAATGAAAACCATGCACAAAGACTTCCGTGGCGAGTGTATCTACCAGGCAGAAGTTGATGTTCACTTCCCCCAGCTGACAGTCGGACAAACACTTACCTTTGCCGCTGAGGCGAGAGCCCCAGCTAACCGCCTCCCCGGCGTTACACGGAAGCAGTATGCCGAGCACATGAGAGACGTTGTTATGGCCATATTCGGCCTGTCTCACACTCTCAATACCAGAGTTGGAAACGATTTCATTAGAGGAGTGTCTGGAGGAGAAAGAAAGCGTGTCAGTATCGCAGAAGCATGCTTGGGAGGCAGTCCTTTGCAGTGTTGGGATAACAGCACTCGTGGTTTGGACAGTGCAACTGCTTTAGAGTTTGTCAAGAACCTGAAGGTATCTACAGATCTGGGTGGCTCTGCTGCAATTGTTGCTATCTACCAGGCCTCGCAGTCTATCTACGATGTCTTCGACAAGGTGGCTGTACTCTATGAAGGACGACAAATTTACTTCGGAAACATTCACAAAGCCAAGGAATTCTTCGTCAACATGGGTTTCGAATGTCCACCTCGCCAGACTACAGCCGATTTCCTGACATCGTTAACATCCCCCCTTGAGCGTCTGGTCCGTCCTGGTTTCGAAAACCGTACTCCACGTACTCCAGACGAATTTGCAGCAGTTTGGCAGAAGAGTGAAGATCGTGCTGAACTGCTCAGAGAGATCAAGGCCTTTGAGGAAGAGTTCCCTGTCGGTGGTGGTCACCTTGAAGAATTTCGTGTGGCAAGAAAAGCACAGCAGGCTAAGGGTCAACGAATCCAATCACCATACACATTATCCATCCCAATGCAAGTCAAGCTCTGCATGGGAAGAGGCTTTCAGCGTCTCAAGGGTGATATGTCGCTCATGCTTACTGGAATGATCGGCAACAGTATCATGGCCTTGATTATCGGATCTGTCTTCTTCAACTTAGAAGCTAATACTTCTACACTATACTCGCGTGGAGCGCTTCTGTTCTTCGCAATTCTCCTTAATGCATTTTCCTCCATGCTCGAAATTCAAACTCTTTATGCTCAACGTCCGATTGTCGAAAAGCACGCCAAATACGCATTCTACCACCCCTCTTCTGAAGCAATAGCTTCGATGATTTGCGACCTTCCTAACAAGTTGTTGTCCTGCACGGCTTTCAGTCTTGTTTTGTACTTTATGACCAATCTTCGTCGCGAACCTGGCGCCTTCTTCATCTTCTACCTGTTCAGTTTCTCGTGTACTCTTTCGATGTCTATGATCTTTCGAAGTATCGCCAGTTTGTCGAGGACACTCTCACAGGCCTTAGCTCCCGCAGCCATCCTCATTCTTGCCCTCGTCATTTACACCGGATTTGCTATTCCTATCAGCTATATGCATCCCTGGTTTAGGTGGCTCAATTATCTGGATCCTGTAGCATATGCTTTCGAGGCTTTGATGATCAATGAGGTAAGCACCCGCATCCTTGCTTAACCTCAAACACAAACTAACATAATCTTCTAGTTCCGAAACCGAAAATTCCCATGTACGTCGTACGTGCCAACAGGTACAGCATATAACAATGTCGAGGCTTTGCAGCGTATTTGCTCCGCCACAGGATCTCTAGCTGGAGAATCTTACCTCGATGGAGATAGATACCTGGAGGTCAGCTTCAGCTACAAGAGTTCTCACCTGTGGCGCAATCTCGGAATCATTTACGCCCTTACAATCTTCGGTCTTGCTGTTTACATCGGAGCTGCTGAGCTTATTTCTGCTGCCAAGTCGAAGGGCGAAGTTTTGCTGTTCCCTCGTGGTCAAGTGCCAACTATTAAGCATTCTCACGACGAGGAAGGTTTCTCGGATACTCGTGTCGATACCGCAACAACAGCTGCCGAACCGGTCACTTCGAGAGTTGCTATAGGAGACGCACCCCCTAGTATCCAGAAACAGACAGCTATCTTCCATTGGGACAGTGTTAACTACGACATCAAGATCAAAGGCGAGCCTAGAAGGTTGCTTGACCAAGTTGATGGCTGGGTCAAGCCTGGTACACTGACCGCTCTGATGGGTGTTTCTGGTGCTGGTAAAACCACTCTTCTTGATGTATTGGCTTCCCGTGTCACTATGGGAGTTGTCACTGGTCAGATGCTTGTTAATGGTAGACAAAGAGACTCTGGATTCCAACGCAAGACCGGTTATGTTCAGCAACAGGATCTTCACTTGGCCACTTCCACTGTGAGAGAGGCTTTGGAGTTTAGCGCTTTGTTGCGTCAACCTCAACACGTCCCTCGCCAAGAGAAGATCGATTATGTTGATGAAGTTATCCGTGTCCTCGAGATGGAGTCCTACGCCAATGCAGTTGTTGGAGTCCCTGGAGAAGGTCTCAATGTTGAACAGCGTAAGCGACTCACTATTGGAGTTGAGATGGCTGCCAAACCTGCACTCTTACTCTTCCTTGACGAACCTACTTCCGGTCTTGACTCCCAAACTGCCTGGTCTATCTGTGCTTTGCTCCGTAAGTTGGCAAACAACGGCCAAGCTATCCTCTGTACCATTCACCAACCGTCTGCCATCCTCTTCCAAACGTTCGACCGCCTGCTTTTCCTGGCTAAGGGTGGAAGGACCGTATACTTTGGTCCCATCGGCGAAAATTCTCACGTCTTGACATCTTATTTCGAGAAGAACGGATCTAGACCCTGTGGCGAAGATGAAAATCCCGCGGAATGGATGTTGGACGTTATCGGCGCAGCCCCTGGTTCTTCCAACACAATCGACTGGCCTAGCACTTGGAACGAGTCCCCAGAACGTCAAGAAGTCAAGGCTCATCTTTCGGAACTCAAGTCTACTCTTTCTAGTCTTCCAGCTGACAGCGATCACGAATCTTTGCGTCAATTTGCTACGCCATTCCAGCAACAGCTTTATGCTGTAACGGAGCGTGTATTCGTACAGTATTGGCGCACACCTGTCTACTTATACTCTAAGACTGTGCTTTGTGTATCCTCTGCTCTCTTTATTGGTTTCTCGTTCTGGGACTCCTCAACATCGCTTCAAGGAATGCAAAACCAGCTCTTTGCTATTTTCATGTTGCTCACTATCTTTGGTAATATCTCCCAGCAGATTATGCCTCACTTCGCTACACAGAGATCTCTGTACGAAGCCAGAGAACGTCCATCAAAGGCATATTCATGGCAGGTATTCATCCTTTCGCAAATCATTGTCGAGCTTCCCTGGAACACTCTCATGGCCGTCTTGATCTTCGTATCTTGGTACTACCCAATCGGACTCTACAAGAATGCGCTTAATGCAATTGGCGGCTCCCAACTTAATGAACGTGGAGGCCTTATGTTCTTGTACGTTTGGGGATTCCTGATGTTCACCTCGACCTTCACCGACATGGTTATTGCTGGAATCGACACTCCAGAAACGGCCGGCAATATTGGCAACTTGATGTTCTCGCTCTGTTTGATTTTCTGTGGTGTGCTAGCATCTCCATCCGTCTTCCCCCGCTTCTGGATCTTCATGTACCGCTTATCGCCCTTCACCTACATCGTCGACGGTTTATTGTCCGTGGGCTTAGCGAATACCCTCGTCGTGTGCTCTTCAGCCGAATATCTTCACTTCAACCCACCCTCTGGCGAGACTTGCGGACAATACATGAACGACTACATCTATGGCAATGTTAGCGCTGGAATGTATGCCATGGGAGGTTACCTTAAGGACGAATCCGCCACTACTGACTGCCAATTCTGTACAATCCGCGATACGAATACTTTCTTGTTGGCTCTTAGCAGTAGCTACTCGCACCGTTGGAGGAACTTTGGTATCATTTTTGCTTTTATTGCGTTTAATATTGCTGCCGCTATTGGACTCTATTGGTTGGCTAGAGTGCCGAAGCAGAAGAAGAAGGAGAAGGAGGAATAGATGTTTACGGTAACAATCATGTATGAGAAAAGGAGTATAAGAGTTTATTTAATTATTAGACTGTCGTTATAGATTCCGACGTCACTAAATACAATGTGTAAATTATTAGAGCTTCATTCATTTCTTGTCAAGGTCTATAGATTGAGCTATTATATCTTATGAGACTGTTAACATATCCCAAACTCTCCTTTATTTTTGAACATTAAATCAGAATGCCAAATGGAGAATGCTTCTCATTAGTAATGCCAAGTCAACTAAACCAACGTCGTTATTCGATGCCAAGTGTCAGATTCGGTGCGCAGCAGTCGTGCAAGGGGCGGCAGCAGGATTTGAGTCCTCAATTGATTAATTGAGAAAGTGAGCAGGAGGCTCTCTACAGCGATCCAAGTACTACGTAGTGCACCATACTGCGAACTCCATCTAGCAATCATGTAAAAAATGGAAGGTTCTCACTTTTACACAGTAATTAAATGAATGAGGTCCGTAGTTGACCGCACATGCTGCCATCAAATCACATTCTCACCTTGAGTATACTTGCTTGGATACCTCACCCGCGCAATATACTGCCATATCCTAGCCGTGTGGGACTTCCACCTCACAGTATGAAGAACTCGAGTTGTGGAGTAGTTTCCTGCTCCGATAATTTATATATATGAGGTATGGGACTCTTATCACCCATGAATTCTGCATCCCAGTACAGTGTACCGGTATTCGAACCCCTTCACAGTCCAATATCTATACAATCGCCGTTGCTTATTTTGTCTCACTTCGTTCGACCTCGGCTCCTCAGATGTCGCCTTTTTTTCCAGCCTCTCATTGAGATCCGTGGTCTTCGATTCCGATTTGCGAATTCCGAGTCCCGTTTCGTTGGTGGTTGTTTCTGTCTTGGATGTCGTGCCCTCAGTGTGTTTCGATAATATATTGAGGAGAAATTGGACTCTCTCTCTACTCTGCTATGCTTATGGGCTTTAAATGGTCCGTAATTGAAGTACCTGGGCAGTATGTGTTGGAATGCTTCTTAATCTCGCGATTCACATATCGTTGCTTCTGGATTCTTCCTTTCCTTTCATTTCATGGCTTTTTGGACTTGACGACGCATTTAACATTTTAATGATCTCACATTCAGTTTCCGAGTTCGTAGGTTCTTACCAAATCGTCATTTCCAAATGCCGTTTGTTGATTTTCGATCTCGGATCTCGTTTCTTCGACTCCATTCTTGATGCCCACAGCTCTTGTTATTCTTCTCGACTTAGGCTTTTAAGATCTTGGTTCATTAATTGAATTCTCACCCGGTACTAAAGTGTAGTTTAATTTTAAAGTCATGACCTAGTTGTGCAACATCCTTGATTTTATGAAGTAAGTTGATTGTATTAGCATGCTCTAAAAAGTGGTGGTTCAGAGGGGGTGACGCGGCAGCCAAGACGCGGATATTGTGGTTGTGAAGCATGCCTTGACGGAAGGAGGCGGCTGGAAGTCTGAGCGTCGGCTCGGCACCCGCAGAAAACGCAGTGAAGGTCGGCTCACCGTAAGCGATCAAGGAGGAATGATTCATGGAAAAACAACCAAAAGAGAGGATCGTGCACCTGCTGTTGCACGTGTGCGTTTCGAATTGAGTATCGACACCTCATAGAAAGAGAATGGCGGCGGTTGTTCCGACCCAGCAATGCACATGCTCAGAAAAGGAGTAAAATCCTTGGCAGAGATCATGAGCTTGAGATCAAGGTTGAATTCAATTCCATGTAAAGTTCACCGTCGGAACGATTGAGGGACCTTTTGTCCATGGCTGCCGGACTATCCAGAGCGGACCACAGAATATGCTTGTATGAGTACCGACGAGAAAAGCCCGCTGCACAGAATGTTCCAATGGTAATGTTTAGTGTCCTTCCATCGTTTCATGCAGACGACATCTACGGGGTACAATTCATGACCAGCTACGGAGGACTCCGTAACTGGCATCGTTCTCAATGCCAGCACACAAAACTTCCTGCATTGAGAAACTCAAGATGCCCATCTGGTGGGGTCTGTACTCCATACGGAGGACTGATACACGCTTCTCGTATGAGCTCCCCCACAGGATGATCGGTTAATGGTAGAGTTATGGAGTCGTATGCCATAGTGCTTCAAGCATCACACTCCTAGGGTCTTGGCAAAAATCCAAACAGTTCGGACGGTTGCAAAGCTATGGCCGTGGCCTCACGATTGATTGTACATCTTCTGGAAATGATCCCTGACAAAAACAACGGTGCTAGTCATTGTGTTCCGGTATGCCAACGGCCAAGCCCAGCCGAAGGAGACTTTCTCTAGTCGTTTTATCGCCGGTACCATACTGCTTAACAAAACCATATATATCCATTTGCCTGAGACTCCACTTATTCTATCTATCTGAAAGCTTGCTAGACCGCCGTTGACTCTTCTGGAAATCACTGTTGATGGAGCTTGGTTGAACGGGAGATATGCACAATGCTATCTACATACACATATATACATATATATGTGTGTGTGTGTGTGTGTTCCTCTCATGCTGAATCGTTTCTTCACACTCACACTCCAACTACAAACAGCAGTCTGCTAATAACTTAATCCATTCACTCCTTTGTTGTTGTTTTTTTACCACTTCCAATGAAGTCATTCGCTCTTTTCAGCGCGGCGCTTGCCGCCTATGCTGGCAATGCTGTTGCAACCAGCGTTTATGGAGCTGCGGAAGGATTTGCAAAGGGTGTTACTGGTGGTGGTTCAGCTACCGCTGTCTACCCTTCCACAACTGATGAGCTGGTTAGCTATCTCGGTGACGATGAAGCCCGCGTTATTGTTTTGAGCAAGACGTAAGTTGTGTTGTCCGTTACGCAACCTCAGCACTTGCTAATAACATGTTTACAGCTTCGACTTCACCGAAACTGAAGGTACCACCACCGGCACTGGTTGCGCCCCTTGGGGTACTGCATCCGCTTGCCAAGTTGCCATCAACCAGAATGATTGGTGTACCAACTACGAGCCTGATGCTCCTTCAGTTAGCGTATCATAGTAAGTTAGCCATGATGGTTTTGAGATACAAAGCCCCTTCCATCAATATGGAATTCCTTTAACCAATTCTTTATAGTGACAATGCCGGTATTCTTGGTATCACTGTCAACTCCGATAAGACGATCATCGGTGAGGGCTCTGCGGGTATTATCAAGGGCAAAGGTCTTCGTCTTGTCTCAGGTGTGAGCAACATCATTATTCAGTAAGTCGTATTTAGAAGCCTATACTATCACTGCTAACATCTCTATCCAGAAACATTGCCATCACGGATATCAACCCAAGATATGTCTGGGGAGGTGATGCCATCACTCTCGATGACGTCGATATGATTTGGATTGATCGCGTTACTGTATGTCGAAACATCTCGTGAAGAATGATTGTACGATTTTTAGCACCCACTGACTCTTGATATCAACAGACTTCTCTTATTGGTCGCCAACACATTGTCCTCGGTACGAGCGCCTCAAACCGTGTCACCATTTCCAACTGCGAAATCGATGGTGTGTCTGATTACTCTGCCACTTGTGACGGCAACCACTACTGGGGTATCTACCTTGATGGTTCTGGAGATATGGTTACCTTGAAGGGCAACTACATCCACCACACTAGCGGTCGCAGTCCAAAGGTTCAGGGCAACACTGTTTTGCACGCTGTAAGTGTCCTCTATTACTACTTCTAAGTGGATGATTGAAACATAACTAATAATTATCCAGGTCAACAACTACTGGTACAGCAACAGCGGACACGCATTCGAAATCGGCAGTGGTGCCTATGTTTTGGCAGAAGGCAATGTCTTCCAGAACATCGATGTCGTCGCAGAATCTCCAATAGACGGATCCCTCTTCACTTCCCCAAGCACCTCCGCCAACACTGCCTGTAACACCTACCTCGGCCACAACTGCGAGGTCAACGGTTTCGGTAGCTCTGGAACATTCAGCCAGTCTGATACCGGTTTCTTCTCCGACTTCTCTGGCAAGAACATTGCTTCTGCTGATGCATACAGCACTGTTGTCTCCAGTGTTACCTCAACTGCTGGTTACGGAAAGCTTTAATTTTAACACTTGATAGAGAGCCGGATGTCTTTTGCTTCTATGCGATGAGCGCATTGTGTGGGAGCCAAACATAAATGGCGGATCTTCATAGAACTTGAGGAAGGGAATACTGTGTATATCTCTTCCTATCATTTATTCTTCGCTGTATATAGTTATTTTCACTTGTAGATATTACTACGCTTCATCCAATCAACCGAACCGGTATAGCCAGTATCATCATGTCATCCTCAAATATCTTCATTGACAAGCACGCTGGTGTTTTATATTGACCGACTCATTCAACAAACTGTGCATATAGCTAGTCATTTCACTCAGAAATCTATACTCTTACTTATAGCATTGAATATGTTTTGATACTCCTGAATTGCGGTTTTTGGGCGTCGTCGATTAGTCATTAGGCTGCAGTTTCATCGCGCGGGAGTGGCAGGCAACAATCTTGTCAGCCAAGGTAAGTTACATAATTGGCCCACCTACTCTTACTCTTATTCTGAGTACGGTTTCGCACCCATATTTGGCATCAACGATGGAATATGTTGGAATAAGTCAGCTACACCTGTGTGCACTGTAAGGCTCCACCTGGTCAGGTTAATCGGACGCGGCCAACAAAGAACTCGATCGAAGTCACGAGTCTATGTGCAGACTGAAGTCCCCTTGCGCCGGCGACCCTCATAATGTCAAACCCTGAAGCTTGTCAGCTTCATCTATCATCACGCGCTGGCCGATGGTACGTCAGGATTAGCTGTTCACCGCTCACTTCTATCCGAGATCCTGGCCATAACAGAGGCAACACATGGCTCTGATAGAGACAGTATCGGTACTCATAATGCAAGTCCGATAGTCATTCCACCTAAGAAAGCTCTTATTCCAAATTTGGAGGCTCTGCATCCACTTCCACTATCAATCCTCTATCTCCTCAAAGTATTATGGACGGAATATTTCCCCAGCTTCCCAAAGTACCTTTGGACAGCTTCCGCCATTTCGGATTCGCCAGCTATGCAAAAATCTCGGTTTCGCTCCGTTAACTTCTCTAAAAGCATAACAGATGGACTCTTGGCAGCTTGTCGTCGCAACTCTACAACCCTGACTTGTACTGTTGAGGCTATTCTGGCTGCTGCTGTATTTTCTCATATCTCACCTGAGAGATATCTCATATTACGCGTCGATGGTGCAGTGTCACTTAGAAGATGGCTCTCATCAGAGGTCGTAGATGAGGACTGTATTGGAACGTGGGTTTCTCGCTATATGGAAGAATACCATCGCCCTGACGACAGAAAAGAGGCCTCCACTGCCGATCGGTTGGAGCTATTCTCCTGGGACGAGGCGCGACGAGTGAAGAAGACTATTGATGCCGAACTGAGTAAGAAAGGAACAAATAGTATAGTGGCCCTGCTAAGGTATGCTGGAGACTATCATAAGTTTTTTTTAAAAGAAGATTGGAAAACCACGAGAAGAAAGTTTTGAGTTCTCGAATATCGGAGTATTCAAGCCGGCAGAAGGTAAACGCGATGATGACAGATGGAGCATTGGAAGGGTAGTATTCAGTCAAAGTGCAGATGTGGTTGGGGCAGCTTTTGAAACATCTCTCGTCACTGGAGGAGACGGGTGCTTAAACATTGGATTTTCCTGGCCGGAAGAGTAGTCGACGGGGCATGGATGCAAGATGTCATAATATCATTACAGAACACCATATCATCGCTGGTAATTCCAGATAGCTGATAAGATCTAATCTTGCAATATATTCTGCCTTCGTCTACACGTGCATTATCACGACTGAATGAGAAAGAACTACTCGCATTAGCTTTGAAGTCTGTATAAATTACTGAGGGTGACCATGATATCTGCTCGCTACATACAGAACTTTTCCTAGATCCTTAATATTTAAACGTGACTAGCCCTAGAATTCTAGCCATGACGTCTCCGGCGTTCAATTACAATACAGGTTTTATGATACTTTTCCTCCGGTTTTCAAGTAACCTATCGTTATTGAGCCTAAACACAAGAACATGATCCACGGCTCAAATGGACCGTTAAAATTACTCACGCACCCTCTTGCGGGTCCTGTGAGACCGTATATCTCAGCAGTCGATATCATTGTATTATTTAAGATCTAATCCAGGTGTGCGCGCGCAGAAAGTCAAGAAGACCCGCGATGCCAACGACGTGACATTATTAGTTCAAGAATAGAACCTGGGCCTACTACTTCAACGCAGCAATAAAAGGATGTTTTCCGCACCTATCTTGACTCTGTAATTGAGCGTTTCGGCAGACTGCAGAAGTAGTAGACGTATATCTTCATTTTATAAGAAAGTGCCATGAGAATAGATCTCCTGCCTTAGAATTCGGCAGATTCTATATGTTGTCTATTGTATACATCTACGTCTGTATCAGGCAAGAACCTTACGCTCAAGTATACTATCAAGCTATCTATCAAGTATCGTCGATCTTTTAAAAATGAGTTGAATGACAGTCAAATAGCTCTACTAAAAATTCGTTCTCGGATAGTACGTTGCTTATCGACGATTTACCTTGTGTTTCTGCGTCGAGTATTAGGGACTTAACAAGGTCTAGAAGTACATTCTTTTCCAGCTTAAGCGTCAAGATACAAGAGTTCTTCTACTCTTCTGCCTGACTAAAGAGTAATCCTACGTTCAAAATTAGTCTATGTGTGTCGGAAAACCCGATGAGAAGGATCTCTTACTTGTCTATTTCAATTGCTACAAGTTTCTAGTTTGGGTTCAGGATAGATACTTATATACATCTGCAACTGTCATAATTCTACCACTTTTTCCTTGTCAAACCCTACCGCCTGGCTAAAATAGTAACCCTTCTGGTTTGTTACAACTCTCTTCCCCGTCTTAGTATCCTCAAAATCACAATTATAATGAGTGTGTCTAAAAGCCGAGATCTTGACGTTGCTGCTTGTCCAGCATTCCTCCATGGAAACATTGGTTCCAAAGCCTGACGAGATTTTGCTCGAAGCGTGTGCTGGATCTACAGCTTAAGGCACTATAGTAGGACTATGGTGTGTGAAAACAACAATTTTACGATGCGGTTCAGCTGCCGCTATTGCCTTGACCTGCTCATTTAGCCATTGAAGGTCTCTGTTGTAGGCAGCACTGTAATCTTCCACGGTCCAGCCTTTGATATAGTAGAAATAGTTGAGACCAAAGCTGACCATGTCACTCTGCTCCGGTGTGATATGGGAGTAGAGAGTACAGCCTAGAATTGTAACCTCAGCCGATATATCATACCTGGTCTGGTCAAGAAATATCAAAATTCCAAGGCCATCATTGGCTTGTCTCTTCGTACTGTTTTCGCTCTCCAACTCCCGACATTTCTTCTTAGCAATGTCCCAAGTGCCATGATAGGGTTCATGATTGTCAAGCAGTAGGAGCACAATCTCAAATTTCAGCAGTTGCACTGAAACAAATTCAGAGTATTCTAGGTATTTCACACAGCCGATGTCGCCTAGTAATACAAGGTAGGGGCTTTTGGGGATAACCTCAAAAGCATCATAGCCACGTGGGGCTTCAAGATGCAAGTCAGATAGGAGCTGAATCTGAATCATTGCGTCGGTGGCCCTATAAATGATGTCTAGTATGTAGAGTAACAAGTTGTGATGTCGACAATATAGCCATGTAGCACAAAGCAAGGAACAAACAGATTCAGGCTTTAACTGCTTTGCTGGATCTTAGTGTAACAAGGATAAGTCTTGGTGACAGTATAAAACTGATTCTAAAACGCAGTCGAATAATAAAGAGATTTAAGTATGGAAATCCCACTGCGGTAGATTTTGAAATTTTCGCTGCAATTCGTCGAGAAATCAGAGATGGCCAAGATACTATTGATGACTGCCTGTCGTATTACGCACTCGGTAAGTGAGCACAGATGTAATTTTGCATTACGGTGTATTATTCTCAATTTTGTCGTAATTGTTGTGGGGCTTAGGCAAACGAACTCGCTTAGTACATATATAACACATCCATACATACATACGTAGGTAGAGAGCTTGGTGGGCGAGGATCTCTGATCTAGATATAAACACTCCATAGTAGAACCTGTCCACTTGTAGTGAGCTTTGTTGGTTAGCCAAGGCCAATTTGTTGCGTGATCTTCGGCCGTGCCCTTACTGTAAAGTCAGTACAAGTTTCTTAAACGATTTTCGTAGCCACTGGCAGATCTCATAG
This sequence comes from Allantophomopsis cytisporea, assembly GCA_024752435.1. NCBI lineage: Eukaryota > Fungi > Ascomycota > Leotiomycetes > Phacidiales > Phacidiaceae > Allantophomopsis > Allantophomopsis cytisporea. The sequence continues at coordinate 381,951 of CP103034.1, forward strand.
ATACATAAGAAGCATACCGAAAGCTTAAACGGGAAGTTCTTTGCGTAAAGGTACTTCTTGAAGCAAACTACAAAAATCGGAAGACTACGATCAACACAAATATGCTCACCTTATGTGCGCCCCCTAAATCCTATACTACTTAGCAGTCTAACTTCACATTCTGTCGATTCTTTTGCTCTTTATAGGCGTTCTTGTGGTCTGCTTGAGGTTTAAAGTATGTTCTTTACTACTTGAGGCAAATGACAATCCCAGCAATTGCGGCGAGTGTGCCGTTTGGATCTTTTACACGCACTGTCTCCAGCCCAAGCTCCTTTGCAGGGTAATCATTGCCGCCCGGAAATATAGCGTCACCGATAAACATCATCTGCTCGAGCGGAATCCCACTTGCGTCACGCAGCTTTTGGAGGCCGTATGCCTTGTCGACGCCCTTCTGAGTAATGTCTATCGAGGTTGCCCCGCCCATGTTGATTGATAGCTCTGGCAGTTGTAGACGCAGATCTGCCTGGATTACTTTGCGTTTGGCGAAGTCAGGGTCCCAATGCTCCTTCTCGGCGACTGGTGCTTCCTGGCCGAGGGCTGAGAAGGTAATCTGGCTGCCACGATCCTCAATCCGCTCACCCCAGGTCTTCTCTGGCTTGAAGCCGGTGGCCTCGAGCGAGGCGTCGAACGCGTCGAGAATTTTCTTCTTCTCATCATCGCTGAATAGCTCAGCATAAACGGCCTGCCAGTCGCCATTCTTGTGCGTGTAGAGTTTGGTGCCCGTAGTCGGCATCAACCATAGCTTCGACAGATCCGCGCGAGCCGGTAAGCGGCTTACGATCTGCTTTTGGAATTGCGGCCAGTCACCACCTGAGATCACCGCGACATTAGCAACAGCCAGCAAGTCAGCCAGCGCCTCGCCCATCGTATCTTTCAGCGCCTGCTTGCTCTCAGCGAGCGTTCCATCAAGATCGAATGCAACAAGAGTGATCATTTTGATTAAATATAGACGTGAGTTCTATTAAGTCGCCTAGACGAAGTATCGTATATGCTGATGGGATGTGGTTCTGGATGTGGTCTCATTAAGTAGCTGATAGGTTGATTGGGGGTGTAGTTTGCACGTGATGTTTTATAGTTCCCTCGTGGACGGGAGTTCTGTTTGTTAATTCAACCTTGGAAGCCGGGCTATAATGTTTATTATTGTTGGTCAAACTCCGGCTATTGTAGTAGGAGTAGCTCAAAAGACAACTCACGATACTAGAGAAGAACAGCTTGATTTTTTCAATAACGATATCTTTGACTTAAGTTTACTCTTTGGACAGATGAAAATTGCCCCCCACATTTCAGTTGATATACCCAATGTCAAATATCATAGGTTACATAATATGCATGGCACCTAAGATATCAAAATACATTAAAGCTGTGATCATCGCCACTTCGCAGTTACGAAAGAGGCAGATAGATAAGCTTATAAAAATGTTAGCAATGCTCTAGTATTATCGACTCTATCATGTATACATTTTCTCTATAAATGTTAGAGATTATACCTTGTTCTAATCTAAATATTATGCATTTCATGGTATACAATTCTAAAATTTCACTTTGTATAAATGTACTACGTAGCTAGGAACCAGACCTCTTAGCAGAAGAAATAGCCAGTCACACCATGTAATGAAGGGTAGCTCATTTTCATATGTAGTAAATAAGGTACGTACCGAGGCTTCGGAAACTAGGCTAAAGCTAGGCATTCCGGCATTGCTCTCCTGGCGGAAGGCTTGAACCGCGTACAACTAAATCACATCATATCAAATCCATCTCTATCACGAAATCAACTTCCTATATCCACGACACACTTCTCCTCAAATCCATCAGATCAACGCGATTGGCTCCTGTTTCATACTGGTAATCAACCCGTGACTGTGTCCCACCGTTAAGAGTAACTTTGGCTAAGATAACCGTACATAGACCTTATTTTGACGGGGATGCTGGGACTGCTGCTGGTTCCGCACTCAGAATTCTGCCGGCTGGCCATATTAAAACGAACGCGCTAAACTTTAAGCCTTGATACTCACCAATTCGAAACGTGCTATAGTCTTCTGGAATATTGGGCTGTCGTCGTCCGGGTCAGCCCTTTCATATATATCAATCCCAGAGATTTCCAACCATTATATTCTACAACCCTGATATATGAACATATCAATGTGATATTCTCAGTGCCTGCGTTGTGATTTATATGACGGGATTTCTAAAGTATCTTGGTTACACCAATTTCGTCTGAAGTTACATTTTCTTACATCCGACTTGGACATAACACATGTTTAAGTCGTGCATACCTGAGCCGAGGCATACAACACCGCAGCAATTGCCCCTTCAGTGGTGCGCAATGTAGGCCAGACATGATCCCATACATACATATGCAAGCAAGCGCACACTTACTTTATCCACCTCGGCACTGATTTCCAGCTGCGATGATGGACGTTCTCATGATTTCTCGTCGGCGTTCGAAGGGCTGTTTCATGAATGAGTATGGTTGGAGGAGGTGCATATGATAGAGAAACTATTTGTCCACACTGAGTCTCCTACGCTATCAAGGCTCTTTTTATACATACCTAAGCTCGCCGGTACATAAACATGCATCACTATAGTATTTCTGGTTATTCGCTCAGAATCTTCGTTCAATTCAGACTCAGATTTACTCTACCTCGAGGTGCTCAGGCAGTATTATATGTGAATCGCACTTCGAAGATAACTTTGTTGTCTCTTATTTATCTGCAAAGTTTATCCCTTGTACAGCATCTGCGTGTCACCTACGCAATTAGTCTAACCAAAACGTGCGGGGGATCTACCAAACAGAAATTACTTGAAGGGATGCTCGTATATCGAATTCGCTTAGCTGAAGATGTCCAGGGGAAAAACTGGGTATGTAAACCCCACTTGCGTTTTCGTACGGACGTTGACAAAAAAAGGAAAGGACCCGATCGAAGAATACTCTAGTTGGATAATCTATATGTTTTCATGATACAAATTGATTTTCGGGATCAGCATTGATGCGGATCTCGGTGAGCTGGACTTACCCTTGTAAGAGATCCCATCTGCTTGACAGACAGTTGAGAACATATATAGATGGGAGGTAGCTTTCGTAAGTCAAAGAAGTCGAGATTGTATCACCCTGTCATCACTTTCATTACTTTCGTTGCTTTCAAAATGCTTTTGTCAGCGATTACTTCATTGCTTTCAACGGCCTCAGCGGCGGTCGTATCGACCAGGCAAACTCTCGCGAGGAGCACTGTCTGCGAACAGATTGCAAACAGTAACATTACTGGCGAAGTATACTACTCTTCGAGTTTGAGCACCAACTTTCTCAATGATACTGAGCATTTCATGTCATCCTCGAGTGAGACACCTGCTTGCGTTGTTGAAGTAGGTAACGTGCAAGACGTCTCCATTGTGGTGGAAATTGTTGGCGCAACAAGAACCCCTTTCGCTGTCAAGTCTGGAGGACATGCTTCGAATATTGGATTCTCCAGTACCACGGGCGTCTTCATATCGCTCGTTAGGATTACTCAGGTTGATCTATCTGATGATAAGAGTACTGTTGAGATTGGCCTCGGAAACGTGAGATGCTCCTTCATCTGATTATACCGCTTCATGACTGACGCAAATCTAGCATTGGACTGATGTGTACTCTGCTCTTGATGGCACTGGTGTCAACGTTGTGGGTGGCAGAGTTAGTGGTCCAGGAACTGGCGGGTTCACACTTGGTGGTGGATATTCATGGTTGACGGATCAGTATGGTCTGACTTCCGATACTGTTGCGTCTTTCACTCTTGTGCTGCCCAACGGCACAATTACTGAGGTTGACTCTGACCAAGCCGACTTATTCTTTGCACTCAAGGGTGGACTCAACCGCTTTGGTGTCGTGACATCCATTCGCTTCAATACCGTCCCTCAAGATCACGATGTGTACGCAGGTATTCAGGTCTTCGCCGCAAGTGACATTCCGGCCTTGATCAATGCAACGCAGACATTTCAGGATACGAACACCGATCCCAAAGCCCAGGTCATTCTTACTATCAACGGTGGAACTATCCAAGAAGCCCTTTTGCTATCCTTCTACGACGGTCCCGAGCGGCCTGCAGCCTTCGATCCTTATAACAACATCACAGCAATTCTCGACACTCTCCAGGTTCAATCGTTCAAATCCTTTGTGGAATCTGTTCCGGCAACAATCGCAAGTGGCGATCGCGGGGCCTTCGCAACCCTTAGCACTACGGGCTTGACGAAAGGCTTCATAACAGCCGTTTATAACGAGTCCGATTACTATAGCGCTCAGGCATTGTCTCATGGCGCACTCCTCCTCTCCTACGATGTTGAACCATTTCTCAATTATGGACAGTACGCAACAGACTCTGCCTTTCCTCATGCCAATTCGCCTCTCCCACTGAACTTGTACTATTCATGGCTGCTATCTGATGACGACAGTTACTGGCGTGGAGTGATGCAACAGTCTATTGACCACCTCACCGATGTTGCCAAGGCTGAAGGAATTTACTCCGAGGATGTTTATGCATACCCAAATTATGCTTTGGATACCTATACCGGTGATCAACTGTATGGACCTACAAATGCTGCGAGGTTGAGAGCAATTCAGGCTCAGTATGACCCTGAGGGAGTTATGCAACTCGCTGGTGGTTTCACAATCTAGTTGACAATTGGTATGTAAAGAGATGGAATTGTATGTAAACTGTAGATGTTGGAGGAGAGTAGTCAAGTATCTAGATACTATAAGCTACGGTTCTGCTGTTTTAGCCCACGAATGCCACTTTTACAGTGTAATGAAAGTTTTTGATGAGCACATCAAGGCAAACATGATGATGTTCAACTATATCTCTGCTACATTTGACAGACTGAGGAGATCAAGGCGTTACATCCGCTCTGGATAAGCCTCATATTACGTTGATAGATGACCCCAGCTTCTCAAACTAAAAGCCCTGCATTCATTGTGCATCACTGAAGACACCCGAAAAATTGAGGGCGACCCGCAACCAGTGAGGCTGGGTAATGAAAGGGTGAGCTGAGTGAACATACTACTTGAAAGCTCTGGAAATGAAGGGAAACAAAATGAAGAAGGTTAATTGATTTCATTTCACTTATTACAGTCTGTCAACCTACTTGCTCAGGATTTCCTGTGCTAATCCTCCACCGCCCACAAGCACCTTTTGCACCAAAGACGTGCCCAAAACGCTTCCTTTCAGATCGACAGCCTCCACAAACCCATATCCTAAGAATTCCTGGCTCGTATATTTCGTCTCAAAGCCCTCCTTCTTAACCTCAGCGAGGAGAACATTCCCACTCGTCGTTCCGTTCCCATTCAATCCCGCAGCACTGTAAAACCTCCATGCACTCACCTCCGTTGCTCCATTCCAACTAACATATATATCCGTGTTCCCACCTTGCTCAGAAGCATACAACCAAACAGCAGGTTTAGAGTCTGGAAGACCCGTCCAAGAGGCCTTGAATGCGCGGTAATTATACGCGTGATTCTCAGCTCCGTACTGGTAACTCGCCACTAAGGTTCCATCGGCCGTGAACTCGGAGAAGAAGGGCGCACTTCCCCACCCTACGACCACGTTACCGTCGTCGAGGACCTGGATGTTGCCTTGACTGGAGCTGAGCACGGAATCACCAGCGTCACCCTGGAGCGTATATTGACGAAGGAGAGTGACTTCCATGCTAACCTCGTTGACGGCAACAATCAAGGCTTTGCTCGCGTTCTGGTAGTTGACATATCCGTCGGAGCCATTGTCGAAAAGGGAGAGTATAAGAGTTGTTTCGTTACGTTGATGGATACGGGCGTGGTGTTGAAATGCGAAGGGGAAGGTGTTGTTCTCAAATCCGGAAAAGGTGAAGTTATTGTATGCCCCATTGATTTGCCAGATAACACTTCCATCTACTCCAGAGATATAGAACAAAGCGCAGAGGTATCGTGAGGAGATAATGTAGTTCCCCAAGGTGTCTTTCTCAACCGAGTTGATGTGGAAATAATCCCATACAGTGCTAATGTCTGTACCATTCGAGGCTCCTTTACTACCGTAGTTATTGTAGCTAGCATTGGGGAGACTGACGATATGTTCAAGGGAGTTCCATTCGAAGTTGACGTTGCCGCTCTCAATGTCAATTTCTTGGAACGTACCTTGAGTCACCCAGCCGTAGGGTTGATCCAGTCCAAAACTGGAGAGGTCCACGGCTGTGGGTTGGTAGATGGAGACGAGCGCACTGGTCCCGTTCTCGATGACTGAGAATTCATGGATGTCAGTCGCTGCGCGGCCCAGCCCGGAAGCTACGGTCTGAACGCTGTGGTACTTGTTGTTCAGGATAACTCCATGGCCTGAAAAAAGTCAGTTTAGTTCAGAAATAGGGACCTGTGCTTGTGAAGTCAAAATGCTGTAGAATGAAACTTGGCTCACCTCGATCTCCAGTAGAAGTATCTATGCCATTCCAGTAAGTCAGATGTGGCTCGCCGTTATACTCAGCAATTTTGAGGTTGTGTGAACTATCACCACCACCTGCTCCATAGCCACTGTAAACAAGATTCTTGTGTTACGTCAGTAAAAAGTTATCTTAATACTTTGTAGTGTACCTACTCCTTTGTAATCGTAGATGTAGGGGCCATTTTGAATTTCTACACTTGTTGAGCCGCTACTTCCAGATGCAAGATCTGTGTCTGCAGATGGTGAATAGGGTGTAATGAGAAAGTAGCCCGGTGTGGTGAGATTCTCTTTGAAGGAAGTCACTTCAATAACTGGTGGACTTAAGTCTGGCCTCTGTACGACAATTAGATACGTCTTATGAAATCTTGCAGAGAAACAGGTACGTACGGAGTAGAATTTCTGTACTTCATTTGTGGAGTTGTAACCAGCTACCTGCTTAGGGAGAATCATGCCCACACATGCCATAGCAAAAGCCATAGACCTGGTGTTTGCCATTTTGAGGATAAGTGCGAGGAGCAGGGGATTTTGGCAAGCTGCTTGGTAGGGAGTCGATGGTGTGCAGTCAAGATGCAATGGAAAAGAGACACATCAATTTCAGATGACCTGCTACTTATATTCAAGAACGTCCTATCTGCAGACCCTTGATTTTCTGTGATCAACAGGCCTCTTCTTCGGAAAAAGTAGCTCCTCCCGTTCCTTGCAGGTTGGATCCACAATTTAGGGGATCGTCCGTCGAACAGTAGCTTAACATGGCTGGTTGATCCTAGCATGATGTTATCCCTGTGAATGGCGAATTAAAATCAAGGCCTTAAGTGGCTCGAGTCTTGAGAGAATGCTTGTCTAGATTTGAAAGCTATAGAGAAACTCGCTAGCATTGACAGCGGGGAACTCAAGATGCTAGGTTGAACGACAAGACACAGGGATGTCGAGAGGCCGTGATATGCAGTAGAGGAAGGTTTCTACCGAGTTTGCCGAGCAGTTGAATACCGATCACTATGATAATGTATACGTTGACCAGAAAAGAGTAGGAAACAGCGGATATTGATGAGCAGCTCTGCAATGAGGATTACCTGCGGGTTCTGCTCGATGAAATCCAAAATCCCTCACTTTGCTGGCCTGCTCTTTTTGCACAAAAGTCAAGCTATAGACAGGCAACCCTAAGGTGTCACGAGATATTTTGGTTGATGAGGCTCAACTTGATATAAATCCGAAAGCACGCAATGGAAGCCAATAATTGCGATGTCCTGACATCATTGCCTGATTGCCTTGTTCCACTGTTTTTCGGGGATTTTGAAGGGACCCCACGCTGTACATAACATTTGCACAATTTATACAGTGACAAGGTTTACAGCCGAGACGATAGCAGATATGATAGCCGCGTAAAATTGAGCCTCACAAAATTGAGGGGTGGACTGCGTCAAGAGTGATTTGGGTGGTGAGGTGGGGTTTGTTTTCGCTTCTCTTCCGCATCAAGTGCGATGTTAGGCTACCAACATTAAGACGAACTAGAATCAAGAAACGCATATATAGACCAGTTACGCTACTTCTGCCTTGGACTGAAACCACTTTAGGAATAGCATTGTATCATTCGCAGCGTTTGAATTCAGGTATAAATCTACATATATGAGAGTGTCATCTCATGTTTTGTATGATTGCTGGGGCCCCTATTTGACTGGCTATTTGTTCATTATCAACAAACATCAACATTGTTGCTTCCTGTTCGCCCGATCTCCTCCTCTGGACAATGCTCCTTGGAAGTTACATGCTGCTGAATGGGCATCATCCTGCTAGCTCCCGATACGACGCCAAGTGTATTACTCAAGCTCGATGACTCACAATGAATGAATGATAAGCATAGTCTCCATGTTATTGTGTACATGAGACGTCTTCCATCATCCTCTCCTACATCCCGGGTCCCTTGTAGCTGGGAGCATGCTCAATTCAGCCCCACATAACCACGCAAACTCTTGTAACAATGCCAGATTCGGTCCTCAATGCCATGGACGGCAAACCTGTTAACATGGACAAAAAGCGTAATAAAAAGGAAGCTGCAAGCTATCCTACTCCTCTAGTTATCTTCCCGGCAGCTTTACACAAACAAACCATTATCCTGCTACATGGCCGGGGAAGTACTGCGGATGAATTCGGCGCTACGCTTCTGAAATCCAAAACAGCAGACGGGAAAACGCTACAAGAACTGCTTCCCGCAATGAAGTTCATTTTTCCAACTGCAAAGAAGAGGCGTGCGCGATGGTGTAACCGCGCTACTATCAGCCAATGGTTTGACAATGTCCCTGTTGATGAGCAAGGCGATGGCATGAGCAGGGAGGAAGCTGAGTGGCAGCTAGATGGCTTAAGGGAGACCCAGGAATTTCTGCTGCCGATTTTAAATGCAGAATGTAAAGCGATGGGAGCGAACAATGTGTTTGTTGGGGGGCTGAGTCAGGGTTGTGCAATGGCTTTACATTTACTCATAAGTTGGCAGGGCATTAGCGAGAGCGATACAGAAGAACGACACAAAGAAGCTTTGGGAGGATTTATTGGTATGAGTGGGTGGTTGCCATTTGCAAAAGATATGGAAGAAACTGTCTTTGCAGAAGGCGATGATGGCTTCGAAGAAAAAGAGGAGGATAACCCTATTGAGAATTCTGACAATGAAGGCGAGAATAAGGATGAGGACACAAGCATTGGATGTAATATGGGGACTGGTGTTGTACCAAAGGCCTTACACGTCTGCAATTTGGTCAGAGACAACATGGATATATCCCCCATTGAAACACCTCAGCCAATTTTCCTGGTGACGCCGGTCTTTCTCGGACACGGTACCCACGACAAGAAGGTGAAGATTGAGTTAGGGGTTCAAGCGGCTAAAGTGCTAAGAGGTATTGGGATGCAAGTAACTTGGAAAGAGTACAATGAGGGGCATTGGTACAAAGTACCTGAGGAAATCGACGATATTGTGAAGTTCTTGCGGGCAAAATTAGCAAGGTGAGTTGCTCACAGCTTTAGGTTGTTAAGTTAGACAATTGTAACACTTCGATTTAGTCTTGATATGGAATATGATTGATTATATGCTGAAATCGATAACGTATCATGAACAAGGCGCATATGCTGAAGGGGGACAAAAGATTGGGAAGACGTTTTCGACTCTGCGTATATTTACATTGAAATAATGCTAAGGTTTGTCTAAGTTCATAATATATCAGTGATCTCATCACAAACCTCACAATATGAGTTTTCAGTGGGTTTCATTATCGCTGGCATTGACTTCAGCGATTTTTAAATTCCAATCTTTCCTGAGTGGCTGTGCAGCTGTTAAATGTGATTCTTCATTCCCGGAGAATGAAACTATAGTATCTATATAAAACTCTAGCCTAAATGTCCACCTTGATCAAAGTGTCTCTCTCCAATTGGCGTAAGTACCGTGCTAAGAGATGGCAGCATATCCCTAGTTGATCATATAGTCAAATAACAGACTCAATGGTTGTTGCAGGACTTCGGATTTTGCTCAGTTCAAGCATTGTCCAACACTTTCTACAGAGCTGCGGAGTTTCCGTTTCAAAATTAGCATAAGTTCAATTCAGTTGTGACATACTGACATTGATGAGGTCTGTTTGGATTCTCCCGATTGATTCGCGAACTGTAGGGTTCTCCTGAGACCGTAACCGCAAGCCACAGTTCCATCTTTTCAATCAGCTCCTTCACTCTTGTACAGAGGAAAACCTTCACTCTCTCAGTCCGCAACCGCAATGAGATGCTTTGACAAAAGTCCCGAAGCTCAAGAATCCCACTACTCAGTATTTTGATGTTGAAGGAAAGTCTCTTGTCTATTATGATTCAAGTCTCCCGTAGATTTCGCCCATGAAGACTATTGGTATCCTAGTGATGATGAAAGGATGCCGATTGCTCTTACAACCGAAAAGAGGAAAAAAGGCGCCACTGCATATAGTGCTTCTCAAGAGTATGTTATACAAGTTGCAAGATTACTCTACAATGCAGATGTAACGAAAATAGTTGCAGCAGATTCTACCAACGACGTCCTGCAGCTCAAAGGTCATCACAACAAGACAGACGACCACGAAACGAACTTGAACATGAAAGTAGACGAGTATCGATGTCTAATCCGTACTACCCCCTTCTATCATGCCAACAAATTCGATCTCGACCTGGTGCGTGAGCGCTTTGTTGAAAAAGCGATAGTAAACGGGAAGCTTCAATGTCAGCAAAGACATCCAGAATGCCTCACGCACCCTACGCACCTTACGCCGCAAGAGACTCACCGTATCACACAGGCTTATTATCGCCTCTGCCTCTTTGCAGTATCCTACGTATTACCTGACATCCGGCAACGATTCAACCAAACATCATGGAAACAGACGTCCTGGAAGCCTACTACATGAGGGACCTCATAAACTTTCTCCTCAACAACGTTCCATTCGAGGATGGAGTGAAGATAGGGATAGCGAGCCCTTAGCCACCGGGTGAATTCCACGGGATATACACTCGAGCTGGAAGCCCGGATTGGTGGGATACATTATCGTAGTTGAGCTCATGTGTAGATTCATCGGTGGATGAATCTGATGGGGTGCCATGCTTGGAAGACCTAATACCATCGTATTGTTCGTGCTCATGCAGTATCTTCTATAGGTGAGAACATCTGGAGAACAAAGATGTTGTTCAGAGGATGGGTGATTTTCCAAACGCGGTATTGGAGGTTGAGCATAACCGTACCTGGAACGAATCTTATTGAGGTCTTTTTGTAGTGGTTGATCGTGTAGGTGGATGACCATGATCGAAGTGGTGAATATGGCTTTTGGGGACAGTATACCCACAAGGAAGAAGGTTAGAGGTATATGACTCCGGCGCGGATCTCGAGAATGGCGACACATTAAGGATATGGCTGTGTCTTGACAGAAATTGTATGACTTCAATTCTTTTCGACTAAATGGGGTCTGTGGGTAAAGTTTATCCTTTCAAGTCCTTTCAGGTAGCAAATTTCACAGATTGATGAGTATTTTTGGGTGTTTTGAACTTGGCTGCATTTGGTGCTCGATATACAGTATTCAACGACACTCGACGCTCTTGCTCTAAAAAGGGGTCAGAAAAATTGTATTTCAAGGAAACATTTTCGACATTCTCAAGTTTCACTGTGTATGTTCACCTAGTCTGCGATAACACAACATAGCATATATCCGGCCTGATTTCAACCGACAACCTATCTATCTACTCAGCCAACCCCAAAACCCTCCCAGCAACCCCATCCCACTCCTCATCCCACCTCCTCTTCCCCTCCTCCCTCGCACCGTCCCTCAAAACACCCAACTGCCTGATCCCCGCCGCACTGCCAAGCAACCTCACCAAAACATCAAGCAAGCCTTCGGCATCCACAAATCCCATCCCATTCTCGCCCTCGCGGACCAACTCCCCCCAACCCTCATACCCCGCATACCCCGCAACCGGCAGTCCCGCCCCAAACATGTCCACAACCTTCATCGGCAGATCCACGCCGCTCGAGCTCTTGTGCAGGCAGATGCCGAGGTCGGCGGCAGCCAGGAGAGTCGCGTAGTCGGTGTGGCTCAGCCACGCTGTTAAAATCGTCACGCCTTCTAGCTTCCCCTGCTCCGTGAGCGTCTTGATGCGCGCAAGGTATTTCTCCTTGTCTGGCCCCTTGCCTGTGATAATGGCGACGAGGGGTGGGAGGGATGCTTCAGTTCTGGATGCGTGCGTCTGCGCGCTGTAGGCGACTAGTGCGTCGAGGAGGATGCCGAAGTCCTCGTCTGGCGTCCAGGATGTGGAGCTGACTATCAGGCGCATCCAACGCTGCGATAGGGCCGAGGCGTAGGGTTGGGTGGCTGGTAGACGATCCAGGAATTTCGTGCGTGTAGAGTCGTCAATCGGCTGGAAAATTTCTGCTGGGCGGTCGTGCAGTGTGAAGATTGGGCTGCGGATATTGTAGGGTGGTGCTTGTAGTTGACGTGCCATTGCGTGCGTCACTGTGAAGGAGGCGGTTGGTGCCCAGCGGCCCAGGAAAGCTTCATAGTATTTGGATATGGAGACGAAGGGGTGTGAGGCTCCACGTGTGCCTGCTAAGATGGTCCAGCCGTAGTTGTGCCAGTCAATTAGGAGGTGGGTGTTGCGGAGGAAGCAGATTATGTAGGCGAGGAAGAGTGTTGGTATTGAGGGTGGGTTTTGTACGAGCAGCCATCGTGCTGGTTGGGAGTTGTAGGCTAAGGCGTGGATGAGAGTGTAGATTTGCCAGAGCACTTTGAGAGGGCCCGTTATCAGGAATGGAAGGGATGTGGTTTGGAGGAGAGGCGGTGGCGGAGACAGAGGGATGATGGTTATCAATGGGCTATCCACGAGTGAGGAATGTAATGGCGATTCTGGGGATTATCAGTGTGTTTCGACCTGGAAGGAATTGGGTAGTGTACCATTATAGCCTATTATATCTACCCGTCCACCGTGTTTTGCGATGCTCATGGCATGGTACTGCATTCGTGGACTGCGCCCAATATCCCCGAGGACCAGCACTTGGACGGAGATCTTGGGCTCATCTTTCAACGTTGCAGCATTTTTGGTTGTGCGGGGCGGAGAATGTCGCACATATCGAGTGGGCAGTAGGAGTAAGATGCCGGTGCAGGTGGTAGATGCCAGTACGGCCAGAGTGAGAAGGAGCTCTCGCATGGCTGATGGAGGTTGAGGGAGTGCAGATTTATATGTGAAGTTGTTGATGTGGCATGTTTAAAGTACTGGACCCTGGAAATTCGAAATATGGTTCGGGAGTGATATGTAGGGAAGGCTGAAAATGTTTCCGGTGGGGTGGGGTAGGATGCAGCACATGGATTGGATGTAGAAGGTGGCTGAGGATGAAGCTTAAGATGTTTGCAACGTGAGTGGGTGAGATGTGAGTTTTCAAAGGAATGCCATGATTGTTGTTTGTCGGGAAATATGATTGGGGAATGAAGTGAGTTTCGTTGGAGATGATGATGATGATGATGATGATTGAAGATTGAAGTTCTCGGGTATCTGTACACAGTAGAGTTCAATCAACAGCCACACCACGCAGTGCTACACCTGTCATACACATGCAATCTAGGTACCATAGTGCATGCATAGCTAAGCCATGCACCTCGCACCTCCATGCCTCCCTCCCTTCCCTCGCTCAGGCACAAAGTCAGTCTCGTCTGTCTCTTGTCTGTCTCTCTCACTAGGTACGTACTCTCTCACTACGTGCATCATGTCATTTGCTAATGAATAGCTCTCCCGCATTCCTCTTGGAATTCAGGCCAGACCAACGGACAAGGGCAAAAGTGCTACGCAAGTGCTAGATCCCTGTTCCTGCATCCCATATGACGACGTCTAGGGGACGCGCACACTCTTCCAAGCGCCATTCGCATTGACATTACACATTCCCATTTGAATTTCAATGGGTGGAAGTGGGTCCAGGTTGATCTACCTACATCTCTGTGCTGCGTATCTAGTTCCCCTATCGAAGCTGGGGAAAAGGACGGACTACCTCATGTGACTGGTGACTGGTGGTGACTGGTGACTGGTGACTGGGAAAAGCAAGAGGAGAGGCAAGGTAAAGTATGTGAGATCAAGGAAGGTATCGTATCGTAGCATCCGCATGAATGAATGATTAAAACTACCAATCATGACCGACCGACCTACCTGAACTACTTACTACTTACTACTTACTACTCCGCAGCCACACCCACTCACCCACTCACCCACACACCCACACACTTCTCTCCATCTCAGTCACACATACATCACCACAACCACATCCACTGACTTCTCTTCAACATCATCCACAATCAATTCACAACAATCAACAACATTCAACCCTCAACCGCACACGGTCGCTCATTCATTCTTCATCATTCATTCAGTCAATCAATTAAAAAATAAATTAAAAATAAATGAAAAGCAAACATCTCTCGATCTTGCTGCGTACACACAACCCAACACAGAATAAAGTTCAATTGGCTCGTGTCACGACTACTAGACTATCCGTGTTACGATAACCAAAGCTACTCGTAACTCTCGAATTTCCACCCCTGGTTCACCCCATCGGCTGCACATCGCTGTTCGCGTCCGCCCGAACTGTGCACATCCACAACTACTCTCGCACACCGAATGCGCGCCGACGAGTGAAATCTTCGAGCCTCGAAGCTCGACAACTCTCACTTCCGACCCCATATACCCCCGTCCCATCATGGCTTCAACATATGCCCTTCCAGTATCAGCAATGACACATAGCCATCATGCTCATGCTCATGCTCATGCTCATGCTCATATCCATTCGCATTCCCACTCTCACTCTCACTCTCACTCACCAAATCCGGCAGGTGCCCAGGAAAAGCTACATACACAATATCTTCCATATCCAAAACGAGAAAAGAATGGCCATACTCATACCCATTCTGAGCCGCTTTCGCCTGGCCCCGATCACTCCCATATTCATGTCCACGGTCATTCTCCCGACCATCTTCACCATCACTCCCATGGTCACTCCCACGATCACTCCCACGATCACTCCCACGATCACTCCCACAATCATCACGATCACAATATGAACAGCGGCCATACACATACTTCATCCTGTAATGGCCATGGACACAAGCAGAACGGAAACACTTTCTCTCCGACCCTCACTGATTTCAGCAGCTATGAGCCAATCGGCGGAGTTGTGACAGTGGATGGGGCGGCCAGTGCAGCCGTGAAGGAGAGGTCTCGATTTACAGCATTTTTATTACCATATTGCGAAGGAACACCATTACTGCATACCATTTTGATTGAGAAGGATTCTCGCCGCATTTTCTATTTCATGGGGTATGCAATCCACTTGAGTTTGTTGTGAGGTGCCTTACTGATGCTCACCAGGTTGAATCTCGCATTCATGCTCGTTCAAGCATTCTACGGTTTCGTCACCGACTCTCTCGGTCTCCTTAGCGATAGTATACATATGTTCTTTGATTGTTTGGCCCTTGCAATGGGTTTGTTCGCTGCCGTGGCTAGTAAATGGCCGGCCAGTGAACGATTTCCATACGGATTCAGCAAGATAGAGAGTCTGTCTGGATTCGGGAATGGCGTGTTTCTCATGTGGGTATATCGGGAAATGGGATGAAATCAATTTACTGACAGAATTTAGGCTCATTAGTATCGAAATCATCATCGAGGCAGTGGAAAGACTCGCAGAGGGACGAGAAACGAAGCGTCTATTGGAGCTTTTCATTGTCAGCTCTCTGGGTTTGACGGTTAATCTGGTCGGCATGGCCTGTTTTGGTCATCACCACCACGGTCACGATCACTCTCACGGAGACCATTCTCACGGCCATGGCCACGATCACGCACATCACGACCATTCACACTCGCATTCTCACGATGAGAAACACTCCCACGGTCATTCCCACGACCCATCTCCTGCAACGCCTCTCACCGTATCTCACGACCACTCGCACCACCACAATCATGATCATGATAACGAAAACATGCGCGGCTTATTCTTACACGTCCTCGCCGATACAATGGGTTCTGCAGCAGTCATTGTTTCCACAATCCTTATGTACTTCCTTGACTGGCCCGGCTGGGATCCGCTCGCTTCCTGCCTAATCGCAGTCCTCATCTTCGCCTCCTCCGTCCCGCTAGTTATCTCCTCAGCGCGCAAGCTTCTGCTCACTGTGCCTGCTGATACTGAGTATTCGCTGCGTAATACGCTTGCTGGCGTCTCCGGTCTGCGTGGTGTAGCATCCTACTCTGTCCCGAAATTCTGGATTGGGGAGAATGAGGATAAGGGGACTGTTGTATTGGGCGTCATTCATGTTATTGCGACGAAGCAGGCTGATCTGGAGGATGTCAGACAGCGTACGAGGGATTTCTTGGCTGAGAACGGGATGGATGTGGTAGTACAGGTGGATCGGGAGGGGATGGGGAGGTGTTGGTGCTTGGGGGATGCGGAGAGGAGTCCCGTTAGTTCGAGATTCTAGATGTGATATGTTTTTATGGCATCATTATTGCATGTGGAGTTTGGGTAGATAGCAAGCATATTGAATATTCATGATACCTGTTGTTGTCTGGTCTTTGGCTTGTGTGCTGGTGATTCCAGATCATGTATCTTTTACGACTGGATGATAAAACCATAGAACAAATCGAACAACGAGAATACATAAAACAACCAGACCAATCGACAAAATGACCAAGTCCTTGGATTCCGTGCAGTACTGTCGGACATGCATTCGCATTCAACCCTGTCGCTCATCCATCGCTCTGCAGTTTTGGCATGCCAGATCCTCTCAGCGATGCCTTGCCTTGCCTCGCCTTTCTTGATCCCACCACTCTCGGCTGTGCCTCTTCCCCGGATCCACATTCTCGGCCCAGCGCCCCAGCACGCCCTTCTCCAATACCCCAGAGCGGCCGCCCAGCCTCGGTATCAGCATGCATGTGGCAGCGAAAAGGTAAGGTATGGGGGTTGCACCACCCTCCCCACCGCAACCGCAACCGCATCCGCTATAGCAACCGCAACCGCGTCGCGGCCGGTGGGAATGAGGTAAGGCCAGAAGCTTCATAAGCCTCTTCTTTTCTTCTTTCCTTCTACGACTCCCCTCTTCTCTCTCCCCTCTCTTCTGGTTTGCGTGCATCTCTGCACTCGTCTTAATTGATTGTCTGAATTGCATCGTTGCTTCGTCATTCGACGCTGACTTGCGAGCTGCTTACGATTCATCTTACCTACTACTTACTGATTGACACGTATTGTTTACACCCCTCTTCTCCTCCACTTGCTCCCAATAATGTCGTCCGACAAACTCCCCGCCGCCCAGAAACTCAATGCCGAGCTGGATGCTGCAAAGGCTCATCTGCCTGCCCCCGTCGCTGGCCATATCCCCTCCGTGCCGGAGTCCAAGGCCGAGTTGAAGAAGGAAGCTGCTGAAGTTGCTAAGTCGTCACTCTCTGGTCTGCGCAGTCTGGCGGCTGGTGGCTTCGGAGGCGTGTGTGCTGTTATTGTGGGCCATCCCTTCGATCTGGTCAAGGTGAGGCTGCAGACCGCCGAGCGCGGTGTTTACAAGAGTGCGCTTGATGTGGTGCGGAAGAGTGTGGCCAAGGATGGGCTGGGGAGGGGATTGTATGCTGGTGTTAGTGCACCGTTGGTGGGGGTTACGCCTATGTGTTTGTCTCCCTGCCATATCCTCGATGTCTTCCGCATCGGCATGTGCTAACATTCCCAGTCGCCGTCTCCTTCTGGGGTTACGACGTAGGAAAGAACCTGGTCCGGCGCTTCTCCACCGTCGAAAACGATACCCTCAGCGTGGCGCAGGTCTCTGCCGCTGGTTTCTTCTCTGCTATCCCTATGACGATTATCACTGCGCCCTTCGAGCGCGTAAAAGTGCTTCTGCAGATTCAGGGCCAGAAGACCCTTGCGCCTGGCGAGAAGCCAAAGTATGCTGGCGGCGTGGATGTCGTGCGCCAGCTGTACAAGGAGGGTGGTATCCGTTCTGTCTTCCGTGGCTCTGCGGCTACACTTGCTCGCGATGGGCCTGGCAGTGCGGCATACTTTGCTACTTACGAGTATATCAAGCGCCGACTCACGCCTGTGGATCCAGTGACTGGCAAGCCGAGCGGAAATCTAAGTCTTACGGCTATTACGTGTGCTGGTGCCGCTGCTGGTGTTGCGATGTGGATTCCTGTGTTCCCTGTCGATACGGTGAAGAGTAGACTGCAAACTATGGAGGGGAAGCCCACTGTTGGAGGCGTTATCTCCGGATTGTACTCGAAGGGAGGCGTGAAGGCTTTCTTCCCTGGCTTTGGACCGGCTCTTGCTAGGGCGGTGCCAGCTAATGCGGCGACTTTCTTGGGAGTTGAGTTGGCGCATCAGTTTATGAATAAGACTTTTGGTTGAAGAGTTATGGTGATGGCCGAGCTTGATGAGATGTTAATGCTAGACTGTATAAGTGGGGACTGGGAGTGAAGGGCCATATAGATGGAGGCTTCGAGGCTATTGGTGGCTGTTAAGTTGTGAGGTTGTTAGATTTCCTTTCTATGGGAGGTACTCTTGCTTCATGATCTGGGATGCTTGTAGGAATGAGGCATTAGATTCCGACTCGGTGTATCTACAGAGCTGGGACTGGATTATCTATGAGAAGGCTGAGTGTAGAAGAGATTAGGAACTAAGAGTATAAAACCAAAGAGACTACTACTGGTGTGAGAGGCGCATGTACTGTACAATGTGGTTGAGGAAGATCAGCTGATGACTTTATCTCCCGTGGTGTATTTATTGGATGCGCAAAAACTGAATCGTGAAAATTTGAAAGTTGAGATTGAGGAAAATGCATATTCGTTACCTCGGTAGTCATCTATCCTATACCATCCTATAGATCCCAAGAAAGAATTGCGGTGATTACCTGTTTTGCTCTGGAAGCCAGGGATAAGAACAAGTCAAAGGAAAAGGAGAAAAGAAGTGATATGATTGGTCTGAGATCGTCTGTACCTTTCTTGCCGTGTCATGAGAATGGTTGCTAATATGAGATCGTTGATGGCTTTCTGTGCCGTCTTCGATCATGCCCAAAAGCGAGTCTGAAAAGTTTACAGCCCCAAATAGGATATAAGAAAGCCACAACTCACCCATTATTATTATTATCATGGAGAAATATATCGTAAGCAGCAGAATATGGTTTTCAAGAAGAGATTCATGATTGGTTTTTATATATGTTGCCTTAATTTCCACCTGGGCATGCAGGCATTCATGCACAAATCCGGGCATGTGAATAAATTTTGTGCGTGTGAGCTGCATTCAACTCTCTCACTTCAAGACATTCATCAGCTGGACTCTTTCATAGAGCCACAACCCTCGAACATTCCCTGCCTTACCAGTTTCGTCCTTTCGGCCTCTCCGCACGATATTTCTCATATGTATAAATCCCAATCGCTGGATGACTAGAGTTCTCTATGCGCGACTGAGCCAGAACTCACCAACGTGCTTCATACACTCACTCGCCGCGCGATCTCTTCACACCCGCACCCAGACATCCTCGATCTTCAGCCTTGCAAAACTTGCACAAGTCTCACAACCACGTCCCACGACAACAACCATCCCCACACTCCTTCAATCTCGAGCTACGCCGTCCGCTCGACATTACATACACACACATCCCGCACGCAAAATGGCCGGAGCAAATGGCACGCGAAGCAGCAAGAGGAAACAGCATCCTGCGCCTGTCGACGAGCGCCCGCAGAAACAGCACAAGGCTGTGAATGGCAAGGAGTCGGCCGGCGAGAACACACCTGATGTGTGCGACGAGTACATAGTCGAGGAGGAGGAGGATGCCTCGAATAGATTACCCACCCTCGTGGGAAGCGCTGCCGACTCTGCGGAGTGGCAGGCTACTTTGGAAAAGGTCGTGAGAAATGTCGTCTCCATCCGTTTCTGTCAACCTTGCGCCTTCGATACGGATCCTGCTCTTACGAGTGAGGCGACGGGTTTTGTGGTGGATGCTGAGAGGGGTTTGATCTTAACGAATCGCCATGTTGTTGGATCGGGTCCTTTCACTGGTTATGTGGTTTTTGATAACCATGAGGGTAAGTGATGTCATTTTTTTCATGAACTTTTTGATTTTTTAATTTTCTTTTACAAAATACTTACTGTGCTACAGAGGTCGATGCTTTCCCAGTGTATCGCGATCCCGTCCATGACTTTGGTATCCTTCGATTCGATCCAAAAGCTATCAAATATATGCCCGTTACAGCCCTCACGCTTCGACCTGATTTAGCAAAGGTCGGCGCGGAAATTAGAGTTGTGGGTAACGATGCTGGAGAAAAGCTTAGTATTCTTTCGGGTATCATCAGTCGTCTGGACAGAAATGCTCCAGAATACGGCGATGGATACAGCGATTTCAACACAAATTACATCCAGGCTGCTGCTGCTGCCAGTGGAGGAAGTTCCGGTTCGCCAGTTGTGAACTTGGCCGGTCATGCGATCGCATTACAAGCTGGTGGTAGAGCAGATGGTGCTGCGACAGATTATTTTCTTCCTTTGGATCGCCCGTTACGAGCATTAAAGTGCATCCAAGACGGCATGCCAATCACTCGTGGTACTATTCAGTGCCAGTGGTTGATCAAGCCTTTTGATGAGTGTCGACGACTTGGTCTGACCCCAGAGTGGGAGAGTGCTATTCGCAAGACATTCCCTAAGGAGACAGGTGCCCTTGTGGCCGAAATTGTTCTCCCAGAAGGTCCGTCAGACCAAAAGATTGAGGAAGGTGATGTCCTGATCAAGGTAAATGATCAGCTTCTTACACAATTTGTTCTTTTGGATGATATCCTTGACACAAATGTTGGTAACAAGGTCAAGCTCCTTCTTCAACGTGGAGGCGAGGACCTTGAAGTCGAAGTGGAGGTTGGTGACCTTCACAAAATTACTCCAGACCGATTTGTCACCGTGTCTGGATCTAGTTTCCATGATCTCTCATATCAACAAGCTCGCCTTTACGCCGTTGCTTGTAAGGGTGTCTTCGTCTGTGAGGCGACTGGTTCATTCCGTTTCGAAAGTACCGATGCGGGATGGATGATTCAAACCGTTGATGGAAAGGCCACTCCAGATCTGGATACTTTCATTGAAGTTTTCAAGGACATTCCGGATAGGAGCCGAGTTGTAGTAACATACAAACATCTCCGAGACCTTCACACCCTAGGAACTGGAATCATTTACGTCGATCGTCACTGGTCTAAGACCATGAGAATGGCTACCAGAAACGACTCGACTGGACTTTGGGACTTCAAGGATATTGCCGATGCTGTTCCCGCTAAGCCACTGGTTCCACGATCCGCTACTTTCATTCAGCTGGACAACACTCAGCATCCAGCCGCTGCTGATGTCGTCCGCAGCTTTGTTCGTATTACATGTAACATGCCAGTCAAGCTTGACGGTTTCCCACGAAACCGCAAGTGGGGTGTTGGTGTAGTTATTGACGCTGCACAAGGTCTTGTCGTGGTTTCTCGAGCCATCGTACCATATGACCTGTGCGATATCAGCGTTACCATCGCCGATTCCATTTTGGTGGACGGTAAGGTCGTTTTCTTGCATCCATTGCAAAATTATGCTATTATCAAATATGATCCATCATTGGTGGACGCCCCTGTACAAAGCGCCAAGTTGGCCACAGAAGCTGTCAAGCAAGGCGCTTCAACTTATTTCCTTGGTTTCAATCAAAACATGCGTATTGTAATTGCGAAAACTACTATTACGGACATCACTGCTGTCGCTATTCCCGCCAACGCTTCTGCTCCACGATACCGCGCCCTCAACGTCGATGCCATTACTGTCGATACTGCGCTCAGTGGTCAATGTGGAAGTGGTGTACTTGTCAGCGAAGATGGTACCGTTCAGGCTTTGTGGCTCA
Source organism: Allantophomopsis cytisporea (assembly GCA_024752435.1). Classification (NCBI taxonomy): domain Eukaryota; kingdom Fungi; phylum Ascomycota; class Leotiomycetes; order Phacidiales; family Phacidiaceae; genus Allantophomopsis; species Allantophomopsis cytisporea. The sequence goes on from CP103034.1 coordinate 403,813, forward strand.
CCTACCTCGGTGAGCGTAACCCTCACACTCAAAAAGATACCGATTACCATCTCGGTCTCGCCACCCCAACCCTTCTCCCAGTCATCTCTCAGATTCAACAAGGAAATGCTCCAAAGCTCCGTATGTTATCTGTTGAGTTCAATGCCATTCAAATGAGTCAAGCCCGTATTATGGGTGTCTCAGAAGAATGGATTGCCAAGGTTGCTCTCGACAACTCCTCCCGTCACCAGCTCTTCATGGTCCGTAAGCGTACTTTCGAGCGTGGCGGCCAGTCCGGAACCTTGATGGAAGGAGACGTTCTCCTCTCCCTCAACGGCAAGATCATTACTCGTGTTTCAGAACTTGATGTCATGTACGACCATGAAGTCCTTGATGCTGTTGTCGTCCGTGATAGCCAGGAGCTTAGCATCAAGGTCTCGACCGTCGACGCCAACGATCTCGAAACTGACGCTGCTCTCTCCTTCTGTGGTGCTATCCTCCACAGACCCCACCATGCTGTTCGCCAACAAATCAGCAAGCTTCACAGTGAGGTCTACGTATCATCGCGAGCCCGCGGAAGCCCAGCATCGCAGTACGGTCTCGCGCCAACCAACTTCATCACTGCCGTCAATGGTGTGCCTACACCTGATCTCGACGCTTTCATTCGCGAGACCATCAAAATCCCTGATAACACCTGTGAGTATTCCCCTTAACTTATGTTTTTTATTATGGTATTAATTCCTCCCAGACTTCCGCCTCAAGGCCATGACCTTCGACAACGTGCCGTGGGTCGTTACCATGAAGAAGAATGATCACTACTTCCCTGCCACCCACTGGATCAAGGACCCTGCGGAGGAGAGTGGCTGGAAGCGCATCACGTACGAGCACGGAAAGGCGATCAAGGGTGAGGGTCATGAGGGGATTAACGTTGTGCCGGTTGATGCTGTAGATGTCGATGAAGATATGGGACTTGCTGCTGAGATGGATGCAAAGAAGGTCTGATACTGTCGTAAATAGACGCGGCTTGGCAAATTACAGTTCATAGTGTGGATACCGGCTTGTATTATACATCAATGCATGGATGGTGTTTATGTTGCTTAGCTGAATTGCATTTCCTAAGGAAGACTGGAAGGGTGGTGTGATTGTGCATCGATTGAACTTGTATAAGTGAGTCCTTTTATCGTAGTAGCAGCACTGCTATTTGGGTCTGGAACATTATAGCTTGTAGCCTTCTGTATAAAACTACTGGTACTGTGTGGATTTGTATATGAATCGACACCACGCCACGCTATGTGCCAAGACTAAACTAACAACAGGAGATGCATAAAACAAACGGGAATAGCCACCATGAACAACAATACAAAAAGGTAAAGTTGGGTAAAAGGTTTGGGACGAGATTCAAATAGGGTCGGTATCTCCAACCAATACATCTCATCAGACCATACTCTTTCTCAACCCACCACCCCAAGCAGCCTCCTTCTCCTCCTGGTCTTTCATACGCAGTCTGAAAGCCGCAAAGCTCTGCATAGCATCGGCATGTCTCTCGCAAGCGACATTGTACCACTCTCTAACGCGCATATCCTCCTTACAGCCCTTGCGATACATTTCGATCCACTGATCATCCCTGCTTTCTAGCCATAGGGGAGGCATGCTGTCAGTCTGATGCTTGCGGGCGATGAAGTGATTAAGCATGGCTGTGTTGAAAATATCCCATTCAGCCATGTAGGCTTTGAAACCAGCAAGGTAGCTGTGCCATGAGGATTGGCTAGGACGGACAAGTGTGCCAGGCGTCGAGGGGACTTGAGGCGCCTTTGGAGGGTTTGGTAGCTCAAGTTCTTCGGTGGTGACGTTGGTCTTGAAGATAGTACGGTTAGAGGCTTGGGATGGAAAGGGGAGGGTCGAACCAAGGTCTCCGAAGGAATCGAGACCTTTGGCAGGATTGTGCAGTGGCTCAATGTTCTGGAGATCTTTCAAGTCAGCGAAATCTTCTTCGTCATTTTCAACTGCTGCTTTATGTGCTGTTTTCGACTCGGGTGTTGGCCGTGGTGGTAAAGCTGGTGAAGTTTTTCTAGGGATTTCTGGTTGGACTGGAAGGCCGCTGGTGTTACTGGTAGTATTCGCATCGGTGCTTCGCCATTCCGCGCGAGATGGCTCGACATGGACGTTACGAGGTTCTTCTTGAGCCTTGTCAAACGTTGCGGAATCTGCGTCGCGATGCGTTGCGAGGGGATCCGGCTTCTCAGCAGGACTATCGATGTCCATTGGTTCCGCTGGTGCAGCAACAGGCACAGGACCTGGTTTCCCGCTATCGAAGCTACCTATTCTGCTCGAACGACCTTTGTAGACCTTCTCTTCCCCCGAAGACTCTGGAGATTCGACCATAGCAGCTTTTGCTCCGGCTGTCTTAGAAACAATTGGTGTTCTTCCAAAGGTAGTTGAGCGTGATTTCTTCACTGATGCACGTGCCCCAAACGGAGATGGAGAGGGCGGTGGTGGTGCAAACGTTTGAGGCTTGAACATTTTGCTCCATTCCTCGGCCGAGAATTTGGTACCTCCCGGAGACTCAGCTGGAGTATCATTTCCGACACCTGCGAACTTGGTATTGGGGTTTGTGTCAATATCAGACATCTGTGTACTAGAACCCGTCTGTGGCCGACTTTCAGACCTTGATTTGGCAGGCGAGCGTCCGCGAGATTTGCTGCCGGTCGACTGAGCACGCGATCTTGCTTTGGAATTTCGGTTCTGATCATTGCCTGTGAAGTAATCCCCGTCCTCAAATTTCTTGGCCCAGTCTTCTTGTGAGAAGCTTGTATTGATACTGTCAGTGCTAATGTTCGCGGATGGTTTCGGTGTATTTCCGGTGGGGAAATTGAAGCTATTGAAAGGTGTGTTAGCATTTTGCTGGTTTATTTGACGAAAAGATTTGGCATTGCAAGGCGGAAGTCTCATAGTAGTGGCAACAGCAGATTTAGCAGCATCTCGAGATAGTCTGCATCTCCTTGGACTTCCAGCCTCATGAGCCGATTGATATTCATGAACATGTCTTTTATCCAAGTCGCATTTACCAGACACGGGTTGTTTACTATTCCGCGTGTCAGATCGTCCCCGAACTGTGTTACCATGTTTGGTAGTTATGGTGATCTCCGTGCTTTGGCAAATGGAATTTCCAGATGCTTTGTGTGGAGTACCACCACTACGGCTGACAAGTTGCTCAACAATATTGAGCTGTGCCATCTCAAATGTGTTGAGACAGTCGGGGGATGTAGGTCTATCTTTAACGGGAATACTCTGGATGTTGATATGCGGAAATGGATGCTGATATTCCTCACTTGAGGTTTGGTTTCCAGCCATATCTGGACGAGGTATGTCGGCTTGTCTGGCTGGAATATCTAGATCTGGAGCTTGACATGAAAGGTTTGAAAGGGGTCGAAATATTTTAGAAGAATGAGTGGATTGCGCATACATAGTGGGTCCGCCTCCTTGCTGGGTTTTGCCGGTATCATCAAGCGGGCCATCTGATTCCACATTGTTAGACTCTTCGTTTCGGTTCTGCAGCGCATGCCATCGGCGGCGGAATTCCCCAAGGCTTAGCTTACGTTTATCGTTGGTCCTCGTTCCGATACCTGGATCTACCCGGTTCGCGTTGTCTGCACTAGATGTGGAAGGGAATTTGGAAGTTCGCGATCTCGGCGTCGCAATTTTACGTTTCGGCACGAAAGGCTCGTCAGCATCATCATCAGAATCCGGTTCTTCGTCACTAGAACTGTCGGCTTTGTCAGTTGGATTGAATGGTTTGCGAGTGTGTGGAACGCCGTTGTGCCTTGTATTTCCACTAGATTCAGCAGGTCTCCCGCTGGAGAAATCAACATGGGAGTGTGTTCTTTTTGGTGGAGAGCCGAAATCATCGTCATAGTGAGATCCCTGATACTGTGATCCTCGAATAGGACTCGTGCTGCCAAATCCGTTACTTCCACTGGATTCACCTCTCTGGGACCCTTCACGTGTGCTATTTGACCGACTCAAACTCACACCCTCAAATGGATTGGTCTTCTCACCACCGGAGGCAGAATAAGGCGTACTACCTCTGGATTCCCTGAAATGCTTTGGAGCAGTCTGTGACGGATACTTCTGGTATGGCTGAGGGTCTACCTTTGGGGGTAAAGGTGGGGCGGTGCGATCTTTGTATTGAGTTGTATTATATGAGGAGGTGTTGGCAGCAGGTGGCTCGTCACCAACTTGGCCAGGCATGTAACCATTTGGACGCTTTGGTATTGGAGGTTTTGGCACAGGCCGACTTCCAGGAGTTTCCCCATTTCTGAATGCATCTCGCCCTGGCCTGTCGGATTTTGGTGGAGGAGTGTGCTTTGCCGCATTGCTTTCTGCCCGGCCTGACTTTGGAATATCAGCTGGTCTGGTTCTGCTGCCTGCCCCATGCTTCATTTGATCCCATGCTGCATAGGCGTTCTTTGCTTCAGTACTTCCTGGAGCTGGCTTGCGTGCGGTCGAAGCTGATGGGGGCGCCTTCCAGCCATTATATCTACTGCTACCTGCAGATGCTGCTGGTTGTGCTCGCGGAGTTCCGTGAGGTTTTGGAGGTGGTGCCCATTGCGATCCAGCACTGGCGTAAGGGTTCCCTCTTTGAGCAGGTTTATAGCCTTCGTATCCTGGTCTTGAAGACTTTCTCACTCTTCCAGCATCGTACCTTGCTCGTTGCTCTGGATCAGTAAGGACTTCGTGTGCTGCTTGAATAGTTTGAAACTTCGAGTTCACTTCAGATTCTCGACCAGGATTTCGATCTGGATGGTATTTGAGAGCTTTATTCATACGTTAGTATCAGATTTTCGAGTAAGTAAAAAACTCAACAGTGCATACCGAGTTTCTTGAATTGCTTCTTAATCTCAATTATATCGGCATTCGGCTGTAACTCCAGATCTCCATAATAGTCTTGTGTGAGATCGGCCTTCACCATCTTGGCGATCTACTTACGATGCCTTGTATGTCCAGCTAGAGCTTCAGAATAATAGAAATACACTTTAAAATTCATACGCGTGCATGAGTGTAGCTATTAGAGCTTGAATTCGAATGGCTATGCTCAACGACGTACCACCACAACGTGGTGAGTAGAGCTTGTAAGCTCTGTATCTGAAAATGTCCTTCTGCTGTATAGCCGTATAGAATGTAGGATCAAAGCGACGGTTCGAGTAAAGTGAAGGTGCGACGCGGGAAGAGATACGGTATTTCAAACACAATATTTGATGACTTGTGTGCAGGGTTTTCTCATACAGACTGAATGACGATAAGTCTGCGTATGGGCACGTTCTGCGAGGAGAAGTATATCGAAGCTAAAGTAGAAAGGATTCGCCGACGGGTGGTGCGAAGAACAGGCGGCGGTCGTAGAGGATGATGTTATCTTATGGAAGCGGCGTGAAATCGTATCGTCTATCGTAGAAGGTGAAAGTGAAATCACGGCAGTGCAAACGTTCTGCTCCGGTGATAGGAAAACTTGGTGCACAGAGGAAGAGACGTGTTGACAGAAGATCCTACGCAAATATCTCTAGTGAAATATCGCGATGTCAGTGTCTGGATTATGTTTAACGTGGGGCACAAATGATGTGGGGTGCCTTTTCAAAGTGCGGAATATAAGGTATGGAATGCGCTTCGACGAAGTGAAAATGATGACTGAATATGAGAGCTCGCAGACACGAACATGAATCAAATCTTGCTTACAGGACGATATATTCCCACGGATTATAAAGAGGAATTCAAAGTACAATAAGCCGAAATATCCAGAAGTTCTTCCAGAAAGTCATGCAAAAGTTGCTTCAGCCGTATGCAGCAAGTTCCCAGGTTTGTGAGCTCAACGGAATGAACCGGTTGCCCAGGTAAAGAGAAGTGCGCGCGCCACTTCATAAAGTCTCAGAAACCTCGCCCGCTTAAAATAGCAAATAAGGGTCCTGTCATGCCATCATTCGGTACAGGTCGAGTAATTTATATATTGGCAACTACCCAAATAAGACATAGTTTTATCTGTATACATTTGTTTGTAGTCTGGAGCAACTCAAATCGTCAACAGCAATTTGCTAATACATTAAATCACGGTTAAGTATTTTATCGAAGAGTTGAACTCTAAGAGATGATGCACAATGATCGCTGATCTTCGTCAGCAAACGTAGCGAACGAATGAATGGCCGATACCAATGATGACGATGTGAAGGCGGTCGGTCTTCAGCAATTGGATAAAGCATGTCCAATCATCATACACAAACACAAAACAATCATTTACAAAATTGGTCAACTAGGTAAGAAGTCAAGAATTTGATATTTATCGGCTTAATCCATTTAGCACAATACGCCAGTAATCCTTCCCAGCTCCGTCCAAACTCCATAATGGTACCGATAACGAATCTAACATAGTGACACCCAATAATGGTCTCCTCCAACTTGAATATACTCTCAACCTCGTGCAAGTAGCATCTTAATTGATACTTGGAGTCCAACCACCTTGTCTTCTGATCTTCTCACGTCCCTCCAAATCCTTCTTCACCTCATCCTCCGTCAGTCTATCCTGCCCACTCCAGTTTGCACTGGAAGTTCTCGCTCGGAATCTTCCCCATCTGTCCTTATTCTTGAATATTTCCTCCATCTTTAGCTCGGATATAGGTCCAAAGACCTGTGCTGGATCAATACTGTCCTGGGCAGCAAGCTGAGCACGAATGGCTGGCGAGTTGGCCCAATCGGGGACATTGAAGTCACCTCCTGCATCTGAGTCATCGTCTTCAGAGTCAGTATTGATCTCTGGGAGATCGATACTATCACCGTTTTGGTAACGTGGTGACGATCGGGCAGCAGATTTTACAGTAGACTTTCCACCATGACCAGGTCCCAAAGGCCTTGCAGGTGTCTTATGAGAAGGCCCTGCGGCAGAGCTGCTGCTTTGTGCGAAGGGGATCGTACCCTTTGACATGCTGCTCATATCCATAGGGTGACCCGGCTTCGACTGATGCATGTGTTGGTTTGTCAAAGTAGTCTTGTGTAGAGACGATCCAGCATGTTGAGAAACACTCGCATAGCCACTTGGGAAAAGTGATTTTGTGGGTGCGTCCTGTTTCAACACATTTAGCTTGGGGACACTTATATATGTAGCGGGATCACATACCTTTTGACGGATGGTGGATTGTCGTATGGGGGGGGCCATGGTCCTTGGTTGCTGAATCTCAGGAGCATCATTTTCTTCATCTCCTGTCTTTCTACGTTTAGCATCATTATTCTGGTATGAAGGACCATTCCGAAGCATGGTTGGGCGAGAGTGGGCATCATCGGCATTTTCTTGCTGTAGTGGTCTCTTTGGTGGAGCTTTTGTTGTGTGGTGGAAACCTCCATTGACAGTTCTTCCCACATCTTCCTGATTCCTATGTGCTGCAGCGTTCATCTGGGAAATTGGCCTTGAAGCTCCCAATTCGCCACGTTGTGGCACAGATGGGAGAGGCTTCTCTTGCAAAGCATGTGCAAGATCAAGTGCGGCTTGTGGTCTGGCAGCTGGCGGTGGTGCTCCCCGTTGCTTTGCCCTTTCTAGTTCCAGTCGCTTCTTCTCCAGAACCTGTTGACGCTGGGCAACCTTTTTTGCTTCAAGTTGCTCACGTTCACGTTGACGTTCTTCCTCTTGAGAAGCTGCTCGCTTTCGTTCCATCTCACGTTTCATCTCCAACTTTCGTTGTGCTTGAAGCTCATCCTGAGCCTTCTTCCTTTCGGCAGCCTGAAGAGCTTTTGGCTTGCCAGGAGGAGGTTTGCTTCTGATGCTGTCAAAGCTACTGGTCGATGGGGTCTTGTTGTGCTGGAGTGTTTGAGCAGATACCTTACTCTTCAGTCCAACTTGTGATGAATTTGACGAGCTGGGTGGGGCCAGTGAATCCTGCAATGAATTGGCCAAAGCAGCATTAGATGGAAGTTGATGGTTCCGTTGTGAGCCAGTTTCGACACGAATTACCGCCGGTGGTTGTCTACTTCTCACAATTGGCTCCTTTGCAGGCTTCATCGGTCTCTTTAGGGTATCTTTTGGTCTTCCGATTTGGCTCGCGGTTCCCGGACGCGAAATTGTTGGCGGCGGAACAGGAGCTGCTGCATCGCCCATATCCACATCCTTCTCGGATGAAATGGCAGCTGCCGCAATGCCCTCCGCTTCTAGCTGAGCCTTAGTCTTCCTGGGACTGATCCGTGTGGCTCTTGGGACATCGATGCTTGATTTGGCAAGCTTTTCTTGTCTCTCCTGTTCCTTTTGGGCGGCTACCTTCCTCTCCATTTCCGCGGCCTTCTCCTTCTCTTGGCTAAAAACCCTAGCTCGCTCAGCTTCCTTCTCCCTTGCTTTATCGAGTTTAGAAAGCTGCTCGGCCATTAGTTGTGCTTCTCGTGCTTCTTTATCCTTTCTCTTATCCTCTCGATCCGTGTTTGCAGCAGGCTTGCGAATTGGCGACTTTGGAGCAGTAGGTTTGAAAGGGCTATTTATCCGAGAGGCAGGTTGCGCCTCTTTGAAATCCTGCATGTTAAGAGCTGGATACAGTGGTACAGAAGGCAATTTCGGAGTTCTAAGAGCATCTTCAAACGAAGGACCGGTCGCTTGGATGGTTGGTTTGGACGGAACTGGAGAAAAAGTAGATGTCTTAGCTTCGGCACTGACTGCTGCGCTGCTTGCAAATAGACCTTTGGAGAATTTCAAGATAGATGAAAGCTTGTCTTTCGAAGCTTTCAAAGGACTTTCCCTATAACTCCTTGTCGGTGAAGGAGGAGGCATAGAATTTTCATTCTGAGTTCCCTTGGTTGCAGCTGCAGCGAGATTTGGATTTGAGACGGAAATACCTTTCTTGTGGCCACTGGCAAGGATATCAGTATCCTTAGCTGGCGACCTTGGCACATCCATTGAGGCAGACTTCAAGTGCATGAAAGTGCTCATTCCACCATTTAGACTTTCCACCTCTTTCAATGGCGATTTGATCTCCACTTGATCTGGTTTAGCATCTTGGAAAGTCGAACCGCCAACGGTCTGCTTACCGCTCAGTCCCTCCATAACATCAGTTGAGAAGCTCTTCGGAAGAGTAGGGCGAGGGCTGGCCATGACAGGAGCCGGAGCTGGAATTGTTGGTGGGCCAATCCAGCTATCTTCTTCATCTTCGGGGAAGGCTCCAGGGGCAGTCTTTGGACTTTCCTTTGTCTGAGGGGAAGCAGCTTCTGGACTGTGTGGTGGTAGAAGTGGATACGATGGCTGTTGCGAATTTCCGGTAATGTTAGGAATGGATTTCGATGGACGATGAGCGTTTGATTGGGATCTTCCAAGCATGCTAATCTGAGCCTGTAATCGCTGAGTGGACGTTGTGTTGTGCACTGTAGAATCTTCGACTTGCTTATTTTCGGTTTCCTTAGAGGTCTGCTCTTCCTTGTCGATCTCCATATGGTTGACTGCATCTTCGTCATCCGTGTGCTCTTCGTCCTCAGTTGTTCTGGCCTGGCTATTGCCAAGACTCTTGCCACCTGTGTGTCTGCCATAATAACTCGTCCTGTTGTGGTCCAAATGGCTAGTTCTTGACGTTCGAGCTCCAATGCTCTTTTTTGTCGTCAGAGGTTCGCGAGCAGGCAAAGATGCGAAATTCAAACTGCTCTTTCTTACAATGGGTCGAATTGGGCTCGAGCCCTCAGATGATTGGGACTGCTCATCCTCAAGAACCTCGTCCACCACTTCATCCACGGCTTCAACCATATTCACCTCTGAATTGCGCTTTTGTGGTGATGGCGATGGTTGTGGAATTGGAATTTCACCCACTTTCATTGCCGATGGTTTGGGTGGGGATGTTGGTCGTGCGATTTGACTTTGACCAGGCGAGGCAAATTGTGCAATATTCTGTTTCTTCGGGCTTGGTGTTGATGCTATGAAAGACTGGTCCTCCTTCGCTGACTGAAACGAGGCGTCCGTCATTCTGCGATCATTTGCCTCCGTTGTGACCCCTTCCATGGCATTTTCCTTGTCCTCTAATATCTCGATCTTTGCTGCTTCTGGACTCTGTGGCCTGGAGTGTTGATAATCTAGGATATCATTGACTTCAGTAGCATTGTCCGACTGACTTCCATGGTATCCTGAATCGAAGTAGTTCGTGTGCTGGGCTCGCTGGTGCTGCACAATTGGTGACTCGGAAGGGGCCTCGGGCTTGTCTTCTGCAACCTTGAACGTAGACACTGGTCGCTCGAAATGCTGCTGTCGGAATGGGGATGGATTTCCTTGTGGCGTCGTAGAGAAGATGTCCGTTAGTGGCTATGAGTAATTAACAAAATGCAATCATCCTCGATTATTGAATATTCACTTACAACGCGTTCTTCAAGAGGATTGCGCTTTCGAGCTGTTCTAGGTGTCTTTCCACGTAATTTTCCTGGCGTCTTAAACATCTCGGCCACATTGCTAAAAGTCCCCGGTCAGCATAATTTGCGCCAATCTTCCTGGGCTCCCTTACAATTGGTTGTTGCTAAAGACCTCGGCCATATGCTCATTCAACCAATCCATATCATTTCGCGCCGAGAAAGTAAACTCTTCGACTTCTTCATCTGCGAACTGCAGAACTGCAGCGCGCTCTTCGGACAGCCATGAAGAGGAGCCAACCTGAAGTTGCGATTTTGCCCTTGATGCGGCCATGATTCGCAATCAAAACAATGCGCGTAAATAGAAGAGACGACAATATAGACACGTGGGAAGTTTAAATTTGAGTAGGGTATTAATAAAGCATATCTAGGACACGTTCCTGAGCTTCCGAAATGTTGAGATGGGCGATTGGTGATGTTGTCGTTGTTGTCGCAGGGCGTCGAGGTCGGTGGTGATGTAGAGGGTTGTCGCTTCTTGCTTTGTTTATCCAAGTGGACCTCCCGTCCAGGTCGCACTAGCGTCCGCTCGACGTTCACGCAAGCACGTGACTACGCAACTACCGGCATGTAAATTCTAGCCTCAGGTATATATCACGTGCTCGGAGTTTACAGCTACGAACGGACTTGGTAGTAATTGCATAAGTAGAGTAGTTGGCCCAGAGTAGAAAATTAAGCCGTTTTACACCTGAAAATCACAGGCATCCCTACCCTTCAATCGTCATTCGCATAATTGTTTATGTTTGAACGGGCATGGCTCTCGATATTGCATATTGGCAATATTATAAACAAATATTTTTCTCGGATTTTTCATTTTCATAGCTGACTGATTGAATTTGATTGGTTATACGCTTTATTTCTGTATATTTCATTTCTCGTTCATTGAAGAGTTTTCTCTTTGGAGAGAATATATTCCAAAATTATATTACCAAATCCAGCATATCTAAAAGTCTACAGATGATGCGCTGTCCTTGAGCATCCGCCCTCCCGACTTGCAAAAGTATGGGAAATCATTGTCCAGAGGCACTCACACTTAAGAATAGATATTATTTCAATATGCTACTGAAAGCAGCTTTTTTCTGAAAGGTTTTCTCGAGAGGTACTCCACGTCCAGATTTGTTGACGCAAACGGGTTCATCAATGATATCGCTGCCATTTTTGGATCTTTCTGGTATGGGAGAAGACGGCTTATAGGCATATATGTCGTAACTCATTCTGAAGTATACTGCAGATGGATGGGCTGTCTTTCGACTTTTACTGGAAATTGCCAAATGAGATAATGTGCCTTACTTGATTGCGATGGAGCCAGAGCTTGTTTACAGTCCTCTGGAGGATGAAACAAAGTTTTCTGCAAGAGATTTTCTAAGGACTAGTGAACGATCTTGCAGGACTGCAAGGTATGCTCTAAGTCGATCTTTTATAATGGCAAGGTCTACGTCTATATAGTAACAAGATGAGCTACAGAGCTCTTGAGTTTGCAGTGATCATGTCTACGAGTCCTATAGTCTTGTGTTCCTACCAAAATAGTCTACAACCTATATCTATTGTTTAATTTAACCAAAAGGACCCAGCTAGTGTCTTTTATCAGAAGATGTGACTTTCGACAAAAACGAAATGCCTCTAGAAATAAAAAAGCAATTATGTTGTTAGAATATCTCGTCGCTAATAGAGAAATGAGAGAAGCCTTAGGAGATTAGACCTGTAGTTATAGCAAAGTCGAAATGGTCATTAGTTGGAACACTTAATGGTTGTGTTTGGCCTGCAAGCTTTGGAACGCTAGCACCACTCTGGCTAGAAATCTTCTACACCCTATGCCAGCTCAATCTTGACCAGGCTCTATGATATGCTCGTGATATCTATCTGAGAAGTTCTTGACATCGGAGGAAGTTAGGGGATATCAGCGCGTGTTAGATGTACTTGCTATATGATAGAATTAAAACTCTTTCCTAAGCTCTAAAAAGGAACTATTGCTGGCACTATCGAGACTAAAGTATATTATAGTTCTATGACTCGTATAATTTACATTGTGTACCCTCTCCGAGTCTCTGTTGGGGAACTGTTTAGACTTGAGCCCGTTTATTTATATTTTTCGCTGACTTAGATCATTGTATAACTTCTATTAGTTGTATAGATAGTTTTAGAAATTATTATTATAGAAAACATCACTTGGATCATAATGTACCACAGCACTAAGGTACCTAGGTAGCATCGGAATAGTTAGTCGCGTTGTGCGGTCCTACCGTTCTAACCCGCTCCAAATGCTTAAGCAAGAGTAAATACGCTACATTGTTAGTATCAATATGTTCTTCCTTATCTAAAGCACACCATCAGAATAATTTAATCCTGTATCGAGAAGTAAATTTTCGATAATAGTGTTGAACACGCATCTTCACTTCACACTACATGCCTGAAATATATATAAAATATATTATGCCATTGGTACACAAAACTTTCTGGATTTTCTCTAGATGAGCTTTCGAATTGCGGTGTCGCTCGAACTTTGTCTTGGTGTTGAGAGTTATATTATATGCGCCTTCAAACGAGGTTCGTGTTTCTGATATTGAGTTTGAAGTCTCGTACAGTTCATCCCCTAATGGAAACCTCTTCTATCACCGGAAAGAGACAAGTTGCAAGTCGTTTAAGATTCTCATCACTCAGTCTTCATCCCATCTGCATCTCGTATCCCCTCTCCACTGGACCCCCCAAACCTCCACGCAAATGCCAAAAAGCATACCAAATGAACCCCCAAGTGTAACCACGCCTCTCCCATCTCCCCACCTAGTAATCTTCCTGCAGCCCTACAAATAGGTGCGACATGATACACTGCCAGTGCGCCTGCAACCCGTCTCTCTAGCCGCACATCCTTTACTGGACCGAGGAGCGGTGAGAAAGGCAGAGCTATGAGACATGAGGAGAAGAGCAGTGTAGCGTACTGGCGGATCACAGCATGAGTTGCGTTGGTAGAGGATAGGGTGCCAAGCTGGTCTGACGGGTTGAGCATGAAATTGAGACTTGCGGGGATCTCGATGAGGATGTGCAAGGTGAAGGGATCTAATAGCATTGTGAAACTCATTTTGAAGATTGAGCCGAGAACCGAAAAGGCCACTAAGAATATTCGAAAGATCAAGGGATTCCAGATTCTTCGAGTGGTTTAAGTCATACAATTGGATGGTGAGTATGAAATCGATGAGATAAAGTTGAACTGCTCTTTTCAATAATGGATATCGTCTGATATTTCTCTTTGAGTACACAGTATTTGGAGGAGTCGTGCACCGTTGGCGTCAGGTACGTACATCAGGTATTTGCATAGAAGTTACATTTCTAGAACGTAAGAATGATGCGTGCCACCAACTTGCACACCAGCAATTAGCTTTTGCTGCTAAAGGCGCCTATGTGCGGGTCGACCCGAGCTCCCGACACTTCTCCTGCACAATCGTGACTATCAAGCCCATCGTGTACAAATATCATAAAGGAGACACAATTAAATGTGCTGCACGAGTATCATCAATTATGGATTCCATTTTCGGTCTGATTTCAACTGATCGAAGACCGACTACTCGAGCTGAAAAACATTGATATTAACGTTGTCGTCTCGATGAGGAGTAAGGCCAGAGGTCATAGTCGTGCTCTGAGAATTGCTAATATATGCTCTACTTTAGTCTTCATGTCTAATTTTCATATACAAAGTCATATTTCATAAACCCGCTGATCTTCTTCCAGGTGCTTTGGACTCAGGTTCCAACCGTAGACATGAGTTCTCAACTCCAGCGGAAAGAAAGATAGAAAGAAAGAAAGAAGGCAAGAGATTATCCTATATATACCTCGTGGACATCATTATCGGCGACCAGTTATCAGAATTAAATAAGACTGTCCTCGGCCGTCAAGAAGATGTTATTAACAAGTCGCACCAAGGTCTTGTAGATGGGCAATTCAGGAGCTTTTGCGCAACCTGCTGGAGATCCTAGACCTGGAACCAGTGCGAGTACCTAGGTCTACTTGACTGAATTCGTCGACGGAACACACACACCGATAAGATCACCCATGTTAATGCTACAGATCTGGCCAGTGGGTGTCAGAACTCTTTTTCCGGTAGATGTGATTGCCATGGTGCTGCGGCAGATTATGCAGGGGCATACCCAGAGGGGACTTATCAAGTCGCGCAAAGCTTATATGGGATGTCAATTAAGAAATTCATGGTACGGCACAAGGTGCTCTGCTATGAGTTTCGGCAAAGGAAGGTTGATTTATCCTACGGTTTACCGCTACATTGACAAGTATGATGAGATCTTGTTAAGGCACACGCATTTGTATGCAATAATCAATCAGAGATAATTTTGCTGTCTATTACATGAGAAGAATAAACTTTTGAGTATATTTGACTACTCTATCCTAACGTATCTAAAGATCCTGAAAATTTGAAGACGCACACAAGATATATATGTATATATATTTATCTACCACGCGATGTGCACGGACATGAATGTAAAAATGCTTATCTTAAACTGTATGTCTTTGCTATAAATAACAATATTGAATATCAAATCAAGTGAACTTAAATCCTCCCGTTCTCGTAGCGAAGAACCCCTTCGGATCAACACTAACTTGCGCCTTCTTCAAGCGATCGTACGTCTCATTCCCATAGCTCTGTAGCGGCAACTGATCATACATTGCATCATTCAAGAAGATAGGCGTGTACCCCGCGGTCAACAACTCATCCTCAGTGGTATACTCGGTATGTGAATTTGGCACACCCGCATACGTCGCCTTTGCGTATGCGTCAATAGTCTCGGTGAAGTTGATTGCCATGCTGTGAGCTACATCGTCTGCCAGTTCCGTCAGCCAGGAGATGTCGTATTCCATCCACATACGATCGCCGGCCGCCGGATCGAGGCCGAGCGCGTTGACACCCGCAGAGTTAGAAGCTGAGGCGATGGCTGCTGGCAGGGGTTGGAACGCCATGCTGAAGATGAAGCCGGGGTAGAGGCTGCTATTGTCTAAGATGTATTGTTTCCAGGTGCTGTAATGGTAATTGTAGAGGTCTGTGCCGTTGGTGTTTGGCAGATTGGGAAGTGTAGTTCCCTGTGGTTGTTAGCCATCGTATTTGGGCCATAAATTTAATCAAGAGATAGCTTACGCGAATAAGGTATCTGAGGCCGTAGATGTTCTCATCGTTGTTAGCGAGCAGCTATCGCTCAGATTAGTCGGAATCTCTCAAAATGGGAATTCTCATACCAAATCACTATAAGACTGGGTTTTGGTGGAATCAGTCAGAGTCGTGAGTGCATCGAACTTATCAAAGACGCCATCTGGAGCGGTTTCCCCATTATAGAAGAAAAAGACAGTGAAGATGTTCAAAAGACTGTCAATTAAAACCTCTCCGGTCACGATGATTGCAGCTTTTGGGTCGTTGAAGTTCTCTGTGAAATCCTGAGTAGCATTGATGATTGCCTCTGCATTGGAGCCATCATAAGTTCGAACACCTCCCCAGACCTACGCATGTACTTGATTAGATCTTGACAATGACGCGAAAAACTCATTAGCACTTACAGTGTTTACTGGAACGGTCTTCAAGCTGTATTGAGTGACAATACCTGAGAAATTAGCTAGATATCTTCTTTCACGGATCGCATCTACTCACCATATTGATTTCCACCTCCCTTGAGAGCAAAAAATGTCTCAGGATCACTAGTCTCATTGATGTTGACTATGCTTGCATCCGCGAGAACAACCTCGTAGTTAGTAACAAGATCACAAGCCAAGCCATACTCAGCACTGAGGAAACTAAGTCCTCCGCCAAGGAGATACCCTCCAACGCCAACATCACCTGCCAGCTGTGAGCATGTCGTTGATAAAAAGCATGGGATATATATACCGATGCGTCCTCCAACAACACTAACATTATAAGGTGCCAAAGCAGAGCCCACTTCGCCCCATCGAGCTCCAGGGCCAATATAAGCAGTACTCAGATCCTCCGAAATGGTCGTGTTGGCCAGGTTGGGTCGTGTAGCGATCAACACCCCTCCATCTACGCTAGAGTATCCGACATTGGGATTGTGGCCACCGCTCTTCACAGCAAAGTTGACATCTGGGTATTCAAGTAGGATGGAAACAATGTCTGACACATCTTGAGCTGATGACGGGAATACCACACAAGCTGGTGTATTGTCTGCATTGGCTGCTGACCAGTAGTGGTCTTTTGCTGTAACATAGTCGCTATTGAGGAGGTCTAGTGGGTAGCTCTGAGTCTCGATGGACGTATTTGACAAAGCTGTACAAGCTAGGCTGGCATTGGTAGAAATTGAGACTGTAGTATTATCTCTTTCAACGAGGAAGTCGGTTGGTGTATCTGCTGCTGCAAAGGGCAAAAAAGTAAAAGCGATACTGATTGCACCGCTTACAAGAGTAGAAACCATGCTTCGAAGGTAAATGTTCTAGATGCTGGTATGAATGAAGGAAAATCAGTATGTCAAGATACCGATGCAGGTATAGATGAGATATGATGAGTATCAAATATACAACATAATTCACAGAGCCAAAGGAGGGACAACGCTCTAAAGGCGTCGACGAAGCTGAATATGTATATGCAAGAAACATGCTTCCCGAAAAGCCGAGCGGACCATACTTCACAGTGCTAGCCTAGGTAGCTTGTGATCATTTATCGAAAGATCTAGTTCTTAAAGGTGTTCACGATGTTCCAGCCAGGGGAGGGACCCCTGCTCACTAGGATATACTATGCAGATTGAAGGGACATGACCGAACATTTTCAGATCTTCCAGTTAACATGAGCAATGACCTCAGTGCAGTCATAGCCAGGATTGGCAGGTTGCGATATCATCTTCTCTTGTCCACCAGACATGCCATTATCCCTTAGACGTCTGGTCAAGTCTTCCACGCACGCGAGGGCAGATGGCGGAGTAGCAGGCGAGATCGTTCCCAGAACATGGCGTCAAATTTAAAGTGCGATCAGCGGATGTGTTAATGAGTGTCAGTGGATTCGATGTTGAAAATTCAAGCTGAAAAGCGACCTAACAAGGATTGCTCCCTCGGCTCAGGAGGATCTCGCCTGTCATCTAACTTGTTTGTTTCCGCATGGTCTTCCCCCATATAAGTAAGCCAATGGTGATTGTGCACCTTTTATGCATGTTCCCACGAGTTTCGGGCGTCTGGTAAGATGAACAGGACGGCCAACGGTATTGGATTCAGGCCCGAGAACTACATGCCAATCGGAAAATGAACCTCCCAGACTAATTTATGCGTTATGGAAACGGATATCACATTCGTTGGGGAAGCTTGCGGCAGGCAGAGAAAAGAAGGCAGGTCAAGTCAAAAGGCGAAGGAAATTCGCTGGGATCTCGAAGTGCCGGGATAACCAAGAAAGGTGATCTGGGCGAAGTTACTTATTTTCTCCAAGCCTTCTTCGGTTGATGAATGCAATCAGAATGAGTTATTCTGGTATAGACATGGAATACAGATATACCGATTGTTCAAGCGAGGGTGAACCCCTGGAAAGCAAAGTATCTTGAAATCTGACGAGGAGGTCGGTTAGAGAGAAGCACGTGAAGCAATGGTCTTGGTACTAGAAATGAGATGGGGCTCATGACCCTTTGAGCTGCATTTCTAGTAGTAGGTGCACCAGTACACCATGTTTCGGTCTTGCTTAGTCAGAATCGCATCGTTGCGCAAACACGTCAAACACACAAACACAATATCCCGATAAAGCTATTTGCGACAAGTCAACAAAACACCCCGCATTACACACAATTCCTGATACAAGATGTCACGCCCTTCAAGTGTCGCGTCATCGCGAAACTTGTCGCTGACAGAGGAGCTCGAGAAGCTTGAGCAGTCTATAACATTGACTCTGCAAGGTATGTCGATGCATGGGTTATGCTGTTGCTATCAAAAACTGATATATGTTTTTGTTTTTTTAGAAATTGACCATAACTTCAGTCGAGCACATAGGATTGTCACTACAAGCATTCTGCCTATTGTTGAACAATACGCTGAACATTCAAAGGCGGTATGGGAAGGATCTAAGGTCAGCATACTTCATCTTGTCGTAGTCACGAAACTGACATAAACAGTTCTGGAAACAATTCTTCGAAGCCAGCGCCAACGTCTCTCTTTCGGGTTACGAGGAGCTTGCTCATGATGATGAGGAGGAAGATACATCTCTATCACAGTCTCAGAGCCACGATCACACGTACGCAACGTCCACTGGCCATAATGAGGAGACAATTACAGACGACCATACGGCATACGAGCACGGCGAAGAGTCCATGTTAGACGAGAATGATATGACTGGAAGTACACCACGAGCACCACGATCTCGCAGTGTGGATGGAAAGCCAAAGTTTGCAGATTACCCATCACCATATGAGGCATTGAAGCGAGAGATGAAGGGTGCAAGCTCGAAGCACACAGAGGAGGAGGACGATGATGATTATGATACACAAATGCTGCCCACAACACCAGGAGCGTCGGGAACACAGCGACTGCCGGATATGTCCATGACACCGCAATCCTCACCCTTTGCGCCAACTTCATATCTCCCCACATCCAACAGGAAGGGCACAGATCCCCTCCTACACCGCGTCCTCGACAGCAACTATCGTGTCCGGGCCACGCCTATGTCCACACGCAAAACCAGAACCCCAGCCAATAAGCCCTCATGGCTTGATTCTGACTCGCCTATGTCTTCACCACCTGTAGCAGCGCCAACACTTCACGCAGATATTTTCAGCTCGCCCATCAGACAACAATACAACTACCCACCAGCACCTCGAACCCCTGGTGTCAGTGTACAAACGCCAGCTAAAGGGAAGAGCAGGGATATCTTTGCAGGGGACCGGTCGCAGGAGAAGAAGATCAAAGATGAGATCACTTGGGAGAGTGACAGTGATGAGGACGATGCGGATGCTTATTACAAGGAGCTAGGAATGAGTCCTCCCAAGACCATTCAGTTCTCGTTGCCGCAGTCGCGGTTATTGCAG
Source organism: Allantophomopsis cytisporea (assembly GCA_024752435.1). Classification (NCBI taxonomy): domain Eukaryota; kingdom Fungi; phylum Ascomycota; class Leotiomycetes; order Phacidiales; family Phacidiaceae; genus Allantophomopsis; species Allantophomopsis cytisporea. The sequence goes on from CP103034.1 coordinate 423,177, forward strand.
ACTCCAGGTATGTTTTGCCTCTCTCGTTTCATTCAAAAAAAAAAAATATACTGATTATAAGCAGCGCGAGAAGCTAGCAAGCGGATTGTGGAGGATCTTCTCCTCACTGCGGGCGCCGGTGCGGATGACACGGATGAGCTAGATAGTCCGAGCATGGTGAAGATGAAGGATGATATTTTAGATGACAGCTTCTAATCGATACCCCAATTGTTTCATGAAATGCTGACCGTTTCTCTGCATATATTTCTCATTTGACTATTGTTATTCTAGTAAGAGTTTAAAAGGCCCAGATGTGTTCGAACTCTTCAACCTTTGAAGCCCAACTTCCTAGGAGAAAACATGACTTCAATCTGTTTTCCTTCCCATTCCCCACATATTATGATTATTCTGGCCTTGCCCAATTAGAGATGATCAAGGGTCTAAGAGATATCTCCGCCGAGCTCTTGCAATACAATTTCCTCCTGTTATCATGTTCTGCCTAACGCCTCGGCATATTCTCCAAGCAAGTCATCACAACCGACCGTTTTGCTTGTGGAATGTCGTCCAGGCCAATCTGATGAGATTGGCAAATCATCGCAGTGCGAAGTACTCCATCCTACCCCTCATCTTCCCGTCATCGACAGCACGCCCAGTCCTTCGATTGTCTGCTGGCGCTTCTCCTTCTTGGCTAGGAAATGTTAGCTTCTTGTCTGCAAAAGAATCAATTAAAGCAGGGGTCAAAAGGCAACTTGGGAAATCTTCTCATCGCCGATGCGAGGCTGGGAAAGATTCCAAGTGCTAATATAGATGCAGGTATGCAATAAAAACAATTCTTGAAAGCAACGCAATGAAAGCTTACCAACCGTGGGACTTGTCGGCGTTGCTCTTGGGATCTGAGGGAGGAAGGGTAGGCGACGTCTTGGGACTCGATTTAGGACTCGATTTGGATTTGAAGACGGATTTGAGTAGAGCTTTGGTTGAGGAGTTGGACTGTGTGGATTGTGTCGACTCGGCCAAAGAGGCTGTTTCTGGGTTTTGAGAGGCTGACATTGTTGGTTGGGTTAAGGTTGAGGTTTGGTTATCGAGCATATGTAATGGTTTGATTGGAGTCGAGTGACTTTGGTATGAAACGGATGGAGATCTTGATCTTGATGTAATGTCGATATTGTTTCGAAGTCAATTAATGTTTGATACTTTTTTATTCCCCTGAGCGGCAGGAATCTCAAGTATATATATATATTTCACACCTTGACTCACGTACAACTGACGTACAATTCTTTGTTATTTCAAAGCAAGCAGCATGATCAAGCTTGACCGTCTCCCAACCAAATGACTCAATCATATCCCTCTAAACACCCATTCCCAAAGAGTCCATCATTGATTACGATGTATCCAATCCCCACATCGCATTCACGTATCTAATCTAATCCATCCCAGATTTACACAAGCAGGTGACTCACCCCTAGCTATTTGGCCTGAAAGCAACGATAGTACCGCTCTATCGGCATCTATCAGCGCTAATCGACACGCCACATGCTCTGCGCAAGGCGTGCAAGGCTACCATAGAACAACCAGTGGCTTCATAAACCCCTCACAATCTCTCCTACCTCGGTGCCTGGTCAACCAAAACGTCAGCACGGCGGAATCTAGCCTTGTCTTATGCTGTAAATTACTCCATCACCACGGAATTGTGCTTTTCAGATGCTGCATTGATGATAAATTGTGGGGAGACGTTATATAAGCAACCTCTATATATTGATCCTACAGGAGGAACGCGATGTACGAATGTCCGCTCTTGACGGCATCGTTTCATTGTTGCCTTGCATGGCGAGAAATCCCTGTCGATGGAACACTGCACACGGTCAACTGACTTCAATGCAATGTACAACTCATTATCAAATGTCGTTTCCAGTTGAGATATCACGGCTCTAGATACAACAAGCGGCGTTGAATCGTCTTGGATGAGTATTGGTACAATTGCATTCAAGCGCTTAGTACATAGCGGGGCTGTGTCCGTGCTTTCAGTATGACTCTTCTCTACTCATACTCCATCTACTCTACTCATTAAAGAAGCTTGTCCGTCTTCTCGGCGTCACATTAAAACTTGATTGGTCAATTAACTCTATTATTAAAGATGTACAAAAGACCCTGTGATTTTTCCGTTTTTTTTTTCAGTCCGGCGCGCCTTCCATGTCTACATAGTTCGACCGAGAGAGCGATGTAGCCCCATACACTTCGTTTTTTGCCCAGTAGCATCACAGCAACTATTGGAGCGTGCTGCCAAGAGATCGGATATATGTATCAACAATTGGATACATTGTCGACAATACTCCATAATAATGGGTTCCCTTGATCTAAGATGAGACATTAAGAGGGATTCTCGTTGCTATCTCGAACGATTTGTAATGCAATGCAGCGAGGATTTGAGTGTGGTTAGTCAGAAGTGATATAGAATGAATGTGTGTTGCCTGAAGATGACGACGCATCCGCCTCAATTGAGTAGAATTTCGTCAACTGACATGAATAGTTCGGGAACTTGAAACTGATGAGGTTGGGACAAATTTATGAGTTGAAGTGATAGGATAGAGAAAGCTTTTGATAGGATGAATATAAAGACAAAAAATTCTAGAAATTTCTAAAATTAATTCATTTTGCAATTACTTCAAATTGATGGAGTTTTCAATCAATATACGCAACGAAATCAAAAGCCACTCAGCTGAAGAAATCGGCTCTATCTCTATCCTATTTACAGTCGAGTATGGAGTATCTCAACATATTTTAATGTCTATCAAGTAGATACGCTATTACAGAGAAAAGACTTTTGGTCATATAGTTCACGTATGTACGTACGTACCACACCCTATAAATTCAGACAGACAAATAGAAAACATCTAATATTTGGAGAACTATATATATCCAATGACGATCCACTTCCTCATACCCAAGAGTACAAGTACGAGTAAGCCCACGCCCACCAAGATCTCACTTCCTCACCATAAGAAAACCAACGACAAGATTTTCATCACAAAATCCCACTGCGTACTCACTTCTCACCCCAATATAATGGAGTCTCAACCTCAAGTCCACTTCCAAACACATACCAAAACTTCACCAAAGTACCAAAGCACTAAAATGATCCCACCCCAACTACTAACGCATTCCAACAGCAAGCCAAATACCATCATGGATATGATATGACACGAAACGAACTGAATGACCCTGACCGACATCGCCATCAATGACTACTAGCCACGAGCCCTATTTGAAATTCAATACATCCATCAAGCACGCTGCTTTCCTTCATCCCGGAATTTCTCGATAGACAGCACGAATCCCTTACCGTGCTTCTTAATTTCAAAGACAGGTCAAACTCCAACATTCAGACACATAATCATCTACAGCGGTCTCAACCTCGAGCTGCGTCGACTGAGATCCGATACAATAATTCCAAATATGCATTCATGCCCATTCATTTCACCCCCGCTTCATCACGCCTTCATTTCACCACATCACGAACATCACAAATCAAATCGAATAATCCGACAATGCAGGCAATTCAGAATTCAAACCAGTATTCATTCGCCCTCCAATCCTACCAATCAACCAACCGACCAACCCAAATCCGATACCGTTCCAGCCCTACTATATACAGAAAGGATATCTACCATCCATACCATCCATACCGTGTCCCCCGTAACAATCCGTACACCCACCCTCCCAGCCACTCATCCTTTCAGCCTCATTCGATATTCCCCAATCCCAATTTAATAAACCCCCATTTCACCCATAATTCTCATCTCACCCCACAGATAACCAAATGAAAAGCAGAAGCAGAAGCAAAAGCAAACCCTCTAAACGCCGCTCCTCTAGAGTCTCAACGCAAATATTCTCTCTTTCCTCAATAGCAGTCCACTATCAGTCTTAGTCTCACTCGAGGTCTTCCCTTTCCCCTTCCTCTCCTTCTCTTCCACATCCCATATCGCACGGCACCGCACCAACATCAAAAAAATAAATCTCCACATTAACTTTATCGACCCAAACAACAATTCCGTCATATCTGTATTTTGTGCAAAGGTGAAAAATAAAATAAAAAGGTCCCGCTCATCCGTCCAAAGGTGTTGTGTTCATAAAAATGAAGCTCAAGAGCAGGAGGCAAGAGGAAGAAGGCTCCGAGTCCGAATGCGAACGGAATCGAGCCTAAGTAAGTCTGAATTTGGCCGTGAATATTTGAAAGGGGTCATCCATCAATCCATTCATCCATCACGCTCGTTAGCAGTCATTCATAAAAGAGTTCTGGGGCCATTCGTAGCCAGTTTCGTTCCAGAACTAGGTTACAGTCAGTCTTTATCCAAATAAAATGCACCCCACACACAAATATCCACAAAAGCCGATATGTTCGTGGAGAACAAGGGAGAACTTACAGTTAGATTAGGATTCATATAAGCCGTTGGATGATTGGCGATATACTCAGTTGTCTCATAGCCCTCCGGATCGCAAGTCACAGTGATCTGGTCGGGATCCTGATACCACCTCACATAATCGATATGCATGACAGTCGGCATGACCACACCCGCCCAATTGATACCCGTCCAAGCATTCGAGATGCCGAGGTTGAGCACCATGCTCATCGGTTCCTCTGGAATAAGGCGTTGGTCGACATTGCCATTTGGACGAATGGATTGGCCGCTGATCATGAACGATTGATCATCACCGACGAACCACGCTAGCTTGCCCTTAGTGGAACCGGGAATGTACTCGAAAGCGTATTTTTGGTAGGCGTTGCCATCATACCATTCATTGTTGAGGAGGGTTGTCGCAGACACGGCCTGTTGAAAAGGCCCGCCACAGTAGCCGTTCATTGACGTCGTGTCGTAATTTGGAATTTGAGTGAACGAGTAGTCCGGGTGCCACCATAAGTCGAACGGGGCCACTTGAAGAGACTGTGTCACTACACCAATGTGATTGATTGGATCTACACTTCCTTCCAGCACATCGATTTCAGGGGCGCCACGGCCAGTTCCGGGGGTGGGGTGATCTTCACCGTGGCAGGTACAGGAGGAAAGCTTCTGTCCTGGGAGATAGTTGAGTCCATCAGATGAGGACTGGTTGGGAGTGATTCCAATGTCGCAGCTGTCGTAGGTATATGGCCATACTCCCTCAGTGGAAGCCTTGTAACCGGGTCGACCAAGGTTTCCTATCTATAATGAGCATCTATTCATTCCAAATCAACTCATAACTTACCCATTGTCCAAACACCTGGCCACAAACCAGGATTTCCTGCTGGTCCAGCAAGGGAGACCGAAACCTCAAAAACACCACCCTTGAAACATATCTGGTTCCAAGAGTTCAACATCCCTGAGCGAAATTGAAGATTGTGGTTGGGAAACTGATCCATGCGCAATTGTAATGTACCCTCGTAAGTCGTTACAGCATCGGGATCATACCTATCATGTTAGCTTATGACTTGTATCGTAGGAAGAAAGACGACTTTACCATTCCAAATCCTGCGTTGCTCCATACCATATATCTGGTGCGGTCCAGAATGGATCATCTCCTGCGTAAAACGTTCGGTTGTTTTCGTTAAACTCATCACTAAAAACTAACTGGAGTTCACTCCCATCAAAGGTGCTCGTTCGAGTATAGGCCGACTTTGGCGTATCTGGATCGATGAGTCCAGCGCGAGTGTTTTGCAAGAGAGGATAATTCACATCATTGACGTGTGCCCAGGCAGGTCCAGTACCTGCTGATACAGCACCTTTATCATCGCTCTCACTTGGAATATAAGGTCTCACAAGACCCGTATATGTGAGAACCGGTAGAAGAATAAAAATGCAGCAAAGTCCAAGGATGAGGATTGTAGCGCCTATCGAATTGATAACATTTCTCTTATCAAAAAAGTCTTGCCATTTAGGCTTGTCGTTTATGTCATCGTCGTCTTTGGGCATGTGATACTGATCATCTTCCTCTATGTCCTCTGGATATAACATGAAGCTCTTCTCCGTACCAAAATACAACCCACCAAGACTGTCATCTGGGTACCATTGCTTCTCCGCCTCGCCTGTCGCATGGGTGTCGAGAAATGGATTTATATCAGGTTGAGTACCAACGGATATGGTCGATGAAGAGCCAAGTGCATACATAGGCCCAGATGTGGAATGTGCTCTAGAATTTGCGTTCAAGAGGGGCAAATTCGGACTCGAATCAGGATAACGTGAATAATCTCTACCCAAGTCCGACAAGGCTTTTGGTGTTCCTGATTGATATCCCGCTGATGGAGGTGATGATGATACTTGTACAGTTGGTACAGGATTTACAGCTACCATCTTCCGCCCAGTCGTTGGTTTCATTTGCAAGTTCCCATAACTTCTCTGACGCGGGAGATCTTGTGATGAAGATGCTCGTGGTGTACCAAATTCATTGCTGTTGTTCGTTTCAACACTTGAAACAGAAGTCGCGGACGAAGAGGTCACTAGCGGCGAAGGTATTGGTGGCACAAAAGATCCCTTTCTTTGCAAGGATGGGAAGCCAGGACTGCTGGGTGTTTGGATTGTAACTGAGGGTTTTTGTGACCGTGATTGTGGAGTCGGGGTCTCTGGAGAATAAGGTAATGAGGTCGTTCGCGGAGGATCTCTCGTAAATACTGCCGTATCTCGTTCAATACCCAGACTCGAAAGCGATCGGCCAGCTTGTTGAGCAAAAGCATCATGAGGTGGTCTTCCTCTCTCCACAGCTCTCGGTGCCTTCTGTAGTGGTGGCATGATTATTCTCTATCTGTCGTGATTATCACAGGAGAAGGGAAATGGGAGATGGGTGCGGCGGATATTGTTTTTCTTGTAAAATCATGAGACACTGTCTCTTATTCAGTCCATGCAATCCAGGTTGTGGTGTAAGACGTTCGCGCGTGGCTGGAATTCGATACGAGATAAGCCGGTATTATTCTCGACCATGCAAGGTATTGACAGGAGGAAAGAAATGACGGAAACGACAGAAGACACGAGATATTGCGGTATCAAGGAAGGAAGTGAGGAAGGCAGAGTGGATATGGGATTTGTGGGATAACGAACGACACAGAATCGAGTGAATTGAGATGTACGTGTGAGAGAGATAATGAGGGAAAGAAAGTGTGAGTGGGAGTGATTTCTGGTGGGATTGAAGTGTGTAGATGTGGAATGTGAGTAGTTTGTGTGCGCGTACAGGGTAAATTGATTGAGAGGGTAAGTGAGTGATTGAGTGATTGAGTGATTGAGTGAGCGAGTGAAAAGTAAAGTGAAGAGTGAGATGAAGATTTGTCGTATGTACCTTGGATACTTCGGGACAAAACGAAGATCGAACGAGGATTGACGAGGTGTAGAGTGAGAAGAGTGAGATGAGTGAGATGAGGGAGATGAGTGAGATGAGTGAGTGTGGTGGGTTAAAGAGAGAGAGTGGTAGTGGTAGATTGTTTGTTACGTCGAGTGACTTTTCTTTCTCTTCTCTTTGCTGGGGTAGTACAGTTACGAGTTTACGAGAGAGGAAGAGCGCGAAGACTTTCCCATGGACGAACGAGACGTGAACCTCGAGACCTTCACTCATCGGACCAAAAGCCACTTTCTCTTAGTTGAGGCCGATACTTCTTTACCTTTTCGCTCGCCCATCCACACACCCACACCAAAACTTAACAAGCCTCACGCCTCACACCTCAGACCCTTCACCATTCACCTCTCACCTCTCACCTCTCACCTCTCACCATTCACCTCTCACCTCTCACACTCCACACTCCACACTGACAGAGAAACGGCAGTACGCGCAATAGCTCTGACAGTGCAAGAAAGGCTGACCAGTCATCGACACTCAATCTATGATAGGCATGGGCAACGACGAAAATCGAAGAGAATCAAGCTTTTACGACAAATGCAGAGCAGAGGTCAATCTGTCACTTCATTCACATCATCTTTATCCTTGGAAACTTTACCGGGTGGAGCAAAGCAGGACCAACAGTGAAAACTGGGGGATATTGAGTGAGTGAGTGAGTGAGTGAGTGAGGAAGTGAGTGAGTGAGTGACATCCAGTGTGATCTCTGTGAAGAGTGGAGACTCGCAAGCAGTGGATCCGATACTTGCCCTTGATTTCATTTGACATATTTATAGGGAAGCATGAGGTCATTTAAATCCCCCCCAAGTAATACACACAGTACTGCGTCCGACAAGGGATAACTAGCGAAGAGCGAATCATTGGCAGAGGCAGTGCACGCAACACGAGAGGACTAGCTAAGGTGAGACTCAAGTAGGTGTACCGTGTACAGTGTACATAATTATGTACAGTGGTGATACGAGGGAAGGATGACAATACTACAGGACCTGGAGGTACTTACCTGCCTGCTCACCTACATTACTATACATGAACGGGGATCATATTAATAAACAATTCGCCGTCGCGCATAGGAACCGTCGGTGGTCCGTAAATATATGTACAATTCCACGGCAACGAGGATACACAGTACACCCCCGTATATGGTACACGAAGAAAGGGAGAGAGAGAGACACAGATGTACGTAGTACACCATAGTACAGAAAAGGATGAAGACTACTGATTCGCCCTCATAATCATATCCTCATACCCTCATACCTTCCATGCCTTCATTTCACCAGAAATGTATTGCGTACGATACAAAAAAGTCGAAAGAAATACCGTTGGCGATCAACGATGCATCAAGACGTTATTTAGTGGAGCAGTAGAGCACCCCCCCCATCCAGCACTGACATTTCTACCCCATCTCGCATGACCAAGTCCATCGAATCCACATCCCCATAACGCGTGTCGCACAGCACAGGCCAAGAAGAGCACCACGCATCTTAAGCTTCTATTCACCTCAATCCCCGCACTCTTTCCTCCCGAAAAGAGAGAGAGAGAGAGAGAGGATGACCTTATAGCATGACCATGTATGCCAATGTAATTGCACGCATATCTGACACGCGGCGTTGAGCTTTGGGATTGGGTATTGGGGATCTGGGGAGGAAGGACAGAATATCACCCTACGATGGGAATACAATGAATGCATATTGCTACTCGACGCCTTTGGTTGGATGCGCATCTCTCTCGCTCTCTACTTAAGGTGCCTAGGTAAATTCAGGTACCTAAAGAAGCTAAGAAAGCTAAGAAAAGTCTCTTACGACGGCTTAGTGATGGCGGAGGATAGAGATACACTCTCTACCTCAAGTCACCATCACCGAGTCCTCAAGTGAAACTAACTGTGTACTTGAGTGGATTGCTTCACCATTTCCCTGGTCGACGAGAGAAAGGGACTTAGTAAGATGGAGAGCAAGTGCCAGGCACGACCGATGATTTTCCACAATACCGAATCCAGGCACGGCAACTCTCAGGGTTGGCATAACCGGTACTGCCGACCACACTCCACCATTTGGGTGCTTGTGCTTGTGCTTGTACTTGTGCTTACTACCAACCGCCTACACCAGAATCAAAAGTAATAAAGTAATTTGTTGAAAACCTTTTCCCACTATCTTTTCTACCTTGGACTGCATGAAAGTCATCTGAATAATCGGATTTTTTTCGTCCTTTATTCAATATTGAGTATTAAAGATCCCCACAATTCTGAATTCTTTATCTAAATTATCTACTCCGTATCCTGCAGCCAATTGCAATGGCCCCATCATTGAAAGAAAGAGAAAAAGATCATGCACCTGACTTCGTGTTCCATAATTTGCCAAGCAAACAAAACCCACAATCATCCAACTTCCACCACAGCAACCAAAAGAACCCTTCCCGTCCAACCTGATCCATCCATGCACATCCAAATGTACATCTATTTACATCCACTCCATGGCTCCATAATCGACACATACATCATACCCCATCGCATCCATCGCATCCATCGCATCGCATCCTTCACAAACCCCAATCCAAATCCAATCCCAAAAATCCCCCCTCATCCGCCAAAGAACCATGAAACCCCCTCTCCCAAGCCAATCTCGACTTCCCCTCAATCCACTCACCTCACCTCACCTCTCCTCCCCCTCATCCACGAAAATGTTCCCACCTGTCTCATCTGCGCATCTCTCGCTGAAACATGCCGATGACCTCGGCGCCTAGCCGGATCGGGTGTTAGGCGGGCGCGAGATTTGCGGGACTTCCGGGACTTGTGCTTGTGAAGTTGCCCTACGCGTAGTTCGCGCTTGGGGGGTGGAGGTGTGGTATGGGCGTTGAGATTTGGATTGTGGACGATGGATGATGGATGGTGGGTTTCTTACTTGGCTTTCTAACGCTTTTGACGTCGTTACTATTTATGTTCTGGTTTCTTGAGGTTGTTTGGAGGTTGGTTTATGGATTCGGTGAAGTGATGGAGTGGTCCGGGTTGAGGGGAGACATGAGAGCGGTGCTTGTGTTGGTGAGGTGAGGTGAGGTGAGGTGAGGTAATGTGATGTGAGATGAGATGGAATTAGATGAGGTGAGTTGTATGTACTCCGTAATGCTTCAGATCATATCAACATACATCAGGTAGGATATCAGACCGCTCTGAGTACAATTTTTTCTATATGTCTACTGTCACCTTCTACCGTCTACTGTTCACCTTACTGTCACATATAATACAGATAACCACGTCCCAACCTCATCTCAACCCCACACTATCCACCGCTTCCCTCAGGCATGCATTCCATTTATATGCAAGGCATGCAAATCTCCCTCAGATTTCACCTTACCTACGTCTCGCGAGATATGAAGGAGGGCGAGGGCTTGGGCGGGAACTCTGATATGAGGAGTTCTAGGCCTTCATATCAAGCGTATCATGCATATCAAGAGGAATTTTGAGGGGATGGTTTTGTGGGGTGGATGGGAATTGTGAGATGGAGTGTTAATACGTACTGCGTGGATGATGACCAGGAGTGTGATGTGACACTGTGAAGGAGACGGTGCGTAGAGTGATAGATATTAATATGTAGAGAGGATCGAAAGGGATAGCTGTGATAGTCGAGATACGTAAATGTATCCACGCGGCTTCTGAGCATCATACTCTGTCTACTTCTTATGTATGTATGTATTTATGTAAATGTGTATTTATATATATACATATAAAAGCCATCTATCCAGCAAATAAGCATACATGCCCAACTCAAAGTCTACAAAAGCAATCAAGCGCACCAATCCCACAATCCCAAAATCATCCTCGCACGCGCCGATGATGAGGTGAAAGAAAGCGAGATAAGGCGGGCACAGAAGCAACAGCATAATCTATCGCAGTAGATATCAACATAAAGTATTCTACCTTGTATCCACCCAACCTTCAAACCGTCAAACCTTCATGCCCTCAACCTCAACGCCCTACAAACGAGCATATCTCCCCAAAAGCAAGAAAGCCAATCCCTCCCGAGACGATCCGAACCAGCCCGCCCGCCATGCGCAATAGATTGCGGATGGCGGATGGCGGATTCGCAGGCATGCAATCTGAACCGCGTGCCTTGGCGGGCGACCCCCACCCACCAAAGGGCGGGGCAAGGTTTCGAGCGGCGAGGGAGATGACGCAGGCCAGGCTGGTTTCGGCTGTGTTTTGACAGTGGGAGTGTGAACACCTATGACTGTATGTAGACTTGTTGAGCGAGCATGATCTTTTGTGGAGTAGAGAGCTCCTTTGTGCAGATGCTCCGTCTGCGGTAACATTTGGTTTTCTTTTTATGTATTTGAGTCTTGCTATGCTGATGCGCTGCGCTTGATTCCCGGTTCTCGATACACCGTGTTGCTACTCGTACATGCCCTATGCTCCCGATATGCGCCCCGCCCTGCAAGATTCCCGCCATGTCCTTCAGTGTGAAATTGTTCATCAAATGTCTGGTTTCGTTTCTGCAGCGCAAACATGAGCTGAGTTCTATCCGCCCTCCATCCCGTGAATTCGTCCATTCATGACTATCATACACCCATCATTACATCCTCACATAATCCCTTAGTCTTTCTTCTCCACCTTGACATCCTCAGTCTTGGCCTCGGACTTCATACTCCCCGCCGTCTCCTTCGCCTTTTCATCCAGCGCAGTCTTCTCCTCACTCTTCTCCTTCTTAGCTTTCAAATCATTCTCAACCTGCCAAATCGCCCTCTCAATCTCGATTTCCAGCTCGGGAATAGCCAGTGCCTCGGCGATCAACTTTCCATTCCGCTGCTGCAAAACCATAGACTCTGCAGGGGTGGTAGCAGAGCCGTCACCAGGCGGAGAAGGGATGGTTGGGCTGGCAATGACCGTGTTGGAAGTTTTTGCGTCACGGAGGCCGGTGGTGTAGAGGGTGTCGAGAATGGAGGAGGGGGTTTTCTTGAGGAGATTTTTGTCAATGAGGAACTCGATGTGTTTGGAGCCGGACCAGGCACGCCAGTGCGACCAGGCGCGGTAGACGAGGTAGAAGAAGGGAAGGTTGGGGACACTGTGGGGAGTCAGTGAATTATTCCAAGAGAAGTAGCTATGGGGTAGTTGATGCTTACATGGGCACGATTGCGAAGGGCGCTGATATCGGCATGCCGATTATCGAGTAGATCATGAGCTTCTTGTGCAGAGCCTGTCTCTCGGTGCCCAATTGCTTCAGTAAGGGAATTACCTTCTCTGACGGTATTATGGCTTCTGGATACGCCACTTCTACCACCTCCTTCCCTGACAATTCTTCGTCTTCTCTCCGCGCTGATAGCGGTGGTACCGATTTTAACCCCCATTCTGCAAACGATATCCTCATGAGCGCTTTATTCCCATAATCAACGACTTTTTTCTGCCATCCTGACTCCTTCTTTTCCCAGCCGGCCCATAATGCAGCCGCTTTGTGCGTAGCTTTATCGAGGTAGGTGGTTTGTGCCGAGGTGACATTGTTCAGTCTCTTGCAGTAGATAAGGGTGCGACGCGTCGATATAGGCAGTAGATAGAGACGCATCTTATGCAAAACAGAAAATGCCACGGCGGGTCTCTTCGTGCAGGTGAATGGCAGGGTTGAGGGTGTGAATGAAACTGTCTGGATTTATTTTTCGCAGGCGAACCCAGGGTATTGAGGGGTGTTTTAGACAGGTGAAGCGAGAAGTTCGAGACTCTATTAGAGGCAGACGCTGATCAAATGTAATCAATCTCAGATTGGAAATGAGAAAGCCGCTGATTTACAATGCAGTGAATGGAAATAAAGTACAATTGAATTGAGGGTATTGATGGGGATGTGTGTGTGCAGAGAGGAAGTCCAAGAGGGAAGACTGAGATAGGCAATTTCGACGCTGGATTAGATTTGAGGAGGATGATGATGATGATGATGATGATGATGGTGGTGGTGGTGATGGTGGGCGGTGATGGTGATTTTGAAGTGTGCAGTAACAAGCGAAGAGCTATGCGCAACAAATGGTGTAGCGATGACGCACATTGGTCGAGTACGTACCTACGAGAGTAAGGTACTTGACTTGTGTATGATATGGACGGTGTAAGGTAAGGTAGAGCAGGAAGTTGGTGAGGCTCAGGCAAGCTCATGCTCATGCTCATGCTCATGCTCATGCTCATGCTCCACTACCTTGGTTGATCGACCTTGGCTACTGCAACCATTTTGCACATCTTCCCTGCAATTTACTCCCTGTAATCTCTACAAGTCGCGCGTAGCAAGCAAAATCAAGCCACCACCACCACCACCACCACCGCTCATCGCCCATCCGCCCATCATCTACTACTGTGTACATGCAAACTCGTGGCTTTCCAGCCCACCACATCAGCGCACCAGCCTCTTTTGATTCTGACAATATCCTACCTAATCTCATTCTCAGCCATACCCAAACGTCCCACCCGCCGACTCATGCTGTTCTGCAAACTTCGAAATCCGCGCGTGCACTTCTTCTTCTCCATCTCGACCCTCTCAGCGAATATCGTATTGATTTGAAGCGGGCATTGGCCTGTAGTGAATCCTAGATTCCCCTCCAAAATCCATCAGATCTCCCCCCTTCTCCGCATATTCCGACTGAATTGCGAGCTTTGATCGAATCTGTGGCGCGTGTGTGTTCGATCCGCCTTGCTTGGGACTACTACTACTACTACTACTACTACTACTACTACTACTACTACTCCTCATACTACCTTACTTTATCCGTTGTTCATAGAACTTACACCAACTACCTTACCTCACTACGTCGTTGACTTCTTTCCCTCCTGCGGAGTACGTCCGGAGAACGAAGGATCAAATACGTACGCAGTAGTGGCAGCGCCCCCGACGGGCTCCAGGGAAGGTGCCGGCAAAGCATATCGTGCCAGTCTCGTGCCGAGAGCTTTAGACGCATCACTTACTCTGCCTATCCCCGTCACTAAGGCATCTGGTTCAAGATGCCTCCGCAAACACCGACAGACGACATCCAAGATTTTCCGAACTATGTCAATACTTCACCGACGACCGTTGCTTCTTCTCACTACACCAATGCCTCTCACTCATCTGAGGCTGGCATAATGAGGGACAACAGATATACTCCGCCATCAACCGGTCGTGCTCACTCACATTCCTATTCCCTCTCCTCACATCAGACACAAGCTTCACGGAGTACACGGGCAGACAATCGGGCTGCCCAGAGAGCCGTGAGGACATTGCCATGTGAATAACCTCCAATCTTGAATCCGCATACAGATCTTCATATCTAACATCTCATAGCATGGATCGACTCTTACGAAGAAGGGGATGAAACGCACGCACATACCCTTCCAAACGCAAGACACATAGTTGCGCCTCCACGCGCGCAGCCCCCACAGCATCTCTTTCAGCCGCCCGGCTCGTCACAATCGGAAGCAAGGAGATCGCAAGATGGCTGGGTTGATGAGGATGAAGACGCCGGTATGGAACGTATTCCTGAACGCGGCATTTTCGGAGGAAAGAAGGAACCTAGGAGAGGAACGAAGTGGGATCACGTTCGAGACCGCGAGCCAGTGATTATGGGAATGGGTCCGGAGCCAGTTTCCTCATCGTGGAGAACTTTTTTGAAGGCGTCGATGTACGGGCCTTCGAGCAAGGAAGAGTTGGAGAAGGTTGACGAGAGTTTTCTGGACAGTCTGACGCCAGGATATAAAGAGCCCTGGCGGGGAGATCTTGAGGGTGGAGAAGGCGACAATAGTTTCGCTATGTTGCTACATAGTCCTAAGCAGCGCAGGAAGTGGTACAAACAAGTCCAGGTATGTCTTTTATCAACGAGTTATGGAAGAATACCCCAATTGACAATTATAGCACACAATGCTTATGCACCCCCTCGTTCCTCTTGTACTCCGCCTCGTTATCCTCATCACTTCCCTCACTGCTCTTTCACTCGCTGCCTCAATCTATCATCTCTCACACTCACGCGGCAACCAATTCCCCGAAGAGCCCAGCACGGTCATGGCCATTGTCGTCGATGTTATTGCAGTTCCCTACCTTTGCTACGTCACGTGGGACGAATATACTGGCAAACCTCTCGGTTTACGCTCACCAAAGGCCAAAATCCGTCTTGTCCTCCTCGATCTTTTCTTTATTATTTTCGAATCAGCAAATAGTGCCCTCTCCTTTGAGGCTCTGACGGATCCCACAGGTTCTTGCCAGGACGGAGATAATGGCATGAGTCCGACGGTCTGTGCCCGGGAGAAGGGCCTTTGTGGTGTCTTGCTTATTGCTCTCCTCGCTTGGGGTCTTACGTTCTCCGTCAGTATATTCAGACTCGTCGAGCGTGTTGGAGGTCGTGAGGAGGACGATTAATAATACAGTTGTTTTTGGGAGTCTTTCTTTCGGTGGCTTTCATCCGGTCTGGGTTCTGCTTTCTTCTTGCATAGCATGGCGTTGGGGATCCATAAGATAATATTCCCCAAGGGATGATTTGCATAAGATTTTTGCGCGGAAATAGTGCGGTGTCTGGGTCAACAAGCATGCCAGGTCGGCGTTTTATTTTGTTTTCCCTTTTGTTCTGTTTGAGTTGTTGGTAGATTTGTATATAGAAACGTAAAAAGCTAAGGCAACGGCCATACACACACGAATCTCAGGCTCCTGTTCTTCACCCCCTTTTCCCACCTGTCTCATCTGCTGTCCCGCAACCGTTCTTCCATCGTGTCTTCCATCCGCTCCACTGCCTGCGATTCATAATCCCCCACGTCAAACATCCAAAACAGGCCCCACCTCCCCATAAACCGGATCGCGCGCAAACCACGCCAACTTCGAGATCCCCGCTATCTTCTCCTCTTCACCCGCTCGCCCATAGCACATATCCCAACTGCACCCCGTCGGATACGACCCTACCATCTCAAAGTCCCCACCGACATCCTCCTGCAGCTGATGCCCCACGCCCGCCGGCACGATCAGCACATCGCCCGCCTTGACGCGGGGCGAGTGATGCGCGGGGTTTGACGGGTGACCGAAGCCTGCGCCTTCGATTAGAACGTGACATATGTACAACAAAGTACCTCGACTTAGAGCAGGATACATATACTCAAAGCAGAGAAAGGGCCGCTTACATAGAACGGCTTCGCCTCGTGCTACGCATAGTACCTCGTGCGTCGTGCTATGGAAATGCGTCGTCGAATACATCGTGTATCGCCATTGCGGCTCGACGACGCCTGTGCTCCGTAGATGACTCTCGATTTGGCTTGCGCTGTAGTTTGGCAGGCTGTTGTGGTAGATCAGGAGGGGTCTTTGAACTAGGCTTGTGTTGGGGATTAGACCGTGGGCTGCTATTCTTTGCTTTGTTATGCGAAGGTTGGAGAGGGGTGTCGGTGTTGGCATTGGCATTGGTCTAGGTGGAGAGCTTTATGGGGTATTGGGGATTGATAGTGTTTGGTTTGGAATTTCTATGGAAGTGCATATGGAGTAGTAGGAAATGGACTTGTTTGATATTTGATTTTGTGTTGTGGAGGGATATCTTGAATTCCTTGGTGATGTGATGCGTGATCTACTGCGTAGATGGAAACTCTGTTTGCTTCGATTAATCGACGTCATGATGTTATTGGGTTTATCATTGAGATAATGGACCCTTGCATTCTTGTATGCACGTTTTTCCACCTTTTCCTGGGAAATCACGAAATCACCACCACTTATTGTTTCATTCTTTGACAATAAAAAGGGAATATATTAATATCTCATTCAATTTGAATGCAACAATTTCCAGAGTTCTCAGCCAAATTGTTCATCGTCACACATTGAAATTACCTCTCCGAATGCGCACGTATTAGGTGAATAAAACAAGGGTCCAGTGGCACCACGAGACACTAAAATCGCCTGACAGGGATGAAAACACCCCGATACCCGCTATTTCTCGGATAAGAACGATAGGAATGCAGCGTACCGAGTGACGACGAGTCCCATCGACAACTCACAAGTGACCTGACTCGATCGACACTCTGTGTGTATGACTCTTTCTTTCAACTGAAGATTCTACAAACCAACTTACCACTGAACACTTGACAACGACCACTTGCGACTTCGCAACCTAATATTCTTTTACGACTGAGCAGCAGTATTCGACAGTCAAATCACTACATTCATAAGCGTCATTGACCATCTTCAACCAACATTATTTATACATTAATCAAGGCGCCCGGTACCCTTATTGATGACACGCGAGCTCCCCAGATCCTTACAAAGCGACCACAAACCCCAAATCTTGTTCCGAGTTCATAAGCCTGGGTGCGATGCTGGTGTAGCGTTACGAGGAGCAGTTCGAACTGCACAATGCCCATATCTTTGAATGGTTTGGAGGAGGAGGGGGGTACCACACCGCCAGAAAGAGGCGCCCGTCTACCAACTTCTTACAACAATATGAAATTTCGAAGGCAAGACTCCGAGGGCAGTATTCGGACAGAATTTTGCGATGGACCACTTCCAGTAAATGCTCAAAGAATCGACGGTCATGCATCGTTCGAGACCGCTTGGACGGATCGACCTTTGGGGATGGATCGTGCGGATCATATCCGTCGGCTGAAACAGGAGCAGAGTTCTTTGTGGCCGCAGAATATAGATCAGGAGGGAAATTTGGAAGTCCACAAACGTGTTGTGCCGGGAATGACATATCGAGATATTATTGACAATATGGGGGTTTCGGGGACTCCTGTGTCGAGAGGAGTGACTCCTTTCAACCAGATCGAAAGAGACGATCGGGAGTCGGTTCTCAGTCACTCTGAGGCAGGATTGGAAATTGAGAGACCGAGATCTGCACTTCACTCTGGTGATTTTACAGAGCAACAAACTACAAAAAGCGGACGGAGTAGTGCACAGTCTACCCGGTTACTTAATATCGGTCATAATCCTACGTCGTCGCCGTGGGCCTCGACCTCGCCACCTCGTCAATTCACTGACATTCCGCACGGCCACCGTGACACCCCTTATTCGTCTTCTCCGTATAGTACGCCACACAGATCTCGAGCCCCATCACTATCGTCCTCCTATTCGTCAAGCTTTGCCCTAAAGCCTCCGACAAGTCCTCTCGTGCATTCAGAAGTCAATGATGATCTTGACTTTTCTACAAGAGATCCTATTGATATTGGGTACGGATTTCCGAGTAATCCGAGACGACATACGTTGAACGTTTCACGCTCTCTGCAATCAACCCCTGCGTTGCCAACAAGTGCTAACTATAGTCGGCCACTGCCACATCTCAGACGCGATGGTTCGTTCCCATGTCAGGCACATCAACCGCTGAGATCTTTTACGTCACACCATAGTTTTCATCATGGAAGTACTCCCCACACATCTGGCAGTATACGAAGGAGACCTTCAATTTCCGACTCTTCTCCTTTACAGCATGCGTCTATGGTTGGGTCATACGAAGAAAGCATATTAAGGGGACGAATGTCAACCACGCCATCAAAACCTCTTGATTTTGTCGCGCAGATCGGTGTTCTTGGTTTAGGGGATTGTAGCGCTAGCCTCCGATGTCCAGCTCATGTGGTTGTTCCATTTCCCGCAGTTTTTTATAGCTATGGCACTACCAGTCATAGCCGTTCTGGAAAAGCCGAAGATGGCCCAAGTCCATACGTAGGACAGATTGATTTGGAGAACGGTCTCTCGAAGCCAGAGAAGAAGGAGACAAGGCAAAGACATACCCATGCCACAGATCCAAAGAATACCGATGACGTGGATACAACCCTGACGGAGAACAAAACCGTCTCTAAATACCCGAGATCAAAGAAAATACACAAATGTAAAAGGCCAGGACTATTCAAAGCACCTCCCGGCGGAAGTTATCGTATACCAGAGAAGGGACAGATCCAGATCATTATCAAAAATCCAAACAAGACCGCTGTAAAATTGTTCCTTATTCCTTATGATCTCGCAGGCATGGAGCCCGGCACGAAAACCTTCATTCGCCAACGAAGCTACTCAGCAGGCCCAATAATCGACATGGGCACCTCCATACCTATCACCCCCGAACGCCCAATTCTCCGCTACCTCATCCATCTCCATATCTGCAGCCCGTCTCGCGGCCGCTTCTTCCTCTACAAAAGTATCCGCGTCGTCTTTGCTAATCGCGTCCCTGACGGCAAGGAAAAGCTACGCAACGAAGTCCAGCATCCCGAGCCGCGCTACAGCGCCTACAAGCCCACACGCGAAAACCCAACTACTGGAAGCCTCGCTGGCGCGAATCTAGCGGCTGAAAAGGCCTTTCGGAGACGTAGTTCGGGATTTCCGCTTAGTTCGGCTTCTGCTGAGGCAAATAAGATTTTCGATGCGGCTGAGAAGATAGGTTATGGGGGGATGCGGAGTCTCACGCCTGTGGAGCCTATTCCTTTCGATATATTCCGCAGGTGGAATTCGTCCGGAGAGCAAAATGGGAGAAATGGTGCTGCAGAATCTGGAGACTCGGATGGAAGGAGGGATGACGATAATCGGGCTACCGAGGGTGCTAGCTGGAACAGAGAGGTATACGATAAGATAAATATTGGAGAAGCTGGATATGGTGCCCCTTTTTCGAATGGTCGGCGTGCTGAGGAGGGTCTGCTGGCCAGACGATTGAAGGGTCTCGACGTTGGAAACCTTTCTGGTGAGGAGTAGATGTGATGCATCCGACGGGAGTTGTGGGTTGAGAACCGAGTATGAAATTGGATTGGGAGGGGTGTTGGAACTGTATTTAGCATGGGACTCAGGGACTACACGATGTGTATATGGTAAATTGTGATTGCGGCATTGCTGGTGTTAGATGGTATTTCGGATTGAGCTGGTTTTGTTTCGGGGTCTTTGAGCAAGCAAGCAATGTAAGCAACCGAAGTGTATAGGGCGTGAGATTTTTATAGCTTGCAATATCGCTACTTTCGAAATTCTTTGCTACAATTTGGTCACTGATGTGAAGTGACTTCGATACGCAATAGACGCCGCATTGAATCAGAAGGTTCACTTGACTGGTTTTCTCAATAACAACTCTAATACCCCCATGTCTGTCAGAAAGTTTCAAAAGCACTCGATTGTTGTAGTAATATAGGAACTGAGGAAGATGACATTGAGGGGAAATGGAATGAGCTCATCTTTGCAGCCAGTCAATGTGACTCGCAAAAAAGACCCATTGGGCAGGCGGGTGTATTTGTTCGGACAGTGTATTTTGTTTATTCTATTATCTAATATTTGTAACTATTCATGGATGTTAACGTGATCAACGCTATTTTTCCTATTTGGTATTTGAAATCATTTGTAAAAAAGTGAATTGGTGATAAGAAAACATACGAATTGATAGAAGATATTGTCTTCTCAGTATCCCTGTATCTGAACTCAGAATCCAAATCGTCCCATCTCTAGCCCTACAAATCTGCCATGATATGCAGCGTTGCTTCACCAGCTTTCCAAATCCCACCGCCTTGCCAGCAACTTTCCAAGCAAAATCAGCGAAATTTCACATTACCATGAACCTAATGTTGTTGAAATGCTGTTTAGTCAGCGCGGTGTGCTGATGCTTGCTGATGCTTGCTGACTACATTCCTTACGCAGCCTTACACATTGCAAGGCCCACTGATCTCGCATCGCAAATCGCTCTGCGTGCGACCTCGCTTGTATTTGTCTCTAACCCTTGTCCTCCTCTTAAGTACGCTTAGAGATAGATCACTCCGCTTTACGTATCCTAGTATCCTACTCACGCACTTCGTATAGTACAAAAAGGTACCGGGGCCCTGGCTTCTCATGCACTTACTCACCGCGACGCGCTCTCTGTCAGCGGGCCTCGAAGCACAGCGACGACTTTGAGACTTGCTTATCAAGGCTTTGTTTATGTATCGTGATATGCTTCACGGAATAGCAATAAGTGCCAAGAATGAAGAGAGAAAAGGGCGGAATATTGCAGATGGATTAGGTTGGATTATGCTTGGATCTGTCATGGCTTCTGTCATCGTGAGGTTATGGATGATGAATGGAGAGAGACGGCACGCCCAAAGAAGAGCGAGGGAAACAGTATAAGAAGGTCCTAGATTTCGCAGTTTCCAGAGTTCTGCTGCAGTATCAATAGCTTCAACTTCAAGAACAAGACCATCTGAACTTTTCTCTGGACTTTACACTTATCTTTGAAAATACGTACTCAATTCAAATTTCATCATAATGAGGGTCTCTACATTTGCTTGGCTCTCCTTTGCAGCCGGAGCGACGGCTAGCAGTGAGTATTTTAGTGAACTGGTGATACTCAAGGAAGAATACTGATATGTGTAAGGTGTTGCCTTCGAGAGACTCGAGAAGAACAACTCAGTCAGTACACGTTTGCACTTGCCACAGCACATCTAACCGAATCTCCAGGTTCTCCTCATCGTCGACCACCAAATCGGCTTGACCGAGTTAGTTCGGGACCAAACTCCCGCTGAGTTCAGGAACAATATCATAGCCCATGCAGCTATTGGCAACGTCTTTAACCTTCCAACCATCATCACCTCTTCCGCAGATACCGGTAACCTTCATCATGAAAGTGCTGCTCTCAGATCTTACTAACACTTCCCAGGACCAAACGGCGCTATTCCAGAGGAGATTCTAGAATTGCACCCTAATGCAACATTCATTCACCGCCAGGGGTGAGTCAAATCGCCCCATTCCAACCCCGTGTCTATGTAGAGCTAACTAACGGGACCAGCGAGGTCGATGCCTGGGATAATACGGATTTCCGTGCCGCCGTCAAGGCTACTGGTAAGACACAGGTGATCCTGGCTGGTATTACCACCGACGTCTGTGAGTACAGAACCACCCTGGCTCTATGAGGGTATGCTGATGACCACAGGCACTGCGTTCCTTGCGCTCTCGCTCCGTGCTGAGGGATACTCCGTCTGGGCGAACAGCGATGCAAGTGGCACTTTCGACGTCAAGACCGCCGAAGATGCTAATGACCGAATGCGTGCTGCTGGTGTGCAGGTTGTGTCAAACTTTGCGTGAGTTCTACGGCTTAATTTTGCGTGCATGCGTTGACTTTGGGCCAGTATTACTCTTGATTTGATGCGCGATTGGAGAGCTACACCCGGAGCTCTTGAGTTGTTGCCTTACTTTGATAAGTAAGTTTATAATTCCTCATACATTCATGTGGATGCGTGGGATGCTGGCTAATGTTTCTTGATAGGTACTTGGTTCCTTACTCATTATTGGCGCGCTCCCATGCATATGCTGTTGAGAACGGAACATTCATTTCAGGGGAGGCTGCTTTGATTGACGCCTGAACAAGCAGAGGAGAAGTCTTATGATATTGTTACCCTGTAATGATACAAGAGCACATTTTGGGGAATAGGAGGTGAAAGAAGTGTACACTAGATGTGCTACTCATTCATAGTGGCGGATATACTTTTCTTACATCCACTCATTTACAAAACTTAACTTTTGATCAACTGTATTTCCTTCTTCGTTTCTCGTTCATCTTCAATATTTAGTGAGATTAACAGGATGCTTCAACAGCGTTCAAATTCGATACATATGTTTTATAAGCAGCAAAGGCATGAACGGAACATCTTTTCATTATCGGAAGAACTCTCATCATAACATATGCAAACCTTGAAACTCCTTCACTATCCGTCATACTCTCTGAGCACTCTTTCGTCTTGGCTCACCAACACAGCTTCTTACAGTCTCCAGTTGATCCAAGTTTTTTATTTTTCAAGTCGATCGTTTAAATGTTATCTATTTCCTTTTGTTTACCCAACCTTTTGTCCCGATATAAGCCTTTTCAAGTCAACCATTGAAATCTTACTTTTTTGGATCAAGTTTCTTTGTTTTTGTTTTTGTTTTGTTTCTTGACGAACAGAACTCAATCAGATTGTTCATATCTTCTTTTGTCGCGAGAGACTCTAGCTGAGGTCCTACTTGATCTATATTATCACCACAACAACGCGTTCTTTCCATCTTTTTAAAAAATGACCGAAAAAGATGCTCAGAGTTGCAATTCTCTCTGTCTTTATCTTCAATTCAATGATGACTTTCAACTCAAGAAAGTTCTAGTGTGACTTCTAGTGTGATTTTAACCATAGAAATGTTACAGGCTACGTCACTTGCAAATATGACATACAAATCTTACTCAACACAAATGTACCGCTTGAAGATATCACAGGTAACAGCTTAGTTTACCTCTCGAGTCATCACAAGCGTTCAATAAGATACCTATTGTTGGAGTTTCATTAACGTTCAACCGTCAGTTTGTGATGAAGTCCATTGCGTCTAATTGATTCATCTAAGGCCAGAACACCAAGGCTCAGAATAAACCATTCCTCCAATGCAGAGAAGCCAAACTCATCGCATGTAATACCAGAGCTACATATTATTCTTGCAGCCGATCCAAGAATTCAACACTGCACACACTGAACTGTTTGTAAGTCTCATATCAAGAGCAGAGGATGCGCCATATATACCTTTATACGTTGTTTATGTCTCTCTAAAATCTGCCAAACCATACAACCTAGAAGCTTGATCGCAACTCAAAGCAAATATAGCAAGGTTTGTAACTTGACTAATTGGAAGTGGCTGTACCCCGGTAGTACTCTAAGCGCTGAAATAATCGCGCTTTTCATTCTTCCTTGAAAAGGTTAGCTATAGCGAGGCGCAGATCCATTCAAGACTTACGAGTTGTACTTTCTAGAAAATTGTGCATGGTTCTGAGATTCTATCTCCATATCATCTTGCTGAGATCCTCCCTCAGTATACTCAGTACTCGCTTCACTCTGTTCCTCATCGCTCTGTTCCTCATCGCTCTGTTCCTCATCACTCTGTTCCTCATCCGTCCGGCAGTACTGATAACAGGTTCCATTCTTCGAAGCACGTAATGCCTCTATTTCTTCTTGCTGTAGTTCAATGTAACGCGCTTGTGCCTTGATGAGTATCTCAGCACCTTTGACAACATCGCTCTGCGCCGCAATGATGTGGTCTTGACCGTTGAGTTCCCAGTCATATGCCTTGAAGATTTCTCGCAGACTCTTGCGATTATCGGACGAATCGACTAGCGGAGCTTCACGAAACTCGTTGATGATCTGGCTGGCGAGACGTGCTTTCTCCTTCGCGCCATCGAGCTTCTCAATAGCGTAATATAGTTCATCTCCACCAGCACTCAAGCATGTGTGAGTGCTCATATCGTCGCTGTATATGTCCTCTCGAGTACTATGGTCTGAACCGTCGAAATCTGCATCGTCGATCTCTGTAATATTCACATCTGTATCTTTGGACTTAGTGTTGATGCGATGAGCGAGCTTCTCAGCTTGGTCAGTCACGATATTTCTGACAGTTGACATCTTGTCGAACTTTGATAATGGAAAGTAAGACTTAAAAGGGAAAGCCAGTAATCTTTGCAGTGATCAATGATATAGAAGCAATAGCCTTGGTAGAGCTACGATGAAGGTCGATGTTGTGTTATGGAGGTAGACGCGGTTTTCTGATAGCTATTCGCAAGAGGTCGCGTCGCGAGGTTGGTAAGTTCACTTCGCAACAACACGCCCAAATGTGACTTAACAAGTAACGAAGCGCTATGGGGTACTAAATGGTTTATTTAATTTGAGATTAATTTGATCTAATATTTCTAGCATTCGTGACATATAATGCATAGGATCCAGACATCTCAAGATCTTGAATAATCAACAAGAAAGTTGTAACTGAGCATATATAGATCTCTCTATAACTCTACACATACAAATTTAAGACTATGATGCTATCTAATTCGACCCAATCTCTATAAGTTTGGCAATGCATCGACATGCTACTTTCGACAATTTTCTCCTATATGTCGAGCATTATATGAAGCACAATGCAAATCTTAGATATATGTAGCGAAAACTTTTGTATACAACCAGAGCAGGATACATGTACTTCCCAGAAATTCAATAGATATATCAAACAAGCAAAGAGCAATCAAAAAGACGTGAAGTCTTACCGTACCTTGTTTTATACTTAATTGTATAAGTAAACCTAGTCTCACCTATTATGTTACTCATATACAACTACCACCTCTCACATTGACTTCAATCTTATGAGACCAAATAAGCAGTCTACAGCATTCAGTAAGGCCGTATGGTGTAATGGTAGCAGTCTCGTTGAGCTATCATTAACCTGCAACTGAAGCTGGACAAGGTAAACACACTGAGTTCGAATCACAGCGGCAATACGAAAAGCAAAATCTTCGGATTTTCTGCAATACCACACCAGCGAATCGGAGCTGCTGTGGATTGATCTTTTGCAGTTTTTGATTTTGCTTATGGTATATACTTTTGTTGCTTGTTTGCGGTTTTGAAGACCTTGTAATGTTTCTTTGTGGGTTTGAACTGCGCGTTTCCAACTGTGCAAGTGTAGAGGATTAAGTTCTAAATAACTAAATTTAATCACAAGGAACAAGCCAACATGCAAGCAATCGCCAATCATAGATCATGATGCATGAAGATTTGAGTTGGAAAGAGGGCCGTTATTGGACACACGATATCTCGTCCAACATCACACCTCATCATTGTCACACTTCCATTGCCTAAAAACCCTCACTCTTGCTCCCATAAGATGCATACACATGGTTAATACGAGCCCATAGCATCGTTAGGGCTTCTATGGGCTCATATCTTCGACCTGAGAAAAGGTCAACATGTCAAATGTCAAGACTTGGACCTTTGAAAGAAGTTTCCACATTGTGGAAGGGTTTCACAGATACTATCTACCGAGATGTTTGCACACAAAGCTCCAAACATCACAGTACTGACACCATCATATCTCCTTGTAGATTGTATAGTAGTTTGAATTGAAATCACACAACATCACAAAATCAGGGCTCCAAGCATATTCAGACTTTCTCATTACTAGCCAATTTCCATTACAATCCTCACCAGTAAGTAGCATAACTCGAATTCCCGCCAACGACATTCAAAAATTCCTTTGCAATGATCTCATCCGTACGCTCAGAAGGATGCAACTCATCGTACCATAAAAAGCTATTAATGCTATTCGCATTATCGTAGCAAGTATTATTGAGATAACAATAATGGTAGTAGCCTGTGACGTTCGCCGGGGCATCGAGATACTGCGTGGGATTGTTATAGATGTCGGTTATGAGCGCATGGACGTCGAAGATGGCGATTGAGGCGCCGGGGTAGCGTTTTGCAACCAGCAGCTCGAATGGCACTTGGTATTTCCAAACATTGTTGACGATTGTCGTGTACTCGAGCATCTTGTAAGAGACCTCGGTGATGTTTGCGGGCTGGAGAGTTAGCCCGGTGTTTGGAAGATGGTGAAGCAGACTCACTTTGTTTGGCCAATAGTGGTTAGCATACACACCTCCTGCATCTGGGAGGCCGTATAATGGAGACAGTTGGAGAGGAGCCTGGTTCATGAGGATGAAGTATCGTCCGCCGGCTTGGTAGATGCTATCAAAAACTTGGAAGACGCAAGATGTGAAATCAGACAGAGTCTTTCCGGGGACTTGACTATCCGTAATGAAGGCATTGTCTCCGAGGTCATTGGTCCCAATCCAGATAGAGTAGACGGTATTATCGGATGTACGATCAGTGAATAAGGTATTTGTATTTGTCGTAGTGTTGATGAAGTTGATGTCTGCAAGGAAAGCTGGAACTTCATAGTCAAGTACACCTGGAAAATCAATACCAAACTCGAGGGTGCGGGGCGTGATCTCGTTCGAGCACACTGCTCCTGAAACAGCATAATCGTAGAGTTTGGCGCCGCTGTAGTTGGCTACAAGTCTGTCCCAGATGTAGCCACCGCTGGAAGTGAAGTTGCTAGGGGGTAGAAGTGTTCCTGGTGGAGGAGCGGTACCATTATGAGCGATGATATATGAAAGACGGTCCTCATCCGTGTAACTTGAAGACGTTAGCACACCGAACATCCAAAGCTTTGAGAATTGTTGAACTATGAATGTTCCAAAGTTCTACATACCTGTCCCCAAAAGTCACAAGGTTGGTAAAACTATTCAAAACGTGTGAAGTTGCTGGTTCTCCTGGGTATCCACGCTTCTTGGCAGTGAAACAAGAAACACTGGTCACAGCAGTTATTAAGAGGAAAATTGATTGAAACATGATAACTGATTTCAAGTTTATCAATGGAAAATGGAAGCCCATAAAGATTGGGATACGAACCAAATATCAGTCTTCATCGGCAAGTTTTACCCCGCACAGATGCAGAGACCAGCTAGAACCAAGATCGATAAAGAGACCATGTACTTCTAGAAAATCCATCTGCTTCAACACCCACAGAGATTTGTGACGTGATGTAGTAAAGTTGCTAAGCTCATATACCTGACAGTCCCCGTTAGAGGCGAGCATATCCCGCCATCGAAAAGAGAACGGCGGTGACTGATAGATGTGGGGTAGATGGTGCTCGGTACAAAGGATTGTTCTCGTGATATGATACTACAGTATTTGCCCATGCAACGGCCATGTATAAATAGGGTACATAGGTAGCATCTCATGAACTGTCGGCTACACAAGCGCATTTGAGGAGAATAATAACCAATCACGTACTGGACAAGATCCGCTGTCTATTTAGATTGGAGGAATATTGATTCGGGGACACGCGAAGGACCTTGAAATATGCAAGAAATACATATATATGTTTATATAGATTTATTGGAGTACCTATATCACACCTCGACTTTGTCATATCGAGGATCAAAAGAATAAAATTCAGGTTCCCATTGGTGGACGAGAAGCATTTATATTCTAGACGGTGAGTCCAGATCAGAAATCTAGAAGTAAAGTAAATGCGGGGTTGACTTAGCTGATAATGTACGAGGTATGTACATACATATGGACGAACGTGACCATTCACGGCTTGCTTCGTCATTTGCCTGAATAGCTTGCAGGAGCGAAGCACGCGAAAACGTGTGAGCGGTTGGACGGCAGGAAGCTAGGACTTTAGCCTGATATCTTATTATGAACATACATACATACCTACCTACATATGCAGTACTTGAAGAGTACAACGCTAAGATCATACACAGTACATGTTCAGGTCTTTATCAGAGATCCTTATTTCTACTATGCATATCGTTCCAGATGCCAGTCAACAAAACCCCCTCCGATCCAATAGAGAAATAATTAACGGAATATACACCGAACAGAATATACGTGTTCAGCTCAACAGAAATTGCACGATCACTATGCTTGAAATTTGGGTGCATTGTCGCTCAATTTTTATTCCACGTGCCTTTGACGTATTGTATAATGGTATCAAGGACATATAGACAGGATACAAATGGCCGAAATCCATGTACTGTACACGAAAGTGGGGATTTGAATGTTTAACGATGAGTGAACGTCGATTCGACGCAGAATGAACTGAGATGGGTTAACAGGCATAGTGTCGTTCTGGTATGCTACTCGTACTTCAATCGAGTTGCCTTAAGCCGAGAAACATTGATAAATCCGATATGAGTGAAACCAGCGTGATTTATTATATTCATTTGTTAATCAGCTACTTAGCATAATGTGTTGTGCATATACCTGATATGCAACGTTGTCCAAAGCAAAAGCCACAGAAAAGAGCCAGCCATGCGTCCCGAGGGAGTTGTGGATAAGAGCGAAAAATAAAATGAGTACAGAAGCACAAGTGGGTAATGTTCATACAACATAGGCCTCGACCAGGATGCCAATGCTGAGAAAATATGAGAGTAAAACGTCAGAGAGCATCTCAAAGAAACCCAAAAATATGTGGGGCTCCATTCTCCGACGATTTCCTAGCACGTAACCACATAAGTTCGATTGTAGGGGCTTCAAAATCCTTCCTGCATACTTCATCGGCGAATGCGCGGAGGTCTGCATACATTTCGCAGACGATGTAATCTTCTTCCGCCTGAAGCCTCTCAATCGCAAGCTCATCGCGAGGACTGCTTTCTTCGAGTTTCAAAAAAGCATTGACATATTCCATAAACCTCAAATCCTCATGCTCTCCGTGTCCTATTTCATTTTCAATGATGACTAACTCCTCGAGACCATCTAGGTATGGGGCCACTATCTCCAGATCTAGACCGTCCCATGTCTCTACAGTCATTGACATGCGCATTGGGTAACACATCATGAGATCTATAATCCATTGATACAGATCAAGATCATATCTTCTGCTTCGGCGGAACTCTTGTCGTGTGTGTTCCTGATAGTTTCCGGCGGTTGAAGTAAAGTGGATGCAATCAATATCTAGATCGGCGTAGATGTTCAAAGGCTGACTCTTGGTGTGAGACTTAAACGTAAGAAGTTGGTAGCGTCTGAGTGCTCGTTCACGCGCCTCATGGTTTACATGAAGAAGAGAAGGGGTAGTGACACATGGTGGATCAAAGCTACCTGCTTGAGGTGCTGAACTCTTCTGGGTACCTAGTTTACATCAGCTCATTGTACCGTTGCAGACAAATGGACTTGCTGTTAGCTGAAAACTCATATCGAATACTTACGAGCACGTAGTCCGTATCTTGTCTGAGCTCGTCTTCGATTAAAGCAAACTCGAGCAATGCGAGGACCAGGCATCGCCAAATCCCAGACCATGAGACGCAATTCTGGAGGAAGGTTGGGGAAGAAATGGAATTCCACTGGCTGAGTCAAGCTTTCTATTTTCTGTACCCCGTGAGTGCTTGTAAGGGAATGGCGGATGTCTAGATAACCTACGATGGCTCCCGGGCTATCTATCGGCTTAAGTGACATTTCCGAAGATTCCATTTCTGATGCCATTGCGCTTCGGATTTTATCAGCGGAAAAGAAGATATGAAATATGTAATCGTTCCTATGAACACTCGAAAGACTTGACGTATCGAACAGACATGGGCATCGACAAAGTACCACGCAGTAGGTGTAAGTAACGGATTAGGTTGAGCGGTCACTGGTTGGAGTAAACATGCACAGAAGAACGTGGATCATATCATAACTTTCAATGAAACTGCGCGAGGGTGGGGATATATCCGACTGCTGCGAGCCCAAATATAACAACCAAGAAGCTTAAGATGAGAAGTGGGGCTGGAGAATGAGTACGCGATTGACGTCAAACATTGAGGTTGGGGTTGGATGGATGAATCGAAGATGTCGCGTTAGAGAGTGGCTTAAGGTAGCACGCATATCCGCCTGTTCACGTGCAAAGGCAGGTACAATAATAGAGTTCTCATTGCTGCCAACGTCACATAAACCCACTTCAGAGTCGCAGGCTTATCTGTCGCCTGAATCCTGACAACTAAATTCTTCAACACAAATGTCCGATAGCCCAGGATATCAGTGTGGTCCTACCGGTGAAATGTATCACTTATCAAACGCTTATATGAACATGTGCAAAGTACCGCGTTTTCCGAGGTGAGATTATTATAGTTTCAATTTGATAGAGTCTTTGCACTGCATATTTAGATCTATATTCCCAACTCAATAAACTTCTATTCTCAAATCTCCGCAGTTCTTGCCGACAGCGATCATGGACTCTGTTCGATAGCCAGTATCAAACAGCCCCTGAGAGAGCCTGGCAAGTTGAGAAGAATCTTCTTTTCAGCCTACCTTAACAACATTGTGATATTGTGAGCGAGAAAATATCTTAATTTGCGAATAATTCTCCTCTACATTATTTGAGGGGCTCATGAACATAAAGAAGTGTGATACATCTGGAAACCAATGTTCCTAATGCCAATTTTCATCGAGTTGTATCAAGTCAGTTACTCTGGATATTTGCGATGCTCTGTCTGATTATCTTTCCATCGATGATGCAAAACCGAGAAGAATATATACCTCTGAACAGACTTTATATTCTCAATTGTTGCTTTGCTCTAAATCACTGTATGGTACCCAGCGACTGGTTTCGGAGCTCATTATGTTAGTTCATCGTTTAAGATCCGAATGCGTATAGATGACGTGAATACAGATGAGATACCACGTAGAAGTTCAGTCATCAATCCCTTATTTGATATATCTCTAGTATCCAAGCAAGTGAAACAGCAGCCCTAGTCTATAGCAACACCAACGTTTAACGACTCCATTCCATATCAGCTTCAACACGTGGTAGAACCGGCGTAACAAACTTATCAAACAAGTAGCTCTTTCATTGTCTGTCTCGAGGATAATAAGGATGAGTGCCATCCAAGCGCATAATGCGGACCTGTGGCACTTCGAATACCTCCACACCTAATTTTTGAACAGTTCGACTGATGTCTGCATGGATTTTGTCAATTGAAATCTGTGGATCCCAGTATCGCGGAAATAGATAATGTTGCACGGTCGGTATATATGGTACATGGTAGAGTACCGTCATCGTCGGGGTAGCCGTCTGGGTATTCTAGATCTAGGTCCTCTGGTATACTGTTAGAAACAATCGTCAACTCAACACCGGACAGTTCCGGGACAATTGTTTTCAATTCCAATTCCTCCCAGAACTCTGATGTTATAGAAAAGCGTTTTGGATGTAGTTCCAGAATTTCTTTTGTCCAAGATTCCAGCTCACGTATCCGAGAGGCATACTTCCTGTAATATCCATCCCCATATCTCTCTACCCAGGACAATAGTCCCCTTGATGACACATGAATATAGTCGAGTTTGAGATCCACATAGAAGTTGAGTGGACGACCTTTAGAGCCAGATTTGCTGGTAAATAGCTGATAATGCTGGAGTGCTTGCTGGCGCGCCTCGTAGTTTACATGGAACAGTGATGGAGTAGTTACACAGGACGCAGTAAAAACCCCGAATTGATAGGTTGATTGTGTTTTTGGAAGCTGATTGATGTTAAGCAGTGGTATAGAAGCTGGTATCGCCATTCACTTACCATAACGTGTCGTATATCTGGTTTGAGGTGGAACTTTCTCTCCCCGCTCTACGTCGAAGGAGACACGAGCAATATGTGGACCAGGTAGTGCAAGCCCCCAAATCATGGAACGCAACTTTGGCGGAAGCTTGAGAAAAAGATGGAATTGAGCCAGACTTGTCAAAGAGTCTGTTGCCTTTATCATATATATAAGTATTCTCGGGGTTTGGTATATATCTGATAGGAGGCAAAATTAAGACGGTGATAGCTTACGATGTCACTACAACTGGATATTGTCTGAGGTACGTCCTCCAGTGAGTCTATCTCTTTCAATTTTTTCCCTCCAACTTGACTGCCCGTGATGTCATTGTGATTATTTGCCTGGGCAGCTGCCATGAACTTTTCAAGATTGGCATCTTGAGTCCAATTCAAGATATTTAAATAAGACGTGAATATCGAGGGGAAAGTCTGCAGGAAGACCGGTTAGGGTGCAGTTATCAAAGTGGAGGCCTAGACTTAGAAGCACAAGGATTGTGTTCCACTTACTCAGCTTGCGTAAAATGAGGGGAACAAATGGCTAACTGAGAATTGTGAGGTTCAGGTTGAGATGGCGAGTATAAAAGGTGAAGTTGGACAGAGTGTGAAGATGGAGGGAGGTAATTGAAGATACTATCTAGGCAGACATTGAAAATGGATCAGAACACGCTCAAGGACGCGTCCACGTCCCTGCTTTCCTTAGAGATAGGTATGTAGATAAAGTACAAGGAAGGAGTTACCTACCTAACCTACGTACCTAGGCAGGTAGGCTCTTCATGTCTCAAC
This sequence comes from Allantophomopsis cytisporea, assembly GCA_024752435.1. Taxonomy (NCBI): domain Eukaryota; kingdom Fungi; phylum Ascomycota; class Leotiomycetes; order Phacidiales; family Phacidiaceae; genus Allantophomopsis; species Allantophomopsis cytisporea. The sequence continues at coordinate 456,071 of CP103034.1, forward strand.
CTGACACGAACTCGACCAAGGTGAGCAGGTTCGTCATGCGTAAACTAATGTAATCCAGGCATCACGAACTCACATTTGAAAGCCTTGTCTGGTTGGCTACGATTGTCGTTTGTTAAGACAGTCAATCCTGAGTATATTTCTTGAGAGCCGTACGATGACCAGTGATCATTTGTTTAATAAGCGCCGTATAATTGATTTGGGCCGTACAACTATTGAAATCCATCTAGTCACTAAGAGCTGTACAAGAAAGTTACTCAGCTCACATCTCCGCGAAGGAGTTCATGCCATTGAAGACTGCTTCAGGCCAGCCTAGGCAAGTGTACTCGACATATAGACATCAAGAGATGCGAAACGCAAGCATCATGACCATATACCAGAAAGTAATTCATCAAGACATCATATCAACCTACACTTCCTGGTTAAGCTCACGCTTCGCTCTCCGTTTAATCCTTTAATGACCTTCCATAGCCTTTCTCCTTGCCTCGAAGACCTTCTTGACAACGGGTCTATCGGCGAGCTTTGTGTGCCAAGCATGATAGGCTGGGAAGTTCTTTTCAGTCTCGAAATTGTTCTTAGTATCGACGATCACATCCCAAGGCAAGAAGGCCAAGTCGGCATATGTCAACTTGTTCCCAACCAAGTAATCTGTCTTTTTCTCCTTAAGATGCTTGTCAAGCACTGACACAACTCTCTCGATCTGCTCCCTGTATCGCTCGACGGCGGATGGCAACTTCTCGCCGTGAAGGCGGGAGAACCAGATGAACTGACCGTACTACACGCAGTAGTTAGTCTCATACTTGACCAAGTACTCACGCTGCAGCCGTCATATCAATGAAGCGAGGTTGCTGGGGGTCTTACATAAGGTCCTTGTCCCGACATCTGGAATTGTAACCACTGAGAAACCAGATATTTCTCGTTTCCAGACTTGTAAGAGAGCTTTCCCTCAGTATCGTACTTTTCGATAACATATTCGATGATTGCGCCGGACTCCCAGAGAGTGAAGCCGCTGTTGTTGGGGTCCTCAATGGCTGGAACACGACCATTGACGCACACCTTCTCGTATGGCTCCTTCTTCAGGTCTGCATAATTCAACATGACAGTCTCGTATGGGAGTTCAAGCTCCTCGAAGATGAGAGCTACCTTCCATGGATTTGGTCCACCAGCTGTGATCTTGTCGTCAGTCTTCGTCCACTTTGCGTAGGTAGAACATGCCGGTGAATTTCAATTATTACTTACGGTGACTGTACAATTTAATCGGCTTAAGGGACATGTTTATTGAAGTTTTCTGCGTTGTAATCGTAAGGGAAGAAGATCACTGAAGTACTCAGGAAAGCGGAGCGCATTCGTTTGTTTCGAAATTATGGCGTGATAGAGTTGAGTCCAGGTCAGAGAGAAGTGCCCTTCATACAATGTGGCAGGAGGGTAGCCATCGATATCTGAACAGGCCGAATTCCTTCATTCCTCATCTTCCTTCGTAATTCTTCATTGTTGTCAGACAGAGGGCAGTATTTTGCGTGGAGTCGAAGTTGCTCGAAATCTATAACACAAGTAACCAGTTACATCACATTCTTTGAACTATCAGCCGGAAACAACAACAGCAATGAAGCCGATTGGCGTGGAGTACCTTAGCCGTTATTTGTTACTGCATGCATTCCCCGGACTATGAACTTAAAAAAGATACTGCTAGATACCCCAACATAGGTACCTAGGTAAGTATGGGTAGATCAATAGGCGATCAATAGGCGGGAAATGGGAGCTCAAGATACGTGTGGGCAGGGTACGGCGCTACGCATCCTCGCGCGTCCTTTCAAAGCACATTCTACCACTCCTAAATTTGTAAGCAGTTCATAGGCTTTTAAGTTTGATGATGAAGCACGGCAGGGGGTTTAGACAGCATAAGCAATCATGCTGACACAAGCTTCGGAGACATATACACTGATTATGTAGCCTTCCTGAGATGAAGATCTTTGATATGTAAGCTACATTTACAACTTTATAATATGCTTTACAGGGTTATTGACATAATGTAGAAGGTAATTATTTCGGTAGGATCGTCCTGAGGTTCATGGAGGTACAGCTTGGTAGTCCCGAGATAAAATCATGTCTCATTGCATTGCATTTCGATTCTTCAACCTGTGTGGAAATGTCAGGCCATCTGTGTTTGCACCAATCTACAGATTAAACAAGATATCCGGCATGCTGAACTGTAATGCATGGTGTCAAAGATGAAAGTTTTAGCTTTCTACATATGAGGGCTCTATAGAACTCTCTCGTGGTACGATACATGGTCCTCCTCAATATTATGCCCAGAAACATTCCCATCACTATTCTGGTCTGCGATGTGCTCTTGATAATCCATTTCAAAGTCGTGGCTTCTCATGTGCGCCTCATAATCGCTCTCACTCATTCCCATGCCGTATTGCTCACAATTCTCCAACTCACATCTAAATGAAGATCTAGTGGCACTTCTACTGCGTGATCCCGATATGGATTGGGATCGCTTTATCTTCATGTCCCGGTAACCGATGTGTGAATCTGTGGGTAGAGCAGCGACTTCCGCAGCTTTGATGCTCGCCTCATCAGCAACGATATCCCTGTCGTGATGATGGGCCTTCATATGGCTCTTCCAGTGATCCAAACTGGTCATGGGCTTTGCATGGCGCTTACAGGATGGTACAGAACACGTCAGATCGCCTTCGATATATTGATTAGTGTGGCTATCCTCTTCCACGCTTCGAGCTCTCGCCTGCTCACGTCCGCGTTCTGCCTTCTTCTGCGTTTTTTCTGACTTCGCCCTTTTCTTCTCCGCCCGCAGCTCTCTCCGTCTTTTCTTTTCGTGCTCGGTGAACGTGGATCGTGTGGTGGAAATACTGCGCATGGATTTTGCGTCGTCATCAGTGATTGCTGTGCTCTCTGAAATGACACTCTGGCTTCTGCTGCGGGTTCGGTAGCGGGCTGTTGATTTTGTGCGCATAGGAGGGTCCGGTGCCACAACGCGGGAATATTCTTCTTGGTCGCTCAGGGCTCCGGCTTCCAGAAGAGCCTCGAGACTTTCTGATCCTCCGTCGTTGATTTCGGCATTGCTTAGCTCCAATGAGGGGTCATCGTCAGTTTCCTGCATTACATTCGCATCTTTGATGTTTGTATACAATCCTATCTCTGTTTGTTCTTCGGTCACCGATGCGTGTTGTGGTCGGTCTGCGAATTCTACCGGCGTTTTAATAAGCTCCCAGTCACTCCAGTATGTTGTATTGTCTCTCCAATCTTCCAATTCGTCCGCAGTTCTTCGATGATGGATCGGATGCTTAGGCAGTGTGCTCTCCTCGGCTTCCAACGGCCATGGTGATTCACGTTTCAGCATTTCCCACAGTCGTTTCTCTTCAACCATGCTAGCTTCTCTGTCAAAGGCCTCGATATAGGTTTCGCGGGCTTGCTCGAGCTCTTTCTGCAATCTGACTTGACTGTGGGCCCGTTCTGAAAGACCTTGGGTGCTTGGATCGCCGTCCGAGAGCTCATATACGTCTTTTATAATAGGCATATTCATGTTCTCTGATGCAAGGTCTTGATCTCGTATAGTTATAGGATCATCGCTATTGTCAGTTTCAGCGAGAGTCAGAGCCTTTGTTTCTTTTGGCCTGGAAAGTGCGAGTTCAACATCTTCATCTGATGAAGTTTGATCATCGGTCAACAAGTCATTAACAATAGCAATTTGTGATATTGTTTTCTGTTTCTCATTCTGTCGATCGACCTGTTCAATTTCTTCATATGTGAGAGGCTCTTGGGTATCAGGATCCTTTCTGTGGTTTGCGAATACTCTCAGTTGATATCTTCTGGTACAATCCGCCCAAAATGATCTTGAATTGGGTTTGAGGCCTAGCATATTGACAGCGGCCTCTACATCCTGACGTCTAACTTGGGCTTCTGCGAGAAGCGATGCGCGAAGTCTTGAAGTAGCACAATATATAGTTGTAGATATAAGCCTTTTTAGAACACTGACAGTCAGCGAATGAAAATCTTGGAGAGCAGTAGTCTGAATCGAAGGCAGCTCCGGGAGATTGTTAATGTTTCTCCAATTTTCGTTCTCGTGGGATCCGCCGGAGTTCATGAAGACATTCTCTGACAATCCCAACCACTCACGTAGGTTGAGTAGTTCGACCGCGGGCATTGATTCTCGTAGTTTGTCCTCCATTGTTCCATCTTCCTCATCCAATCCTCGTAAGAGTAATTCCTGTGAAAGTAGCCACATGTTCCCGAGACTCTTGAACTCCCTCGAGACCTCTTGTTTCTGTTGATGTAAGGCTACCTCGTCTGCAATTTCGTCAAGAGCTTGTGAGCACTCTTCACTGATTTCTAATGCAGAAGGCGTCTCATCCAAACTGCTCAGATTCTGACGAGGATGATTGAGATGCAGATTGACAACTCCTTCGTGCAACAACTGAATATAAGCTTGAACCTCAAGCTCGGACTTTGTTCCTATTTTTTGGGCGATGCCGGCGACATTGTCCTTGCCAAGCCTGTCCAACGCGCCAAAAAACAAACTCTTCTCTGAAGATTTCCACTCATTACCTCCAATCCAACTTCTCTTGAACACCTTTTCTTCATCTAAAAGCATTCCTCGTGCAGTGTCACTAATATCAATATTGAGCAACTGCTTGTAATCGTTCAAGATCGACTTTCGCTGAATCTTCTTCGCTTTCCTATCATCTCTGGGCTCAGCTCGTCGTTTTCTGGGATTCTGCTGCATCGCTTCTGCAGTTGTGCTATCGGCGGAGGGTTCTCTAGCTACTTCATCGTCCTCGGTATCATTGCTATCAACAGCTCTGGGGTCTTCCCAAGAATCATCAGACTCCATTGTTTCTCTCTGACAGGTTCACAAAGCTCCGAAGGAGTTTTTCTAGGAGATTTGACAATTGTCCAATCCAGAAATGTATTTGATTTTCCGTGAATGAACAACGTCTGTATCACGTGATGTCCAATTTAACATGTGTGTTTGACAATTTGGCTTTAATTCTCCAACGAGAGCCGTGAGTTATGTGTATCAAAGCCAGATCAATGAACATGACTTTGGACGGAATGGTTGAAAAGAGTGTGGAGTTGTGTAGAAATATTGAAAACACAGCAAAACAAAATTAAATAAAGTAAGCAATTGTCAGCCTCGCTTATCTCATATGTCAGCCTTGCCAGTCTTGTCCAGGATCTCAATACACCGACGTGACCCAGTACCTAAGTAAGGAAGGTACCAAGGTACCTTTGGTGCTAAACGCGCGCCAACTGAGGCGGTTCTAGATTCTCAGAACAAACATTGTCACGTTCTTCAAAGTCAAGATGATGCCACTGGCGTCAAGAGGCATTATTTCAATACTGCGAAGCAATGGTATACGCACTAGACCTGCATTTACTGGATTCTCTCGTCGATTCACCACCTCAGCAGCCTTAGCTACTCAAGAATCTCTGGAAGGCATTCCACAACCGCCTCCCATACGTCTTCGTGAATATCAAGAAGAATGCATACAAGCAGTGCTAGAAAGTCTAGAGCTTGGTCGCAAGCGTCTCGGTATTTCTTTAGCTACTGGGAGTGGGAAGACGGTGAATACAAATCCATAATGCTTATGCTTCAAGTATTAATACTCTATAGGTCATTTTCACACAGCTCATTGATCGCATACAGCCTAAGTCTCCCGATGCAGACCAAACTCTCATTCTTGTTCATCGCCGAGAGCTTGTTGAACAGGCTGCCAGACATTGTCGTCTTGCTTACCCACATAAGACCATTGATATTGAGATGGGCGCGAATCATGCCAGTGGGCATGCGGACATCACCGTTGCCAGCGTTCAGAGTATCATTTCTGGAGATCGCATAAACAAATTCGACCCCACAAGTTTCAAGTTGGTCTTAGTTGATGAAGCCCATCACATTGTAGCCAATGGCTACCTGAAGACTCTGGCGCACTTCGGATTGTCTGAGGCCCAATCAGATTCACCTGCTCTTGTTGGAGTTTCGGCAACCATGTCACGTGCCGATGGACTACGACTTGGGGCGGCCATAGATCATATCGTATATCACAAGGACTACGTGGATATGATAGGAGAAAAGTGGCTTGCTGATGTCATATTCACAACAGTGCAGTCCAAAGCGGACATTTCGAAGGTTAAAAAGGGCGCAAATGGAGATTTTGCACCTAGTGATCTTTCTCGAGCTGTCAATACAGAAGATATCAACAGCGCCACTGTGCGAGCATGGTTGCATAAAGCTAAAGGCCGCAAGTCTACCATTGTCTTCTGTGTTGATCTTGAGCATGTTACGGGTTTGACCAACGCTTTCAGGCGGCATGGCATTGATGCCCGCTTCGTAACAGGAGATACTCCCAAAATCGAAAGAGCTAAGAGACTCGACGATTTTCGAAATAGGGAATATCCGGTAATTGTCAATTGTGGTGTTTTTATTGAGGGCACAGACATTCCAACTATTGACTGCGTCCTTTTAGCGAGACCGACAAGATCCACGAACTTATTAGTACAGATGATCGGAAGAGGTATGCGATTGCATCCAGGAAAGGTCAATTGCCATATCATAGATATGGTTGCCAGTCTTGCAACTGGTATTGTCTCGACACCAACGTTGTTTGGCCTTGATCCATCGGAAATGCTTGAGGATGCCAAAGTGCATGACCTGAAGGCGATGAAAGAAAAGAAAGAAGAGGAAGCAAAGAGAGATGAAGTAGCTAACGCTGCTGGAGCCAAATCTGATGGTATAGCCACGTCCAGAAAATTCACCTTCACTGATTACGACTCCGTATATGACCTCATACAGGATGACTCTGGGGAACGTCATGTCAGGGTGATCAGTGAATACGCTTGGGTCGAAGCCGATCGTGGAAAATACATCCTCAGTGGGGTTGGATCAAGTTTCCTACGAATAGAGAAAATAGACGGTATGTGGTCAGTCCAGTATACACAGGCAATGCCAAAGCCTCAAGTGGAGAAGTCTCAGAGCAGGGTACCATTTTACGCTCCATACGAACTTGCTACGGCGGAGACTTCGACGGCTGCCATTCATGCTGCGGATACATGGGCAAGCCGGAATATACCTCACAATGTCATTAGCAAACGTGCAAGCTGGAGAAAAGCTCCTGCCACGGAAGGCCAGCTCGCTATGATCAATAAGATGAGGCCAAAAGATGATCAATTAACAAGTGACGATGTTACGAAGGGGAAAGCTGCTGATATGATTACAAAATTAAAACATGGCGCTAAGGGTAGGTTTACCAGGCATCAAAGAGACGCGAGGAAGAGTGAGAGACAAGCTTCTAAGGAAAATGCTATTAGGGAGAGGGAAACGGTAGTTGTAGGACCTTTGTCGTGATACCCAGGAATGTGGGAAGTTTTTCCATTCAGTTACATATTTACACAGAGCTACATGTGGCGTTAATAGATACCGCTGATACAATGAGAGATCTCTTCATGATTACACATTTGACGTAGGTAGAATCGAAGAATTCATGAATCGATCACTTCCAAATGTACCTTAATTCATCTGGAGAAGTCTCATATGAGCAATGTGGAAAAAAAAGTAGTGATTCAATCTCAGAGATGGAATAAAGGTAAATTTAGACCAGAGACAATGTGTCCAGAAAAAAGGCCATCGAATATGAATATCTGCGTTAATTCATATCTTTAAACAACCTGGCTTGAGGGAATTTCACAAAAAAGGGGTGCTCATAATGTGGGTCAACGGGTTTGTAGGGGCATCTAATCCCTACTCCGCCGCCTAGGATGACATACATTGTGCACCCTAGGCCATTCATTCGCGGCCTTGTATCAACCCATCCCAAAATTCAACATCACTCAGATCACACCTAAAACGACAATACAGACGTGTCCTTCGAATAATTTCAAAGTCATCGATGCCACAGGCGTATATCGAGACGTGTCATTCATTTCAGCAATTTTAATCCGCCTCGGAACCATTATCGAAGAGTCTCAATTAAATTGAGACCGCGAGGCTACCACAGCCGTATAGCTCCAGATTGAGGTACATGTAAGGTATTGTACGAATTGTCTCGACAATATGGCGCGCGTCAATCGCTTTGGCTTTTTAGCCATTGCTATGATTTTTCATTTGGTCTATATGTACTCCATCTTTGATATCTATTTCGTCAGCCCAATTGTTAGTGGTATGCGCGAGTATGGGGTACAAAGACCTGCAGGTGCCGACGCGCCTGCTAAACGACTCATGCTATTTGTTGGTAGGTGCTTATATACTGGGAAGCTGAGAAGAAGATCTAATGCTAATCATTGTGCCATGTTTTAGGTGACGGTTTACGAGTGGACAAAGCATTTCAATCGTTTCCAGAACCATATCCAGAAACTGAAGCAGACCTGGTCCCAAGACCTTTGGCGCCTTTCCTTCGATCTCGAGTTCTCGAGCACGGCACATTTGGAGTATCCCATACAAGAGTACCTACTGAATCTCGACCAGGTCATGTTGCGCTGATCGCTGGGTTGTACGAAGATGTATCAGCAGTTACGACGGGCTGGAAACTCAACCCTGTTAACTTTGATAGCGTCTTTAATCGCAGCAGACATACATGGAGTTGGGGAAGTCCAGATATCTTGCCAATGTTCGAAACGGGTGCTGTGCCAGGAAGGGTCGACGCATACACTTATGGGCATGAGTTCGAAGATTTCTCGACCGATGCTACGGCGCTGGATATTTGGGTCTTTGACAAAGTGAAGGAGTTGTTTGCTGAAGCAGCTAGGAATTCTACATTGAATGCAGAGTTGAGGAAAGATAAAATTGTCTTCTTCCTTCACCTCTTGGGTTTGGATACAACAGGCCATGCATACCGCCCATATTCGAAGGAATACTTGAACAACATTAAGATTGTTGACAAAGGGGTTCGAGAGATCACGAAATTGGTTGAGGATTTTTACAATGACGGAAAAACAGCCTTTGTATTTACTGCTGATCACGGCATGCATGACTTTGGTAGTCATGGCGATGGTCATCCAGACAACACTCGTACACCCTTGATTGCTTGGGGATCAGGAGTCGCTAAGCCTGTAATCAACAAAGATGGGAAAGCCGCAGGGCATGATGAATCTTCTTCGGACTGGGGATTTGACCATGTTCAAAGGAATGATGTTTCGCAGGCAGATGTTGCAGCGCTCATGGCATATCTTGCAGGTCTTAACTTTCCAGTCAATTCGGTCGGAGAACTTCCTTTGCCATATCTGTCCGCAAGCGATGCCGAAAAAGCAGAGGCAATGCTGGCAAATGCTCGAGGTATTCTGGAGATGTACCAGATTAAAGAGTCGCAAAAGAAAGCTTCTGAGCTTAGATATCGCCCCTTCGCGGCGCTGGGGGATGAGCAACATTCTGTTGAACACCGATTTTCCACAATCAGAGAACTTATTGATGCGGGACTTTACGACTTATCGATTCATGAATCTACAGATCTCATTAAAGTTGGACTGGAAGGGCTGAGGTACCTACAGACTTATGACTGGTTGTTCCTCCGAGCTCTAGTCACGATAGGCTACTTAGGATGGATTGCATTTGGTCTTACGACCGTCATTGATCTTCATGTTTTACATGGAAAAGCTGATACATCTAGAACAATGGCTGGGAGCATCTTCTTCTCCTCAATTTTGGTGGTCCTTTATGCATCATTCATCATCTCCAAATCTCCAGTAACATATTATGCTTATGCCATATTCCCCGTTGCATTTTGGGAGGAGGTATATGCACGTCGCAATGCGATCGTCGAAGGAGGTAAATCTTTGATCGGCCATGTCAAGACTGGTGGTGGCTACGCGGTTTTGGCAGTAAAATCCATAACCTTCCTCGCTCTCATTGAGGCTCTGGTAAGAGATCATTATCCTTTGTAGAACACCCAATCGCTAATTTATGGCAGGCTTTGGGATATACTCACCGAGAAGTTTTCTCGGTACTATTTGTGGCAGCAGCTTTCTGGCCTGCAATATATGGTCTTCGATTCCTGCAGACTAATAAGGTTCTCGTTGCGATGTGGTTGGTTTCCTGTATCACTATGGCTGGCTTCACATTCTTGCCTGTTCTTAAGGTTGAGAGCACAAATCTTATGTGAGTGAGAACTGAAGGTGTATCAATAGAAACTTTGCTAACACACATTTTAGCGTTGCTGGAGGTGCTTTAATGGTAGCAGTCGGCATCTTGTACTTGGTCTTTCAAAAACAGCTCCTAGGACAAACAAAGTTGGTAGGCGACTCCACCAACCCAGCAAATGACTTAGTCTCGAGGATGCTACTTGGTGTTCAGGTATGTGATGTAACTAGATTCTGTTTGGACGCCGGCTAACAAACCCAAAGGTTGGACTTGTTCTACTTTCAATGATTGTTACAAGATCAAGTTCAATTTCCCTCCAATCTAAGCAGGGTCTTCCGCGTGGCAACCAGATTGTGAGCTGGATTGTTCTCGGTAAGTTCATACCAGTCGCAGAGTTAGTTTTATGATGGCTAACATTTTTATACCTAGTGGTGACATTGATAATGCCATTCCTACATCGTCTCCAGCCAAATAACCACTATCTTCATAGATTGGTTGTTATATTCTTGACATTTGCGCCAATCTTTGTCATCTTGACCATCTCATATGAAGGTCTGTTTTACTTTGTATTCTCTATTATGCTCACCACATGGGTTCGCCTTGAGCATCACATATACATATTTGTATCACAACAGGCTTCTGGAGCAGTAGCCACCAATGGATCTGCTTCCTTACCTGCATCGCTTTCATCACCAGCCTTCCGATCACTGAACCTCTCAGATGCTCGAATCTCTCTCTTTTTCTTGACGCTCTTGCAGTCAGCTTTCTTCAGTACTGGAAACGTTGCATCTATCTCATCTTTCAGTCTGGACAGTGTCTACAGATTGATCCCAATTTTCGACCCCTTTTCACAAGGGGCATTATTAATTCTCAAGCTTATGATTCCATTTGCACTCATATCTGCGAATCTAGGAATTCTAAACAAACGATTAGGCGTTGCACCATCGGCGCTATTCATGCTTGTAATGGCAATTGGCGATTTCCTTACTCTTCATTTCTTCTGGGTGGTCCGTGATGAGGGATCTTGGCTGGAAATCGGTTCCACTATCAGTCATTTTTGCATAGCGAGTCTCTTGTGTGTATTTGTGGCCAGTTTGGAAGGGGTCAGTGAGGTTTTTATCGCTGGAATTGAGGTTGAGGATGGCTCGGAGCAATTAGTAAAAGAAAAGGAAATCGGGAGCGTTGTGGAAAATGAGACGCCGACCAATGGCGAGCCAAAAGAAATAACTACCAACGGGACCGCCCACTCGTAGTACTTGTATATAATAGATGTTAGAATATAACCATGTTCATATTTGAGTTGAGGGGCTTCTTTCATAATAAATGCTGAATGTTCAGCACCTTGTCTGTTCTCACATGTGTACGTAGTAGTTATTGCGATAACATTCAGCCTGGTCATCGCATTTGATGTGAATTCAAGTGGTCAGAAATTGTGCCTCGGTTCCCCACATCTATGAATCTTGGTACCTGAAATGGCATGCCTCTCCGTCTTCAAGATCTGCGCCCTTACTCCAGACTTTTGTTTCATGCCTCTTCATAGGTTGATCTTGCATAAAAAGCGGCAGGATCAGGCTGGGAATGCCGGATCGAAGACTGCGATATACGTAGTATGTTCTCGGTATACTACGTTAACGGCGCTACATGTGATCGATAACTTCCGCACAAGGCTTCACTTCAACCGCGAACTGAAACTGTTGCGGTTAAGTAAAACGGCTTTACCCGACATCACGGTGGCCAACGACTTCGACTCAGCAGTAGTTCTGTGAAGGCATCCAATATAAATGAAGAGCTTCATACCTTACACAAGGTCTCCAAGAGTAGTAAATGGCACGAACTGGTTTCTGATCAGGTGTCCCAGCATTCGCGGAGGAAAACGCAGTCATGAATCCGGAAAGTCCCATGGGCATTTATGGCAGACATCATTCACTCGCTCACCTCCTCATACATAACATCAAGCGTCATGATCATACATATAATAATGATTGCTTGTGTCGCTGTCTAACAATCTGTAAAAAAAACAAAAGCACCATCATAGGGAATGCTCCCTCCTCAAATGTTGTGGCACCAATCAAATAAATCATATCACAAATCATACCACGTGAGGCTGAATGCGTCAAGAGTCTAGACATACATGTTTGTTGGTGTGTTTATTCTCTTTGACAAACGACTGAGACTTACCTCGTTACCACAGAGTGTGTGAGAGAAGAGAGAGAGAGAGAGTCCGTAGTGCTCTGGTGCTCGGTGTGTTCGGTAAACGCCGCACTCTGAACCCATCTGTCAGCGCCTCGAGAGAGCATGTTCATTCGCACAAACCAAAGACACTGTCTGTCATCGACTGGGTCCGTAAACAGAAACTCAACAGCACATTCACCATCACCGTCGCGGAGAGGAGTGTAGGTTGTCAGGGCGTGTGAAGGATATGGCGTCGAACGAGGAGACACAGCAGCCGCAGAATGGCTTCACTGCACCACCCCCAGCTCCAACAATGAGCGGTGCTCCACCCGCTGGATCGAACGCAGCACCAAATTCACAAACACCAGGTCATCCAAGTTTCCGGAGGTAAGTGTCGGAAGATTCGCGTCAGCTTGGAGATACTGTACTGATTTTTTCGTGATTCGATAGACAGCGCGCATCAAGAGCTTGCCAGGTATGTTATAGTTCGCGACCTCTTGTAGCGGGTCGAAGCGTGTGCCTCGGCACCGAGGAAGTTATCGTGAACAATAGCTGATCAAGACCAATGCGATTACAGACATGCCATGCGAGAAAGGTTCGCGCCCACCCAACAGGACATTTTGACCACTGTGTTTGGTTATCTATGCATTTGAATTGACGGTTGACTTGATGATAGGTTCGATGTGATGCCGCCAGTTTAGGTGTACCTTGCACCAACTGCGTAGCATTTAATATAGAGTGCAAGATCCCAACCCCGAAACGTAAAAAGACTCAAGCTTCAAAGACTAGAGACTCAGATAGGTATATCAAACTCTATATGTGAAATCCTTTGTTGATGCTAATGTGGATAGTGACCGTGGAGAAGTCACTGACGAACGATCACCAGCAACAAATGACTCCCCAAGTACCAGTAGCTATGCGCCTCCACCACGAAGCAACAGCAGTTTTGCGAATATCCCCGATGGCACACCACCTACATCTCTTACCGATGCACAAGCGAGGAAACAATCTCACGATAACAACACTTATGCTCAGTTTATGAAACCGAAGTTCACAAGAGCACCGATCAAAGATGCTGGAAGGGTGGCATACCTTGGTGAATCATCGAATTTGACCTTACTTGTACACGATCGACATGGCTCTGCAGATGTGGTTCACTATCCCCTACCGGAGAACGTCAGAGGCTCTCGTGCTAGGTTGACGGAATTGGACAACGTGGAGATCGATATTTTACATCAACGTGGAGCATTTCTTCTTCCACCACGAGCGCTGTGTGATGAGCTGGTTGATTCATACTTCCGCTGGGTTGCGCCAATAGTTCCTGTCATCAGTCGGACCAGATTCATGAAGCAGTACAACGATCCAAAAAATCCACCTTCTCTCTTGCTATTGCAAGCCATCCTCCTTGCAGGATCGAGAGTCTGCAATAATCCCCAGCTCATGGACGCGAATGGCTCAACTACACCAGCTGCCTTGACTTTCTATAAGAGGGCCAAAGCACTTTATGATGCGAATTATGAAGACGATAGGGTGACGATTGTGCAAGCCTTAGTCTTGATGGGTTGGTACTGGGAGGGACCTGAGGATGTCACTAAGAACGTATTCTATTGGAGTCGTGTTGCTACGATTGTAGCACAGGGCTCCGGAATGCATCGCAGCGTTGAAGGTTCGCAACTCAGTCGAGCCGATAAGCGTCTCTGGAAACGAATCTGGTGGACCTTGTTCACACGTGATCGGTCGGTGGCCGTTGCTCTGGGACGCCCCGTACATATCAACACGGACGACTCGGATGTCGAGATGGTGTGCGAAGACGACTTCATTGAAGATGAGATCGAGGGCGGTGGTGAATATCCCCCAGAATCAGATCATGTACAGTTCTTCTTGCAGTATGTAAAACTCTGCGAGATCATGGGCCTTGTACTATCACAACAATACTCGGTGGCTTCGAAAGCACGGCGGCAGAATGCTATCGACTTGACTCATAGCGATATGGCATTGGCGGATTGGCTTCAGAATTGCCCAAAAGAAGTCTCCTGGGAACAACCACGGCATCACTTCTGGTCGGCATTGCTACACTCAAATTATTATACAACACTCTGTTTACTTCATCGTGCACATATGCCACCAGCTACAACTGGTCCGCGAGCGCATCTTGAGGACCAGACATATCCATCACGAAATATTGCATTCCAAGCGGCTGGAATGATAACATCCATTGTTGAAAATCTATCCAACCATAACGAGCTTCAGTACTGCCCCGCATTCATTGTCTACAGTTTGTTTTCTGCCCTGATTATGCATGTTTATCAGATGCGCTCATCTGTGCCTTCGATTGTGCAAGCAACGCAAGAAAGACTAAGAGTATGTATGGCGGCGTTGAAAGATGTCTCCAGGGTCTGGCTTGTGGCCAAGATGGTTTACACACTCTTCGAGTCAATTCTTGGAAACAAGGTGCTCGAAGAACGCCTGCAAAAGGCTGCAGGACGTCGGCATAAGAAGATGACTGAAGCGGTCACCAATCAGCTGAACAACATGAAAAGGGACGAGTCTGCCAAACGCAAGTATGATGATATGGCTCTCGATTTCGGCATAGTTGGCCCTGCACCGCAAGAATCGTACGAACGTTCCAGACCTCAAACACCAGCACGGGAGTTGAATCAGTCCGCGACAATGGGAGCACCACCACCCATCAAATCACCTCCGCAACGACAAAACGACACATTTATGGGAGGTTCATCATCAAGATCGCACACTAGACCACCAACACCCTTTAATCCATCCTTCTCTGTCCCACCAACTCCACCTGACTTGTATCTTGTCACACGCAACTCTCCAAACCTCTCCCAAGCCGTCTGGGAGAACTTCCAACCCGATCAGCTTTTCCCAGAAGGCTCAGCAAGCATGGCCATCCCACAATTCAGTCCGCCTCATAACCACCACAACGTGGATCCCAACCTCATGTCGCAGATGCAGACGCCTAATATGCAGCATCTTGATGCCAACCAGCAACCCGGCCAAATGCCCCAGCGCATGCGTGGCTCCTCGGCCTCTGGATCCATCGGCGGGCATATTGGCAGTCCCATGCAGCCTGGCATGATGAACAACGCTATCCCTGGGTTCCAGCCTCAACCGGGTATGTGGCGTGGTGATTTCAACCCTGGCATGGAGGCGCAGAGCCCCAGTGACACGTGGAGTAACGCCTCAGCGCAAGCTTCCGTGCCTGCTACGTTGAATGTCGAGGACTGGTATGTTTTTCTGTCTTTTTAAACCCACCATGTCGAGTCCTCACTGACGTCTGCTTTGCAGGTTCCAATTTTTTGGCATCAATGGTGATCTAAGCGGCATGAACAGCGACGTCGCAATCGCTTGAGGGTAGAAGTGTAGTTTTTGTTGTAGGACTTCGGAGCTCGAGATGGGATATCCGCATCTCTTTGAGGATCATTGTATGTATTACGGAGAACATTTTGTACGAACCATCGAGGCTTCGCGCATCATTGTCAAACATTAGCAGCGCTTATAGCGTTTGGGAGGGAAAAGTTTTGTACGGCTGAATATCATGATATAACAGCTATGATTTACCCCGCTGCAATACTGGGATTGACTGTGTGTGCAATGGATGATATGATAATCTAATACTGGGAGGCCCACGCTGGTATTTGTTTTTTATCTTTGTAACCATGATATCTCGTAGTTGAATGTATGTTCATGATCCATCCACTATTTTGCATGCGATATTTCTTCGTGCGTGCGTGATGTCATGCAGTGAAATCGATTTCGTTCAGGCTCCTATTTCTACTGGACTCCTACCCTATTGTTCCCCTGGGTGAAACACAAAAGGGACTGTCGCCACCTTTATGCGCTTCTAGCGCGTGCGCTCGAACTTTATGGGGCGGATTTGGGGGGGGAGGAGGGGTCGTAGCATGGGGGTCAGGGTTATAGGGTCACAACATGCATGGTGCATCGATGTAGTAGAGGAGAGGTTGTTCATGATGCTTCGATCGAAAAGGAGATGTAGAGTTGCGGAAAGGCTTATCTCTTTACTGATCGAGTTCCTTTGGTGTTTATGCTCTCCTCGGATATGGCTGCCATGGACTGGGCGGATGTGCTTATCTGTTCTTGTCGGGATTTCCGTTTGTGGATGTTCGTTGTCGGTCTTGCGTTGGTACCGGTTGGCGTCGGTGGTCGGGAGTGTCATTGCGGGAACTATATTGTGAGGGTTGATTGTTTGTATGTATGTATGTATGTATGTATGTATGTATGTACATAAAACTTGTGTACACGATATCGGAGTGTGAGAGGGTATTGAAGGGGAAAGTCGAGGAGGAGTCGAGGGGAAGTCGAGGGAAGTGGATGCGGCGTTATACATACAATCACTCTCACTCTCACTCTCACTCTCGTTATGTGCATGGACTTTGATAATGACCTCTTCTCAACGATACTCTACCATATAATCCATATCATCGTTTCTTATATTCCATCATCATTTCACCTCATCTCATCCTTCAATCTGTGCCATTCAGTGAAAAGGTGCATGGGCATTGTCCCTCGTTATTCTTGAATTATTGAACATCATTACTTAATATTAGGGATCGGCAGGTTCGTCAAGTTGTTCCACTGGTGCAACCAAACAAAACCCCCCATCCACATCCAGCTGCTCGAAACGGACAGCTAAGTCGCTATCATAACTAACGTCGGAAGGGTAACTCGTAGTCTCTGATCTCTTCACTCGCTCTACTCTATTACCACGACCACTCTACTCCAGACATCAGACCTCAACGACGACATTCCTTACTCTGTTAAAAACACAACACATATACACAAACTGTACAAACCCGCGAATATCTAAAACCCTACAGATCCAGTCCCAGAACTTCATATTATTGCTTCAGCTACTACTACTACTACTACTACTACTACTACTATCTATCCTACCTATCACATATAATCTACATTGTTCAGCCCCTCAATTCATTCGTCATTCCACTCTCTCGCACATCACTCCTCACACCGGTGTTCCAACCCATTCGCACTTCCTGAATAATCCCTCTCTCTTCAATGTTCTGTCGGTAGATTCGACAATTTCTTTCCTGGCTCCGTCAGCACGTCTGCATACGGACTGCGAGGGACATCGAGGCTATTCGCTTCATGATCGTCGATAACAACCACCCCCGCCCTCAGCGGCCTTGAAGCCTATCGCAATCCCAATACCGGTTTCGACGATGACTTCAGAGCAATACGGATCGAGTAATCTCTATACCGATCAAACATCCACGGCCTCCTCCTCGGCCAACACGATAAGACCGCGCAATCGACGATTGATCTCCACCGAACTCACCAACACCACTAACAGCCCTGACGGCAGCAGACCGAATAGTCCCATTCCTAGAACTCGTCTGAGCAGGACTGGTACCAACAGTCCTGCAAGGAGCGTCAATGGAAAGCTAGCTGTTTCACAAGGAAGAGCTGAAAGCCCGACCGCCGCTTTCGGACGTGGCCTCTGGGAGGGTGGTTGGACGGGTAGCTGGACTGCCATACAAGGGCTTGCCAGTTCGGTACTCGGAGGCGATTTGAGTGGCGATGATTCACAAGATGCGAGAGGAATGACCAAAAGTGGGAAGGGGTTGGTGAAGGGACGGAGCGTTAGTGCCAACCCCCAAAAGACGTCAAAATCTTGGGGTCCGGAAGGCCTTCCGAGGAAGAGGGATGATATTGGTTCGGGCAGCAAAGCAAGTCGAGATGCTGCCATTCGAACGAGAAAAATGGTTGGCGTTTTGGAGAATGGGGAGGGGTCGAATGCGGGATTGGACGTGAATGGAAATTATAAAAGACGCACTTCAGTGGACGAGGCCGTGGCTAGAAACGAGGATGAGGAGGGTGATGCTTTGGTATACGTACATCATGTTCAGCCAAATGATACTTTGGCTGGGGTGGTGCTCAAATACAACTGCCAAACTGCAGTGTTCAAGAAGGCGAACAGATTATGGTCCAATGACGGAATTCAGTTCAAGAAAGTGGTATTATTACCAGTAGATGCATGTGGAGTACGTGGGCGGCCATGTGATCCTCCATTGAAGGACAGCCCAGGTGTGGACCTGTTAGCACCAACACCGAGCACTGAAGATCCTCCTGATACACCCAAATTAAACGACACTGATCCATGGGGACGAAGACACGAAGATTCAGCAATAGAGTCGAGTTCCCAATCCGTTACTAAATCCGAAGATGATGAACAGCCCTGGACTCATGTTCGCTGGGTCCTACTCTCCTCATCACCAAACTCCCAACCTACGGAAATCGCTCGCCTTCCCCGCAAAACCCTTGGCTACTTCCCACCTCGCCGCCGGAAAAGCAACAACACCCTCTCCACAACTTCCACCCCTCGAGGCTCCCTAGACCACTCGATACACTCAGCAGAACCCACTTCAACAGCCAGTACGCCTCCCCGCCGAATCTCCAGTAGTCTCGGCGCACGGCCTAGCATTGGCACGTATTTCCCAGCCGGAAAAGCAAAAGGGCATCATCGGCGCGACAGTGTCGAGGCAGACGCTGCTCGTCTCTCATGGATGCGGGGACCTGGTGGTGTAGGCTCTTTGACCGGCAAGAATGTGCGGATAGGACCGTCCCAAGACCCGTTAAATACATGGGCTGCGAAGCATCTCCCCGGAATCGCCATCGACAAGTTGCCATCTACCTCGACCGCCGGCACAGAGACTCCGAACATCGGCTTCGGCTTCGGCGAAGAGCTTGCGCGCATCGATGAGGCACCACTGGGTACTCACACGCCCAGCACCGTGGATTCGGGCGATGGCATGGGACTTGAGAACGCGGCTGCTGCAATCGAGGGCTGGGTGCGGCGTCTTGCTGTCAAACCCGGCACGCCTAGAGCGAGCGCTGGTGGCCCGCTTATTACAGCTGAGGGGGATCTCATTGAATTGCTTGATGGGGCTAGTTCTGATGATGGGAGAGGCTTTGAACCCAATCCCGGAGAGGTTGCCAGGAGTATTCCTGCTACTGGGCTTGGGAGCGGGCGGGAGGACTTGGAAGGTGTAGTTAGAGGGCGGGTTAGAGCTTGGAGTGGGAATGGGGCTGGGAAGACGAAGAAGAGTGATTAAAGATGGGAACTCCGACTATTTATTTTACTGTTTGTCTGGTGTGAAAGATTGAGGCTGATTCATGGATGGCGTTGGGGTCTTGTGTCTTTTTGATTGGGTTAGAGCGGTCCTTGGGGCATGCATGTTGGTTGTGGGGGGTGAGGACGGAAGAGTGGATGGAGCCTTGTCATGTGAAGTAGGTGGGCTGCTATCGCGCCCTTTAGATGATAATATGTTTTCTGCATCTCGGTCTTGCTGCTTCGACGATTAAACATCATGGTTCGTATAACGGCTCATGTTTCATGTGTTACTTGCATGCTTCTGCGACACTTAAAGAAGAAATGCGAGCGTCCATTATATTCATTCAAGTCCCAAACTCCCGGTTTCCAAGGCCAACAGACTCCTACAACGCCACTTCCGTAGTCATGAATATCTCTAACTTCCTCACTCTCTTACATACGCTCACTGACTCATACACGTATCCTACTTACTCTGCCCGTTCAGAAAGCGCTTTCACAACCCTGGCGTAGAATTTACTAGCCTGTGGCCGTGGGAATGCAATCTCGTGAACCTGGTCCACAAGATACTCAGGCAGCAGGGCCATCAGCTCCTTATCGCGAGAGGGTTCCAATTGTGGCATATAACTGCACTGCGCATCTTCATAGCTCTCGGCGTCAGTGGTGATGGCGAGTTTGAAATGCAGTGCTGCGTCCTTTAGCCTTGTCCTGCACATCAACAAGAAAAAGGGATACATACTACCGTTCCGACCCGTCTGAATGCAGTCATACACATCCTCCCCATCCTCAGACTTCACACTCAGGATAACCAGCCCAGTCAAGTCGCCATACAAATGCTCCTTCAACATAGCTGCACTCGCCGCCTGCGCCGCCTCCGCACTCCCAACCATCCGCACCGCAGCCCCCTTCTTCGCACTCCCGGGCACCCTCGCACTCGCGCTCTCCACACTCGCAGCCGCACTCCGACTAGCCGCCAGCTTCGTCGCAAGGTTCTTATTCTCCGCCTGCGCCTCGCGCAACGCAACATTCACCTCCTCCACCTCAGCCAGCAGCCGCTCAATCTCCTTATCCTTCCCCTCCAGCGTCTTCCCCAACCTCGACACCTCCTTATCAGCGCCCTTGGCCTCTTTAATCTCGCCCTTAGCCTCCTTGAGCTCGCTCTTCAGCGCCGCAATCAGCTCATTGGCAGCCTTTGTCTTCGCCTCGCTCTGCGAGCGCAGCGCATCGAAGTTCTCTTCGGCCTGTCGCACCCCGATCTCCCGCAGATTGCGGTACTTGAATTCCAGGCTCTCGACCTTCTTGTTCGCCTCGCCGAGCTTGCGTCGCACCGCGGGATCGCTGCGCTCCGTGTCTGAGGCGCTGGCTGCGCGCTTGCGTGACGGGCCCGCTGTGTGCGATGACGAGCGCATGCGGGATTCCGAGCGGGCCGCCTTTGCTGCCTCTTTGCGTGTCGGCTTGGCGGCTTCCTCTAGGGAAGAGGGCGCTGTTTCTGTTGCTTGGGTTTCGGGGACGAATGGCATTGTCTCTTCTATTTCCTCCTCCTCCTCCTCCTCCTCCTCCTCCTCCTCCTCCTCTTCTTCTTCCTTCTCCTTCTCCTTCTCCTTCTCTTCCGGCATCGGTGATGGTGACGCTTGTTTCTTTGGTCTACCGGCTTTCTTCTTTGGCGCTTCGCGTCGTGGCGGTGAGGTGGGCGCGTTGGTCGAGGACTTGGTTGGCGCTTCGCGCTTCGTTTTGGTGGCTTTTGGTTTCTTTGTGGGTGGAGGTGAATCGTCGAGTTCGTCGCCTGACATTGCCTCGGTCATGATCGAGTCTTCCTCTTGTAGCTTATTGTCCTCGCTGTCGCTTGCCGGGGTCTCGTTAGTCTTTTCAGTCAATGGCTCGCGTTTCTTGTTTGCGCGTGCATTCGTCGCAGTAGATTTCGCAGGCTTCGTAGCCTTTGTCTTTGTGAGTTTGTTGGTGGCGCCCTTCGGCCTGCCTCTTGCCTTCTTGCCCGGCGCATGGTTCTCTACCGCGGGATCGGAGATTGACATGGTGCTTTCCATGAATTGAGAGTCGTCCTCATCGTCGGATATGAAGCCTGATAGCATGCCTTTAGGCTTTGCCGCAGGAGCCATAATTTATAATATCCTAATTATACAGATAAAATTTGTTGTGCAAAGGCGAAAAGATTGAAAGGCTGCTGTGTGTTATCGATTGTCGCCAGAGTCGTTGTTGTGGGCACGGCATTGATAATTATGCGCGCAAGAGCAAAGTAAACAAAGCGCTCCGATAGGCTTAGCGTGTAAAGTCTGGCTCGCCTTACCGTATTGGGCGGAGAATGCATTGTAGGGGTAGCACTTGGGATGCATATAATGGGAATTTAGCGCCTGATTTATAGCAAGGTCTATTTTTGGCGTTTAGCAGTTATAAAAGTATAAGTACGAGTAGGAAATGGGTATTTTCCTCTTCCTAGCCCCCAGTATTACTATTACTCAACACTACCTAGGTAAGGCAGATTAAATATCCGTTGCTATCTAAACCTTGTTGCCTTGAATATTCTACCGTCTGCCTGAGGCGTAACGGGTGCTAGCACGTCATTACCAGCTAGAACTGAAAAGTGCTAAGTCGATATGTGAGAGGTCCCTGTACCCCACGCTGAGGTGACTCTTACTGCCGATGTTCGGTCAAATCAAATCTACAAAATTGACAATCAACAATTCTCTTGACAACGAAGACAATCCTGAACCTCTTTCTTACCTCCTTTCTTATTGGTCTTTTTGTGTATTCCCTTCAACTATTTCTTTCCAGATTGACAAAATCCTACGACATTCGCACCCAGAGTTCGATTGATTCTCTTCTTTCTTATTCGATCTTCGCACCTCACGCGCCACTTCATCATGTCATCTTCTCCAGATGCAGGCCCTTCAGGCAAGGCCAATGGCCTTTCTAAGGCCTTTTCCCACATCGATCTTGACGGTCACAACTTGCCACCATCGCCAGCTCCCTCAAGTCCACGAAACGGCAGAAAATACGCCTTGGCGACTGAACTTGTATACACAGACAGCAAGGATCAATATGGAGCATCTAGTATGCCAATCTACCAGTCTGCCACATTCAAGCAGTCTTCAGCTGGGGGTGGATCGGAGTATGATTATACTCGATCTGGAAACCCTACTCGTACCCATCTCGAGCGTCACTTGGCAAAGATTATGAAGGCACACAGAGCTTTGGTGGTGGGATCTGGAATGGGGGCTTTGGATGTCATTACTCGGGTTTTGCGACCTGGGGACGAGGTCATTACTGGAGATGATTTGTACGGAGGCACCAACAGATTGTTGACATACCTGGCTACCAACAGTGGAATTGTTGTACGCCATGTTGATACTACCAACCCGGAGACTGTCCGCGCCGCTGTTTCAGACAAGACTGCTATGGTGCTATTGGAGACCCCAACCAACCCATTGATCAAGATTGTTGATCTTGCTACCATCTCAAAGCTCACTCATGAAATCAACCCAAAGGCATTGGTTGTGGTCGACAACACCATGCTCTCTCCAATGCTCTGCAACCCCCTCGATCTCGGTGCCGACGTCGTCTACGAATCAGGAACTAAATACCTCTCTGGACATCACGACATTATGGCCGGTGTAATCGCCGTGAATGACCCAGCCATTGGCGACAAGATGTACTTCACTATCAATTCGACCGGTTGCGGCCTCACCCCTAACGATTCCTTCCTTCTCATGAGAGGTATCAAGACGCTCGCCATCCGTATGGAAAAGCAGCAGGCCAACGCCCAGGCCATTGCCGAGTTCCTCGAGAACCGAGGCTTCCGTGTCCGCTACCCGGGTCTCAAATCACACCCTCAATATGACCTCCATTGGTCTATTGCCCGTGGTGCAGGAGCTGTCCTCTCCTTCGAGACCGGCGACATTGTTATGTCCGAGCGCATTGTTGAGGCCGCTAGACTCTGGGGTATCAGTGTCAGCTTTGGCTGTGTTAACTCTCTTATCAGCATGCCCTGCAGAATGAGCCATGCCAGTATTGACGCCAAGACCAGAAAGGAGAGACAAATGCCAGAGGACATTATTAGATTGTGCGTTGGTATTGAAGACGTAGACGATCTGATTGATGATCTCAGTCGTGCGGTAAGTTCTTCCAATACTGATCCCTCTCCGCTCTGCAAATGCTAACGTAATGACAGCTCGTCCAAGCCGGCGCTGTCACCGTCACCCTGGACGGTTTCCACGCTAAGGGCCCTGCAGAGGAGGTTGCTTCTGAGCCCTTAGAGAAGGATGTTCCAGAGCACTCTGCGGCTACTACTGCTACTTCTGCTGCGTGAGAGGAACTTTTTTTTTTGAAAATGGAATGAAAACGGTTTTTGGGATATTCTTAGGCGTTGGGGTGTGGAATATTTAGATATCCTTTAGCTCTCAGTGCGCGGTCTCGTCACTTTTGCGTGATAGATAGACTCGAATGGAGATCGTTGTTATGATTTCGGTCTGATCCATGTGGTGAGGATCTGATTTGTGATTCCCGGTTGTATCAGAGTGTTGGTATGTGCAATTATAAACACAGTCCGCGAGTCCTGCCATACGTCAGAGTTTCTGTTAAGAATAAAGCACATCGATACAATGGGGACTGTTATGATGAAGAGTGGCAATAGCGACCAGGTCTCGAGATATCGCTGTGCGCTCATCACGAAAACCCCTAGAAGTGTTCTTATTAGCAGGATGAGCATTGAAGGGAGGGTGGGTGGTGTACGGGAGTTAAAGATGTTTATATTAGCGTGATTAGAGCCAAATCGTAAGCAAGACACCTATCTTCATATATAATTTGGTCTTGCCAAATGTTCGAGATTGAGGAGATATATGGAAGAGCTACATAAAAAGATAGCAATAATTGCTCAATAAACATGTCATTTCTCTAAAAGCTGCTAGATCACTTGATGTTACAGTCCGCAACGAATTAAATGCAACCCAAAGATGCCTAGAAGAAATCTACTCTATTCGATCCACCTGGAATACAAATACAACGAAATACAAGAAATCATGATAGTCGTGAAAATAAGAAAGCAGATTAAGAAAAGATTGAAGTGCTAATACAAAAGAGATTCCAAAACAGACAAAAAAAAAGAAAACAAGAAACTGCTAGTACAGAACAAACTTCAAGGCAGAAATAGAAAAAGAAAAAGGCGTCCCATTCAGAGTACAAATACAGAAGAGATCCAAAACAACCAAAGAAAAACATGAAAGTACTAATACAAACGACTTGAAAAAAAGAAAACAGAAATAAGAAACTCTGAGCATCGATCCCATGACGTTGAAACATGGTCGATTAGTTTTTTTGGTTGTTTTTTGGTCCAGCCCACCCGAAAAGCAGAGAGGTCCCACATCCAGATGACAAGAGCGGAGAAGAAGAGCAACGCCTGCAACCCCAGCCCGTAGACCAAATGATTCCCAAGCTGAAGTAATAAAACTTCAAGTAGACGGTGAATGAATAGAAAAATCATTTTTGCAAGCAAAGCCTCCTGAAATAATTCCATAAAAGCGAGGTCAAGTTCCTCAGACTCTAGTATTCGATTCTTACCATCCCCTCCCTTGCCAGCTCTCAGTCCAAGTGACGTTCTGATTCTGAGTAGCATACATCCACTGATGCATCTGATAAGACTGTTCGACTTGCTGGTTGCCGTTGTTTCTCTGGCGGTGGTTTGCGTAGTTGTCTGGGTAATACTGTTGCTGCGTATTCTCCGTAGAATATTGTTGATATGTGTAGTTGTCTGGGTAGTGATGTCCAGTATATCCTGTTGAAGACTGGCTGTCTGCATTATTAGCAGGATAACGCTCTTGCTGGACGTATCCTGTGGAGGACTCTTGGACAGCATAGCGGGTCTCTTGTGGTTGAGTGGAGGATTGGTTGTTATGGCTGTGATGAGTGTTAATTTCGCACCCTGGGAAGAAATAGCAATGAGATTGATTTACCTCTGGGACCTGGAGGACTTGGAAGACTTGGAATTGCTGGCGTTGTTGCTTTGGGAAGACATTTTGAGTGCTTGAATTCGTAGAAGTGAATAGCTCTTGATAAATTGGAATTTGAAGAAGTGAAATATGTATGATCTTGAGTAACTTGATGCTTAGAGATATGCTAATGACTTGGAATTATGACAGACTCTAATTTGTTTCGAGAGATGATCGTGAAGTATGAATGAAGGTAAAAGTCATACAAAGTTGGTATTCAGATAAAGATGATGAAAGCCTCCGGAAGTGATACACTTGAAAGGATAGTACAGAAAGATGTGGATGGACGTAACATCAAACAAGCGCGCAAGGAAGCATTTATACAACGCGGCAAATGCAACAGGCGAACATGCAAACCGTTGTTCCACGGTAGCATCCAGAAAGAGGCTGATGTATCCGCAAAAGATTGAGCTCAGGTTCAAAGGTACATCATGCAGACTTAGACGCAGCTGCAAACACAGAATAAGATGTGACCTGGCTGAAGGGGCCTTTTCGCGCACACTGTGTTGTTTTAACCATAACATAGTATTCTATAAATTCGAAATTTCGCTTTATGCTACCAGAACGCGTGTGCGGGCTCAGTTTGTGCGGAGTGAAGGATCTATATCAAGAGTTACACATATATGTAATGTCCTTGCCTGTGTGTGTAAGATGACCAGCTACAGGGAGTCTGTAAGTGGTACCGGGTAGAGTGGGTTTACTCCGATAGGGCGGGAATCTGAAGGGATGTATAATGTTCAAGTCACCAATGGCGAAAGCTATGGATAGCCCTACAAGCCTCATGCATCAACCTCTCGTTCGCAGATATAAATACGGACACTAGTCGATTCGTTGGATTTTTGGGGTCGGATCGTAGGCTCTTTTATCCCGCAGTGAAGCTCGTATCGCATCAACCTATCCTCAGCCTTGCCGCAGTGGCAGGTAATCGAGTCACACAAGATTCTGAAACTGCCGTTTTGACACGGCTATACGCGTATGAATCCTTCATACAAGCAGGAACAATCCATGGTCGCCATGCGCAACATGCTTCTCCAATGTCTTCTTCAGCGTTCTGCACGCCATCAGCTTGAGCCGCAGGCCTCTTGAATGCGGCCCGATTTCAAACTATCAAACGTGCAGCGGACATTGCGTACGTTTTTGGACTCCAGGGCTGTGTTCTATGGACACGACGACTTCACCGTTATTGACTGCCGTATTTGCGAACGTTGTGATTTGGATAAAGTTGCATCATAAGAGACACGGGCGCTTACTTCGCATACCCATATGGCTTCTCAGATCGTCTTAGAAAGCGACGCGGCTGTGAAAACATCAGCAATCAAGTATACACTCGTTGTTGCGTGCAAAGAAAATAGATAATAGAAATCATCCTCATCATCTTACCGCAAATCCCCAGGATTGTGTTCTATAAGAGAAAGCTATTTTTAGGGCCAAATTCTCAAAGCCGCAATTGGCAGAAAGCTTCGTTATAGCGAATAGAAATCAAGTCGAGGATTATTGCTCTGTGGAGACTGCAACGCTTCTGCTTACTGTCATCCACCGCCAACCCTGCGCCGTGCATGTTGGAGAACAAGTGCAATAAGAACGGGCCAGGATATTCCGCAATGTATCGTCTCACTCGGTCGGCATTCACTGCCAGCCTTGCCGTCAGGAACGGTGCGAGGGCAAGATGTAGCAGGATACAAAGGAGTGGCTGACATGTCGGCTATGTCGGCTTTGCATACGCTGGGGCCATTGGAATCAGCTCTTGCGTGCCCCAGAGTTGTCATGTCCACTCACATAAGTATTTCAGCTTGCCGGTGCAATTGAAGAAGTGATCCATCTCAATGGCTGCGGATAGGAAGGTGACTGGATGGGAGCGGGGTTTCATGTCATAATGCTGGCTGGTTGACACAAAGTGTTGATGTGATTGAAATTGTGAAGATATAATGCTGGCGGGACAGAGCAAACACGATACTACACATACGCATGCATGTTTGTCGTTCCATCGACGTTACCCTTTCGAACTTGCTCTCCCGCGATTTGTAATCTTCGTACACCTCAAGAATATTTCGTCGCATTTCAGCCAATATTCCATCGAGCTGGAAAGGACGTGAAACTTTCAGACGGAGTAAATTTGAAATCTTCCGAATACAGACTTGGATGTGATTGGCGGCACGAACCGATCTGGGAGAGCTTTAGGGAAGGATTGTAACTGAATCCTTCAAGTCGAATAATCGGATGTGAGGCAATGTAACGGCAAAGGATTCCGCTAACAGATACAGTGCTGAGTGCCGAGCAGGAAGCTGAACAGCCGAGCATAGCACTTAACAAGAAATATAGACATGAACGAATGAGAACCTTAACTTCGGATTTCCTTAACAATCCTCCCTATAACGCGATGCTCACAGGCACAGAATCGGGGCCTTGGGGGATAACTTTTCTTGCTGCACTGAGTATCTCTGAGGTTAGGAGATAGACCCCATTATCTTTTCCTGCAGAAGCTGATCAAAGGCCTTCCAGCGCAAACGCTAGGTATCTCTCAAGGCACCATGGGGACCTCCCATAGCGTTCGCAATCTACAGCTGCTCTCATGCGCCCCCAACCATCAATCCAAAATCCAACAATCCTCAGAGCTCCAGCTGCTCAGTCGAATTCGCCGACCTCATAACCATAACATTCTCTTCGCGGAAGACGGCTCCAAAATCCGTGACGTGCTCAATCCAGTCGCTAATTGCATCACGATGCCGCGAAGCCACCATCAGTACTGTAGCCGTTCCCGCCCCCGCGATCGTCCCATAGTCTGAACAATGCCTTCGTTCGCTTTCCGTAGCGAATACTTTGCATGCCCCGTATCCAGCGCTGTATGCGGCGACCGTCCAGGCCATACCGGCTCCCAAAGCTTTGAAATGGCCAACTATGCGTTCATCTTGAAAAATCCGTGCGACGCACTCTATGCTGTGCGTATGGCCTGGCTGCGTGGGCGTAACGATGAAAGCCCATATGATTATGGCAAGGTACCAGAGGGGTGGTCCGATGAGGATGATAGTTGTGAAATGTCGCATTGTTTTGGAGTTCACGAGCGATATGGACGATGATGGACAATGAAGTGAATGAAATGAAGAAGGAAATACCTGAATGAGAGGGTCAACTTGGTTTTGTTGTCGTATTAAAGCTCTAACCCTTGAAGATCTGTTTGAGGTTCGTCTCGCACTCGTGTTTCTCCATCGTGAAAGTGGATCCGTTTCCTACGGCTATCCTTGCAATTGTGTTTTATTTCGATTCAGTCACAGTGTTCTTTATGCCAACACTCCTGAAACATCGCCTTAGGTTGAATTTCAGGATTCGACGTCTTAAAACACAAGAATATAAAATGGACGAGGGAAGTTCAGTGATATTACTGCGTGTTTCGTTCAAGAAACCATGGCAGGTCGAGGACCATAGTAGGGATGTTCGTCGTTAAGTGAAGGCACGCTAATAAAATAAGCATAGCGATGTATACTATGCTTAATTTGTCGCAGTCTTTCCGGGAAGTCTATTTTATTTTATTTTATTTTGATCGATCGTATATGTTATTAATCTTATTTATTTTCTCTTTGTTTATGTATGATCGGTGCGCATAGTATAGATGCGATTTCATATAAACGTTACTTTGTAATTACTAAACGTCCTCTTAATAGATGGAATCCTGTTGAAATCATGATGATACTCCAGAAAGGCGATAATGTTCTTGATCAAAGTCAGCATAAATCTACACTCTGGTCTGAGAACAAGAGTTTATACGCATGAGGAACCAGGAATCTCACTAGAAAAAGGTAAAATTCTTACTAACTTTCATGTCCTCACGATTTACACTACAGCCTGTGAATAATAGCCGGACATCTCCAACCTCGCCAGTAGCATCGCAACAGTATTCTCCTCCTTGAGTCCTCCAAACAAGCCTCCAGTCTGAGAACTTGCCTCCAAAAAGCTCTTCCTTTCACTCAATCCCCTACAAACCCCAATAAATACCCCCACTTTCTTACGGAACGTCATATACATAGCCCGCAGAACTTCATCCCTCCCATACTTCTTCCTCTCACCACTAGCTCTCTCTCTCGAATATTTCGCAAACGCCAGTACGCCCTCAAAGATATCTTCCAAGAGTGTGAGAACCGGCTTTTGACGCTTACGGAGGAAGAGAGAGGTCATGATGCGATCGAGAATGGACTCGTGATATTCGCGGAGTTTGGAGATGCCCTCATTCTGGCCGAGGACAGCACTTTCAGCATTAAGCTTAGAGGCAACTTCGTCAAGCTTAGCTTCAAAAATCTTCCAGGTAGACTCAACACCTGTATCGAAGAAATAGCTAGCTATACTCATGACGAAATGCCTTGATTCAATGCGAAATTTCTGCGCTGTGCTGTCAAGTCCTTGCCAGTAGGAAGTGCGGTCGGTCGAATCGCGGAAAAGTTGGTTGACAACGTATAGCATGCGCATGACGCGCAGGAGAAGTTTGAATAGCTGATCATATTTGTAGAGACTAAGAGGGGTGATGACGGCCTCTAGTGGTGCAGGAGGTTTATATGAGAGGCGCAAGAAGTCGAGGGCGGAGATGGAATCCGGGTTCATGCACTTCGTGATTTCCTCTTCGCTCATGTCTCGCACTGCGAAGCTGAGGTCACCAGGAAGCTCGCTTTTGCGATCAAGGTAAAACCCTGAGTTGGCTACTGAAGTGTAGTAGCTTTCTGTCAAGACACCCATAAGGGCCAAACGTAGCTCAGAACTTGCGGGGGGCCAAGTGTCACGACCTCCAAGTCGAAGTCCCATCACTCCTCCACTCCTTGCAACTCCTCTTTGTCGCTCTGCTGTCTCGAGCTCGGGATCGAAGAGAGCATGCTGTAAGCGAGAGGAGAAAACTCCATCTCCGAGCAGGTGAAAACGACGTTGAACAGAGAGATGTTCTCGTAGATTGTGAGAACTGAAGAAAAGTCTCATGGATGTTTCATTCACTACTCTAGCTTGCGCAGAGAAGATAGGATAGAATGAAAGCGCTGGTGTTAAAGCAGTCGGTGGTGCGAATGTAGATGCTTCTTCATCTACTTGTTCTCTATCAACTTTCAGGGCTGTCACAAGAAGCCTAGTCAATCTATCCTGTGGTGTACGTTGTTCGTCGGATAGAGGAAGATCCAATGCTTTGATCGATGAGAGGAAATGCGCTTGCATATCCTCCTCTGGTCTGCCGAAGAAGTCGAAACGTAAAACTGAATTCTCTTCATCTTTTGCACTCCCAGGTAACACTTTACCTGTGGAGTATTCCGTCACAGCATCAGATAGGTCCTTCTCGTATTGCAGAGCTTTCGCTTGAACACTTTCAATGTCCTGCCAAGAGAACTTCCAGTCTAGCACCGGAGGATGCACAGAAGCAACGACATCTGCACGAGATAGAGGGTGTGTTCCATGATGATCATGAATAAATCTCAAGCTCTTTCCCGTCTCAAACATTATATGAGCGTCTTCTGCAGAGATAAAGGACGGAACTGCGGTGCTATCAAACACGTAGTCAGGCTCCTGGTTTTCCATCCCCTGCTCGTCAATCCAGTTTCGATCTTCCACCTTAACAAAACTTCGGCTAGGACCTTCTTTGGACATTGGTAACCCTGCTTCCTTGTGCAGTCCAAGCCACTCTCCAGCAAATTCAAGCCACGGTAGAGATACACGAGATAAAATATCAAGAAGCACTTCCCGAAACCATTCCATTCGATTTTCAATCCGTTGGATGTAATCGAAGAGAAGAGACAGCATATCTTCATCTCTTTTTGCCGGAGAGACTTCGATGACCAAATCGTGAACGCATTTCAAAGCAGATACAGCTGGCCCAAATGCCGACTGAAGCTGCAATACGCTTCCCTGGTTGGCGTCGACATCACTAAGACAAGCTTGAATGGTATGAAGTAGTACTGATACAGAGTCTGCCAAAGCGATTTGAGCTGGGGATTTGTTCCTTGCATAGGTTTTCGTGACAAATCCATGTAATGCCTTTATAGTGTTACCACTGGACATAAAAAGTGCCTGTAGAGCGTGGCATGAGTCGCCTGTATGATCAGATATGCGCACTTTTCCTAGCGTCGGGATGAAGGATGTCATTTCGGTATCCCAGCGAAACAAAAGTGAATCTCTGCCCAAGCCGAGCGATTTCAGTGAAGACACATATGCTCTTGTATCAACAATAGCGTAATCTCTGTTATAGAGATTTAAGATGTCGTCTTCTCCAGCAAGAGCAGCATCGAAAATCTGCGCACCTGCTTCCGTGAGGTAGACAGTAGATGCTTCCTTATACTTTTCATTCTCGAAAGCATCCCAGCTATGGTACTCTGTCGTTTTCACGGGTACGTGCTGGGCAATTTTCCAGATATCTGGGTCCTGCTCTGTCTCTAGGTCATCTTTCTGACTAGGCTGATCGTCTACAGGCTTCGCTAGCTCCTCTGGTTCAGAAGGGGGCGCGTCCACCGGCCCAAGTACGAGATCTGGTATGGTAAAGAAGCCTTCTGTCGGAGCTCCAACTGTTGCAGGATCGGGCAATTCAACCTCTATGTCTGTACCGACTTAGTCTACACACTTTCATAGGTGTAGGAAGTTTTACCATCAATATTTAGCTCGGAGAATAGTAGGCTCGGTGGACCAAACCCTTCGGTGTGGCTTTTAGGAAGCCTCCATAAATCTGGAATGGTAAAGGGATCTCCGATCTCTCGATCGTCATCCATGATATAATCGTTGCGAAACGCGTGGAGGTCACGCCGTTTTATCGCGTTGATGTACATCACTCCATCGAAGTCCCCAATTTAATCTAGTGGCGGGAGCAGCCGCCGCTAAATTGCGGATTTAGCATTTCGCGATCTATGGCCCTCAAACTGCGTCATGCTACGTTTCTCGAATGCCATTATTTCCCTGTCGTTCTGTACAGCTCAGTTGAAGCCAATACGTACAAAAAGTGTTTCGCCTTATTCTCAGAGAAGCTTCGACGATGCCACCTAAGAGGAAGGCGCGAGAGAGCGCGGGGACGACTTCGACACCTGCTGCTGATGAAGACTCACCTATGATCGATGCGCCAGATTCTCGAACTTCCCCAGTAGAGGATGATTATGACATTCTCAAGGACCCTTGGACGGATGAGCAGGAAACCTCTTTGTTCAAAGGCATTGTAAGATGGAAACCAGCTGGTAAATCCCTTTGATTTGCGCTTATTTGACCTCGTTACTGATTCACTCGTTCAGGTATGCATAAGCATTTCCGAATGATCGCACTTTCAATGTTCTTACGAAATCACGGCTACGATCCCAAGATCGATGTTCATACAAGGATACCAGGTATATGGGAGAAGCTGGGCCGATTATACAACATGCCTGTGATTGACGCGCGGGAAGACTCTTTCGACGAAGACGAGGATGAGACGCCTAATATGTCATTCACTGAATTCTCTTTGACTCGCCATGTCGTGGATGAGGAAGACGATGAAGAGGAAGAAGACTCTGAAAGTGTTGCTTTCAGAAAACTCATCTACGACAGAGTAAAGGCTAAAGCTGTTTCTGAGGATGCTGAGCCTTCCCCAATGCCAACAGAGTCATCGCCGCTTCCACAAACCACTACCAAGAAGCGCAAGCGAGGAGAAGCCCCCACCAAGACCCGTGCAAGCACGGTTGACGACACGGATGAGGCGCGAACGTCGCCAATCGCAACATCGCCCACGCCTACAGTCAAAACTGGCCGTGCAGCGAGAAGTAGCAAGCGAGCAGCTGCGATAGTGAAGGCTGGTAAAGGTGACAAGCCATCTAAGGATACTGAAGACGAGGACGACGACGAGGATGAGGAACAGGACGAAGACGAAGATGAAGAAGATGAAGATGACGACGATGACGAAGACGAGGAGGAGGCTGAGGATGCCGGTACACCTGAGCCCAAGACTACCAGGGGGAACAAGAAAACTACCAAGGCAACGGCAAAGAGCAAAACAACAGCGAGTGCGACAAAGAAGAATAAGCCAAAGCGTAAACGTTGATTTAGGCTAATTAACCTCTACAATTCATGTTGATCCTTCCATGACACCTGATCGAATTCAAATAGTGGGATATGGACGGATAGAGGATTCATTCATACTCAGAAGAACATATGGCTCGTTTCTCACTTGCGTATGGAAGGGCGTTCTGGCAGACCATAGTTTGAGATGATCGCCCACCTGTCTTCACATGAACAGCAAAGCGGTAGCATGATATTTCATGTTGGTACATGTGCATGTAGTTCAGTACGTACACGGAGTATGTACGGAGTTATTTCGCAAGAAGCAATTTTGGGGTGGAAAGGTGGAGGTGGGTCTCGAGGAACGGGAGAAAGCCGAAGTCGTGTACACACACCCAAATAGACCGGCAGGAATGCAGAGATCCCTCGGCCCGGATGTAGATAATTATGGTGTCACTCAAAGTACCTGTCTCGTTGTCGGCACAACAATCAATAGATCCAGAGGATGCTATCAGCTTCTCACATCATACCACGTACATATATGATCCAAGCCCCCTGTCTCTGATATGAACTTGTGATAATGAATGGACGATGAAAATGGATGTTTCTGACAGAATCGATACCCTGGCGCACACCGCCACCTATTCTGGCTTCAAGCGCATCCTGCTCACCATGCTCTTCCATAAAAAAAAAACATGAGTATTAGCCATCAAAATGGCATGTGAGGAGAGCAGATTATCTAGGGTAGAGTCAAATGATGCTCATCCGGAACACCGAGCAAATGGAATAAATGGGCGTCTTCGCTCCGTACATTCTATGGTGCTACATCTCCTTCGCCTTCCCCATCACGAGACTTCCCCAAGTTCTCCACACGCTCCAACCTTAGCGCTCGTTCATTCGCGGGACACGACCGGGGCTGTTGTGCCGAGGTCCTCGACCACAAGTGGATGCCGAAGCACCTAGGTACTGCTACAACTGTGACAGCCTCAAGACCACACAACCGTACACAGCCGTAGTACACACGCCAATACATACGCCGATCCCTACGCCATACTATCCAAAAACCCCCCCAGATAAATTCCATCGTCTCCCTGACTCTCTTCTCTCCTTCTCTCTTTTTTAGAATATAGACATTTCCTTCGGAGGAGTAGATTATGTTGCACGGGTTGATTAAGAGTCGCGCTTCCTCTGCATTACTTAGAAGCAGCTTGACCACCCCAAACTTACAAAGAGTCAGTCCTCTTGCTCCCGAAAGAGATTAATTGGCTGATGAGCGACGTATCACAGACTGTTGCAATGGCGAGCACCAGAAAGAGCAGTTCTCTGCCTGTTGGTGAGTTTATTATCATCCCTTCATCTGTTGCATATGCTCGCGCATTTTCACATGCTAATTGTCCACATCACAGGCTACAAAGAGGACACATCCAAGGGCCCCATGCTTAGATTCCAAGAGTCTTTGCCCAAACTTCCAGTCCCAACACTCCAAGAAACTGCAGCGCGATACTTGAAATCAGTGCATCCGCTCCTGACGTCCTCCGAATTTGGAAGTACAAAGAAAGCGGTTGATGAGTTCATCAGGCCAGGTGGGGTCGGCGAAAAGCTTCAGGAGAAACTTATCGCCCGACGTGAAGATCCAAAACACAAGAACTGGATCTATGAGTGGTGGAACGATGCTGCATACCTCTCTTATCGCGATCCTGTTGTGCCATATGTCAGTTACTTTTACTCCCATCGCGATGATCGCCGACGAAGAAACCCTGCCAAGCGGGCAGCTGCTATCAGTACCGCGGCCTTGGAGTTCAAGCAGCAAGTCGACGAGGGTACCTTGGAACCAGAATACATGAAGAAACTCCCCATTTGCATGGATAGCTACAAATGGATGTTTAATTGCAGCAGAGTACCCGCCAAACCGGCTGACTATCCTGTCAAGTTCTCTCATAAGGATCACAAGTACATTTTAGTCATCCGCAAGAACCAGCTCTTCAAGGTGATGCATGAAGTAGACGGAAAGCGTCTCAACACCTCCGAACTCGAAAAGC
Organism: Allantophomopsis cytisporea; assembly: GCA_024752435.1. Taxonomy (NCBI): domain Eukaryota; kingdom Fungi; phylum Ascomycota; class Leotiomycetes; order Phacidiales; family Phacidiaceae; genus Allantophomopsis; species Allantophomopsis cytisporea. The sequence goes on from CP103034.1 coordinate 491,441, forward strand.
AATTCCAGCATATCTATGAGAAGGCTGAGAAGGTGCCGGCAGTAGGCGCACTGACAAGTGAGAACCGCGATATCTGGACAGACGCGCGCGAAGTCCTCCTCTCAGCACATTCTTCCAATAAAGCAGCTCTTGAGACCGTAGAGGCGGCATCTTTTGTCGTGTGTCTTGATGACGCCGCTCCAGTGACACTCGAGGAGCGTGCCCACCAATACTGGCACGGTGATGGCCAGAACCGCTGGTTTGACAAGCCACTCCAATTCATCGTCAACGATAATGGGACATCAGGCTTTATGGGCGAGCACTCCATGATGGATGGCACACCAACACACCGCCTAAACGACTATGTAAACAATGTGATCTTCAACAATAAGCTCGACTTCAGCGACCCGTCGGTCCGATCAAACCTACCTGACCCTTCTATTGTGAAATTCCACGTCACCAAAGAAGTGCAAACGGAGATCGAGCGTGCACAAAAGGACTTCACTGACGTTATTGGCCAGCACGAGCTGCGTGTCCAGGCCTATCAGGGCTACGGTAAGGGCCTGATCAAGAAGTTCAAGTGCTCGCCGGACGCCTACGTGCAGATGGTCATCCAGCTCGCTTACCACAAGATGAATGGCAAGAACAGACCGACATATGAATCCGCCGCTACACGTCGCTTCCAGCAGGGTCGCACTGAGACCTGCCGCACTGTTTCAGACGATTCAGTGGCGTTCTGTAACGCAATGGCAGATCCAAATGTTGAGGCAAAGAAGTCTGCTGCGCTTTTCAGAAAGGCTATTGATAGCCATCTTGAGTACATTAGCGCTGCTAGCGATGGAAAAGGTGTTGATCGCCATCTCTTCGGCCTAAAGAAGTTGCTAGAGTCTGGTGAGGAGGTCCCAGCTATTTACAAGGACCCTGCTTATGGGTACTCTTCGAAATGGTTTATCTCTAGCTCGCAGTTGAGTTCCGAGTATTTCAATGGCTATGGATGGAGCCAGGTCGTTGATGATGGGTGGGGAATTGCGTACATGATTAATGAGAATTCGTAAGTCTCCCTGCTTTCTCTTCCTCCCACGTACTGGTTTCGGTATACAAGATGCTAACGTTTGCTTGTAGGATCCAATTCAATGTTGTATCGAAGGGCTTAGGCAGTGAGAGGATGAGCTTCTATCTTAATGAGGCGGCTGGCGATATTAGAGATTTGCTGTTGCCCGACTTGGAGGCGCCAAAGGCGAAGTTGTAGGTGGATTGTATATTGTATTATACAGTATTAAACGGCATCATATAGAATAAGAAGACTTTCTGAACCTACCTTATGGTGTTTGCGGGATGCTGTGATTGGTATTTCGCGGGGTCGAATGAAACAATCAGTGTAAGGATGTTGGGGAACACAATGATGTCGAGTCAAGCTCATCGAAATCAGGACATTGCCCAGGCCCTCTAGAGAGGGATTTCATATTTAGCATTGCTCCCATCGCCAGTATCGGTTGCCACGCAACAGACTAGAAACATCTTTGATTGGGTCCTTTAGCAAACCGTAGCCATTAGCAAAGCTCTAGTCTTGTTCGGCATCTGCGACCAGTGAACGGTAGCAATAAATATTTATGTCTCCCAAACCAATAATGATATTGGTTTCAACATGTGCACTCGTCAATCTAGGTGAAATCCAGCAGCAAAGTCAACATAAAATGGGGGTCACGTGCACCAAATAGACTCTAGCATAAATTTTGAAGATGCATTTTGATTACCCCCATAATATACAGTTCTTTACAGTGCATACAAGACCATCTACCTTCTCCTCAAATACCAGTTGAACGCCAGCTGACCGACGTCAAGGCTGAAAGGTGTAGGCACTTCGGCCAGGCCCTTTCTCACTACGGGATGTCTCAAGTATACTGCTGCACAAATATTCTGGTTGACCTCGAGGTATCTGGGGATGAACGCAAATGCCGACATGTATGGTCGTGGTCTCCATGGCGTAGCATATGGCTTCGTCGAGTCCACTGGATTCTCCTTCAGCTCCTTAAACGCCTCCTGGAGAACCTTTCGATCTGCATCTGACATCTCTGAAATTGCTGGCTGGTTTGATGCAGCAGCCGCCGCATTAGTGCTAGTCGTGTTCGCCTTAGCGGGTGTAGAGAGGGCAAGTTGGGAAAAGAACGTGTCGAGCTCTGAGTCAAGTTCCTGCGGGCTCTTTTTGTTGATGTTTCCCATAGCCTTGCGGACGGTCGAGGAGAAGGCTCGGAGTTGCTGCTTAGTCTTCGCTGAAGCTGTGTTCTTTGTGCTCTCCAAAAGGTCCTTCGCTTGGTTAAGTAGGACCTTGAGCTCGGCCTTGTGTTCCTTTCGGCTCGATTCTACGTCCTCGGGTTCGGTGGTGGACTGCTCTGCGGACTCAGAGGATACCTCCTTCTCTTTAACCGCTTCTTTCTTTGCTGTGACTGCCTTGCGAGCTCTTCGTGTGGCGGCTCTCTCGTCAGCATCTTTCGACGCTCCAGTTGCGAATAAAACTCGTTCTGGCTCGACTTGGAACATGTCGCCCGGGTTCAGTAGGTATCCAGGGTAGATCATCTATACAGGTCATCATCAGACCATTAATTTAAACATCCCAATTGTTTTTCTTACCTTCTTTCCGTTCACCTTGACTCCTCCGTGTACTACCATTTGCCTTGCTTGTCTGGTACTGCTCGCGAACAGTGCACGGAATATAGCCACATCCAACCTTCTCTCCATCGGCGCATATGTCATTTGCATATATGGCGTTATTGTAGGGGAATCCTTCTTGCCAGTAGCTGAAAGTTCCAGCCCGGATCCTCGACCACGGGCTTGTTCAGAACCATCGTTTTCTGCCAGGTATCGGAAGGGCATATTGACGTGAGATCGCGCTGTCGGTTTGAACATCTGCTCCCATTGTCCCTCTCGAATGTGCTCGCCGTGATAAGCTCTGGTTCCGGACTTGGCCGCCCATTTCTGTTGATAATAGGTGCCTTTGTTGAATATCTTTGGCAGCCTCGAGAGGTTAAAAAGATTGTATTTATTCCATGTCTGGCGAATTTTCTATACGTCGATGTCAGCTCGACACTCACGTTCCCAATGCAATTGGGCATCATCTAAATAACCTACTATCTTCTTCAGACCATGAAATCTGTGCCGCGGCATGTTGAAGGATATTGAGTATAAACTTGTTGTGTCGTACACTCGTCGACCAGAAATCACTTGCGCATGGTTGCCGTATACAGTTTAGCGCTAAATGAGTGCTTCTGAGCGGAAGCTAACAATCCTCGGCGGTCGGTGAATTGAAGCGAGGCAGTAATTTTTGAGAATTGAGAATTGAGAATCTACAAAGGTATCTTACTCGACTCACTTAGAAGAGATATCTCCAGGTCCAACTTTGCACGTCCTCCTCTCACAACACTTGCAATCAAATAACAAGCAACAACAGGTCTCCAAAAACGGAAGACGCGGTCATCTGCAATTGTTTAACTATATACTGTTTACCTGCACAAAGAATCAGCACTCACACTAATCGAGTGAGCATCTCTGACTCTAAGCCCCGGCATTGTTGCAACTGAATTTGGCTATCGATCTCGGTCTTATACATACAACAACGAAGAAACACTCATCTTCACGCGATTTCTCAAAGATGTCGGACATCCATGTCGAAGCAACTGAGCAGGTTGCTGTCCCAAATGATCAGACTGTGAACGAAACCTCTGCACCAGTTGCTGCAGAGGAAGTCAAGACCGACGAACCTACGACAGAGGAAATTCCTGCTGCTGCTGTTTCAAACGGCGAAACTAAGGAGGAATCAAAAACTGCTTTCGCGAGAAAAGCCAACATCTTGAAAACTACCGCAAGAGAAGATGAGAAGAGAGCTCGTAACAACAACAAGTTCGACCCATCCTCAGTTGCTGTTACCGATGATCCACAGCAGATTCGCAAGCAGGTATGGGATTCCGAGACGCTTGTAACTGCTTCAAAGCTAATCTATGATTTTATTTAAAGGTGGAGTTCTACTTCGGCGATGCTAACCTTCCAATCGACGAGTTTTTGTGGAAGAAGACTGAAGGAGAGAAGAACACCCCAGTTGTTCTTAAGGACATCCATAAGTTCAAGCGCATGCAACGCTTCCAGCCATACTCTGCTGTGGTCGCCGCTCTTAAGGACTCTCAATTCCTGAACATTACTGGTGAAGAGGGTAACGAATTGGTCAGCCGTAAGCAACCATATGACCCTTCCAGCGCCAAGTCTGACAAGACTTTGACTCGATCTGTCTACGTCAAGGGATTTGGTGACGAGGAGCCATCCACCCAGTTCGACATTGAGGCTTTCTTCGCTCCATATGGCCCAGTAAACGCAGTGCGTCTGCGCCGTACCCCACAGAAGCTCTTCAAGGGCTCCGTCTTTGTTGAATTTGCCGATGATGAACTTGCTCAGAAGTTCCTCGCTCTTGACCCAGCACCCAAGTGGAAGGGCGAGTACGAATTGGAGATTATGCTTAAGAAAGCATATGTTGATGGCAAGACCGCAGCCATCGCTGCTGGTGAAATCAGTCCAAATGAGCAAAGACCATCCGGGCGCGGAAGAGGTCGTGGAGGCTTCAGAGGTGGCCGCGACCGTGATCCAGATGACTGGAAGAGACGCCGTGACGATGACCAGAGATCTGGTTTCAAGGGTGGACGCGGTGGACGCGGCGGCCGTGGTGGCCGTGGCCGCGGACGTGGTGGCAACGACAGAGGGCCAAGAAACGATAGAAATCGTGAGCGTGATGAGGCGTAAGTTCCCATTCCATTCCCAACCCATTTTAATATCTAACACAAATACAGCAGTGAAAACGGACAAGGGCAGAAGCGTTCCCGTGAAGATGATGGCGCTGCTGAGCAGGCTCCAGCCAAGAAGGTTGATACCAAGGAAGCTCCAGCGGCTGAAACTTCCTAAGTTCTCCCATTTTCATGAATATGCTATTCATTATTTTCATAGAGTGATCCGGCTTTGAGTTTTAGGCTGTATATCCTTGGTGTTATGGTTTTCGGGACAACTGCATAGGGAGCTTTCACGATTTTTTCGTGGCGTAGGACCATACTTTTTCAGACTATAAGAGTTTAGACGACTACTAATCGTCGTTTCGCAATGGAAGGTTATTGAAAGTTTGGGCCATGTCTGATACAAACACTAGTTCGAATCTCACAGAGCGACTGGCAGTGGAGTATAATACAAAAGTCTTTTTTTTTCCCCACAATCACTTGAGCATATACATATGCTGAATGACTTGAACATATATGCAAAGTTGAGGAGCGTACCACAGATTCTACACTGAATTCGATCTGGTGTTCGATTCATACTTGTTCCCCCATCCTCAACTGCCCGGTGTATGCAAGCAACGTCAGAAATATAACCATATCCACATTCAATAATATACAGGCCATGAGCTACTCCACTCGGACCATCCTATCTAATCATCCCTTTCTCTTACACCAAGACATGCCCATCATGCTTTTATTTTATCAAACCACTTCACCCATATCGATGTGTACAGGCTCCCACGCGGGTGCCATTTTGTCGAGCTCCACATCACTTGGAACACGGGCATCTGGTCCCGGACTGTAGAGATACCAACTCTTCAATGCATTGACAGCAGCTCTTACTTTCGCCTCTTGCAAGCTCGATCCAGCACCCTCCCCTAGCAAATCAGATCCGCTGAAAACACCAACCACAAACACTGGATGTCTAGACAATCTTCCAGTCTCGGAAAGGAGTCGCGCAACGGGGAATTCGAAGTCTTCGCGGGCACATAATCGGGCAAGGTCGCGAGTGGGCGTAGGGAATTTGAAAAGAGTAGGTAGAGCAAGGTGGCGGGACATGATATGTTGCTTCACAAAAGACTTTGCAGCCTGTCTTCCTGCGTGCAGATATACAGATCCTACCGCAGCCTTAACGAAGGTCGCATATGCATCCTCTGAGGTCTTCTCCATAACCTGCTCCAGCTCCTCCGCTATCTCCTCGGGGGTTTTTATCGTGTCTCCAAACTCGTTATCGTAGACCACTCTGCTGCTAACTCCTCTTCTGTAGTGGGGAAGATCATTTCTCAGTCCCTTTGGTGCACTTGGCTCGAAACCTGGCTTTGCGGCTCGGAATTGAAGAAGACCTGGATCGACTTCACCACCTGGGGCCGCAGCCTTCTCCACACCCCATTCCTGGGCAATCTTGTAGAGCGTTTTTGGTCCACAGTAGGCGTACATAGCAGCGAAATGTACGGACATTGGTAGACGCGGGTATTGACACACGAGGCATTCCGACACATGGTAACCGATGAGGTCTGATCCTACTTGAGCCAGGCTTTCGTTATTGAATTTAGGCTCCTTGTCTGCCGAGCTGTCGACAAGTGTCCTGGCTAGGGTTTGAAGAGGAAGTTTCTTAGGAAGGGCGAGTCTCGCATGTAGTGCGGCGAGTTTTGCTGAGTGAAGCGCTGCTTCGGGCGGTGGTGATGGGAGGGCATTGGGGAGCGTCGATGATTCTGGGAATGACTCCACGTCTTCGTAAGGGGTATTGAGGTCTGCAGCAGTAGATCGAGCTCGTGAGCCGGCAATGCTATTCGATTGTGCGATATGTTGCTGTATGCAACATGGTCTCGTCCGTATGGAAAGCGCCTGCCCCCCCCATCTTTGCAACCGTACTCTTTTCATCCTCCTCTATTTGGCCGGTGCCGGTCAATTTTGACAATCGATTCGACAATTGGCGTTGTGGGCGTTGAATATAGATATGTTGCGCTTCAACTCCCAAAATTTATCCAGAGCTTTGAACGAGTCTCGTGCGATGATTATTTGAATATTGTGTAGCCTAAGGCACTAAGTCTTGATGACCACAAGCGAAAGGGACTCGCCGAGCCTGAGAGCTTGACGTCGCGGGATTCCTATCCAAACTACCAAACCACATATCTCGAATTAACCAAGATGGTGAGGTCCCACGTTGGAAGATTGATACAATAAGCAATGCTAACAATTATCAGGGTGGCGGCGGCAAGATCCCGTGAGTCAATCGCTATTCGACTACGCCCACTTCCTCAACATAGTCTAACTTGACGACAGATACCCCAAGCACGTCTGGTCACCAGCTGGTGGCTGGTACTCCCAACCCAAGAACTGGAAGGCAAACACAGCTTTCTTCGGTGCCGCCGTTGTTGGCATTACTGCCTTGATGTGGAGCGTCAGCGCCGACCGCGAGTTCAGACACAAGTTCCCAGAGGAGGGACGCTTCTTCCCAAGTCGATAGTATGTTCACGATGATCTCGGGAATTAATAGGAAACCTAGACTAACAGTTCGCAGCTGGAGCAGACAGATTAAGGAACATGAGCGGGAGGTGAAGGGTGGATCATAGACAATCAGTTGGAATGCAAACAAGTGTATATAACGGTCCGAAACATGGAATCTTCGTACTCTGAAGTGTTTAACGTCTGACCAAAATTGTTGAATATTGACACAACCTAATCTACAGCAAACTATGCTACATATGTAATCAAATGGTTCTCTAATGGAACGATTTCTAACCGGCATGCTCGACAATCTCGGTCTTAACCTTGCCATCAAGACCAATATATGTACGCATCTGCTCAGGCAGTGGCACCTCCTTGTAATCCTCATCTTCGCCGTCAATGATGTTCAAGTTGATACCTGAGCTCTTACTAGAGAAGACTTCAGTTCCTGTGCTCTCTTTTGAAAGATACACTTGTGCGCCATCTACTTGATCCATCAGGATAGTTGGGAGGACACCAAGCACTTGAAGCGCAAAATTTGATGACTTGATAACATCCACGGATGATACGAGTGACTCGACAATCAAGGACAGACGTGGAGAGTTGTCGATAGAAATGGCATTGGCTTTGCCCTTAATCATGATAGTCGTCTTCGAGCATCTACTAATCAATATCGATTGGGAGATGGATGCTTCGATCTCAATTGGTGCAGACTCGTTCTCATAGTTTTCCTAGAAAGATTAGCAAGTAACGTATGTGTCAGAATTCAAGATTACTCACAATGATCCACTTGTTGCCATCCAACTCCTTACGAGGTGGTTTCTTAGTACGCATACTTTCTGGCTTTGGCTTCTTTCCTGGTGCCGGGCTCTTGCCTCTCAGAGATGGTTCACTAGACATGCTATCTGTGCGCTGCGGTACTGTAGCTCCTGCGCGTAGTGATGGGTTCTTGTGTGTCATCTCGTTGGGATTGACTTTGCGAAGACCCTTTGTAACAGCCTCTCCCTTGTTTAGTTCATTGAAAACCGCGCCAAGTCCTCCTTGATCAGCAGCAGGTGCAGCTACTTCCTTGATATCAAAGACAGGTGGTGGTCCAGGTGGAGGGGGTGGTGGTGGGGGTGGACCACCAGCACTTGGAGCTGGAGCAGGGGCCGCAGGTGCAGCTGCTGATGAGATTTGCTTCAAGGCTTCAGATGGCTCAACGCCCTTAGGATTCCAAGGAATGCCGGAAGAGAAGTTGTTCTTGACGTATTCGCTGAGATCCTTGAAGATTTGATAGTATGCTTGCATCCATTCAACCTGTTTTGGATCTTTCTCTTTATACTCCTTCAACACTCTGTTTCCCCAGTACTGCGCAGAGCCCAAAGACTCATCAACATGCTTGCTTGGTTTGAAGTCTGTTGTTACCCATGCCAGCATTCCGATACTCTCAGACACGGCACTGAGCTGGTTGAATTCAGGGGAACCGCGGTTAGCATCTCTGATGTCGCTCACAGCCATGATCTGTTCTTGCAGTGGCTTGAGAAGATCCATATATGTAGAAGAGCTGACATCTGGTTTCTTGGACTTGGTGGTAATGAGAAGGAAAGTTCGCTGGCCAACAAAGGCTTTGAGTACTGATGCTGCCTGTAAGACTATCAGCATTTATCCAGCACAGGCCTATTGTAAGAACAAAACCAACCTGCTTCGATAGCGGACCTCCAATCTTGTCACTCAAAGACACAAACTTCTTGACACTCGTGTTTATGAAGTCGTCAAACTCTTCAATTGACTCTGGCACTGGCTCTTGTGTTGGCGCGGCAGGGGCTGCGGGAGCTGCAGGTGGTGCAGGTGCAGCTGGTGGGGGTGGAGCTGATGCTGGAGCTCCATGTGGGACAGGAGATGATGTTGTCACGGAAGAGCCACGGTTTTGAGAACCGAAATCGACAGTGGATGTAGCCATATCCTCAAGGCGGGAGGTAGCAGCCTCCAGCCTATGAGACATTAATTAGTATGATGTACGCATTGGATTCCATGTTCGCTGATTTTTGGAAAGTGAAGCTATTGAAACACCCCATATATCGAAGAGGATCAACACACCTCTTGATTAGGGTCGTCAGATTATGCATGTTGCTGCTTGCCATCTTGACGGTTGGTGATGTGACAGCTGAGGATAGGTTGGATGAAAGATAGAAAGAGGTGCGGTATGTGCGAAGTAGGGACGATTCAATCGAAAATCAGTCGCTGAAAGTCGCAATGTTCCAGGTATTTCGTCCCTTGAAAATAGAGGAGTATATCACAAAAACGACGTCGTTGAGGGTTGAAGGAGTGCTTTACTTGTCATTAGGCATACGCATAAGATGATGCTCGGAGCTTATCCCTGAAGCAACCATTTATGCCTGAGGATACTTTCTGTCACCTTAGGCACGGCTTGCCTCGAACACAACATACGCCGTCTTACATTGTCTCATATCTGATCACAGAACTTGGTGTTGGGAAGTCCGGTATGGCCATGGCAGACTTAAAGATCGAGACCCAAGAGGTCGAGTTTTGCACGTTGGGAATGTTCATTATTGGTAAGTAAATTCCATAGTCTTACTACAGAGTACATGGCTTTCACTCCATTCTTTCACGTGCCTGTCGTGGATGCCAATTCACAGTTCTCCTGATACCAGCATACTCGTGTTGTTTTGTCATAACAGTCAAGCAACTCAGCTCTATGTCATTCTGTCTGAAATCACTCGTGTTCTTGGCCTCCAATTCACATTTACTATCAAAGGTGGGGTTGGCCATAGTATGGCACGATCTCAAGAGTAACGAGGGGCTTGATGTCTTGAAGGCCTATTCCTCCTTATAGGTCTGCATATTTTACCAAAAATTGCTTTCAAATAGCATTATGTCTGATCAGCATTCAATATTGAAGAAAGGATCCGTCAGACATAGTGTGTGGAACCTCTTTTTCTGACTATCGATCTTGTATTACAGATGAGATTCACTTTCTCCCACCAACTCCGTCAGTCTTCGACATACTTGGTGGCGCAGGTACATATTCAGCTATTGGAGCCCGACTCTTTGCTCCAGGGCCAAAAGAATCCAAGAAGATAGGCTGGATCGTAGACTGCGGCTCAGATTTTCCCCCTCCCCTCCGATCTCTCATCGACTCCTGGGAGACGTCATGCTTTCTTCGCGAGACTCCCGAACGCCTAACCACGCGTGGATGGAACGGCTATGATGAAGCTCAGCGCCGTGCCTTCAAGTATACAACTCCGAAAATGCGCCTGGATGAGACAGCATTGAACCAAGAGCTCCTCTTCGCCAAGTCATTCCATCTGATCTGCTCACCCACTCGCTGCCAGGATCTGGTCAAAAACATTCTTCGTCGCCGTAGGGAAATCGATCCTTCTGTTCCTAAGCCTCTTTTCATCTGGGAGCCTGTCCCTGACCTCTGCACTCCTTCTGAGCTGCTCAATACTACAAACACGTTGCCTCTAATTGACATTTGCAGTCCCAATCACACTGAGCTTGGCGCTCTCATGGGCGGAACCGGTCTTACAGATGATGGAGAAGTAGACAAGAACTTTGTGGAGGAGGCTTGTGAACAGCTTCTTGCCTCCATGGCTCTTGTTTCGTTCGCTCTTGTTGTTCGTTGCAGTAAAGAAGGTTGTTATATTGCTCAAAACGGCGGCAAAGTCAAGAAACGCAAGACTCGCCGTAGTGCCAAGAACGGCGCTCATGGTCTCGATGCTGACACCGACATGATGGCATTGTTTGCGGCTAAGTTTGGAGTCCAGGAAGAAGAGGAGGAACCCAGAGTGGTTGAAAGTGTTGAGAGGTGGATCCCAGCCTATCATACAGATTCCACCAAAGTCGTCGATCCAACAGGCGGTGGAAATGGATTCTTGGGAGGTCTTGCGGTTGCACTGGCTAGGGGCAAGACCTTAGAGGAGGCTGCTATCTGGGGAAGTGTAAGCGCAAGCTTCACTATCGAGCAGATTGGTATGCCTATCCTAGGAAAGGATGAGAACGATCAGGAGACCTGGAATGGGGTTCGAGTTGAAGATCGATTGAAAGAACTCGAGGAGAGGATCAAGGCCTGATTCCTGCATGGCCAGACAAAAGTTAGGGCAAATATAGAGGCTCATCGGCGCTAGTATAGAGGTTTGTTTTTAGGCTCGGTCAAACAGTAACGAATTAACGTAAGACATGAGAACCCTTTTTTCCATTGGAAAACTGAAAATGTGTGATTTTATATACCATAAACTTAGAACGTCATATCATGATAGCATTACAGAAGGACAACGACATCATGTCTGCCACAAACACCCAAACGCCCCTTCCAATCCTTCAATAACTACCATGGGAATCTAAATCTTGTACACAAGCTCTCCATCCGCAAACCTGTAACGAGTTAGTAAATAATCTCAAAAACTATAATGGAAAAATCTTACATGATGTTGTTCGCCTCATCAAGCTTCTGCAATGCCAATACTGCTTCAGGCTTGCTGTAAGCACCTTCTCTGCTGCCAATCTTACCATTGACAGCGTCAACCAGAGCATCAACATGCGCACTATCATCTGTGAACAAAGGCGTGTTCAAGAGCTGACCTAACGCAGTTTTGAAAGTGGCCAATCTTGCTGGTGTAATCTCGGCAATACTCATTGAAGCAGTGTTCTGTGCCAATTGGGAGTCTTCTTGCGAGTCTTCTTGCGTCGAGTGAACAGCTTGAGAAGCAGGCAAGGATGATGCGAATGAAGTTTGGGATCGATCGCCATTGGTGCGGCTTGACCGCTGTGTGGTCGTTCTTGGGGATGCAGTGTAGACGTCTTCATCAGTATCGTCCCCGTTATCACCGTTAGTGTGGTTGTTCCTTCTTGCAATACCTCTAGTTCTAGCTGTTCCTGAACGTCGAGAAGAGGGTGGTGGTGTATCATCGTCATCTGAGTCGCTGCTCTCATTACCCGAGGACTCATCCTCAAGTGGACGTGTCTTGCGACGCTTGCTCTTTTTCTCAACTTCAAGAACTTCCTTGAAAAGGGCGAATCGAAGAACAGACTCTGCCGCAAGAGCATCTCGTTCTTCAATACGATTTGAAAGACGAGCTTTGGCGTGTGCAGTGGAAAGACGAATAAGAGTTTCTAATGTACGAACAGTCATCGCATTGGTCTTCCTCTGGTTGCCTTCCATTTCATCATTTCGCAGGTTGACATAGACTTCGTTGATGCGTTTTGCAGCTGCCTCAGTGAGGACCGGCTTAACTCTGGATTTCGCATATTGAATATACTTCTTGATGAAAGGAATACTCAAAACCTCGACCTTGCGTGCTGAACCTCTGCCAGTTGTAACGGTTACACCTGCATGCAACATAACATTGTACTTTTCATAGACATTTGTGGGTGTATTGGCTTCTTCCTCTTCTTGGATTCCTACACCCAGAGTCTGTTGTGATTGTTCCCGAACGGGGGCGCCCTCTTCGGTACCCGGTTGGCGGTAACGATGCATTCTAAGAACGTGTTCAGATATCTGACGATCCCTGAAGTCATCGATGTCGTCTGTAACAATGAAGAGTAAATCGAAACGGGAAAGAAGGGAATCGGGAAGCGCAATGTTCTTGTGAGGATCCTTGTGGGTATCATATTGTCCAAAAATTGGATTCGCAGCAGCAACAACACTGCATCGTGCGTTCAAGGACGTATGAATACCGGCTTTCGCAATGGTGACAGTTTGCTGTTCCATAACTTCATGAATTGCCACACGATCAATATCTGACATCTTGTCAAACTCATCGATACACACAACACCACGATCAGCAAGCACCATAGCACCAGCTTCCAACTTTCGTTCGCCAGTTTCCTTATCTTGAGTAACAGCAGCCGTCAAACCTACGCCGGATGATCCACGACCCGTTGTTGCGATGGCTAAAGGCGCAGTGTTGAGAACGAATCGTAGAATCTGAGATTTGGCAGTGGATGGATCACCGACCATCAAGATGTTAATGTCTCCTCTCAAATGAGTGCCGTTCTCTAAGTTCTTCTCCATACCACCAAGCAACATCAACAACACAGCTTTCTTGATATGATCGTGGCCGTAGATACTAGGTGCCAGAGATTGTGAAAGAAGCTCGAAAACATTCTTTTTCTTCGAAATTCGGTTGATGTTTCTGATATCGGTATCCGTGATCGTAGCTGCGGCTATTCCTCCTCCAGACTTTGACGAGAGTAAAACGACATTGTTACAGAGGACAACTGTCTTGAACGTGGCCGAGTTGTGGTTGGTGTTTCGGTTTCCTAAAGACTTGAAAATACCAACAAGTTGGATTCGGTCACCAGGCTTGACCCTGTCCACAAGATCGTCGTCCATAATAACATCGACACCCCGAGGCAGTTGTCCAGCAGGTGCTCGCTCCGGCATTTCTTGAATCGAAATCGTCTGATGATCTTGGTATGTGCTGTAACCATATTCGGTAATGAGTGGATTACCTTCATCGTCTTCAGTTGGATATACGCTCGAGGTAGTTACGCCGCTAGATGACATGGTCTGATCTTTGTACTCTCGAAAGTGGAACTTCTGCTTCTTGGGGTTGTAGTGCACACTTTTGACGATCTTTGGTCGGACGAGCGAGCATTTTGTAACGATTCCCTCAAGGGATACCATGTGGTTGAGGTGAGCAGAAGATAGTGTGCGGGGACTGCAGGCATATTTTCCAAAGTTTCCAGAGTATGCGCAGTAGTATCTGACTCCATCTGCATTCTGTTGGGGGGTTGAATTTGGCAGAGCAGCAACAGTTTGTTTGAGCGCCTCATCGAAGGCCAGTGCAAAGTCGAATGGCTGCTGGAGGAGACCATCCGCAAGCTCTTGGTTATGTGATCGGATGTCATCAATGCTCACTACAAGTCTTCTCTGGAACTTCTGGAGCATCAAAATAATATTCGAACGATAGCCACGTTCTGGCTCATTTTCTTTTTTGTCAGTATATTTAACAGTCGAATGAAGACGGGGAATGTTTACCTGGATCCAGGAACTCTCCACAAAGTCGGATACGGCTTTGAACAGCGTCATCTCTCAATTGTATGGCGTCCATGGTGAAGTTTGGTGTCGCTGTTGTGTTCGTTGCGACAGTGGACTTTGCATATGTTTACAAGTGTGGGTCACGCAAAGCGATAGAATTGTTGAAGACGCGAAACTGATTAACAGGATATCGCGAAACGCGTGTCGACGCGACTTTTGAGGCAAGCGCGTAAAGTGCTTTCTACCTTAGGCATAAATATTTTGGCCAATCTCATCTCAAGATGCCCGTGTGTACGCAGTATGTACATGCCTTACGGCAGAGCTTCCGCCAGCAAATATCATAGCAACAGGAATGATGATCTTCTAATTGTCTTCAATTCTAGTTGTTGTGAGATTTCATATCAAGTCTATAACATTCGTAGTCAACAGATAGAAATAATGTCGAGAGAGGTAACTACAAAGTCCAGGGTTACAACAAATATCTTACTTAGCCTTCTAAACAACCTTATTTTACTCTCACGCAACAAATTAAGCTTGATATACTCAAGGTAAAGATCAATTTTATCGAAATCACCAAGAGATCCTATCCGATTAATACAACAATTAAATCTACACAAACTCCTACAAAGCTCTTTGAAAAGCATGTATTTAAGAACACTAAATTATAGCATTCTTATGTCAAATTATTATTACTTAACGATCTCAACTCATAGAAGATATTCTCGACGTATTTAGACTATGCTATTAACCATACGATTGTAGCTTTTACTTATCCTAAGGTCTGGGTTCAGTGTATTACTATAGTCTCTTGAATTGGCTATAGAATATCTCGATTGTTAGTATAGAAAATGATGGGAGATTCATGAGTTTTATATAGAGGGTATTGGATATCTCAACAAAGACGATCATGATTTTGTAGCGTTACTTACATAGTAGTCAGTAAAATGAAAGGATATCTATATATACTACATGTTTCTACATATCGCCTTGTGTTGCATTGAAATATACTATACGTTTCTTCTTTTCCCTTCTTTCTTTTTCTTTCTTTTTTGATAATATGCCGCTTCGATATTCATGTTCTGGAATTGAATATTGCTGACTATTTCTACGTATATTTTATTTAGGCACTGAAGTACTGGGCCAGGTCATATACAGCTCGTATAATTTTTAATTTGCATTTTAACTCATCTATATAACGGCCCTCTGGTGCCTACGCTGAGGAGGGAGTATCGACTTTCCTGGTTCATTAGTGCAGAAAGTTCATGGACAAGATCTTTACTTCAGCACATTATGTAGACACAATTCTAGGTCTTTCTACCTACAACTACCTTACCTTGTGAACGATGATGACGAGCACAGCACGACCTATGGAGCCACTACTGTATGTAATCTATTTATTTTACGAAGTCCCTGTTTCATGTGAGGATGCTGAGGAATGCTACTAGTCGAACCCCGCATTTGTTTTCATAGCACAGTTTCCATCACATGTTTGTCCCAGATCATTCGGACTGCCAGATCTGTCTGCGACTGCATGAATTAAAGATCCTCTATTCCTCCAATATTTCCTTTTATTCAAAGTGTCAAGCACGCGACCAGCCCTAAGACATTTCCTCGATTCCACGATGTTGTTGACCCGGACTCGGCATAGCATCTATAAATTTCCGCTTTTGGTTAGTCGCTTTATGTCAGAGTTTCCATGGAGTGTGAGGAACTTTGAAGGAACCACTATCATAGTGGAGTAGAGATTCATGTTTCCAGTAGACAGCAATCGCACGAATTGAGCAACAGAATCTAGATCTTTGATGTGACGAGAACGCAGATCTTCGATGTGAGTAGTAGAGGGAACCCAAGTCTTAGATATGGAGTTTGAATCTGAGAACGTACCTTTGCGATTATCCCCTTCCGTGAATCTACAGCGACATTGGTACGGAACAGCATCAACCGCGCCACGGAATACTGACTTGCCAAAGCCGGATGTAGAATACACTTGAATTCTTCAGGTACCAATGATGAACTGGAAACAATTCAACATGGTGAGCTAGATATCTAGCGTTCTATGTCTAGAATGTCTAACTACAAGGCTATACTCAGGTCTAATATAGAGAAGTGGCCAACGCATCTATAGCCTCGGTCATCGAGATTGACTCAAGAGCGACACAGGACTGTGAATGACAGCGGGTGATTAGCTTTAGATGCCTATGCAGGCATTCTAAGCAATCTAATTTTCTTAGATTTTATAATGGTTTCATCTATGGAGAAGTAGACGAATTCTCGACTGTCTGAAAACAGAATACATTTATCTATGACGACCACGCTCTCTGTGGTCTTGACTCGAGAACGGGAGACGGCTCAGATGATTTCTTATCTTCTAGCACAGAGCCTTGCCATCTGCTTTCAGTCAGCAGTTTAGAGATTTACTTCACCTAACCTGATGACAAGCAATTTCCATCCACCAAAGATGCACTTCGAAATGTTACCGAACTATCAAGCAAGTGTACTGTGTAATTACTGCATCGTGCTCTCGCTAATGTCAAATAATCGCTCAAACGAAAGCATGATCTATGAATTCACGATTCATACAGTAGAAATCGTATGCTTATCGATAAGTTCGCGGCTCTGAATATGTATGCGAGTTTGGTTAATTGGTATGCTTTCTCAAAATTATACAGCTTCAATCCTCAAACCTTACTTACATTTTAATATATCAACAATTATACAAGGTGTACTCCTCGGCCTAATTAAACCGAAGACAAAAAATAAGTGAACTTAATAGATAGACTTTGTCGAGCCCGAACTCTGAGGAATTGACAGTCGCCATGCTAATTCTCAATCAATTCAACAATGTTGACGGTCAATAGAGAACAAAATGATACCTTGTAATACCATGAAAGGCAAAAAAATAAACTCTCCCCACCCGGAATTGAACCGGGAACCTCAAGATGAGTTGTTTGAAGCCATTACAGTCTTGCGCTCTGCCAATTGAGCTATAGAGAGTTGTTATTGAATTGTTGAGAGTGGGAGGCTTAATTAGTAATATTTTTGTACTATAACTGGTAAGCTGGGATAAGCGATCAGCCAAGTGAATCAGCCCCATCCAAAAAAAACTCAAGTTACCGTACGGACTACTCCGTACGGGATGTCGGCAATGCAGGAACGTGACAAGTAAACCCCTCATGGGTGCCAGCCCCTGCGTTCAGCATGGAAGAATATGTGGGCAATATGTAGGTACGGGGAGGATATTGTATGCACATATGTTGATCTCTTTGCCAAAAATATCTGCTGAAATATTGGACTTCTATGTTTCGTTGACTTTGATCGTGTGCTGCAGGGTTTTGCCAGGCAATACCTACACATGTGAAATCTCTGTACGATGGTGTCGTGCTTGTTGCATGATGTTATGAATGCTGTCATCGTCCGCTGGTGTGTCTCTGCGATCGTATGCCACCGTGATCCAGGTAATCCATACCGTGCTGTGCCAAGCTATGCCATGCAGTACTGGACCGACGGAATTGCCGGATTCTTTCTTTGGAATGTCACTTCGGCGACATTTATGTTGAAGTTTCGATCCAGTAGTTTGGTGGCAGAACAACAGGAATTCCATGTGCTTGTATGTATCTCTAAAATGTTTAAGACCATGCCTCTTGGATGACATAATTCCCCAATGAGTAAAGGCTAATGGTAGGTGGCGCTGTTAGGCCGTGCCTCTTGCCCTGTAAATAGTTGAGTGCCGAGAAAACAAACAATTGGATTGTTCGTACAACATACCCCCATCGTTGCGCCTGACTTTGTTGTGCTTGGATATCATGGCACGCCATCGCAATGTGCTGTCTTTTGATGGGCTGATTTCTGACCCGACCAAGGCCAAATCCTTGTCCAAAGACACAACGAGATGGTACTTTTCTGAGCATGAGAGAAGAAATGTACCGAAGCAAACTCCCTGCTCGAATATATGCTTATGTCACCAGTTATCATATCTCATGGAATATTCGAGCAATATGGTTAGGATGAGTATATGCCTCAAGGAAGTATGGAGTTTCGAGGGTTCGGAATCCGAGAGCAAAGCC
This sequence comes from Allantophomopsis cytisporea, assembly GCA_024752435.1. Taxonomy (NCBI): domain Eukaryota; kingdom Fungi; phylum Ascomycota; class Leotiomycetes; order Phacidiales; family Phacidiaceae; genus Allantophomopsis; species Allantophomopsis cytisporea. The sequence continues at coordinate 509,722 of CP103034.1, forward strand.
AACGAATGCATCCTACTGCGTACATCGATCGATATTTGACACTTGTTCTCAAATCCACCAGGTCCGAAATGCACTGGGCAATTGAAGCCGTTTGAATAAACATTTTCGAGAAACTTTTCCTTCGTATATATTGATTGGGTTCAGGCTCATATTCTGGCCTTTACGGCCTCACAGACCATGGGCTCTCAGCCGTCTGGAGTTTCTTCTCAAAACCTGGCAAGAGAGATCTACTATAGGAACAGTATGCCTCAGATGGTACATCGTAGGATTGTAGATTCCCGAGTCATGGCTTTTACGGGAATCGCGCTTGGTCTTTCTGATGGTCATCGCAGTGGCGCATAATAGCCCAGATGAACGACATCATGCCTCGGACAACTGCTGCATGGAGAGTCCATGTACAAAAATACATTTCCTCATGCCAGGCATAAATGTACAAATACATGCATCCAGTCTTGGCGGAACGATGGAAAACCGATCAATATTGGATTTTGTGGAAGCGGAGAGTCGGAATGCATTGTTCACCGCTGTCGATCTGGTGAGAAAGGCTAGCGCCAACGGAAAAAGCCCCTTATTAGTCGAACTGCGCACAAATGGATTTTTGTAAATTTGACGATGCTATGGTTTGCGTACTCCCGTCTCTGATTGTGCATGTCAGTCTGCGTATGCCTGTGGGGGGCCGGTCTGATGTATCTGAGACAACCATATGATTCTAGAATCACAGCCTCGTCACTCTCTCCTCAGCGTTTTCAGCACTCTAACACGCAGCTGTTCCTTCGTTGTGAACCCGCTGTACAGTAGTACAAGACGTGAGAATTGATATGCAGGAGGTGACCAGGCTGACTGTATTTCTTCAACATGACAACGTAAAATGGGAGGAGAAACTATGACCACTATCACGCAGGGAAAAAAGTAAGGGCATATACGTGAAAGTAGAGCGTTGTGCGAGGAATACCCATCAAGTGCAAGCTATCAGCAACAAAAGTCGACCAATTCAGAATCTCAATCACTCAGGGTAACTCAGCCTCTCCCATTCTCGTACTCCTTGACGATAGATCCCTGGCATCTCGTAAAAGCACGTGCGCCCTGAACGCTGTATCTTGTAACCCCGAGCGTCTGTACACAGATTTCTCAGTACTTTAGGATTTCTGCACATCCAGGTTGCGGCTATGCAGCGTCTGCTGCGGGTTGACGCCTGCCCCAAAGTGTGTTAGTGGGAGAGAGTGCATAGGTGCATACCTGTACCTACCAGGTAGCCAACAAGCTGCAGCCCTGGGTTGACTTTACCACTGGCTTCCCTTCTATTCAGAGTCAATTCTCCTCAGGCCGTACTAAAAGGGATCCTTGAAACTCGGCCAATGCAAGCCAGCAAGCCAGCAAGCCAGCAAAAGTCAAAACATCCCCCGCCAGACCACCCAGAAAGGAATGGGATGATGGAATCCGCTACCCTCGTCTCACTCGCTTGTTGTTTTCTGCGCAGGCCGCTTCCGGTAACATCGCACGACACTGCAATGGGCGAGAACAGTTCGCTCACACCTGGTGGAGAGACCATCGACGCCTGACACGATGACGAACATCTCATGACGCCCGGAAAGAGATCCCCGGACTTTCATCTATCATAGGGCATGTAGGCAAACATGGAATGGAGTTTTCTGGGCTTGAACTGTATCTGAGAACGGCCAGAAATGTAGACGGCATGAGGATGACTGGGAAGCAACTGGACGAGGAGTAAAAAGCTTGGATGTCTTACTATCCCCAACCCTTCAATCGCTCGGTGCTAGTAATGCATCAGACAAATCCCCTCCTGCCGAAGAAACTAAACCGTCGTTCCCGCTACTAACTGGTAATCCTGTCCTCACATCGTCGTATTCTTAACTCGTTCCTGTCGTGTGGGTGCTCGGCCACCGAGGATATATATGTGCAGATCCCCTGTTGCTGTAAAGAGTAACAACACACGACCATAACGACCCTGAATTCACGATCCCTACCTGCCCTACACTCGTTCAATATTTGAGCCAACGACCGCTCCTTTATAAACTTCTCAGAAAAGCTTCTTTCCTCACGAAACAACTACACGCAGTGGAAGATTAATCAGACTTACCTCATCCACCGATACGTCTCTTTTGCCCTTACTATATCGCAGTACATCCCGGGCCACCATAATCACCAGAGGAACCACTCCTTCCTCTTTCTGAGAGGACGAATATTACCAACCCTATAAGAATTCTAATTCTTCACATCTTGGTCCCTCGAAGATCATCACACTCGTTCAGCTGTCTTCGTACACGATTTACAACCTCGGTGTACCAAGTCTCACAAACTTCCGCCTTCCATCTCAAATATACACAAAACAGACGCGATATATACTACAATCCCTTGTCAGCTATGTCTTGCACTTCAAAGACATCTTCTGCCAACTTTGCAATGGATGGCTTCGATGACGAGTCGTACTTCTTCAAGACGTACGTTCCGTTGTCTAACCTCCCAACTCCACCCCTCATCAGTGGCAGCGATGAAAGCACACGTTCATGTAGCCCAGCACTCTCGTGCGATGAGACCTTGGAGTCCCCATTGATCGGTAAGTGGTGTCCTGTTCAGACTCGATCTTCTAGCGTGGATGTCCCACGATGAATTTTTCCAAATTGTTATTGACTGTTGCTATAGGCCCAGCTGTACACCTGTCACACCTCATCCCAACTTCGGCCTCACTCTTGGATCCTTCGATTACGATCATCCATGATATCCTTGTCAGAGCTGATGTCGCAAACGAAGTCCTCGCCCTGACTGTCTGCATCTTGGATTCCTTAAACTCGAAGTTCTCCTTGGCTTGGCGCAAGACCTGTCCACCACAGCATCCAGATACTGCAATCCTCACCGATGACATGAGCACCATTGCTCCTCATATCGACAACGTTCGTCCGGAACTCATGGTTCTTGGTGCTCTCGCAATTGCTGTCAAGTTCCTTGATGATACTCATTGGTCTACGCGATACTGGATCAAGAATATCGCTCAACGCCGTTGGACTATTCAGCAGCTCAATGTTACCCAATTGTGCATCATGGAGAACTTGAAGTACCGAATTCTTCCGCTCTGGAACGAAGACTTTATCCAGGAGGCTATTGCGGACATGGAGTCTGCCGGTCTGACTGCCCGTCGCCGATCTATCGCGATTTTGGGACAGAACAATATGGCGAACCGTGTTGTTGACGGTGCCTCTGCTGCTCTCGACAAGAACATGCCGGCAACTCCAGCTTTCACCCCGATGCCAGAAAATGAAGTTGGAACTAAGAACATCGATATCGAGACCCAGGCAGCTTTTGGTTGTGCTGCGGCAATCATCGCCAACGAGGAGTTCCCTGTCTACTCCGACCCAATCTTCGATTTCGAGCCTTTCTAAATCTCGAATCGAAGCTGAGATTAGCCGGGTACGGTTATCAAAGGATGTGTGGTGATTGCGGATAGGCATCTTTGCTTTTTTTGCTCTTTGTTAAGAAGCGTTTTGCAGCGATGGAGTTTTGGACTGGTATATGGTAAAGGACCAGCCTGGTATGGCATGGATGGACTGGCGTGATATGGATGGATTTGCTTTTCGACATTGTATGATACCCTCATAGTGCTTGGTGCACTTATTTGCTCATCATCTTTCTCCCTATGAGATAGATCATTGCTTCGTTATCGAATTAAAAGAATCCTTACTATATGAGCGTGTTTGTGTTTTGCTTTTATCTGTTCTCGCTATTACCGTGGAAATCTTATTCAAGTATTGCACGGCTTTTCTAGCATTGGGGAAGGTGCAATGTGGAGAGGCGCTATTCGAAGAACGTACGTTGAAGGTAGGTGGTTTCGAACTTTGAAAAATTCGTCTATTTCTTTGTTGTCTCCTGGGGTTCGAAGTTTTAACCATATGATGGAATTCGACAACCAAGATCATGTTTGGAAGTAGTGTATGGTGACCGCCGCGGGCAGCTACGTTCACTGTCGTCAAATCCCAGGATAGTGGATTGTATGGAAAAGGCGAGAAGAAAAAGCAACGCGAGTGACTACTATCATCATGGGATCAGCCTCTGTGGAGAGGGAGCACCAAAAGCCCGACAGGACAACTTGATGAGAAAAACGGGGTGCACGTGTATCGAATCTAGGAAGCTCAGCTAGCTTTGCAAGCTCTTCGTATAGCTATACCTTCTCGCCAAAGTCAACGATATTCTAAGCCTACGGCTTTGTGATAGCAAATTCTCCCCATCAGTCAAGTACCCATTCCTCCTCAACGAATGATCATCCAAAAATCTCTCGCCGTTGCTGATTTTACCTCTTTGTCGAAATAATCTTCGTCTCTGGACCCGTCATCTTCATTCAGTCCCTAAGCATTGTCAAATTTCTCTTTTCGAATCTGTTGACATTTGCCGGTCTTCACCTTCTTGATGGTCCTCATCACTCTTTAGCTACTGATCTCCGATCACTCAAAAGCATTGATCTCCACGCAGTCTTGGTTTGCCATCGTCTTAAAAAGAATCCCTCAACTGTCACTTCATCATGGACCTCAGACGTGCGTATGAAGGGCCACTTTCTCAAGTAGGTTACTGAATATTTGCAGCAAGAACAAGAATGTTCCTTACTCCACAGACAAACATCCAACAGCTCTATTTTATGAAGGAGGCCCGCGACAAGGCGGCTGAGCACCTTCGCGAGAAAGCGTCAACTGAGATGGAGAAGCAGCAGGATATCATAATGGAATCTCGCAAAGCTCACTCTAAGATCGCCTACAAAGTCTTAGCCAACTTCATTTTCGCGACCGAGGAGGAAAGAGCTGAAAATTCCAGATTCCGTGAGCAGTTTCACTTTTTCCTCGTCTACGCAGAGTGGGCATTCTGGCATCCCCTCGGGACCGAACACCTCCCGCCAACTCTGCCGGAGCTCTCTGCCGCACTTCTTTTGGACCTTCGTGGCGTTGAGGGTTGGGATCCCTCCTGGATTGCTACCAAAGTTCCCGAAAAAGACCTCGCGCTGCTCTCACAGCTTATGAAGCTATTTGACCGCGAGAAGTTCACCCGTCCAAGGTCAGGGATGCCACCAATGAAGCGACACGATCAGTGGAGACTCGTGGATCTTACGAATCTTAGACGGGAGGCTCAGAAGCACTTTAGTATCCCGGCAGAGTATACGCCAACCGTAGACTTTGTCGAACAACTCTCCAAGAGCCCGCTCATTACCAGACTCATGCTTTTGCACGAAGTCCTGTGTGAACGGTCGTGTGGGATTGACATACCTGCCTCTTCTCTTACCGGTTTCTTTGTTCCTTATGGTAGCATTCTCATGCTGGCGATTGAGGAGGGCCCCATCGCAATCCATGATATGTTGACAAGCAATAATCATTGGCTTGGACGTTCGTATCGGAAATGCCTGAAGGAACTTTGGACCATTGACCATCAGCATGGAACAAAGGAGCATCCAATAATACCCGAGGCATGGGAAGACTGGGGCCAAATGACGCAGGATGAGTGGATTATGCACCAGATGACCCTCGAAGCTATTTGACTCTCAATTCTGCTGTTCTCCTGTTACTTTCGTCACGTGGAGTGTTCTGAAAGGTCCTCTAGTTCTTTGATGGTCCCTCTTCCTCCCTCCAAAACTTTGGAGGGACTTTGGGCTCTTGTCCTATACTCAAGTCGTTGGCTTGTGACGATTGGCCCCCTTTTTCTGCTATTCTCGTGAATAGAATACTTTGATAGGAGAGTTTATTATGGTGTGCTTGGGTAATTCATGTAGTCTATATGCTTGCTGTTGCGTGGTATGGTCAATCCTGGTGTCTTGGGATAGCGTTTCTATCTTGGACTCTTACTTGTACGAAGCTTTAGTGAATTTACTAAATTACATTTGTTGATTGGCTCAATTAAATTCCAGATGAGGACTGATTAGTTGTGATTATGTATATGAGAGAGAAGGACATTAGCTTAACAGTGGCCATTGTCATAAGTTCGAACAATCTCTTGTACACACGTCGTTACCAGCTCACTCTCCCTCGACTTTCCTCCCCCCACCCTTCCTCTTTTTCTTCCTATCCGATGGCTCTTTGTCACTTACACCGGATCTGGTCAGAAGTCAGTTAATGTTGATCCGCAAGCCCGGAAACACACTATTTTTACTTCAGATTGATAACACCAATTTCCCTATGGTGGATGGAAAGAAAGCATATTTGCAGGAGCTGTTAGACTAAGGGATCAAGAAATGATGACATTGGAAGTGCAGATAATAGCTCAGTTTAATTTGCGCTCTATGAATTGAGTCTATAACAAGTGAATCAGTGAATCGAACATTTGATAAGTGGATTGGTGTTGCTCACATTCAACGGTTCTCACTTCTAGGTTTTACGTATTAGGCATACAACTGGTGCATGCATGTACTTCCCATCCGTAGAAGAGCACTTTCTACAACTCACATTCGACTTCCTTCCACTTTTATCTCTAATTATCAGCATATATGTCTTTCCTCCATATTTCTCTTCATCTCTCCACCACCACACAACAATTAAATTTTGCAATGCCAGAGTCCGTTGAAGGCTATTTCAAGTATGTATATATCCGATGTGTCTCATACATCAATTCCGTCGCTGATATCCATAGAATATTGTGTCAAGACCATATTCGATCCTCACTACGGGTATAACCTACGCATACTTCATCCAGATACTTTTCAATGGTATCTTCTTCAACCAGAAGAAGATACATACTGTCGACATTAGCCCGGGCGGTGGTTCCGTGCCTACGGTGGTGCTGAGCCTCCTCAATCAGTGAGGACCGCCTGGAGGCAACTGAAGACCCATCAGCTTCGAAATGGGCGGGCTCTGATGTCTGTAGTTAGTTGGCCAACAACAATACTTATCCTAGAGACATTTGGGGGCAAGCTCGACCGATCTCCTCGACACAAGCTCACCAACGCATTTAACGAAGATCTTTACAAACAAGCCTGCGATTCGATATGTTCGAATTTTGAACACTGTGCCATCTATCAGCCTCATCCAAGTTGGGTCTGCTTAAACTAGACACCCTGTTAACGCTCCGAGATATTCATAAGAAAGGCGAGTATAATTTGTGGGACTTGACAGTGCAAGTTTGCACTGATGATACTACGTTGACATGCCGGTCAATTGTGCCTTAGGACTTGATTAGGCTTGATCGGAGGGTTCCCAAAGTTGAGGTACATGGCGTGGTTGGTTGGTGAGCTCGTTGATCTCTTGGTCTTTGACAACGAGCTCACCAACCAACCAAGAGAATGGGTTAGCGTGGGTTAAAACACCTTGGCAACAACTACTATTAACGTTGTTTCAGAAAGAAGTGGCTATCAGTGTAGAGTCATATCACGCAGGGCTCGACTAGACTTCTCGAAACACGCTTACTACTGCTTTTACCAAAGATCTTTACACCCTAATGTGGGGAGATATCGTATTGGACAACAATGCGATATCCGAGTGTTCAATCTGGTGTGCAGAGCGAGCTGGGACGAGTGACAAATAGGCAATAGTATTGTCAAAGGGTTGCCAGCGATTATGACAGATCTGAATGGTGAGGTGCTTGGAAGTCAGCATGAACCAGCTGGTGGGCCTTCGCAAGACTTTGCCATCAATCACTATGTCATTTTAAAGGACCAGGTTGTCTTAGCCCATTTGCATCCTGATCAGACTCCTGCTTCTGGCACAGACTTACTAAAGTGTATCAAGAAATCAGTCAGTTATTCTGGATTCACATTCGACAAGAACCAAGCCCGCCAAGTCATTGAATTGGAAAAGGAAGGACAGGAAGAGGAGGGAGAAGAGTAGGTAGAGATGGAGTGCCGAGGTAATGGAGTGGTGAAGTGATGGATTGATGGAGTAAGACAGTAGAGCAGTTTTGCAGACAGCGGAAGCGATAGCAATGATACCTGAACGAATTGAGTCTACATAAAATGAAATGAGTCTGCGCCGAGTAAATTGAGCCTACGTAAAGTGAATGAGTCTACAGCGACGATATCGATTTATATCAGGAACAAATGGTTATGAATGAGATTGTGCGAACTTGTACTTTGTAAGGTTATTGTCGCTATGTCAACAATGATAGACAGTATAACAGTTAAGCAATTTGCTCATGTTACAATAAATTGATGATATATATGTAGATAACAGTGTTGGTAATGAAAATCTTGATCTTGTCGGTCTATGGAATACTATCCAGTTTCAAAAGGTCCACAAAAGTGAATATAGAATGGGAAAGATTTCATGCGAATTGAGTTATGACAAATGAAAGTAAAATACAAGAAATCGCCCAAAAGATATCCCAAGGCGTTGGCGATAAATCTACAATAATGAATGGCGCTGACAGCTACTAAGCTTATGTGCTCTTATCAGCAGTACCTGAAGGCTTAACACCCAAGACCTCATGTAAACTACCAGCATCTGAAGAGCCAGGGGTGTATTCACTGCCAGGCTCATACAACATACCATCGGCAACAAGACCATCACTAGACTCAGCATCCTCATAAGCCGGAAGCTCTTCTTCATTATCAGAAAATCTTCCTTCCTCAGCAGCAACGATATCGGACATGCAACGGAAGCGCATAACCTCTTCCATGTGGTCGGCTTCCATGAGTGCCATCTTTTCTTCATGATCCTTCTCCGCCTGTGACTTGACGAGGTTCTCGAAGAAGGAGCGCAAAGAGTTGCGGTGTGCTGCACGACGGTAGGCTCGGCGGCGGTGACGCTCCTCGCGACGTGCTTGACGGTCGGCGCGGGATTTTGGTGTGCAGCATTTGCGGTGCAGGGTCATTACCAAGAAGGCGAGGACAAAACCAACAAGAGAGAACTTGAGGACTGTCATGTGAGGTGGCTCGTGGGGTGGCCCGTGGTGGCCCTCAAAGTCTGGGGGGAATCCGTCTTCTGCCTCGAATGGTGGAGGACCGTGATGCTCTCCTGGTGGACCATGGTGCTCGCCCCCGAATGGTGGTGGCGGAGGACCGTGATGCTCTCCTGGTGGGCCGTGGTGCTCGCCCCCGAATGGAGGTGGTGGACCGTGATGCTCACCCTCGAACGGTGGTGGTGGTGGACCGTGATGCGCTTCATGTTCTCCATGTTCTCCCTCAAATGGTGGAGGCGGGCCTTGGTGTTCACTTTCTGGACCATGGTGATCTCCTACTGGTGGAGGACCGCGATGCTCATCGTCCTTGGGTGGAGCTGGACCATGATGTTCGCTTTCTGGGCCGTGATGCTCGTCGTCTTTTGGGGGTGGTGGAGGACCCTGATGATCACCTGGAGGACCCGGTGGAGGTGGAGGACCCGGAGGAGGTGGACCTGGCGGCTTTCCTGGACCACCGTGTGGTGGAGGGGGAGGACCTGGTGGAGGTGGACCATGGTGCTTCTTTCCGCCCTTTGGACCCTTACCCTTTCCTGGCTTGCTGTGAGGAGGGCCGTGTGGAGGACCGTCGTGGTGAGGTGGAGGTGGGCAGTGGCAGAAGCCTGGTGGTGGTGGTGGACCGCGATGGTGAGGTGGATGCGGATGAGTCTCGTTTCCGTGATGATGAGAACCGTTCTTTGGCTTACCCAAGTGTGGGAAATGTGGAGGTCCTTCGAAATCTACGCGCCACTCCTTGAGTGGACCGTGTCCACCAGCCGTAGAAAAGACACCACGAGCGGTGTCGCGAGCCTTGGAAATGGTGAGCTTGATGATACATTTGAGGCTGTCGCACTCCTGGATTTCCTTCTCGGCTAAGAATCGTTCAAGGTGGCGCTCCTTCTTGTGGATAAGGTGTCTAAGGTGGCTAGCTTTGGCCTTCAGAGCTTCAAGTTCGGCCATCTCCTCCTCAATGTTGAAAACTTCCTCGACATCCTGGGCGGTGACGACAATAGTATCAGCTGGAATGAATTCTTGGCTGATCCAGCTAGCGTATGAAACAGATTCCTCATCGGTGATACCGGCGTCGAGGCGGTTGATCCGAGGCTCGCCAGCCTGAGTGAAAGCAGCGGTGAAGCCGATGTTCTCAACAGCCTTTCCATCAACGTATTCAACAAGAAACTTGAGGAGCTGAACAGTAAGTTCATCTCCAACAGGAACACACTCGAAATCCCAGTTGGCTACAATGATGCCCTTATTGTCGGTGATAATAGAGCCCTTGCCGACGGAGTGACCATTGTCGGAGGTGTCCTGAGAAAGGACTTGATCGTTGACAACAACGTTGGCGATACCGCAATTCTGCTCGCTTGGCATCACATTGAGGCAGAGTTGGATGGAAGCAGCGTCAGCTGACTCGGATTGAGGGTCAACTGGGACGTTGATATCGATACAGCCGGAAGATACTAGGATTTGTGAGTAATGATGTTATTTATGAAAGTAGAACATAAAAAATACCTGGGTTTTGGGGCTTGTGCTCAATAGCCTCTTCGACTTTCTCATCAATCCAGTTTTCAGGGACCACGAAAGCAGAAGCAAGCGCCGGCGCAAGCAACAAACCAGCCTTTAGAAGGCCTCTCATGATGAGTTAAGCGGCCAAACCGCGATGGTACTGGAGGCTAAAGAAATAACAGGAACAAAAACAGAAAATGAATAACGATAGTGAGAGATAAACAATATGAATCGATACTGTTCCGATGATACAGTATCTGTAGACTTAGCCAAGAAATAGGATAAGAGAAGAGGCGGGAATGAATTCAGATATAAAGAAGAATAGACTTCAACCCAATGATCAACATCATTTCACAGGGCTGCGTAATTCGTGACTCGGCGGGGACGCTGGGGGCGCATTTTGCGAAAGGCTTACGACGCATGCAAGAGCCGTGTGGCTAAAGTGGTTAGGAGGGCCACTCGGAGGAACATTGAAAGAGCTGAAATCCCGAAGAATAAGAGACTTTCATTGCACAGGCCGAGTTCGTGCGTGCTTCCCAATGCAGATAGACGGTATATAAGAAAATATGCTGAACCCTTTCTCTTTTCCTTCTTCTTCTTCAATAATGTGCAAGACACGCTCCGATTCAAGTTTCCGCAACCGCTTGATGTTCTTCAATGTGAATGTTTTATGAAGGCTGGTGATTGATGATGGTTCATACTGAGTGAGACCTGTGCGCAGCGTGTAACGATGCAGGGAGATTGCTGGTCTCTGTACCCACCAACATCGACAAGGCCTCGCGTACAATTAGAAAAGAAAACCTTACGCATGGCCAGATCATTTGAGACAGCAGTTGTACTTTGTAGTATCAATACGGGACGATCATCAACGATATCATACATCAATTGATGCATCGAGTACGAAAACAGGACGTACGGTACGAATGGTGTATCATCTAGGAGCAAGCACCAGGAGTATGCGCGTTGCTGAAGGATACAGTGATGTGGATGATGTGATTCGTAGCATGGAAGATGAGGGCCATGGAACGACCTTGGACGGCAAGGTTGGACTGTAAATTGAGAATTGAGACTTGGGCATTTGACAACTGAGAATTGAAGATTAAAGATTGAAGATTAAAGATTGAAGATTGAAGATTGAAGAGGTATACCATACCTTAAGGGCTCTGAAAACCCAAAGGGCCGGTAGTTCGGAATTGAATGAGGCTCCGTTCGCGCCCGTTGCTTGTTGATATTGTTGCTCTCCTCTTAGAGGCGTAGGCTGAGGTGCTGTTGACTCGTGCTAAGGTATGCACTTCATTTCCCAGCTTTACGTAGGTCCAGGTATGTAGCTCTTGCTCCGCTCTTGTCAATTGAAATTCATCCTTAGGTTGTAAGGCATCAAGAGTGACCGCCAGAGTGTGAGTGCACGAGTACCCACACTGCAAGCACCAAGCAGGCTCGATTCCAAATACGGGTGTCCACAGAGACCATGTCTGCAATATTCCATAGCCAACCCAGCTATTGAACTTCACCAGCATCACTTGCAGATTATCCTTGTCAACACAATGGTATGTACTTACTTTTGATGCGCTTCATCTGATAACTCCCCCTTTGAGTTGCGCGAATAAGTAATTTGTACTGACACAAAGTAGCTGCCTCTCGGTTTACTCAACGCGGCGCAAGGCCATCCTATGTTGGTGGAGCTCAAGAACGGAGAGACTTTGAATGGCCACTTGGTCACCTGCGATACCTGGATGAATCTGACGTTGAAGGAAGTTGTGCAAACGAGTCCGGTATGATTTTGAACCTAGGTCGTGCGCGCAGAGGCTGGAAAGGAACCATCAGCGTCAGTGTGGAATGTTTGAAAACATTGCTGACTGGATTTATTGGCAGGATGGCGACAAATTTCACAGACTTCCTGAGGTGTATGTGAAAGGCAACAACGTATGTGGTAAAGAGCATTTTCGCGACGTGTATGGTGCTGACAAGTTCGGCCAGATCAAATATCTTCGTGTACCTGATGAGATCATCGATTTGGTCAAGGATCAACAACAAGGAAGCCAAGGTGGATACCGTGGAGGACGAGGTGGACACGGTGGACAAAGAGGTGATCACTCTGGAAGAGGCGATAGAGGAGGTCGTGGCGGTCGTGGCGGAAGAGGACGTGGTGGTAGAGGAAGAGGCGCTTGAAAGCTGGGGAATCAAAATGGCTCGAGGAGATCACTACAACGGCTGACCATGCTATGGCTGGAGAAGGTTACAGACTGGAGGCCAGCGCCTGTGGAAAGGCTACTGGCATGTCACTGAAGAAGCAGGCACTCTTGGGAAGAAGAGCATGATGTCCGATTCACGGGCGCACAATGACCATGATTAAACCGCGGAGGTTCATACAACCTCAAACCAATGAAAAACATTCAAAAACCAGTCCTCTACTGTTTCTTTTGCGCTGCAGAACGTGTAGTCCTGAAATTACCAAATAATCTGCAGCCTTGCGATTAACATGCACGTGATTGAAGCAAGGCTGACAGCCGATCATTAAAATCATCTCGCGGCTTGTTCGCGTAGCTCAAGTTTGAAACCTTCGAAATATCAAATGTCAGTGACTCGAATACCAATTGATGGCTTATGGCGCTGTCTGTGCCCGGCCATTGATCAAATTGCACTTTCATTTGCTTCACGGCAACGAAAACCCTTACGCAGGAATCCCCACCGTCCACGTCTCGAGCAATGTCTCGCGACGAAGGCCGCTCGCCCGACGAAATCATGCCAGCAAACCAGAAGGCTACATTCCTCTTCGCGCAGGCGGCAGGGTGGAGCGTCAGGAGCAGATTATTCTGAGAAGGGGACGAGGATGGCTGATAATTTACCTCACTATCAGGCGCTGGACGATGTACCTATCGCGAATTTACACGAAAGTTTGAGGGCGTTGAGGTTGGAAGAGGGGTCGTTCAAGAAGGTGTCGGAGCTGGTTATGCATCTTGTAAAAGAGAGGGGGGATAAGCCAAGTCTATTGCATTATGATGCGCTCATTCGTGCGAATGCAGATGCTAAATATGGCTCGGCGGGTGTGGTGGCAGACTTGCTGAAGGATATGGAGACCGACGGTATCAACCCAGATAGCGGAGTATTGCACAGCGTACTGCAGGTAAGGACATGTCAATGACGCTTTCAAAGTCTTTACTAATTGATAGGTGCTTGCAATACATCCCGACTACCTCCTACGCACCAATGTTTTAAAACAGATGAAAGAGCGCTGGATTGATCTTACTCCTGAAGGATGGCACAATGTAATTGTTGGACTTCTCCGCGATCAGCAATACGAAATGGCACTCGAAAAACTGGAGCAGATGCAAACGGAGCATATACGCATTGCGCCTTGGCTCTACGACATATTCATCTATCAGTTGTGCGATATCTCCGAATTCGATGAGGCATTGCGAATCTTACAATATCGCATTGATTCCGAGGAGTTGAATATCTCTGCGAACGTGTGGTACTATGTCCTCGATGCCTGCAGCAGCGCTTTCCACTATAAAGGGACGAAGTATGTCTGGCAACGACAAGTAGAGATATCTCGCCTGAATCCTTCCGATGGTGTCTGCGTTAATGTTCTCAACACCGCAGGTCGACATAAAGATTCCGCTCTCGCGACCGACGTTATCAGAGTCCTCGCAGCACGGAGCACTAAGCTAGATTACCATCATTACGAAGCCTTGCTGGAAGCGTATATCGGCAGCAACGACATCAAGACGGCTATGCGCGTCCTCTGCATCATGAAGCGTGCACGGCTCGAGCCCGATCAAGGCTCAACCCGCTCCCTATATACCTATCTAGCTGGAGACCCCTCGCGGCGTGCTGAAGCCTACGAGATCCTTAAGCAGCTACGCGAAGATGGTCAAGACATCCCCATCGCAGCCTACAACACCATGATTGAAGCATCTAGTGTACACTTAGATATCAAGACTGCAGGCGATCACTATCGCGCTCTGCATACGATTGTCTCTTCAGGCCCCAACACACAAACCTTCAATGCTTTGCTCCAATGCTGCGTCAAAGTCTCTGAGGTAACTTCCACGTCGAACAAGGAATTCGCTATGTTCCTTGCCGCTGAAATGGGCGCATTGGGCGTCCACCCCGATGCTTTGACATATGATCGCTTCATTCTTCTGTGTTTGAGGGAGGAGGATCATGAGGATGCGTTCAGGTATCTTGAGGAAATGAAGGGGATGGGTTGGAGACCCAGACAAGGTACTTACAGTGCGCTTATTCGCGAGGCTGCGGCTGTCTCTGATCCGAGAGTTCCTGACCTTTTAGCGGATATGGAGGAGGCTGGTATGGGTACTGGTAGGTTGAGGGCGTTACTTGAACAGATAAGTGAAGCTGTGCCGCCAAGGCGGGCTAGTATTTAGATTTTTTGAGCGTTACGATGTATGACTTTGCTAGATTTAGATTAATATACTCTCTTTGATGCATTGTTGTTTGGCTCTTTGGGAATTGCACTTGTGGATATTCTTGAAGCCCGGCTATTGCTATTGACTTGAGGGCATGTAAATGCTTGTTGAGCTTCCTTGTGATCAACATACCTCACAACTGATGAACTATTTCGAATTCAGGGTCAACTGTATAAATGAGGTACTACGTTTCCTCAGTTATATAAGTGCTTTCCTCTCTCTAGATCTTCATCCACTTTGCGAGATGTCGTGTATCTGGGATCCGCTTTTGAATGGACTGTCTACGTCTAATACAATTCCAAAGAACTCTCCCTATTTACTCATCATCATCACAGCCGTCGTCGCATAAGCGAGCTTCTGAAGTTACTAATGTGGGCATATGTCTTCAGTGGGACAACCAAAACACAGCTAGATAGTGGAAGCAAGGAAGAATCATCATGCATCATGGCTGGAAGATTCTACCTCTATTTACATCTGGGGGTGAGACCGCTGTTCATTGTACAAACAGAATATTGAAATGTAACACAAGTATCATTGTAGCGATATTAAGCTACACTTGCTTTTCAGTATTATCTGCAGCATCTATATAGAGTCTAACATGTCTAGTCTCAGAAATTGTTACGATTGTTGATTACATCACAATTCCTATCTTCTTGATTTCACACCTCCTTATTGTTCACCCATTTTTCATCATAATACAACCATAGTTATTATATAAAGAAGAACTGAATCTGCTAAGATAGATGATGTGTTCAGTTCAGTCAAGAAGCCGCCATTTCTACTGTTGAAAAATAAACACATTGGCTACGAGATCACGCACGGTCTACAAGTCCTCTCCTCAATGTGTACTTGTGTTTGAGAAGATCATTGTCATTGTACAAAATGGCCTCCCACATCGGCTATTTAGGTGGAGAGGCAAGCTATCACAAAATTTGCTAATTGACTTACTTCGATATAAACTCTTCAAAATGACGGGGCGCATCTGCTTATAGTTGATCTAGAGACCTGTTTTGACCAGGAGAACTTTTATCAGGGGTATTCATGTTTCTTAGTGTTAGTCTAGATAGAGTAGTGGTCGAATATTAGTAGCAGTAGTGAATATATTGATGTGTGAGGTTATGTAAGGATTTTCAGTGAAATTAAATATCGTTTTCAAATCCATTGTTAGTCTATATATGCAAGACCACTACAACACAAGCCTCTCCACACTGGCTAAGTCGAGTGGTAGATTGAAATTGCTGTCTGTCCGTCCTGCAATTCACAATCATCGATGGTTAGTCTCAAGACCAGCTGACAAGGTCAGCGCTATCATTCTGTCTTTCATTGCCATTACAGTTATCACCATAGTCATATCATAGTCTCAATCCCCACAAGTTATAACCAAACCCAAGCAGCTTGGTATGGTTCTCCGCCTATTCTTCACTTTTAGGCAATATACATAATATGGTTAAGTGACACTTCCATGGTTAACCTAAAGGGAGTATTGTGAAAACTCGATGACGATGAGGCGTCCGCCTCAATGCCTTCGAGCCTTCAGATGCCAGCCTTTTTGAGCCAGTGTGACATCCGACGGAGGCAGTGGCCTTCCCCGTATTGATACGTGATAACATTCCACTCAGCCGTATCACTGATTGCTACAAACAACTCAAACATCGTACATATTAAACGCTATTCGGACGCTAAATTTTGACAAAAAAGAACGCCATGGTATCCCGTACAACTTAAGCCAGCGCATTGAAAACAGCCGCAATGCTTCCCTTATCATACTTAACATACTTACCTTTGCCCTTATCAATCTCGTGGTATCTCTCCCAGAACCGCGTATAAAGCGGCTCGACCAATCTCTGTACCTCTCGTGCCAACTCCTCACGTACCTCTTTCTCCATACTCAGCGACTTGTGCGTGGTGACCAACTGATCGAAGATAGCATTAAAGTTCTTGAATTTCTCTTTGATATTATCTTTATCCTTGGAGCTGAGGCTCTTCACGATAGTTGAAGAGTCGACAGTGGTAGCCGAGCCGGATGGTGGGCGACCTGAGCCGGTCTTTGTGGATTGCACATCGAACAGCAGACGAGACACGTCATTCCAAGCTGCCAGGTAGATCTTCGCCGCCTTTTTGCCCCAGGACTCGAACTGCTGCATACGATTTGCAAGGAGCGGTCGCAGATCGGAGGTTTCAATCATGCGGATGACAACAGCAGCATTGTTAGCTAGGAAAGCGCCAGTAAGTGACTTGCCCTTGAGGAGCACGCGGGCTTTTTGGTCAAGCGCGTTCATCAACGCATCGATTGTATCAGCGCTGTAGTGTGCGAAGAGATCTTTGCCGTCAGCACCCACGTCGAAGGACTTCAGCGTCGGTATCGTATCGTTGGAGGTAGCGGCTGCACCAGGCACTTTCCAGTTCCCATCACCGAGAGAGATCATGATACTGGATATTGGACGCAAGAAATCAACCATTGTTTGGAGGCGTGTCATCGTATCGATTGTCACTGGCATAGTGGCGCCGCTATTTGGGAGGACTTGCAGAGTATCAACCTGCCGACGAGTGTCCTGTAGTAATTCTCCCAAAGACGACTTTCCAGTGTCACGAATTGGTCGAAGAGCGGTGGCGAAAAGTGTCTTGAGCTCTCCCGTGCGGCTATCTAGACGGAAGGAGAGCTGCGTGATAATTTCGATGATTTCATAGGCGAGATAGCAGTCTGTTGTAAGGTTGGCCTTGATGTGTATGTTTAACTCCCTCAAGGTCTTGATGAGCTCGGTCATGGCGCCCTGGCAAGTTAGAGTGAAAACCTTGCCCCATTCATCTCTTGGGAACAGAGCACAGATGTTATCATACTCGGCTATGAAAGCACCTTCGATACCAGCAGAATAAGTTCCCATTCCGTTAGTGCCTTGTCTATAGACAGCTTCTGGGGACTTTTTCTTGGCCGTATTCAAGGAAGCCGCTGCAAGATTTTGGAGCGTGGCCACGAGGTACGGGCCACGAATGCTAGAGTAGATCTGTACAGTGGCTGATTCTTGATTTGTTTGCGATGATTGTCGGTTAGATGATGAGATAAAGGAGTTGATCAAACCAAGTCTGGTAGACTTGTCTTGAGATAGGGTTGGGAAAGGCTTGTCCTTTGTGATATAATGGAGCGGCTCAATTGGCTGAGCGTCTTCCTGGATGATAGCTCGGAACGTTCCTTCGAGCTGCTGATTACCTGATTTAATCAAGCTGGCGAGATCTGCCATAGCATTTTGGTTTGAACGTAGATTGGTGGCCTGGAGCTCGGACAATGCCTTGTTGACACGTTTAAGAGAGCCCAGGAAGGCGGACAGGCCAGCTTTGTCGGGGCTGCATAATGTCAGAAAGAGTTCATGAAATAGCTAACGAACTCACCCTGAACGGATAATATCTTCTTCATTACTTCTGATATCAGAAGGTTGCTTGACCCTCTCGATAGCTCCAATAATGTGATCAATATCTATCAGGGGTTAGCAATATCATATATCACGTGCAGAACACATACTTGTTCCCAAGACCTGTAGCTTTTGAGTATTGGCATAAATAGGGCCAATAGCTTCCTGAACACTTTTGCCGCTGGTTTCTAAACGCAATAGAGAGGCTTGGATCTTCTTCGTCAATTGGCTGGTCTTTTCCAGTCGAGAGTTGAGAACTTCGACTTCGGCGCGCGCTTCTTCGTCCGCGGCTTGCCGTGAGCTCATGGTTACCGCCATGATGTTTAATCGTAACTCCTTACACCATGGAAGAGAGTTTGTTTCCCTGAGGTTCTGGAAACACAGGACAACTCGATCGCTGCAGCACGCAGTGCTCGCAGAATGTCGTATTGACTGGGGATGACGATCCTACGCAATGTTCTAGAAGGTTTAGGCGATCCCCCAAACCTCCAACTTCCTGGAACTCCTGGAGTCAGTTGGATCACGTGCTGACATACATTTCTCCTTCATGCCTTGGATATTAGGTTTTAATATAAAATCAAAGTAAATTAGTTGATTTAGGTACCCCTTTAGTATTAGATAAATCACTTTTACCAATCATTTCATTCCATGTTATATGACGAGGAAGAAATACACTTGTATGTATACATTGTCCTGGGCTTACGAGATGTATGGGCGCCGTAACTACATGTACTTTGGAGTCGCTGATCTGACTGCGGTTATATATGTGGCTGAGGAGGTGACCTTGACAGTGTGTTGGCTTTCAGAACATTTAACAGTTGCTGAAACTCAAGCTTTGTGGACAAATAACATCCTATCATCTAACGCTTCTTCTTCTTCTTCTTCTTCTTCAACGTTAATCTTTCGGATTTTAGTACACACAGACCTACCTATGCTCATGAGAACGATGAGTGAGTAACTTGAGAACATTTCAACGTGTAATTGGTTTCGAACGTCTTGAAGATTCAAAATATATTTGTGATACGCTATGAAATCAAAGCTAAATCTTTGAGCAACATAGACTCGACTCTCTTATCAAAGACTTACTAACAAGCAGATCACCTAAAAATGGAAGCAACTTTTCGAATGATTAAAGTTGTATTTATGTAGTGTACTCTACTTTCTTTGCTCAAATATTATACCTAAAGGTCAAGTTCTCCTTAGCAGTAACATCAATTCTCGGCCAGAAGGGGCCACACAACCGTTAGTTTGTCACTTCTTACGTCTTTTGTCGTTGTCTTAAGTTGCCAATGGCTTACGCCCCAGAGACTCCCGTGTTGGAAAGCTTCGTATCATCTGTTAAACGCATCAATTTTACTTCAATCCCCAGCAAGATAACGTATCAAACTACTCACTCACGTATTTGCACATCTGACTGAGTATGCGGTTGATATTGCTACGATGGCACCATAATCGAGGTGAGTAGGTGCGAATACAAACGCTCTAGTTCGAAATCATTCTATCAAACATTTTCAGAGTTTTGGCTGCCTTTCTCTTTGAAAATAGTTTCCCTTATTTCCTCCCACAATCACTTTAGTTCTTGTCTTAAGATTCTACCCTCTTCTACATGTCAACCCAAGGGTATTGCGGTTCGATTTCAAACTCTGTTTCAGGCAAAACTCTATGCTTCTAATCAAAGGAGTCTTCAAGTCTCTACCAGCTTCAAACTTAAGCAATCCTATCGTTGCCTTTATAAGCCGGCATATTTTCTCGCATTGTTTCCCTCGGTTTCTCTGTCCTGAGCACCCAGAGCAACCACTCCTCCACGAGCCGCAAGAATAGCAAAAGCCCATTCAACCTCCAGCCCAAGATAACCACCAGAAGTCCAACAATTGCATCGATAAAAAAGTGATTTGCCGTTGCCAATATTGTGAGCAGCATAAGCGTTGGCCACAAAGGTGCAACGAACCTAATTGCTCGATGCGGCGAGAATGTCCATAGGGAGAATGCAAGGAAAGCCGCCGTACCAAAATGTAAGCTTGGCATAGCTGCAATGGTAAGCTGAAACTTGTTATTTGTCCAAGCCGACTGCGGTCCTTTGTGCAAGATGTCGATGTATCCATACTCCTTAGGTAGTAATCGTGGAGGCATGCATCTCCAACTTGTGATGATGATGAAAGCAAGGAGATTGTCCATCGCTATCGTGCGACGAATTTTTTGGAAAATTGGCCGTGGGAGAACCGTGTATGTATAAACGATAAAGAGGACACCGAGAACGATGTGAGAATAGTAGATGCTGGCTAGTATGGGCATCAAATCTGGAAGCTTTCGGAGGATGTATTTTTGCAGGGGGAGCTCGATGTCTAGGTGCAAGTGCTTTTCTATGGACAGAATTTGGAGGGCGTGATTAAGAGCACGGTCGAAAATTGCTTTATTATCACGAATACAGTATGCTGAGAAAGCTCTCGCAAGTTGATATAGCTGCTCGAAGTCAGATATCTTGGTCAGATCTATGTGGAACAATCATACCCAGTATGTGAGATTCCAGTACCATATTTCGATTAAGAAGGGGAAACAATCCAGGAATCTCGAGGTGAAATTATTTCGAAACCGTGAATTATCTGGCATATATCGTGACCGAGGAGCATTGACGATTTGCTGTGGTAAGAGAGCATCCTGATCACTCCCATCTTCAAGATCTGCATTCACTGGTCTACGGCGTCTGTTAATCAGTGCACCAGCTGTAAGCAGAAGTACAATGGCTTTTCGAAAAATTAGAATCAGGCCGTGTTGTTAGATCAAAATCATTGAGAATTTACCAAGAGGCTCGACCACATTCTTCAGAGCACCCATTTTGAAGACCACGATAGTAGACTCAACGCCTTGGTAAATACGAAATTCAGGAGCAACTCAAGTTGTGGTTTTGTTTATGTTTTCAAGAAAAGGTATTTCAATCGAAACTTCGAAGGCCGTGTGACCATATACTGTAATCAGAATACGAGGGAATCAATAAAAGGTGACGTTGGTAAAGATGAGGCTTCCGATGACGTTAGCTGAGAAGCCGCTTGCAGTAAGAGTTTGGCAGAAATAGAATGGTTAATCAGACGGATTCGATAGTATTGCCTATCAATGCTTTTGTTTTTGAAAAAACAATAACTTAGTTTTATGCAGACGTTAACATTCTTGATTGTGTGCCTTAGCATTGTTTAGTAAACTAACTTACATAACTTTATACACTTAGTTGACTTCCGAACCGGCACCAAAGAAAAACAGCACGCTAGTCTTCTACGATCTAATAGGATAAAATGCTAGAGACAGAACTAGCATTAAGAAAAAGAACACTCTCTACGTCTCAACGAAAGAAGAACTACTTCGGCGATGAGAACGATAATAACGATGATAAAAATAAGAATAGCAGCGACGAGGCCTTGCAAAAGCTTCTGGGTCATACACATAATCGACTTCGTGTAAGCCACCCATATGAGTGGTATATTTTCAACTTGTATGTATGTATCTAGGCTTTCAGGAGTCCACGATATTTTATAGTTACTGTATTGAGCAAGTTTCACTTGAATGACCAAGATTCAGCATTTATTGACAAAAAACACAGTAACAATGAGAGAAAACATGAATCTGACGCTGATCTTCGAGATCCTTCGAGGGCCTGCACTTCAGAGGAGAAGATTGTTGACTTCGTTTTAGATTCGATATCTGAGACTTTAACCAGCATTGTCATCTTCAACTTGGTGTGCTCTTGAAGTCGTTTTATATCTGCTGTATCTAGGAAAATCTACCGACCACAACTTGCCTTTCATTGATAGGATAGTATGTCAGCGGCGATGGTATTGTTGATGATTAGATTCAAGTGACATTGGCGTTTAACATTCGCTATGACTCGTGAGTTGTCCATATGTTGAAACTAAAATGACAGTTTTAGTGTGCTTGTCTCTGTTTTATGGACCCTTTAAGAGCAGTCTTACCTACTATATGAAGTAGCTTGATTGCATTGACTATAGTTGGCAAACTATCTCGAGCATTAATATCACCATGAACAACAGCGACAACATCAATATCCAGCACTCGACGTTTCACAAAGCGTATATTGATAAAGAAGTCGAGGATGACAAGCAGTGCAATTTTTTTTGGGCCGCCTTGCAATCATAATCTGCAACCTCGCAGAGAGAATGATCCACATCTAGAGCGGCTACAGTTGGGCTATCTAAGTTTGTGTATTGATATCACCTTGAAAATATGGCCAGGTTCTCAACACCTCAATCTACACAGACTGCACACGGACACATTCCAATAGTCCATCAACGATTGTGAAATGTTCAGTGAATAAACTAGCGTCTACAATACCTACCAAAGCCCTAGAGGAGGGGAACATTTTGATCCCACCAGGTGCAAATGTCAAAACCACTTGATATCCCAACAGCCAAGAACGCCACCGCCAAATGCAAGCAAAGCCTAACTTTTCCACCGATCCTTTACTCCTCCATAGCATCGACGTCGACTTCCGACTTTCTCTTCTTTTTCTTCTCTTTCTTCGCCTCACCGTCCTCATCCTTATGCTTTCTCTTCTTTTCTTTCTTCTCTTTCTTCTCACCGTCCTCCTTTGGTGCCACATATTCCTTCTCTCTCTCCTTCAGCTTCTCAGCCTTTTTCTCCTTCTGCTTGTCCAATCTATCTTCTCTAGCCGCGCGTTCCTTAGCCTGCTTGCCCAAGAAGTACTCTCCAGACTCGATCTGCAAGTCGACCTTACTCTTCTCCTGTGGTGGTGGGAAAGGTGTGTATGTCTTTTTGGTCTTGTCGGTGACCTTGAGAGGAACTCTGCGCTTGCTGAGGTTACGCTTCTTAAAGTGAGGCAGGAAGCGGTCCCATGATTCACCAGCCAGCTCTGGGTCCTTAGCCAATTCACGCTTGATCATAAGCTCTTTGATGTGGTAGATGGGATGGATATTCGCCATGCAGTCTTCGATGATTCGTCGCAGCTCTTTGAGACCCTTGTATGGTCCCATCGCCGAAACAGTGTTTCCCTGTACAAGAATGTAGCATTGTGTGAGAAGCTCGAGGGCTTTCAGTGTCGATCCGTTAGGACCCAGGATACGTTGGCGGCGCTTCACGAAACGTTCTTTGTTGCGCACCAGGTTGCGGATCTTGATGATATCGCAAGCTACGCCATCCTCAAGAATCTTGACGGCTTGCGGTGCCGGCACACTTCTTGCCAAAAGCTTGATCAAGTCGCGCGCATTCAGGATCGATGCTGGGTCGTAGGTCTTTCGGGTTGTCTTAACGGTCATGGATCCCTCCACCAAATCGAGTGTACATGCGATGCCAAATTTCTCGAGCGCACGCGTGATTAATGGCCATGCCTCGCGAAGATAGACTTCGCGGTACTTGGGGAAGAGAGTCGCGAAAGTAGATTCTTCAGTGAACGTGCCACCAGCATTATCTTCGGGCTTGAATTCTTCGATCTGCGGGCAAGTATTAAATTCATGCTTTTCAGAAATCTGAATGGCTAGTTAGCTTACCTTCCATTTATCGATATCATCCGTGTCCCACGGCTTTTCTTTCTTGTGTGTGGAGGGCATCTTGAGCACCTGCGAAAGTTGTCTTGAAAGTTGCAATGCTGCGATGAGAAAGTTCTGGGGAAGATTTGCCTAATAATTGAAATTCACGATTTGTTAATGCCTTAAGGCCGCCAGCCTGGTGCGGTAGGCCACGGGAGCTATTAACGCAGTTCGCTATCCCTGACCGAAACGCCTTTACCCAAGTAAAGACCGAGCCAGGTTTGTGACTATAAGTACTTATTCTAAGATAATGCAGCACATATTACGATCGAATCTAGTGGCGACGTTTATTTGGAGTCAGACTAATTCATCCCATACCTATCGTTTCTTGACTTGCTCTTGAAGTGATAGAACTACCTACTTTCCCAGTTTCCCTAGTCAACTTGTGGGTGAGGTGGGTTTTATTAAAAGCGCCAACATTCATGGATTCGAAATGCGGGTAAATTTCACAACTTTGTGCTTCACCGCTGATATCTAATTGATGATCTTGACCTCAATCTCAGCAGCAAGTCTTCTCTCAAAAATCCAGTCAGGTCTCACTATGGTCTGAGATGCATCTGCAGCTTGGATCTAGTCAGATCTAACAAGTGGTACGCAGTACTATGATATAAGGCGTATAGGCACGTCAACGTTCGTTGGCTCCGGCATAGAGAGTCAGGAAACCAGTTGGTCATTTAGGGTTCACAAGTCATGTTCAAAAATTTGCTTTTTCAATATCCCTTGAGCAATCTATCTGCTACGTTGGGTCAAAGTCCCAAGATGATATGAGCAAATTAGACCGTTCTCCGGTTATGACTTGACCCTTTCATTCTGAGAAAAGGCTGTAAATGGGTCTCGACGAGCACCATATCCGACTACCAAAGTCTAGTTAAGAGGCCTGCGCGAGGATTTCAGTTGCATTTGCCGGCTGGCACTTCAATATGTGTCTTATTCCACGACAGGACGACCCTTGTACACCGTAAAAACAGGCAAAGATGGGTTGTCGGAATGCGGAAGAGTAGAGCCTGCCGCGACGTTTTCAAAGTTGTGTGCATTGCAGCCTATGATGTCGTCAAGATTGGCATGGGAAACCTTGTAGGGGGGTGAAAACAACCGCTGCTTGCTTTCTTATCCATGATGACCTTGCAGTACCAATCAATGAGTGCCGTCTGCGATGGGTTTGAGGAGGCTTTCGATCACGACACATCTTGAGTACCTAAGACAAGGACGTAGCTATAGTAAATGCTGTTTCGTCAGAGAAATCCAAATTAACAAGAGTATGCCACAAAAGAAGGGCTCTGGGAAGTCGTAGCCATCGATGACTTGGCCTTTTGTGTGGATGTACATACTTTACGCCTCAAGCATACATACATATGTACATACGTGCATGCACCAATAAGTACGAGATCCATAGATCCATAGATCCATAGACTTATATATCCGTTCATTTTTAGATCTCTTCTTTGGTAATAAGTGACGATCTCTCTGTGTGGAATCGTAGAGAAAGAGATGTAGGTCATCATATCATGTAAGGGTCCGACGCTTCGCTCATTGTGCGAAATAGGATGATAACGGCTGGGAACAATTGGAGAGATCTGCTCAGGGCAACAGGACCCAAGGGAATGGTAGCGACGTCGAGTAGCTTGATTGTAGTTCCCGTCTCCCAAGCCTTCATTTGAGAATGACAGCTTCGCACTTATTTTTATCAGCCATGGCCCGTTCAACTCTGAGCGTAATTTTTACTTCCTTGATGGAATACATTTCCGACCTACTAGAACCTCTTCACTGCATATCGCATCAGAAGTCCTTAGGAACGAAATAAGAGATATTCCGACAACCAAATAAAATTGTCGAAAAAAAGGGCAGTGCTCGAATTGGTATGTCCGAAGCAGCTCTGTGCCAGTCTCAGAGCAAGCCTCATATGAACAGGACCCTCCTCAACGATAAAACCCTACATATTCAGCAACAGGCTCATTCACACCGGCAATTATCAAAGATAGGAAGCTGCTATAGGATAAAAATATCAGTGCTTTCACTGAAAGCATCTGGAAAATAAACACCTGGAGAGAAGTTTCAATGTTTCTAACAAACGACTCCCGCAGCACTAGCAACGACGCTTTAACGAACCTCCGGAAAGCCTTCCAAGACGACAGAAAGAGATGCAATGCTGGGGTTCTAAGAAATATGAGAGACAAAGCTTCTCATTGTAACCAAATTCTAGCCCCTTTTCCCCATAGTCCTCGCTGTGCAAATGCTGGGCTAACCTTTTTGATGAACCTCAATACTCCAATCCAAAAATCCACATATAGCACCATACTGCTGAGTGCAAAGCATTGATCGTTGAGCAGCAGCGGGACGTCCCCTCCCTCCTATCACCAAACTATCGTCGAGTCGATTTTCTGCCTATGCAGACGTACCTATAACCGCGGTCAGGAAACTGCTGTATTATCTAAACCGAAGTACCTACAATGGGAAATAAGCCTGCCAGCAAGTGGTTAGTAGGGAATAAAGTATATATGGAATCTGGTATGTACCTTCAAGGCTGGTTGATCTGCCTCGTTTCGAGCATGAGCTACAAGGACCTGCATATCTTCGGCTGTCATATCCGCCCGCTCGAGGAATGGGTACACAACAAGAGAAGAGAGGAGCCTCTGGACATTCTCTCGATTTGCCGCACCAATAGCGTTATCCCTTGGATCTGGGAAGGGAATCCAGTCAGCATATCGAGTGGTCTCAGAGCACCAACGGCATCTTGCCCTGCGAGGATGTACGGACCAGAGGACCATGCTGAGAGTGGCAGAGGAATCATTCGTTGTTCAATATCGACAAATCCTGCGTCTGCCATCATGCCCGCCAGTCGAATAGGGGCACGAAGATCCTTTATTCCGTCCATACTATTCAAGTAGTGTGTCGACCACTGTCTAAGGGCATGATCTTGTTTGAACTTTTAGCAGGTGTTCTTCGGGGAAATGATCCCAAGTAGGGTGCTTTACGAACTTTCTGTCAAGCTACCATTGTCGGACTGGCTGTTGAAATATATTTCGACCATTTGAACCCATCCACCGGGTTTGAGCACACGATGAATATCTCTGAGATAGCCACTCCATCTGTTTGCGTTGATGCCACTAGCTAGTAAGGAGCTATGCACAAAATCGAATTCGTTGCTTCGGAACGTAAATCTGCAGAGCTTCAGCTTCTCTCGCGTCTTGGGGTCTACAGGCTTGTCAATACCGTTGATTGAGATCGTCAACCTGGGAGCCTTAGTGTTAGTAACGTTATTCTGGAGATTCGAAGTCTTTTATTATTTGGAGAACATGTATGAATGGATAAATGTCGAATCACAGACGTATGAGTGTTGTCCCCTCGGATCAGAGCTTGAAGCTGCTCTTCGAATTGCGCAACTCGCAACCGATTTGACCCCCCCCCACTAAATCCTCCGAGGTGGTACGAATGAACACTTACCTGTAGGTATAAATTCTCTGGGGTTTCCTCCGGCTTCAAGTGTGGGCTAATATCGACACCCAGGACCTGTCTAAATGTCAGCTTTTTCAAAAAAGCCTGCAGCGGAACAACAAGCGATGCAACCACAGAGATTTTAGCCGGCTATAGATTATGATGACATATCTGTGAGTGACGACTGCACTTGTTTTCCTTAAAGAGGCTGCTGGTATCGATCGTACTTGAGACTGAACAAGGGTGATTTGAGCGACGAAATATCATGTCAACACATACCTCACAATCAGGATAACTTTCTGCAACGGAAATGGCCCAGTCACAGTTCCCATAACCACACTCCAGAATCTTTCGAGGATCGTTTATGGGCGGGAAAATAAGGCGGTTATCGAAGATCATACAGAAAACGTTGTGCTGAATTCGAAGTCGCTCATCTTCATCCTAGATGAGACTTAGCTGAGATACTTCGCCGCCACTGTTACACAGAAAGAATACCTCATCTATAGGGGCAAAGTAAACGTCATTCTCTATGGAATATCGTTGAAAAGTTCGGTACTGATACAGAACAGTGTCCAAGTAAGTATTGTCCAACGCTTCTGTACCAGCTTCCGGATGGCTTTGTCCAAAGGGCTACGTTAGTCGGCGTCCCAGAGTTCTGGACATGATGTCGTCTTCCATTCAGGAGACTCACCTCGACATTTTGTATTAAAAAGCTGTATCTCTCTCTCGGGTCGATAGCTATGGCCTTTCACGCGTGCGAATTTGGGATAAAATCCTTTGCAGAAGAAGGAGAAGAAGGGTTTATCGTATTGTGCACCTCGTTCTATTAGGACTTCACATTGTCGACCATGGCATATTGCCAGTTGCGGACGTAGGCACTCAGATTGCTTTGCTAACCGATTGAATTTGCTTTGGGCCCACAGAGAAAGATTTCCAGCGATCAAAGTAAAATTGTAGGGTCTTTACGATTCACGAGGGCTGCGAGTGTTCTCCACGTTGACTGCTTCAGACTTGCCGAGAGATGTTGCGCTAAACTCCTCCCTAGAATACTTTTTCTGAAGGGCCATGCAGAGAGGCCAATCTCGAGACCTCACTTTTAATCATGACACAGGGTGAAAGGTCGGTTCTAGGTAGGTAGGAAGCAACATACAATTCTGAAATGGCAGAGGTGCATTCACCCAATAGGTAAGTGAATCAGTAAGTGGATTCTCTCTTCAATTGCTTGCTTGTGCTTGCCTCTATGATGCATTCATATTCATGCCTTACCACCATATGTCATCTTTCTTCAATTTTCTTCTTCTCCATTTGTCTGTGTGCGCACACAAAACCCTTCGAATCCCAGATCTCGAGCAGAGGCCCGACTATTCAGTATGCAGCAGCTGCACTCGACAGACCCGATTTTGCTTGGATCTTACTTGGGCCTCCCAGGAAACGGGCCATTTTCATTGGAAGCCGGGAGAGGACCAGCAGGCCGGGCTTGTCTCTGGCCGCGAATCCATGAAGGATGTTGAATTTGCGACATGGACACCATTCTCGGAATAGACACAAACTTGGGAGAGCCCGAAGACTCTTCTATGCACGCAAACGTCACGTTGCAGTTCAGCAGCTGCCTCGGCTTTTGGTCTGGTCCCCTTGGGGGCCAATAGGATGATCTGATATTCGTTGTAATGAGACGATGTCATGAAGGCATAAAAATAAAGTCAAACTCGGACCATGTATAATATGCCCAGGAATTCAGAATTGAGACATAGGACAGCAATATCAAAGTACGAGCGTGTTGTGCTGCAAATCATGCGCGAACTTTCTCCTGCTTTCAATAGGTACTCTGATCACTTCAGAGCCCTCTTCTGAGCCACAGAGAGACATCCTTAACACACCCTTCCCACACCGCTGTTTCGTCTGCATCAACGGGCCTGGGCAAAAGGGAAAGCAAGCAAACGCTGTTTGGGCGAGTTTGGTCAGGTCAACAGGCACACACAGACGCACATTCACACACCCAACATGCCTGACACGCTGGGAAGTATGTACAGCGCTCTGCATGTGGTGGTAATTGTAGGGTTTGGTATTAGTGGATGGTTCATGGCTCTACTAAGGTCCCAACCGGCAGTCCTCTAGGTGGTATTGGGAGCATAGTCTGCATAGGTCGGTATGTACTATGTACCGTCCTGTACAGGTGGTAGAGTTTTTGCAGCACCTTGCACCTTGCAACGAGCAGGGTTGTTGGCCGGTTACACTAGTATGGGTATGGCGGGCAGTGCCTCTGAACCATTGCTCGCGCAGCTACCGAATCCATGGACTTGGAATCACACAGCTTAGTTGAAAAGGGCTTTGGGTATGGCTTCCGTCGCTCTTGACCAAAGACATTCTGCGGCATCGAGAGCAATCTTGCAGGGTTCGTTGAACCATCTGGTTCAGTTCATCCATCTACTCCTCCGCAATAACAAGTATTACAAACCTCCCTCAATGTTTCTCTTTGTCTGTCTTTCCTTTTCCCCTTCTCCGGAACGTCTTTTGGTGGGGACGGAGTAATATGTCGTACATGAATACATACGTACTTGATCCTTACATACCGAGGTCGGTAATTCGTACGCGAGCGACTGTGTGTTCAGATTTTGCAGCTGCTTCTTGTAGTATGGTCAAGTAGTTTGTATGGTACATACAAATCGGATATTGACTCGGTTATCTAACCATCCCAAGCAAAATTGAGAGTGGGACGCCATGAGTAGCACTCAGGAGGGGAGCGAGATTGAAATGCAAATTTTATGCTTTTTGCGACCTCCAAATGCACCGAGTTACTGGGTACTGGGTTATTCACATCGACGGGCTAGCTAGCAACGATGTAAGTAGTCGGGCAGGCGTTATGGGATGGCTGGGCACGCTCTAAAATCTGATGTCGACACGCTTCCATGTTTGGAGTAGCAACAAGCGGGGGAATATATTAGCTGCTTGGTATCGGCCTCCTCAGTTGAGTATCCGTTCAATCCTCTTGCCATACTTGTGGGCCTGGTCTGGTTTACGCAGCGTGCACGTCCGAGATGGGTCGTCGACGATATTCAATTCGGGACTGTGCTCACACATAAGGCGAGACAAGTTGAGAGACAGAACTGTCAAAGGAACAGATTTTCAGGCCTGCAGGTTCTCCCCTCATCCTCACCCCCAGGGGTTATCATATCGTCTTCTCGCTGAATTACTATTTTGTACTTACTCTGTATTCATCCCTTCTCCACTTTCCATTTCCTCTGTGTGCTCCGTACTCTAACATGGAAATCCCAGCTGTGGAATTCGCCTCTTTTTTTTCTCTCTTTTTTTTATTTTAAACACCTTGGTACCAAATTTGGCACCAATCCCAACCCATGTCCTTACCCGTTTTCCAATCTATTACACAGACAGATTGGGCCATGGCAATGGGGGAAAGCATAACGGATAGCACGACTAGGATTAGTGCTAGGAGGAGTCCATTCATCGAGCCGGTTCTTTCATGTTCTGACTTGGAGGTCGAAAGACCCTGACTAGATGACCCAAGGGAGCCAGCAAATTCCCAAGCACCAGTCTGCAAAAAGGGTCGGCTCGGGACGGATCGCCACTTTGACTCCAGCTCTAACCGTCTGCAGTTTAAGTGCTGAAACTAATCATCCAAGACTCCGTACTAGAACACCGCGAAGAATGGGAGGATGGAATGGATGTGCATTGCCAAGCAACTTCTTGTCATCCTGCTACATATTCTATGTATATACAGCAGTCTTGTTCATCATCAACCCCACCATGAGAGAGACAAAGGGAGGTCCGAAGCTTCGGTGCTGGGTCATAGGCGACTTTGACAGGTCTTAGTCGACCATGCATATCATTACTCCAGAGTCCAACTACCCTCAAGGAGTTTTTTGTACATCACATACATATTTATGTATGGTACGGTAGGGTACATACATGCGCTCCAAGTACGGGCTTTACTCTTGTCTGTACATACAATCATCATCATGTCATGTTCAATGACTTCATGGCTCTCGCTCTCACTCTCATTCTCTCTCCAGTTACCTCACCATCGGATGTTAATTTTGTTTTTTAATTTATCCACAAGAAGTGGTAATACGATGTGTAGTCGATTATATGCACGAGTTACTTTCAGCTACTGCAACAGCGGGGAACAGCAACGGTGACAACTGCCGCAGTTACTGCATGTACTGCGTACACAGCAGACGCTGTGCATTCACATACTTCTCATGTGCTGAACACAATCGTTTGTACACAGTAGAGCATCATCCATGCTCCTCACTTCACCCACAACAACAAGCTTGGTATTGCGATGGCGGCGTTCAGTATCCGCGCATGGCATAAATGCATGTTGCCGGAAAACTTTAACACCGACGCATGCATGGCACCTTATTCAAACAGAGTCAAAGTACCCAGAATACTTAGCAGAGAGAAAGCGTGAGCAAGTACACAGTACTTCGAATGCTACCCAGCCGTGCAGTACTCGATCTCAAAGATGCTGTACATTCCACCTACGTGACAGAAATTTCTCCCTCCCGCAAAATTACACACGATCGCATTTCCCGAGAAAGTTGATCGGAGAGCATGGCTGCCACGCCGTCTAACATTTGCCAGGATCGTGGCAACGCTTCTTGGAACGAGGCACGCAGGAGTATTGGACGCTCAACACACGTTGTGGCTCCTTTCTACGCTGGTGCGCTATGGGAATACTGTCGGCTTGAGTCAGTCAAAAGGCTTAACGTGCAACAATATACACTCTGTACAGTACCACACAGCGAAATGGCGCTCAACGGCGATAACGAGTTGTAAGGATGACCGCTAGGGAACTCTTGTCTTTAACAGCATGCTCCTGCCCTGTGGACTCTGAGCTAAGTAGTGTTTTTAGAGTGGATGAGATCCCTCTGTCGTCTTCACCTCTTGTTAGTCTTGGACAAACGGTTGTGTATCGCTCATTTTCTCTCCTGCTCCATCGGCTATACACTTTCTCTGAAGAATGAAGCTTATTCACATTTCCAACCCTTCGGAGTTTCCTACCTTTAAGACCTTGGCACAACTACAAATATATATTACTACGGTATAGTCATATCTTAATGAAGATCTCTTACTGTCATACTTGAAGCGGGATTCTTCGTTCAAACAGACTTTTCACATGTCGCAAGCATTAAATACCCGTTTCAAACTGTCATGTCGAACAAAGATCTGATTGGGTCCCATCAACAGCAAATTCCCCAGATTCCAAGGTATTACCCTGATTCCACCTGGCATACCTCATCTAGAAAGAAACCGCATTCAGCCTGTATAGCTATGCGGCTGATCGGCATGAGCGGCGACATCAGGTGAAAGTTTATCTCGTACCGTCGGCCCGTTCGTCTCAGCGTTTATGGTGTTCTCGTTTCATATAGGTTGACTATCGGTCGGACACTGACCTTCCGCGTAGTTGATCTTTGCTATACTATGACTACTAGTCTCTTTATCCGCCTTCAACAATGGGTAGCTGGCTGTTTTTGTTAAATACTTATGTTCCGAGTTTCTAGGTATGGCTAAAGCCTATGCTGCTTCGAGGCCAGCATGAGTGCTGTCTATTCAGGACAATGGGCGATGCCTGGGGGAACTGGACGTCTGTTTCATCGCGGCTGTTGGATGTAGTTGTGACGAAATGGTGACAGTTAAATTGATATGGGTCTGGTAAAGGTGGTTCTGAGAGTATATAAGTTGTAGGTGTTGGATGTCGTGACGATGATCCATATTCTAATCTTCATTCTTGCTGTTCACGATGCTTTCATCAATTCTATCAATCTCTCTATTACTCGGTGTGGTAGCCGCTCAAAACAAGACACAGTTTGCTGTATGTATTTGATGTTGTCTTCCTCTTCCATAATAAGTTTACTGACATCAAGACAGGGTGTCAACATCGCAGGCTTCGATTTTGGTTGTGGCACAGATGTAAGTCTGACAAGCTTTACCAAAATCAACTTCTAATTGTGTATTAGGGCAGTGACAATTTGACCAATGTTGATCCGCCACTTTCCTCCGTAAGTGGTGTCGATGGAGCAGGTCAAATAACCCATTTTGTCGAAGATGACGGCCTGAACCTCTTCCGCCTACGTAAGGAGACAAAATTCCCACTCAAGACAAGCCATTAACTCTCCACAGCCGTAGGATGGCAATATCTACTCGACTCGAACCTCGGCGGCACTCTGGATGCAGCCCACTTCGCAACCTACGATGAGCTCGTACAAGCATGCCTGTCAACTGGTTCACACTGCATCATCGACATCCACAACTACGCACGCTGGGACGGTGCAATAATCGGACAGGGCGGGCCCACCAACGACCAGTTTGCTTCGCTGTGGTCCCAGATCGCCACAAAGTACGCCAACGAGACGAATATCATCTTTGGCGTTATGAACGAGCCGCACGACGTCCCGGATATCTCACTGTGGGCCGCATCCGTGCAGGCCGCCGTGACAGCTATCCGTAGCGCCGGTGCCACGACGCAAATGATCTTACTGCCCGGAAATGACTGGACGGGTGCCCAGACATTCGTGTCTAATGGCTCTGGTGCGGCGCTCTCGACGGTCAAGAACCTCGATGGTACTAATACCAGCTTGATCTTCGATGTTCATAAATATCTTGATAGTGATGGCTCGGGAACGCACACCGATTGTATCTCTGATCATGTTGATGACACTTTCGCGCCGCTCGCTACGTGGCTTAGGGAGCAGGGTCGTCAAGCTATGTTGACAGAGACTGGAGGTGGAAACACTGCCTCTGTGAGTTTGGCTCTTCTGGGCTGTTGATGTGCACTGCTGATTTTCTTCTTGATAGTGCCTTACTGATGTCTGTGCTGAATTGGCCTACTTGAATGCGAATAGCGATGTCTACTTGGGTTATACCGGTTGGTCTGCTGGCTCCTTTGGCTCTACCTATGAACTTCTTGAGACGCCTACAGGCGGCTCTGGTAACTGGGTTGATCAGGAGATTGTTACGCAGTGTATCGTTGGCACGAGATCTTAAGCTTCGCTACCTCTGCACTGGATATATAGTTTGGTTCGCGCTGGCCGGTAAATAGTTTGTTGCTGTCAATCTTTCAATTGCTTCCATTATGCAGCTTCTATCAAGAATAGTTTATTGAAGACATGCTGATGGGCCATCGCTAGGCGGAGGAAGCAAATCATTCCCTCATGGATCTAGACAATTCCATCCTACAATGACCAGACAGTCCGCAAACATGCACATTCCATAATTAGGCAGCACCAACGTTCACGTATCCAATTCATCAATTCATTAAACCATGCAAACTCCGGTCCATCTAATTCCCCATTCCAAACCATCCTGACCCCAAACCTCACAACTTCTCCCACTCCTTCCTCTCCACAGCCTTCAAGCCCTTCTCCCCATCAACAAGCACACACCACCCCTCACTCCCAGCGCCCCCATCCCCACCAATGCCCGCCTCGAACTCGCTCTTCGCAAACGCAAGCACCTCGTCATCAAACGTCCCGGGCTGCAACCAAACAGCCTTCACGCCAGCCTTCTTCGCCTCCTCGAGCACCTTCTTCGTGACGCGCGGCGGCGTAATGATCGACAC
Organism: Allantophomopsis cytisporea; assembly: GCA_024752435.1. Lineage (NCBI taxonomy): Eukaryota > Fungi > Ascomycota > Leotiomycetes > Phacidiales > Phacidiaceae > Allantophomopsis > Allantophomopsis cytisporea. The sequence continues at coordinate 544,475 of CP103034.1, forward strand.
AGCCGTATTGGCAGGGTCCTTGAGCGACGAGACGTTAGGGACCGTGTCGTACGCAATGGGTTCCGTGGCCGGGTATGGTGGATAGGCAGTGATTTGCGAGGATGAGGGGTTGATTGGCGTGACTGGGAGGGAGTGGGTTGTGTACCAGCGGAAGACTGGAGGAGGTGTTAGCTGGGGGTTTGGGGACATGATTGTGTGGGTGGATGGGATGAAGGCGATTGGAGTGGAAGTAACTGGTGTTGAGGATTGGGTTAGGTGAAGAGAGTTGACGTGCTTTTATGCCCAAACTTCGATGGGTCGGATGATGCGCCCACGACGGCGAAGGCGGGCGTTGAGAAGAAGGTCTTGACAGCTGCTTCGGCCATTTTGAAGGACTGCGAACGCAGAGTTGGCATGAGAGATTCGTGAACCCGAAGGGCGGATGTTCTGTAGCTTTATACTGATTGAGTAGATCGACCTGATAAGCCGCCGGGGATTTATTGCGTGCTATACTGGGGCTGAGAGCAATTCCAAATCGTCTTGCAGATGCTGGTGGGACCCTGTCGCTTTGGGATGTGAGTTGTTTGGTACTAGGTAGACTATTTTCTGTGTACAAGTAAGATGTTGCGTCTTTTCACGGATGCATGACGAGGGGAGCTGCACTTGATCCTACGTAGCTAAGCAGGTGTGAGTGCTGTTTCGCTGGAGCTGCACAAGTTTTGGTGGACCGTGTATGAGAATTGCGATAAGCTGATTAGAAATTGCTGGGCATAGCTGGTGGTGGGCACGGCGGGGTCTGGGGTATCTGTCACGCTTGTGTTACGTCGTTACCCGTTGCTAAGCGGGTAGCTTCTGCTGTGGACGGGAGCGAGCTCTTCCTCGGTTTCTTGCTCCCCGAAGACCGGACGGAACTGATGGAATGTCTGGATAAATCTCGTAAAAAGAGTGGAAGTGAGTCACGACTTCGCCTCAATTGATTTTCACGGTTTCCCTGAAGAAAGAAGGTATTATCTTGGTATCCCTTCAAACCCCTCTTCTGTCTTGACATCGCATAAAGATCGACAGAGTATCTACACGATCATGGCAACTTTCGCGTACGTACTCAACATATCCTCTCGTGATTACAGACTAACGCCCTTAGAAAATCCTCCTTCAATGCAGCTTCATATGCAGCTTTTCGTCCTTCTTACCCTTCATCCATATTCAAGATCATCAAAGATTACCATCAAGGACCCTGTAATCTCCTTTTGGACCTGGGCTGCGGTCATGGCGCCGTGACGCGGAATTTTGAGCCAATGTTCAAGCGGCTCATCGGCACCGACCCCTCAGCGGTGATGGTGACTCAAGCACAGAGCCAAACCGACTCCAAGAAGATCGAGTTCCGTTCGGGGATGGCTGAGGAAATGGACTTCATTCAGGATGGGTCTCTAGATATGGTGGTTGCTGGACAGGCAGCTCATTGTAGGCGCCCATTGAGTTTTCTGTTCGGGATCTAACGCGCATAGGGTTTGATTACTCGAAACTGTGGCCTGTTCTGAATAGGAAGATGAGAAAGGGTGGAACGCTGGCTTTCTTTGGGTATAAAGATCATTACTTTGTGGATTATCCGGCTGCTACGAGGATTCTGGATCATTTCTGTTATGGGTCTGGAAAAGAACTTATGGGTGAGTATTGGGAGCAGCCGGGTAGGAATATCTTGAGAGACCGCTACAGACCGATTGTTCCGCCCGAAGATGACTGGCAGGACGTTCAGAGGGTAGAGTATGAACCTGGAATGAAGGGACCCAACTCTGGGACTTTGGGAGAGCGATTGATGCATAAGAAGCTGACATTGGGAGCTATTGAGGCTTATGGGAGGACATTCAGTGCTTACCATGCTTGGAAAGATGCGCATCCCGAGAAGAAAAGTCGGCTGGAAGGGGGTACTGGTGATGTTATTGATGATATGTGTGATGCCATGATCGCAGCTGAACCGGACTGGCAGGAGATGGGTGAGAATTGGAGAGAAAAAGTCGTCGAAGTTGAGTGGGGGAGTATCATTCTGCTGGCACGGAAGAAGTAGGTGTTAGCGATGATGAAGAAAGTTGGTTTTTAATCTTCATATAAACAACTAACAACGCAACTCAATCTTTTTTTTTATTTATTTAAATTATATTTTACATTTAGTTTTGTATAACAATACCGATTCGTTTCATTAGACACGGCTATAAAGTGAGCCGAATCGATTTGCGTCTTGAGTTGTCAGGCTTATTCGTTCATGTAAGACGGGTGTTTTAGAAAGTGTAGTATTTACATAGCTAATAGGTAGGTACTTGGTTTCTTGATGTGATATACTAACGAAGTAAGTACAGTAAGTATCTATGTGCCTTGAACGACATCCTTCTATACATACCTGTGTATATTTCAATGATTGAAAAGTTGATGTATTGCTCCAGACCTCTCTCGAATTATTTCCTACCGAAAAAGCCATGGAATGTAGTAGCTACTCGACATCTTATATGTCATTTAGCTTTTGGGGCGTCGCCATCGTCATTTTTGGGGTTGTTGTCGTCTGCTTCGCTGTTCATTTTCACCGCCCTCGGTGTGCCTTGGCTTGGTTGCTATGGCATTCTCCCGTCTCCCGTCAATGCTTGACTTCACAATTTGGTTTCATAAACAGAGCATGAGCACCAGAGACGAGAGCATCAGAGAGGCATAATAAGGGCACGGTTCAAGGCAGTAAGTAATAATTGTGGATTGTGGCTCATATCCCCCCCCTCTCTCTCTCTCTCGCTCTTCTCTTAAAGCATACACGACACGTCAAGATCATCTTAAACTTACTTACTTCCAAACTCCCAAAATAAAATACCAAACACGACCGAACGACAAAAGGTCCGCTCCGTCCTCTTTCCCTCGTTAATATATCTGTCCATTCCTACGAATATCTTCTCTCTCTCTCTCTCTCTCTCTTTCTCTCTACTCAACCTTGAAAAGTCCTCTCCTTCTCGATCTTAACTTGACTGATCAGCAATCATGGTACGTTCTGTCATCTTCCTCTTCCTCGTATTGTTTTCCTTCTTTAGCAGATCATCATGCATCTTGCCGGCGCGAACCTTCCCTCCAACGGCAACCTCACCCTTTAGCCTCGTGCAACCAAAACAATCACACAACACACATACACACAACCAACCAACCATACATACAGCGTGCAGGAAGGAACAGCGCGCACAGCAACGCACCACTTCCGAGCTTCCCTCCTTCAATGCACACCTCACACCTCACACCTCACAACTCCGACCCCAAATCATAACAAATTCTCCCAAATAAACATACTGTCACTCTTCGTCTTTCATCTTTGCTCCTTACCAGATTTCTTCTAAATACTCATCTTTCAAAATTAACCACATTTCCTCATTGCAAGTATGACTTCTAATCCGCAATACGAAACACAGGCCTCCACAAATTACAAGGAAGCATTCGCCCTCTTCGACAAGCGCGGCAACCAGCGCGTCGCCCTCGAATCCCTTGGTGATCTCCTCCGTGCCTGTGGTCAAAACCCAACTCTTGCCAGAGATCCGCGATCTCGAGAAGAACGTCGGCGCAGACTGTAAGTCGCTCCCACTCCTTTCCTCGCTTCGGCTGTGGGAAATGAGCTCCACGAACTACCCGCCCCTTCCCAGCAGCACCACAAGAATAAGGAGTTGATTGGTACGGTTTCTAGTTGATTTCGAGACTTTCTCAAAGATACTTAATAGACCCGGTGGGTTCCGTGATCCGGGAGAGCCCGAGGAGTATTGTAGGGGTTTCCAGGTCTTCGATAAAGATATGACGGGTTTCATCGGTGTTGGTCAGCTTAGATATATTCTGACCAATTTGGGAGAGAAGATGTCCGACGAGGAAGTTGATGAGCTCCTGAAGGCCGTTGACACGAGTTCTGGGGAAATTAACTACACTGGTGAGTTGTATATGCGCTATGCGCCGACGAATTGCATGTGCACTTGAGCTCAACTAATGAATGCGCCTACGTAGATCTCGTCCGAACCATTCTTGCGAACTGAGCGATCTTTCGTTATTGCATAGACTTGTAGAGCGCGGAAAGAAGGAGACGACATGAACGATAATCGAGCATCACTTTACTTTTGTACATTCCCACGACATGGATAAGGAAGTCGTTGGGCCAGGCGTTTTTTTGGCCTCGCATTGTGGCATGGATATTGTATCTCAATGTCTACGCCGTAGATACCATATCTAATTCAAGAACCTTTTTTCCCCACCAATAAACTCCAATCATGATCCAACCAATTCTCCTTTTTCGCTATGCAAATACTCTCATGACCTCTCCCAAGGCTCCAATTCTCACGACTCAAAAGCAGCAATCGTCATGCCGCCCTCCCCAAGCCCAACCTGCGACTCACTAATCTTCTTCCCAGTCGCCATGATGTCCGTACTCACTAGCCCTCCAGGGAGGACATACAGCACCTTCGTCCCATCCCCCTCCCTCCCCTTCCCCTTCTCCGCATCCCCATCCCGCACAAAATGCTCCTCATCAAGCTCATACCCAACCATCAATCCACACCGCACACACCTCCAAGGCCACCTCTTCTCAAAGCCATCCTCGCGCCGCACAACCGCCGCCTTACCATCCCTCTCCAAGCCCACCAGAACCGTATACCCCAGCTCCGACAACGTCACCGCCCCACCCTCATCGGAATCCGGCTTCGGCGCCAACGGGAGGATCACAGCACCGTCGAGGGAGGGCGTGGCGCGGCGCGGGAGCGTGGACAATTTGTGAGTCGAGGCTAGTGCCAGTGTCGTGCAGAGGCAGTGGTAGCTATGGATCTGAGGAGCGGAACGCGCCATACCGAATCTTTCTTCCCTGAGCTCCAAGCTCTGAGCTTCTTCCGCGTTCTCCCTACAGGCCTGGCGTATCTGAGAGCGATTAATGGCAGGCTCTTATCGTTGCTACTCCGTGTGACGTGCGGTGCAGTAATAAAAAGAGATGTAGGACGTAGAGTGCTCCCCGCTTGCGTGCTCTCCCCGCTTGCCTGTGGGCTGTATGGCTGGGCTCGTGACGCGGCGTTGATCGTGCTTTGAGTATGTGTATGCGTGTTATGCAGTGACTATGCTTGCATCCGTCCCTCTCTCGGTTGTGATTCGAAGTGCCGTCGCTCTTTTGTCCGATTGATAGTAAAGCTTGTATGCGACGGCGAGGGGTCGTGCTTCAGTCGGCAATCGTTGTGCGAGGGGATGCTTGGACTTCGTGCCTCGATTTGGAAGGTGAGGTGTTGCTGTGGTGTCGGGGAGGCCAGCGGTGGCACGTTGTTCGTCGAGGGTGATATTGCGATGTTTATCTCGATCTCGATGGATCATGGACGCTCTTTGTCGTATTGTATTGGTGCATTGAATCTTGATTCGATGGTCTGAACTGACAGGGCTCTTATGTTTTTTTTTTGTTTGCCGATATCCATTCCCCTCGTGCTACTCGGTCGCTTGGCCTTGTCTTTTGTCTGCAATTGAATGGCGCTGCTTCCCCGGGATCTGCGCCCGCAGCAGCGCCCGTTGCTGAAGGGAGAGGGCCCTGGAATAGTTTATTTCTTTTTGAATCTGATAACTAATGCATCCATGTTGGGGAGATGTATATATATGTAAGTATACATGTATGTATATGCATACCTAGACATTTTGTCCATCTTCTCTATTCATACATTACTTATCTCCGTCCTTTTTGTTCTGTTCTATATCGAATGATTGGCTGTCATTGATTAATACTACATACATCGGTATGTATACTCTACTTACTTGTGTCAGTAATATAGTACTGTATCTATGCTGGCTTCCACCTCATCTCTTTGCCTTGATACGTTCCTTGCAAGTATATGAGTTGCGATCAGCAATCACCCAAGATCAATGGCACTAATCCCGCCATGGCAGCTCAAAGCATATCAATGGCATCAATAGCATGATTACGACTTGTTTGGTGTCGTGTTTGATCTCTGGCGTGCATCTCATGCCTTTTGATACTGGAAGCTCCACATTTACTTTGCTATGTATGTCCGTCCGTCCCCTGGTCATATCGGAAAAGGCGATTAGCAGTGCAGCCGACGAAAGAGTGACACACATTTAGCTAAACATGGTGCTTGCAGCCCACTTGCGTCGTTACTTACAGACAGCTGATCTTTAACACCTTATCCGACCCTCGTACGCCTTGTAAACCCAGATCCTCACTCCGTTTCTACCCAACCTCCCAGTCATCATTAAAGGACCCAAGGTCAACAACCAGCAACCTGGCGGTCCCTCGGCATCTCAAATTGGTCCTTTGTCTTGTGCTCTTCATTGGATTCGCCCTCATTCTGGCTCCGTCGACCCTCCGCTTCGGAGCTCGTCTGACGTCTCTGTACAACCACGTCAGACCTGCCACCACGAAGCCTTCAGCTTGGCCATCGAACGCTACTAGACCTCTCATCACAGCATCTATGGCTCCAAAAGCATACCGTCAGCCTCCTCAGGCGCCTCCCAGCTTCACTGCAACTCCAGCGTCGCTCGTCGCCGAGGCCGAACAGCTATGCTCCAAGACCCGGAAATTGATGGACACCATCGTCGCCGATGTCACCGCCGATACCGCAACTTTCAAGAACGTCGTCTTGCCCATCGCTGAGGATGAGAACGTGGCTGCATTGCAGTCTCACATCATTGGTTTCTACCAAGCAGTGAGCACTGACCAAAAGCTCCGCGATGCCTCCACCGACGCTGAGAAATTGATGGACGATTTTGGCATTGAGGCTTCAATGAGAGAGGACATCTTCAAGCTTGTCGACGCTGCATACAACAAAGGCGAAGCTTTGGACCCAGAATCCCAACGATTGCTTTTCAAGGAGCGAAAGAGTTACATCACTAATGGCTTGGGTATTCCCGCTGGACCGAAGAGAGATCGTTTCAAGGAGATCAAGAAGAGACTCAGTCAAATCTCGATCATGTTCCAGAAGAACTTGAACGAGGAGAATGGTGGGATCTGGTTCACAAGAAAACAACTCGAAGGTGTTCCTGATGATGTCTTGGAGGGTTTGGAGAAGGGTACAAATGAGAACGAGGGCAAGTTGAAGTTAACCTTCAAGTACCCAGACTTATTTCCAACCCTCAAGTTTGCTCTGGATTCCGATGTTCGTCGCCAAGTGTTTGTCGAGAACGAAAACAAGGTATGTTAATTGAGCTGAAATATAAGGTCATTTTCTAATTATTCTTACAGTGTAATGAGAATGTACCACTCTTCAGAGAAGCTATTATCCTCCGTGACGAAGCTGCCAGACTCCTTGGGTACCCAGACCATGCCAGCTTCAAGATCGAAGACAAGATGGCTAAGACTCCAAAGACTGTTCTTGATTTCCTTGGCGATCTCAAGACTCAATTAGCACCAGGTGGCGTTAAGGAAATTGAGCATCTGAAGGAACTTAAGAAGAATGATCTCGAGGCCCGTGGCCTGTCTAGCAGCAACGATGGTAGCTATTACTTATGGGATCACCGATTCTATGATCGTCTTATGGTTGAGACCGAGTACTCGATCGACGAACAGAAGATTGCGGAGTACTTCCCTCTTCAGTCAACTATCGAGGGCATGCTTAATATCTTCGAAGAGCTCTTTGGCCTGGTCTTTGTCGCCATTGAAGGTGCAGAACGCGACAAGATCTCAGAGACAGGAAAGGGCAGTGATATCATTTGGCACGAGGATGTCAAGGTTTTCAGTGTTTGGGACGATGAAGGCGAAGGAAGTGGTTTCGTAGGATACCTTTACCTCGACCTTCACCCAAGACCCGGAAAGTACGGTCACGCTGCCAACTTCAACCTACAACCAGGCTTCCTCTACCCAAACGGCACCCGACGCTACCCAGCCACTGCTCTCGTCTGCAACTTCTCCAAGCCCACCCCAAAGAAGCCCAGTCTCCTCAAGCACGACGAGGTTGTCACACTCTTCCACGAGCTTGGTCACGGGATTCACGATCTCGTCGGTCGCACCACTTACTCACGATTCCACGGTACATCAGTTGTTCGTGACTTCGTCGAGGCACCAAGTCAAATGCTTGAGAACTGGTGCTGGACTCCTTCCCAGCTCAAATCTCTCAGCAGCCACTACTCAACTGGTGAAAAAATTCCCGATGACCTCATCGAGAAACAAATCAATACCAAACATGTCAACGATGCGCTCTTCAACCTTCGCCAGCTGCACTTCGGTACATTCGATATGACCGTGCACACTCCTAAGAGCCACGAGGATATCGAGGCTCTTCAAGTCTCCCAGACTTACAACGAACTCCGAACTAAGATCTGTGGTCTCAAGGGCCCTGAGGCGCTTGGTGCTTCTAAGTATGTCATCCCTTTTCCTATTCCTTCTGAACAGTTATGCATTCCAATTTACTAACGCCCTCAGTGACTGGGGTAACGGCCAAGCCACCTTTGGCCACTTGATCGCCGGCTATGACGCTGGCTACTACGGGTACCTCTCCTCGCAGGTCTACTCAGCCGACATGTTCCACACCATCTTTGCCAAGGACCCTATGAGTGCTGTGGAGGGCCGCAGATACAGGCACATGGTGCTTGAGAAGGGTGGCTCTCAGGATGAGATGAAGACTCTTGAGGATTTCCTTGGTCGTCCACCCTCTACTGAGGCATTCTACAGGGAGTTGGGGCTCAAGGCTAAGTAGACTTTGTAGTTTTAGTGATTCTAGGTGTATAACATTGTGATTGTTAGATGTTTTGGGAGTGGTCGAATGGCGAATTTGTGATAAAGTGAATACATGGATATTTTAAGGTGTAAGATATTGACTTAGGCATTCACAATCTGTGATGTTATTTATCATAGGAATAATAAGGATGTATTTCACCAGACTCAAATGAACGTGATTAGATGTTTATATCCAGACCATCCAACCGACTCAGCAAGTCTACGGACTCGGAATGAAAATTGCCAATCCTACTGCGCATCTACAATACAAATTAGAATGTATGGCCTTATTACACGTTTGTCATCACTTATATCCTATACTTTCCACGACAGACTTGATAGAAGCTTCAGATATGTCAATTTGGCTAGTCTGATAGCCCTTTCTTATCTATGATATCTGTGGGCTTGAAGGGAAGGGATCAGTACTTATGGAAGGAAGAGAGTAGTTGAGATGGTTCCGGCTTTGGTCTTTTGAGAGTTAGATAGGAGGGGTGACATATATATATACAGGTAGGATCTATATCATTGTCGGGATCCTTACGCCTGGTGTCATCTGAATGAAAACTACATAAGTAGTACTACAATGATCAGATCTAACCAAGAAAATATTGGAAAGTACTCAGACAACCACGACATATCTTAAAGTTCACAAACGTCTCAGAAGGATATGTGTATATATGTATATGTAACAGGATTTAATAAACGATATATACAGCAGAACAGAACTCTCCTCACCCACACGACTACCTGAAAAGACATCGCGTCGGATCTTCTAAGGACTCACTCATCTAAAGGTTGTTTTCAGCAACATAAGCCTCCGCCATTCCCATCTCCATACTAGCGACTATCTCTACAACAGTGTCAATAGCCTTTTGTCTAGCACTAGAAACACCAGTCGCGGAAGCTGCAGCTGTCTCACTGGCAACTACAGCCGAGACATCAGCAGCGATAGAGCTAGCAGCGGCGCCACCAGTAACGGTGACGAGGGTAGTTGGGCCAGCGGAAGCAGAGCTGGAGAGCGCTGCAGCGACGGAACTGGAGTAAGCGGCGGCAACAGATGATGCGGGTTTGGTACACTTGGTGGATGAGGAGGAAGTAGTGGAGGTAGCTACGACGGCGGCGGCGACATCGATGGAGGAGGCGGAGAATGCTGCAGTGGATGAGGCTGGCTTGCTGCACTTGGATTTAGTGGAGGAGGAGACAGCAACGGCGGAGGAGGCGGCGATGGCGGTTGGCTCAGCTGATTCGGTGACCGTGATGATCGTGCCAACGGCTTCGGTCACAGTAGTGGTGACGACGACGCCAGCAGATTGGGTGATCGTGACAACTGCGCCAGAGGTGGCGGTAATGGTCGAGGTAGCAGGGGAGGCGGTGGCGGAGCTAGAGAATACTGCGGCTACGGAGCTGGCGTGTGCGGATGCAAGGGATGAGGCGGGCTTGGTGCACTTGCTCTTAGATGAGGTTGCTGCGACGCTGGAGCTGGAAAAGGCGGCTACAACAGAACTTGAGTATGCTGCTGCAGCCGAGGAGGCTGCCTTCGTGCACTTTGTCTTGGTAGAAGATGCCGTCGCAGTGGAGTTAGAGTATGCAGCTACAACCGAGCTAGAGTAGGCTGCTGCTACGGATGAAGCTGCCTTAGTGCAATTCTTGCTCGATGAAGAAGCCAAAGAAACAGCGGAGCTGACAGTGGAGCTTACAGCAGAGGCAGAAGTAGAAACAGCGGCTGCCACAGTGCTGGCAACGCTTGAAACAGCAACTGAGCTGGAGGCAACAGTGCTAGATGCGACAGAAGAGGAAGATGCAACGTTTCCTGGACCAGCAACGCTGAGGGTGACATCTCCGCTCTCGATGTAAACACCGGAGAAGTAGAGGTCTTCGTCAGCATCGGTGTAACCGTCTCTTGGAAGTTCAAGAACACCCAAGTGCCAGTCAGCTCCATTGGATGAAGCCGAGACGCTGACGGCTGGAACAGTGAGGACGAGGTCATCCGAACCAGTGGAGTGGTAAAACTCAACAGTGTTGGCACTGAAGTCCTGCTGGACGTTAGCAAGTGATGGATACGGGGTTATGGGAACAACTGACAATACCATAGACAACGTTGTGCCAAACGTTGGCGTCGAATGTAGTGTTCCATTGAGTAGCCGAGTTGGCATTCCATCTCAAGAGAGCATCGGAAGTACCAGACTCTCCAGATTGCCATCCAGACTTCAATTCGGTGAAGTGAGACTCGAAGAAGGCGATTTGGTGCTCACGGAACTCGCTTGGCGCGTTGGTATCGGTGCGTTGTATGCTGAAGTGGTAGTAGACCTTACCACTGTTGATGGCCGCAGACGTCTGAGGAATCAACTCCGTACGACGCATAGTTTGGCCTTCCCAGTATGCCGTAGAGTCGAGGGTAATCTTGACACCCAGATCGGAACCAGTGTCGGCTGGGTTCTTGAACGACTCATCGAAGTTCAAGTATTCGGTGATGTTGCCATCACCGTGGATATAGTACTGGTATGGAGAAGCTCCCTGGTTGCTCCAGCTCCAGGCATCGATCTCGGTCTCGGATGAGGCATTGAAACGTCCATCCCAAAGAATTGTACCTGCGGCGGCTGATCCAATGGATCCGAGAAGGGCGAGAGAGCGCAGCATGATGAGTGATTTGAAGATGAGATGGGGTGAATGAAATGAAGTAATGTTTATATGGGCGACTGGCGCTTGAAATGGACTGTACAGCGAACTTGCGCTTTAAGAATGAAAAGAGCGATGGAAGAAGTGAAAGAATGACTGGCCAAAAATTGGTAAAGAGACAAGAGGGAAAAAGACCTACATGCAGCAGCAGAGAGGCTCTATATGTAAATGAGGCAGAAGACAAATGGTCAGTCATTGCCATAGTGCCTAATTACGGAGCATGGCTGTTGAGGGGCATGGCGCCTAATGGAGTCTCGCATAGAACAGATTGTTTGGTAGGCGTGGTAGAGCACAATGCTTGAAGATAGCTGCAATCACAATGCAGTGCCTGTCATAGGAAAGACTTTGTGCTCGGAAGAAAAGGCTTATATTGCCGGATCTGGTAAACAAGCATCTCACATATATTGACAACGAGGGGGATTTCATCGGTTAGTCAGGCCGTGAGAGGGGATGAACGGTGAAAGTGCGGTGTTTGTGGTGTTTGTGGTGCTTGTCAAGGTGTTGGCATGGTTGAGCAAAGTGTAAGCGCGATGAAGGGAGACTTGGATGTTTGAGCTTGATTGAAGTTGCTGGTGCGCAGTGACATAAGCGATCTCCACATCCGCCCTGCGAAGGCTCGTAACGGCTTCCCTTGTGCCCTTCTCTTCCTCTCTCATCCATGAACACCGAGGAGCCAGGTCGATATTACCCCGTCGCCATTAATATTGTCAGCAGTGCATTGCATGGGAGAAACCGTAAGAGTTCCATCTTAATCATCCATCGTGTCGATTCTAGATCATCTCATCGTTGAAATCGTCCCATCTCAGAGGCACAGGGTGCTCGGTCCCCTCTCCCGTTGGAAAGCGAGAGACAAACAAAACAACAGGCCCAGGATTGCATTGTGTAGTGAGCCGGCTATGAGACTGGGACTGCATTTCTATTCTTCCGTCTCCCGTTTCAGCTTTCTTCATAAACGAAACATGACCTCGACAGCCTCCAAGGCCATTCACTTTGGCCCCTTTGAGGTCACTCCTCAGGTAATTCATCCCTGGAAGTTCCAATACCAATCCCACTTATTCCCACATGTATGTCTATACATATAAGGAAGTGATACACAAATACGCTCGTTCTACTGGTTATGTTTATGGTTATGTTTATTTCAACCGGTCAAATTCAATTCTGATGTGTTGTAGGTCTTCTACAACACACCGCTCTCCTTTGCTCTGGTGAATCTCAAACCTCTTTTACCCGGCCATGTTCTGGTATCACCACATCGCGTTGTACCACGCTTGACCGATTTGACTACGGAGGAGGTCACCGATCTCTTCACAACCGTCCAGAAAGTCGAAAAGATGCTGGCGCGTGTTACTTTTTCCGATTCAGCCGTGGGGATCATTGGCAAGCCTGGTGACGGTAGCTTCAACATTGCCATCCAGGATGGCGTGGAAGCTGGGCAAAGTATTCCCCACGTTCATTGTCATATAATTCCCAGAAAAAGGAACTTTGATGAGGGGTTGAAGCAGGATGAAATTTATGAAAAGCTTGCTGGAGAAGAAGGGAATGTTGGAGGCGCATATTGGGATCTTGATCACCGTCCCAAGCCACGAGGGGCTTTTGCAAAAATTGAAGACGCCGATAGAGAGGCAAGGACCACTGAGGTTATGGCCAAGGAAGCGGAGTTTTATAAGGAGCAGATGACCCTATTGGAAACTGAGACTTAGACATGTAGAACTAAATTATGGCACAGGACTAATTGTATATTCGACCTTCGTTTATTCTCTGGAAATTCGATTAGGTTATGATGCATTGAATTCTCATCTTCATCAGATTTTGCAGATCATACATTAGCCAATAATAGGATATATTCTAAAAGATCATATGGAGTTATACGCCTCATTTCCATTGTCTTGCTCTAATCTTCCCTTTATCGAAGACATAGCCATACGCATACTATGGAAATGCGTTGTATTTTGTTTGGGAAGAAAGGAAGAAACATAGTAAAAACAAAGAAGTCGGGTATTATGCATCTTTCGATTGGGTTTGTATATCATATCACAATATAGGCAAAGTTATGCATTTCTGCTGTGATGTCAACGGTGACGAACCGGGAATGTACTATTAAACCACGGCCCGATCTTCCTGGATCAGCATTATTTTCCCTACTTGCGCTGAGCGAGTTTCTGATGGTGCGTACACAATTTTAATTGGATGAGCTTTGTGCTTATGGTTTTGGTAAATGATGGTGAGAAGGGGAACGATGATGAGAAAGGTGGTGATGAGTTGGTCGCTGGCCTGTGATACTTACCACGTATTTGCCCGAGAGCAATGTAAAGATCTTTGTTAAATGTAACTTGTTGAAGACCGAAAGAGAAGCAGCTTCCATGTTTATATACTCTTCTTAGCGACCGTATACGTAGTCGAGGTCCAGAGGGCTGTTATCAAGTGCAACAAGTCACGGGGGAAAACTGCTTCGTGATCTCCATTCAACTCATATACTCAACCTTGCTTCTTTGCTATGAAATGAGTCTTTCTTGGCTAAGAACATAAGAAGGTCATCGCTCCATTCCCATCGAGGAGCGAAGCAGCCATTCAAGAATCTTAAGTGGCTACTGTAGTCGCAACAAAATGTTACACCATATTTGGATTGTGAAGTCGTCTGACGAGACTCTTGCTGACGATATGTATATTAATTATGACAACATCCACCGGCTTTTGCCCGAAATTTCCCAAGGATTCAGTTTGATGTGGGTAACTTGATCTTCTCACAGCGCTTGAAGGTTTCGGAGAGCGCCTATATGCACTTTTACCCTCTCCTTTCTAGCCTATCAAGTTTTTAGATATACCTCGATGGTTCGCTTTGGACACAGCTTCTTAGGATTACACCTGCCTCTATCGCAACGGACTAGCATAATATCGAATCTCTGGATGGAGCCTTTCGAACGCAAATGATTGAAAGTCAACAATATAACGCCATACATTGCAATTCATAATCTAAGCTCAAGACGTCATTTCATTAGTTGGCTGGTAATCTCTCCACAACCTTTGCCATTTCCTCGTCCGTGTAGATTCTGAAACCCCTCTCTTTCGTCACACTCGCCAACTGTACGTTCTTGGAATCCAACTTCTCCTCCATGACCTGCTTGAGAGTCTTTAAAACCAGTGTCTCTGCCTCCTCGATCGTAAGAGACTATGTTTTATTAGTATAGTGCTGTGTAATCCTTCTACCTTTCTCAGCTTACCTTGTGGAACTCATTCTGCAATTCGGCCTGGGCACCCTCTGATCCAGATCCAATAGCCTTAGCATCATATCTGTAGAAAGTACCACTTGGCTCGGCGTGATAAAGCTGTGGTCCATCCTCATCATAACCAGCAATCAAAAGCGCCACACCGAAAGGTCTGCTCATGATACTCTCCTCACCATCAGCACCCTCACCGAATCTCAACGCCAAATCGCAGATAGCCTGTGTGCAGCTCTCGACCCTCAAAGGCTCGTTGTAATGGAAGGAGTGGTTTTGGGACTCGACACGGGCGTGCTCAACCATCGATCGTGCATCGGCTTGCAAGCCTGACATGGCGCATCCAATGTGGCGGTCGATCTCGACAATCTTCTCGACGGATGAGGTCTCGAGGAGGGTACTGGTGACACGCTTTTCGACTCCGAGGACAACACCACCACCAGTGGCTACACCTATGGCTGTTGATCCAAGCTTGATGGCTTCGAGGGAGTATTCAACTTGGAAGAGACGACCTTCTGGGGAGAAGGTGCTGGAAGGTGTTAATATCTCGGGCTTTTGTATCATTCATCAAGGAAGAAGCTGCGGGGATTGAGATATAACATACTTAATGCCTCGATCTGAGATGTTCATTAGTAGCTATTCTGTATCATTGATTGAAGAGCTCGATATAGCTTACCATATTCACTTCTTGCGATAAACATCTTGAGTCTGAGATGTAATGAGAGGCTGATGAGGTTGTAATCTGTTATACAATTTGTCCTATGAGGATTTTAGGCGCAGTGTATGTTTCTGTGAAAGATCGATGGTGGTGACGAAGTCGTAATGCTACAAAGTTGTCCTGGTGTTTAGGCAGCCCGTTGTTACGCATCTGAGCTGTGAGGTAAGGTACGACTGACGGATAGCTCAAGCGAATCGACGCTACTGGTGCTACCCAGCAGCCAGCGACGCATACAAACGCGACCCCACCAAATTGTACGCGACGGAAGCAAGTCTAGCAGTTCGTAAATCAACATCAATCGAATTTCCGCTCCGTCGCAGCGAAGACGAACGATCGCTACATAAGTTTAGCTCCGTGAACCCCAGATGTAGTCACGATGTCCTCAGGGTCTACTGCCAGAACTTCGGAGCGGCGTACGGCAGCGAGTAATGAAAGTTCTAGACCTTCGAACAGAGCTGATCCCCGACGCGCGCGTGTGGTGCCTGGGCCTCAACGTCCGGGCAAGGAGGTGGAGGAAAGGAGGACCGAGAGAGTGAATGTTATGACCAGAGAGACTTTGACGTCGCGACAGCATACAGAGAGACGGCCCGCTCCGTCTCAAGACCGCAACAAGGAAAGACCAAAATCATATCCTATAGACTCAAGAACCAAGACTACACCAGCTGAGAATCCGTCTCCATGGACACCTGAAGTTTCGTTGATCCCACATACTACGGCGCCGTTAGCATGTCGAATCTCGATACCGCCATTGGCAGCTACTGCGCCGCAGTCGCTACAACCAAGATCGCTGCATGAGTTATCGTTAGAGGTTCAGGAGGCTGCGATACTAGAGGACCTGCTGTTTGTATTCATGGGATATGAAGGACAATACATTCGCTTTGCCAATTCATACGATCCATCCGAGGAAAAGGACCGCCTTGCAGGCCCTGCATTCCGAATATTACCAGGCTTGGACCCGAGTCTGAAGGATTTGACGACTACCATGTTGAAAATGGCTACGCATTATTGTGCGGTGGAAGCTTTTGTAGAAGTACAGAGTCGCGAGGAATTTGGTGCAGTCAATCATGCCCTTTGCGCAGCGATCAGAAAACTGCTTCAGGATTATCTGGTCTTGATTGCACAGCTCGAGACCCAGTTCCTGACGAACCCGTCATTCACACTGCATGTCTTGAATTTACATACACTACCGACTAGCCATATGATGTATCAACTGTATTCTTTGGCGCACGAAATTTTGAAGCGGAACTCCCTACTTGAGGAAGATTTGGAAGATTCCGCTGATGAATTTGATATTGACAACATTCTGGAGACTTTGAGAGATGGTGGTGACTTGGGACCAGGAAATATTCCAGGTAAAAAAATCTGTAAGGGTGGAAGTGTTTTGGGTCTTATCACGAAAAGGCTTGAGAGCATGTCAGGAGACCCTGCCGCTCGAGCTTTACTCACGTCATTGCTCAGAGATTCCAGTAAGCCTTACATGGCTATGCTAAACGAGTGGCTGCATCATGGAAGTATCAGGGATCCACATGCAGAGTTCTTGGTGAAAGAACAGAAGAGTATCAAACGAGAACGACTAGAGGAAGATTACACAGACGAGTATTGGGAGCGTAGGTATACTCTGCGGGATCATGATGTGCCACCGCAACTCGAGGGAGTCAAGGATAAGGTCCTCCTTGCTGGAAAGTACCTCAACGTGGTGCGTGAGTGTGGAGGTGTCGATGTCAGTAATGAGGTCAAAGATGTTCCCAGGTCTTTCGACGATAATCGATTCCTGGACAACGTCAATAGTGCTTATGCTCATGCCAATGAATCACTCTTGGAACTATTGTTAACAACCCACGAATTGCCAGCCCGACTTCGATCCCTCAAGCATTACTTTTTCCTGGATCGTTCCGATTTCTTCACTTATTTCTTGGAACTCGGAAATTCCGAATTGCGAAAACCTGTCAAGGCTGTCAATACCAGCAAGCTCCAATCGCTTCTTGATCTCGTTCTTCGACAACCTGGGAGTGTGGCGGCTATGGATCCTTTCAAGGAGGATATCAAGGTTGAGATGAATGAGATCAGTCTGACCAATTCGCTCACGAGGGTTGTCAACATTTCCGGTATCGAGCAAGGGGAGACCCTCCAAACCCCAGCTTCTACTATGCCAACAGAGAACGACAAAGCTGCGGTGGGGTTCACATCACTGCAACTAGACTACACCGTACCGTTTCCAGTGTCTCTTGTTATTAGTCGAAAGACAGTGTGGAGATATCAAGCACTTTTTAGATATCTACTATCTCTGCGTTACCTAGAGCAGCAGTTAGTATCTAGTTGGCAAACTCATAACAGGCTCAATGTGTGGACACACAAGAGTTCGAATCAGGGTCTTGAGTATTGGAAACGGAGAGCTTTCACCCTAAGGGCACGAATGCTTGTATTCGTCCAGCAGCTGTTATATTTCTGCACAGCGGAGGTTATCGAGCCTAATTGGCAAGCTCTTATGGCCCGTCTAAAAACCAAAGATGGAGACAAGGAGGGTACTGCTAAGGCCAGCCGTACTGTTGATGAGCTCATGCAAGACCACGTCGATTTCCTGGATACCTGTTTGAAGGAGTGCATGCTCACCAACAGCAGACTTTTGAGAGTAAGCTATGGTGTTCAATTCTCCTTGTGCACAGCTAATTCTCTACATAGATTCATTCGAAGCTTATGCAGACATGCACTCTTTTCGCCACATTCACAACCTGGCTTTCTCGAGAGTTGGAAAAGACTGACCCGGATCTCATCAAGAATGAGAAGCCAAGGAACATGAGTAAAGACCAGTGGAAGCGCTTTCAAGAAGAGAAGAGTCAACGACACTCTGATGTGGGGGCAGCTGCTTCGAGCACGACGTACGACCCCGCACGGCTCGAGAAGATTTCCGACACCCTTCAGAAATACGAGTACAACTTTAGTAGACATTTGCAGATCTTACTTGATAGTCTCAACCATTACGCCGCCACAGAGACTGTGGTACTACTGGGATTGTGTGCTAGGTTAAGCACAGCAAATCAGGGAACCCAGTTCAGTGGGTTGAGGACGGATGATGACGGTGCAGCTTGATGATGGATATGATTTGGCGTTAGTGGGGGGTCTGGTTTGGAATGGTTCGAAGTGATATCCATGTTGTTCTGAATACTGTTGCATGGGAGGAGTTTTGCTGAAGGGCGCGTCAATTAGCATCTAGTCGAGTAGGCGTCTTAAGCACTTCTTGACACCCCGCTCTTGCCTCTTATGATGAGTTGAATATATCCCCACCTGATCCCACAGTAATTATAATCATACAAATCCCACTCCCTAAGCCAATATCTGCTTAACGATCTTTGCAACCTCGGACCTCTCAACTGGCTTCTCACCCAGAACCTCCGGCGCAAACACTCTCTTCAACACATCACCCATCTGCACCTTCACACCCTCACTTTTCATCGCCTCAACTACACTCCCGACAGCAGCCCGAATCTCCTCATCACCCACCGTCTCCACGCTACCAGCATACTCCTGTAGCACCTTAATTTGCCCCTCCTCCTTATCAACCAAATCCTGTCTCCCAGCGTCCTTGAATTCCTGCGCGGCAGTTGTGCTCGATGCCACGTTCTTGCGTAGCAGCGCCAGCATCTGCACATCCGTCACAATCGGCGAGTTCGTCTTCGAGGCATTCAAGGTCTGCGACATCAATGCGCGCAGAACGGTAAGTCGGTTCGTGTCTTTGGCTATCATTGCTGCTTTCATATCCTTGCTGAGGGCTTGTTAGCTTCTGCGGTGCGGGGAGGTGCGTGGTCCATGGTACCGAATCTTGAGAAGCATTGGTGGTGCAGTTGAAGTCGAGGAGGCGCGCTTGGTGAGGCATTGCGTGCACAGCTTTGAAGCACGAAGTACGGGGCGTATGTTCATCATTTTGAGTGTGGTTGTGGTGGTCAATGGCTGGATTGATTTGAGTTGTCGTATGATAATATACCGTCCTAACATTTTGTCTCGGCAAACTTCAGATGCATGGACGCCTCGCGATGCGAGGCTACATTTGCGACCCCCATCAGGACCTACTGCGTATAGCCTCCCTTCTACCTATTATTCAACTCATTTTTTACTTAGATTCTTCTACACGTACAGTGGTATAAGTACTTCCTAAATAGAGGCCTAGTTGCCTAGAACTATCTTTACAAACATATTCTAGAATCGAACTTTTCTAGAGTATGTAAATGTATTGGAACTATTAAGTAACGTATGAATGCGAGTTTGAGTAGAAATGCGTATAGATGAACTTTAAAAAGTGACTTCGAATATAAATAAATATAACCCCTAATCCACCAGTGATATTTCCTTTCCAAATACATAATTTTTGTTGCTATACACTTAACATTGTATAGTTTTGCGTAATGAGAGATACGAACTAGTCTTTGACAAGCTGTGAACAAAGCTCAGAGAAGCGATTTCAGAGAATGGAAACAAAAACATACTGTAGGTCTATCTAGACATTTCGAAAACCAACGACTATGGTCGAGGTTCCCGTTATTGTTGCCGTTTCCGTCATCGTTGAGTCTCATCCTCATCCAGATTATATTCGGCGTTTCAAGCCATGATTGATGCACTGAGAACACGGTTGCCATCGCAGCATGTATGTGATCAGGATTTTACTAACAAAGATGTAATTACAGCTAGCTTAAGCCATATTCGAAACCTTTCTCGTACTGCGTTATAGTGAGATCTGATAATGAAAGCTCAACCTGGATACTGAAATAACCCTCCAATCACAACATCAAACAGATCACATAGGAGACAAGCAAGTGGTATAAATTGTCTTAAGTCATCTCTAATCATGAGGGCGAGGCAGTTGATAACCTTAAACCCAGCCGTTGAAGGCGACACGCAGTCCCCAATGGTATTGTAACCTTCCGGGACTCATCATCCTTCCTTATTTTGATGCATCCCCTACCCTCCATCCCTGGGGAAAACTCAAGCCCCGCCATATGCTCTTTACATAGATCGTTGAGATCCGATAAAAGTTCCCCAAAAACGCCCAAACCTGTTGAAAGTTTGCTCCCGTTTTTGATTCGTCGTTGAAAGCCCGCCCCGCATTTGCCCATCCATTGCTTTGCTTAAGTTGAAGAAAGAAAATAGAAAAGTGAAGATCGTTGAGATCGTTTTACGAAACGCCAAACTTGTTGAAGTTTTGCCCACGTCTCGAATATTTCCTTGGCCCTGAACACCCGTCGCTAGATGCAAATGCCAAATTATGCAGAAATCTTTCTTAAGGAATGCCCCCCAAAGAAACGAAAGTAGAGAAATATGGAGATGAGGGGGGCAATACCTAGGAGTGAGATCTAGAGGTCTACTGCTCCGTAAAATTAAATGTTGAATTTTCGTTGCTCATGAAGTTGAAGTCATCAGTTTGCGCCGTTAGTTCCATTGGTAGCGGTTTCGTGACCGTTGACGATAGCGCTTTCGACCGGCTTGTCAAGGTCCTTTACAGTAAGACCGTCAAAGAGGGGGAAGAGGCCGCGAGTTTGGTGGAAATCGTTGTGAACTGGACGTCGTTAGTATGAAGTTAAAACCGGGGGAATAAGGAGCTTACCGATGTTGACCAAGTACCAGGACTCCATCATGCCTTGAATCAAGGCTCTACTTGGGCTTGAGGCATCATGGCAGTTGGCCCAGTCAGTACCGAGACGGAAAGCTTCGTCCTTCCAGGCGAGGAAACTGATGGTCTCCACAATAGTTGGCTGAACGATCTCCTTGCCTGGGAAGACACCCCAGGTAACCGCATTAGGACCATCACCTGGAGAGTTGGTTCTGAGATCTCCGTCCTTCCTAACAGCATAGTAGGTCAACTCTGAGTCGGCGTTGATTCTCTCGATCAATGGGCCGAATAGCTCTGGAGAGACAAGGAGCTCCAAGTATGCCTTCTGGTAAACATAGCCATTGCTTGGTCCCCATCCGTACACAGGGTGCGTAGACTTAACACCATCTACAGCTGGTTGGGAATTAATGGTAAGGAGGCCTCGGCTGTTGAGTTCGATGAGATCCTGCTTGATAGCATCTGCCTCACTGGTGATTGGCCCCTCACTCCAGGGCAAGGTCTCGATCTCCTTGTTGATGTACTTGACGAAAACATCGGCAATGTCCTTCACAGACTTTGGTTCACCCCACAATTTACGATTTTGCTCGTTAGAGCCACGAAGTCCGATTCCATAGGCATCAAGTTCGCCAAAGGCGGGCGATCTTGAATCACCCCATCGACCGTTTGGAAATTCGTCCCATTCCTGCGTACGTACGACGTAAGATTTGTTTCTGTTTCTCCAGAAGATTGGTCGCACATCCTCCTGTCGGCGTCCAAGCGCCTTAGACTGTCTCCATGGAAGAGCTTGCTTGATTGGTCGATCAGTGGATGGAGTCAGTTGGAGTTCATCCAGAACCATACGGGTAGCCTGTGCAAGATTCATGGTGTAGAAGTGGAGATGGTTGATACCGCCTGCAAGAATCTTGCGACACATGTCTGCAACAAGGCCCTTTCCGACTTCA
This sequence comes from Allantophomopsis cytisporea, assembly GCA_024752435.1. Taxonomy (NCBI): domain Eukaryota; kingdom Fungi; phylum Ascomycota; class Leotiomycetes; order Phacidiales; family Phacidiaceae; genus Allantophomopsis; species Allantophomopsis cytisporea. Next base: position 566,295 of record CP103034.1, read on the forward strand.
CGAACGGCAGCGTCATCGTTCTTCACTGGCTCAAGAGCAGCAACCCATTCTTCTGGGATTTTGCAGCCCATGTGGTTGCAGCGTCGAAGGAAACTGGCGTATGTGCTGATTGGCATAATACCTGGAATGATTGGAATATTGATGCCCTTCGCTCTGACCTTTCCAACCCAGCGCAAAAAGTTGTCGACATCGTAGAACATCTGTGTAACAATGAAAGTTCCACCAGCGTCAACCTTCTCCTTAAGATGCTCGAGCAAGAGTTCCTCATCGTCGTTATCATCACATCCTTCAGGGTAACCAGCCACACCAATGTCGAAGTGGTTGCCATACGAATCTCTAATGAACTTCACGAGGTCTTTAGCGTATTGGAATCCTCCATCAGTCGCCTCCCACTTCTCCTGCTCTCTAGGAGGGTCACCTCTCAGGGCCAAAATGTTCGTGCAGCCGGCCTTGTATGCGTTCTTCAACGCATCGCCAACCTTCTCCTTGCCCATGTCCGTACAAGTCAAATGCATGCAAGTCTCCAAACCATACACTGATTGAGCTACTCCAACCATTTCACAAGTCAATTGAGCCAAACGACCACCTGCGCCCCAGGTGATATCAATGAAGCTGGGGCCGAGACTGTGCATGCGGTCCATACGATCGTACAAATTTTGTACACCCTGGGCCGTCTTCGGAGGGAAGAATTCGAATGAAAAGGTCGGGTTGCCGGAGCGTTCCGCCTCTGTCATCATGTCCTTGATATGCATCTTGTCGTCGTGGTATATGTGATCGACTTAAATTCTGTGAACGATCTAAAGAGCAAATCAGTAATGTTACCCATAGCTCAAACGCTGTCTTGATGATATGCTTTGCTGATATGAACTCACTGCAAGTAATTCGCGTCACCGAGAGCGCCCCTCTACCGCAGCAAACAAGCTGTCCTTCAACTCCCACGAAGAAAGCGACTTTTCTTTGCGAACAATTGTGCCCACAGTTGCGCGATAAACTCAAGAAAAGGTAAGAAAAGGAATGGGTGGAAGTACTGAATGAGTATACAACAGGTGTAATAAAAAAGTGTGAGTTACTCAGGTACGGGCCACGAGAAATTTACACAGTCACGGCGGGGAATCGGCCGTCCTGGCGGGGTTAGCCTAGGCGAAGTCCCTAAGCAGCGGCTGGTGAAGTCAACGTCGTCGCGCCCAGGGGTGTGTACCTGAGAAAAGAAGCTTACAATAGCCAATTGATTTACGTCAAGAGAGCTATGTATCGACAGAACTCGTAAAGCTGATGTTTCTAGATTGATGAGGCTGAAGTCTTTTTGAGGATAAAATCCCGCAGATGTTACAAACGCCATGCAAATTTGTCTTTGACTCTATGCGAACTTTGTTTCCCCTCACAGCAAATCGAGTAAAGAATTGTGATTGGCTGGATTTATTATCTTGCGATACGGACGGACCAGAGTACACGCTTTTCTCACCAAGCATGGTTATTAAATCAGAGCACAAGTTTTCGAACTCTTGGGATGTGCAGTCAAAGGATTAGCCAAGCAAAACCAAGGCAGAAAATTACAGCAGATCCCAAAAGCATGAGTGTTCTAAAGTCTTTCCATTCATCTATGGTAAGCACAAAGTAAATCGAGTTCCCACCCATTTTGATATCAAGCAAGTAAAATGATATGAGACCAACGCCCAACGACCAGAGACCCACAACCCACATGCCGAAAAAGTAATTGCACATCGTCTTAACGACTGTTCGTCTTTCCCATACCACGCTTGCCGGAAAACTATCACAAGAATTAGCATGTGTATACTGATGAAAAACAAGCAATAACATTGCTGGAAGGGTAATGATTATTATCGGGGGACTTACCAAATGCTTTGGCATTGCAGCCGCAACGTGACGATCTGCCTCTCCCTGGCGAGCCATACGGTTCATCTTTCTCTGCCCGAGCTTGAAGGCTCTCTCGGCCTTGTCCTTTGTGATCTCGTTGTGAATACCGTCGTCCCTTCTGTTGCTCTGGGATCTGGCGCGGCTCTTGGCGCGCATCTTAGCCTCGTAAGCTGGGTCATCAACGTCCATAGCATCCTCAGTGCCGGTACGGCTACGAAGGACACTGCGTCCTCGGGACTTAGATCTAGCACGCTCGGCAATAGATGTGGTGTCCAATCCCAAGGAGTCGAGGTGATCCTCCATCTCGGTGAGACCCTTCTTCATAGACGTGCGAGGGATGACAGCGCGGTTCTTGAGGGACTTCTTCATCTTGGCGGCGTTTCGGATCAACTGTCTCTTCTCACGAATGAGATCAGCCTTCATGCGGGTATCAGCCTCCTCAGCATCCTCAAGGTCCTCATCGGACTCGTAGTAACCATCGGCCTGGAGCTTCTCTTCCTCTTCCTCCAAAGCAGCCAACTTAGCCTCAATATCTGGGTCAATGAAGTCGTAGACGTTCTTTCCGTCGAAGACTTCTGGAATCTTGTCGTGCTTCCACTCATCGTTCTCGAGCATGTATTTGTCCTTGAGATCGACGTTGTAGACACCAGCTCCTCCGTTCTCCTCCTCGATATCTCTAGCAAGCTTGCGGCGCTCTGGGTCGTTCTTGTCGTACTTCTTCATTGACTTGACAGCCTCTGGAATGAAGGACTCACGGACAACACCATCCATTGGACGGGCGACGTGAATTCTGGCCAAAACATCTCCCAAGCGTCCACCAACAGCACCGCTGGCGTTGCTACCAGCCTTAAGCTTCTGAGCAACACGGTCGGCAATCAAACGCTCACAGGCAGCATTCTTGACCTCCTGGACACCCTCATCGGTGGCACAAGACAACTGGAGCATCTCAACATCTCCTGGCTTCAAGAGAGACTGTAATTGAGCCTGGGTCTCTGGGTCAAGATCCTCTGGGCGAGTGACATCAATCTTGTTAATAACAATGAAGACAAGCTTGTTGGCGAACAAAGGCTTGATACTTTGGAAAAGAGCCATCTGGGCAGCAACGGTGTAACCACACTGCTCGGAAAGATCCATGAAGTACAAGATAGCAGATCGCAAATGAGCAATAGCAGTAATAGACTGCATTTCAATAGTGTTCATTTCCTCAAGAGGGTGATCCAAGATACCTGGGGTATCGATAGCCTGGAATCGGAGGTACTTGTAATCGAAGTGACCAACGAACAAACTCTTGGTGGTGAAAGCGTATGGCTGAACATCGACATCGGCTCTGGTGACGCTCTTCAAGAAACTCGACTTTCCGACATTGGGGTAACCGCAAATAAGGAGGGTTCTGGTGTTTGGGTCGATAGAAGGAAGACGTCCCAAATGTTGACGGACCTGGTCGAGGTAGAGAAGAGGGTCTTTAAGTCTGCGGCAGATGGTGGCCATACGACCGAGAGCAGCACGCTTGAGCTGCTTGCACTGGAAAAGCGACTGAGCATACTTGAGAAGTCTGACATAATCGCGGGACACAGTCTCGATCAAATGCTTGGCTGTGGAAAGTTGACCAAGGGCGATGCGGAAATGGTCGGCATCGTAAAGGGTATTAAGAAGATCCTTGTGGAAAGGATGAATATCTTGAAGTCGTGGGAAACCGTCGAGAATGAGAGCGATCTTTTCACTGAAGGTCTCCTGGGTATACTTGACCTTACGAGTGTAAAAGTCTGCGGGTTGGTTAGTTTTGCTCGGGAAATGACAATTTTCAGATACGCACTTCTGATTCTGCTAATCTGGAAACCGGCTCTGATCTGTGTGGGCAGACGACGCTGGGTACGACTGAGAACAATGTCCAAGAACTCCTGGGAGTTTGGCACTGGTTGAATGTCCTTCCAAGTGGTCTTCATGATGGGCGACTCGTTGCGGTGTATATGGGGCAAACGAGGACGGTCGGCAGAATGCAAATGCGATGCGCCTTGAAGGTTGAAAATAAAAATCTACGGCACAAGCGCTAACGCCCCAAGGGGCAGAAAAAGGCGGTGACAATCTCGAGCTTTATCGGTTCGCTCCACAAATCATTTTGAACCCTCAACTTTGCAAGATTGACAAATGCATAATAGACTTGCAGGAACTCAGAATTATCTTTATGTACATTCTCCAAACACTTACAAGACGCAATGTAAAGTCCTTTGGATCTCTTATCCAGTCGTGCATCTAAGGTTTTTAATTTAAAGCCTCTTACTGGTCCTTGCTTAGCTGTGATTCGAGGATCTCGTACACATATATCATGGAGAATGAAAACTCGGTACTCTACCACATGAGCATGGGCACCTGGTAGCAAGCAAACTGCAGCATATAACAATTACAACTGACACTCCATCCTTACGGAAGAACATCTCCATGACTTCTACCATCTAAATAAACAGCAATATATTCAAAGTGCATTAACTCATGAACTTCTACCACAAGACCCGCAACTGAATGTTGAAAATGAACATACCCGGTAGCTCAGGCACGCCGCACATCAATTCTTATCAGCACAATCGATAACCGCATCGATAAATTTTGTGAGCCACCCAAAGCATCAAGACAATCCAATCCGAACCAATCCCAATCCCAACCCAACCCAACCCAACCCATAACCAACCACAAAGATGACCACTCTCCCACAATACAAGATCGACTTCCTCAAGTCCGCCATCGACGGCGGCGTGTAAGCAGCCCCCCAGGCCCTCAAACACCGACCCAGGCTCACAGACAAAACAGGCTCAAGTTCGGCAGCTTCGAGCTCAAATCCAAGCGCAGATCACCGTACTTCTTCAACGCGGGAGATTTCTACCGCGCGGACCTCCTGCAGGCGATATCCGTGGCGTTCGCGCAGACGATCATCGCGGCCGAGGCGTCGGGCGAGCTGCAGTTCGACATTGTGTTCGGGCCAGCGTACAAGGGGATTCCGCTGGCGGTGAGCACGGTGGACAAGATCGCGCAGCTGGCGCCGGCGAAGTTCGCGCAGCTTTGCTACTCGTTTGACCGCAAGGAGGCAAAGGATCATGGGGAGGGCGGCAACATTGTGGGCGCGCCGTTGAAGGGGAAGAGGGTGCTGATTGTGGATGATGTGGTCACTGCTGGCACCGCCAAGCGGGAGGCTATCGAGAAGATTCGTAAGGAGGGCGGTATCGTTGCTGGTATTGTTGTTGCTTTGGATCGTATGGAGAAGCTGCCTGCGCCGGGGGGCGACGATGTTGCTACGCCTATGCCTAGTGCTATTGGTGAGATCAGAAAGGAGTATGGCATTCCGGTGCTCAGCATTTTGACGCTCAATGATATTATTGGGGGCCTTCAAGAGCAGGGTACTAGCTCTGCGGATGATATCAAGAGATTGGAGGAATACAGGGCTAAGTACAAGGCTAGCGATTAGGTATTTCAGTGAACATAAGCAGTTCTACTGACAAGCTCATCAGAGTGGCTTGGTTATTGCAAAAGACATTATTTGTAAGCTTCAGGAGCACCTTTGACTACCCCTTACACTCTCATTGATCAAAAATCTACTCAGCCATATGCTGTTCTCTGCTCAAGTGGCTTAATCTCACGCACCTATGAACATGTTAGCAGTTGACAAGTCAGCCTTATCCTGCAAGTACTCACCATGTCTACCCATTTGCCTCCTCCGAATTGAACCTTACTCGGCCCCTTATTCACGAAACCGAAGCCTTCATAATACTCTACTAAATGCTGCAGGATGTCAGCAATCGCAAGGCGCAAGTGACTCAAATGGTCTTACATCGTGTGCAATCAAAGCAAACCGATCAGCGATGCCCGCCGTGGAATACTGCTGAATATAAGCCGTCAACAAAGTACGTCCTAGACCACGCTTATGGAAGCCGGGAGCTACAGCGAAAGAATGCAAGCAGATAGTACGTCCATCTTCACGGTGTCCGACATTGGTCGGCGCCGGATTCACACTGTCCCAGTCCTTTGGATAGTCCATGGCGTCATCGGTAACCACGTCAGCCGTCGTTCTGGTAGCAACAACATACGCAAGTAACACTTGAACGTCAGATCGGCCGGTTTCGACAGGTCGTGCGGCCTTCAAGGTGGCCACTTGCAGTTCCCCCTGCTTTGCTGTCTCAGGATTGACGGTGGAGAAGAGACCGAGACACAACTCTCCGCATTTCGAAAGCCGGTAGACAAACTATACAAATCAGACAGATTCTTCGTTATATTGAGGATCATAATATAGTGCCGCATAAAAATCCAGTGAGATTATCTGCATATGATAGAATCCCCCGACATCTGATGATATGACATCACGTGACGCCAATAGTGGCGGTTTCGGATTTTGAGGTCTCGTGGAAATAAGAAATGAATATTCATATGCATACCTTTTCCCTAGTGCATCTTTCCCGCGGATTATCGAAAGCAGATTCCTCCAATGCCACACAACTTTCGAGGTCGGAGATAGTCAGTAATCGGGTGCTTGGGTACAAGTTCATCAGAGACCTGGGATCGTCCTTGGGCGGATTAGGATGGAGAACCACCTGGCCGGCAACGTTATGACCGCCCGGAGCATCCTGGTGATCGGCCTGTTTCGGGCTTGCCGTCAGTTGGAGTGGCTTATCTTCCATGGTTAGATCTGGCGAGGAATGTTGGTGTTTCTGCTTTTTCTGTATGGATTTCGCAAGATTTGTAAGTCTGCCTGCCGGGTTTCCTTTTTCACTTTTTGGCGACGATCATAGGCGTAGACAATATAAGGTAGGTAGGGTATTATGTCACTGGTAGTATGCAAATGCGCCGAGTAGCGCGACGGGTATGAGGTGGTTTGTTCTAGCCGGTTCTTTGTTCAGTGTAAGGAAGGGTATGACAATATCGTGTCTTGATTGAATGCTTGATTGTCTGATTGTTTGGAAATGTATTCTTCTCTTGATGGTAGTAGAGTGGGTAGGTAGTACTTGGAGCAAGAATTAAGAAAAGGTTCAGCCAAGGACCGAGGGAGCAGGTAAAGTCAGACAGGATTTTTTCTCACAAATGAGAATGAGCACCAGAAGGGACTACATACATACCTTTTTCTGGATCCGTTACTTAGAAAAAAGGCACATTCTTAGCTGTTCACCAACCACCTCATTTCACTACGAGTACTATACGCAGCTTGGCAAGTACATAACGATCACAGAGTGCGCAAGTCGACACAAGACCATGGCACATCGTCATTATTCGCTTGGAATTTGTGGCGTTGAACGGTGGATGCCCAGCCACCTCTCCCGCACGAGTACTGGCACGACTGGGTAAGTAAGAAGGTATTATGTATGTACTAAGTATGTAAGTAAGAAAGAGGAAGAGAGAGAGAGAGAGAGAGAGAGAGAGAGTACGGTAAGTATGCGATAGTAGAGAGCAAGGTTTCGTAAGTATGAGGGTTTTGAGTGGTTTTGCACTGGATTGATTGGATGGTGATTATTGGGTGAATGGCGAGCTGCACCACTACCTTACTGGCGGTGCTGCATATATGTAATGTATGTGTGTGTAAGAGAGTGTATGCGTACGGCACTGCAGTCTGGAGCTCTCTGTCTCTCTCTCTCTCACTCTCATACATACATAGTTAGGTAGGCTACATATATAGTCAAATCATGCAGTAAGTATAAATAAGGTAGACAGTGTAAGGCAGAGCGTATTCCATGCCTCTCCTCTCCTCTTCTCTCCTCTACTTTACCTTGTTGACCTTGTTTTTGCTGTGCTTTATCTGTCTGTGGTGCTCATTATTCCTTGCCTGCTTCTGCTAACTTCCTTGCGTGCAGATGCAATAACAACCCGGTGAAGTAATAAAGAAGTCCTTCACATGCAATTTATACAAGCTACTTGCTGAAATATCCCTTCATCGCATCATGCAGCATCGTATCTTTTGGAGAAACGTCTGAAAACGTTGCGAAGGTTGGTGAAACGTAGTGCAAGCCGGGCGCAGTCGCAGGAACATCATCATGTTCATCATGACTTCCGTAATGCTGATCCATGGTATTGCGCGTTTCCGAGGCTCAGAAGGACTCAGTGGTACTAAGTGAGTATTGTGGGACACTGTGATATTGTAACACTTTAACACTGAGACAATCGCATTTTCTGGAGGAGGGGCTTTGGTTTAAGGTGAGTGCTATCTTCTGTATCGTATGTCCCTATCTTATGTATGTATCACACAAGTATGTTCGATGGGCCGACGAGGGGGCCCACATGCGGAAGTCAAGAATAGATAGAGATATATACATACCTACATACATCGAACTCTTGGTGAAGGTGGGGGAGAGGTAGGATCTAGCTACTAGGTATGGATGTATGTATGTAGGTAGGTATGGATGTATGTACGTGTATGTAGGTGTGATGAGCGAGAACGAGGATAATGTACCGTATTCGACCAGGTATATTTTGCAGGTGAGAGAGGTAACGACTCGACTCGACTCAACGAGTAAGAATCACTCCCCGCTCACAAGGTTGTAGGTAGTTGGTGACCAGGTACCGTGCGTCATATCACGGTAGAAACTGTTATGGAGATAGGTGGTGATGATGGTGGAAGCGGAGGAGGAGGTGGAGGCAGAGGTGGAGGAGGCAGAGGTGGAGGTGGAGAGGTGGAGAGAACATGGTCCGTATGAAGCATGAGTGAGAGCGAGAGTGAGAGGAGAGTGAGAGTAACACTACACTCACATCAAGCTCTCCCTCTTTCTTTCTCTCTCTCTCTCCCCCTCCGTCTCTCTCTTCCTGCTGAGTGATCAACCATCTCTCTCACTCTTATTCTTACCCTCACCCCTTCAACTATAACAAGACACGAAGCAAGATCAAGCAGACACGACATACACGACAGACACAGCAGATCATAGTCAGACTCATTTAGACACACCTCGTAACCAAAAACGTAAGCTGGCAAAGCCACTACTGAATCTGGTAGATGTTGAAGAAGGAAGCAGAATAATAGAGAATGATACCGAGTGAGAGAACTTAACTTAAACATCCAAATCCCCGACTCGACTCGATTCGACTCGACGAAACAAATACCGACCAAGAAAGGTGACTAACCGGTAATATCAAACCTCACCTCACCTACTTACGATCTACTACCGACTACTACTCCTACTACTACCACCTTGATTATCTACCTCATCTCATCATATACATACTTTCTGACATAACATTCGCCCGTTACTTTGATTACTTTATTATCGCATCTAAACTACTGGGTCCCTGCATATTCTATTGTCCCTCTTATTGCTCTGTCGTCCTCCGTGCGTCTCGTCTGATTCTTTAATCATCGACTTCCTTCCTTCCTTCCGCCTTACACCTCACACCTTACGCCTCCCGCTTGCTGCCTATCTAATAAGCCAGCACTCCCTTTAAAGACTTCAGCCTTTCCCGAATTTCCTTGAAACTCCGTGATCTTTTTATCTCGCGGGGTCAAGATTACGCTGTGGAACATCGATTTACCTTTTCCTGTATACATATCCGACATCCGCTTACCAACATGTAAATAAGCCAATCTACAACACATTATACTTTTTACAAACTAACAGATCGTACAGGCATTTGACCATCAATATCACTGCCTCTGAGGAGGAGGCGCCCGAACAAGATCTTTTGAACCTCGAACTCCCCTCCGACGGTACTATCAGCCTACTCAAAGACTCCATTCAAGATGACGCCCGTATCCCGAAGAGTTCACAACACCTCTACCACAACGGTCAACTTTTACTCGATGACTCCAAGACTATGGATGAGCTTCACATTGTCGATGGTGACATGCTTTCCCTACACATTCGAGACATGAGCGGTAGTACCGGTGTGCGGCCACCGGCGGCGGGCAGACCAGCGCAAGACACACCGCAACGCGGCGCACGAGGCGATCCAGATCCGGAGTTGATGAGGCTACAAATTCTTGGCGATCCGCGCATGAGACAGCAGGCGCAACAACAAAGACCAGAACTGGCTGCAGCTCTCGACAGCCCCCAGCGATTCGCGCAGTTATGGCATGAGATGGCGGATGCCGAGAGGAGGGAACGTGCTATGCGCCAGCAGCGGATCGCGGATCTGAACGCTGACCCATTTGATGTGGACGCGCAGATGAGAATTGCTGAGATGATTCGGGAAGAACGGGTACAAGAAAATCTACAAAATGCTATCGAGCATAATCCTGAGGGTATGGTGATCCAAAAAATGGCGGAGAATAGCTTTTACTAACTACTTAATAGTCTTTGGACGAGTTCACATGCTCTATATTGATGTCGAGGTGAACGGCCACAAGGTAAAAGCTTTTGTGGATTCCGGAGCCCAGGCCACGATTATGTCACCATCATGCGCCGAAACATGCGGTATCATGCGATTGGTCGATAAAAGATTTGCTGGTATTGCAAAGGGTGTTGGGACAGCAGCAATATTGGGACGAGTGCATTCAGCTCAAATAAAGATTGGGAGCCTCTTCCTAGCCTGTAGTTTCACAGTCATGGAGGGCAAGGACGTCGATTTATTGCTTGGACTTGACATGCTCAAGAGACATCAAGCTTCCATCGATCTCGCGAAGGACAAGCTCATCATTCAAGGCGTGGAAGTACCTTTCCTTGGGGAAGCTGATATTCCACAAGCATTGGAGGAAGCTCAAGTAGATGAGCCGAAAGTAGCCGGGCCAGGCGGAACATCGATTGGCGGGCGAACAGGGGTCATCACTGGACCATCAGCACCCCAAGCAGGCCCATCAACTCCTCAACCACAGGCAGCATCCGGCTTTCAAGGTCCAGGTCAACCTTTGGGATCATCATCAGCTGCGTCGCCGGCTGCACAGAGTCCAGCTCCGCAAGCAAATATTTCCGCGCAATCCGTTGACACGATCATGGCGCTGGGATTCAGTAGGGAGGAGGCGGTCGGCGCTCTGAAGGCGGTAGGCGGTAACGTTGAGATGGCGGCAGCTTTACTCTTCCAAGGCTAAGGGAGTTATCATTGGCGGCGTCTGGTGTGGCGAGGCTTGCTTTGCTCAATATTGCATAGATAGACACAACGGCGTTTTTGTCGGTTTGGGCCAGGGCGAGGGCAAGGGCGAGGTCAAGATGGACAGAGGGTTTGATATTTAGTGCTGGACCTGGATGTAGCATTGGCGGACTTGTGTTTTCATGGTTTGCTGAAGAGCCGGACGTATATTACACTTGGACTTTTAAGTGTGTTTGTCAAATAGCGTGCGTTTGACAAATAATACCTTCAATGCATGCTTCATAAATGCTTCGATGGCACGACCACATAATCTAAACTTTTCATTGATGGTATCAACTTGCAAAACTAGTTCCCTTGGTTTATCTCAACTTGTAAACACACGGCTTTAACACTCCCGCCTCACTAGAAACAGGCACATCCTCCTCATCGATGAACTTCGCCTTGGACGCCTTTCTCTTCCACGTCTCCCCCGTCATCTTCTCCATACCCTGGGGTACAGGAACACACTTCCCCTTGATAGGACTGGCAGCCTTAACAAAGTGCATCTTCACGAACATGCGATTACTCAAATCCACCGCCCGCTCATTCTGCAACACAAAGCCCCTCTTGGCCAGCACCTCAACAAACGCACTAACATCCGTCTCAGCCTTGACCTCATCATGCCCATCAACCTCAACAGCCAAATCGGCGTCGTCCGCCGCCTCCTGCATCCGATTCAGCGTCTTCTTATCCATCTTCTTGCGATTCCCAACACTATGCTCAACGACCTTCTTCCCACCCGCCCCAGCAGCCTTGCCCACCCGCCCGAAGCGCGACTTGATCTCCGCCACCCACAGCTCGCCTTTCCACCGCAGCACGCGCCACGCCTCCTCGATGAAATCCACCCAGTTCGTGCCCATGAGCGCCAGACAGAAAACCGCCACGTCAACGCTCCCATCCGCCAACGGCAGATTCGCAATGTCGGCTTTGGTCACGAGCGCGCTCGGCGACTGCAGGTCGAAGCTGTGCACCACCACCTTCAGCTTCTTCTTGTCCTTCTCCAGCTGCGTGCTCAGGCCCGCGTCTCCGCACCCCAGGTCTGCGATCGTGCATACGCCGTCGGTGCGTGGTAGCGGCAGGTGCTCGATCCCCTTGACCTTCTCGACTACGTCCTCTTTGTTCGGGTTGCCGCGCTGGGGCCCGCGGATCTTGCCCCGTAGTCGCACTGCTGCTACGTAGCCGTCTACTGGGTTCTCGGGCCACACTTCTACTTGTCGTCGGAAGCCCTCGTGGTATTCGGTGAACATCTCTGGGTTCGTCGAGAAGAGGTCGAAGGATTTGGTTGAGGGTGTTGTGTATAGCTCTTGGTTCAGGTGGCGGAAGCGCGCAGAGATCAGTTTCTGGCGCATGGATGCTTGGAGCGGGGTGAGTTTTGGCTCGGCCTTCTTGGGAGCGGTGACAGCAGTAGATTTCGGCGCAGAAGCCGATTCAGATGGGTCATCACCACCAGCGGCCTTCGCTTTCTTCTCCTTCTTCTTCTCCTTCAGTGTCTTTGCCTTCGGTCCCTTCTCTTGCTTCTTGCCCTTGCCCCCAGTTGTCTCCTCTGCTCCCTCGCCCTCTCCATCCCCTCCTTCCTCTCCCTCCTTGCCCACCTTCTGCTTCTTCTCCTTCGGCGCCGCTGGCTTGCCTTCAATCACGGACTCCCATAGCTCCGCGAGGTTGTTCCCGTCCACACCCTTCGTCTTGCGCTTCCGCTTCTTGCTCGGCTTCTCGGCTTCGTTGGTCTCTGTTCCGGCTGCTTTGGCGGGCTTGGGTGTTGGCGCAGCTGCGCTTTGCGTGCGCAGCGCACTCGAATCGACAGACCATCCGGAGACGGCGAACATTGTGATGCGTTGCTTCTAATCCGCTGTAGTTTGCCCCCCGTCTATGCTAGTCTAAGAGTGATTGATAATTCGTAGAGGCTGAAAATAGATCCCGGGAATTATGGAGAAAGATTTATTCGTTGTTGGGCTAGTGGATTGACGGAATGTGGTTGCTATCGCGAGCTTTGTTCATCTCATGCTTTTTTTTTCTGCTGGGAATTTCTGGTGTTCGCTTGCCTTTCCCCAGCTTTTTTCTTCTTTTTTTTCCCTTCTGCGGCGGGACCAGCCGCTTGGGTGTGGTTGATAGTGAGCTCTAATCGGTGGTCCTACATGCCTGCTACCCAGCAACGCCATCAAAAAAAAAAGATCGGAGAATCTCGCTCACTCAGATCTTCAGATCCTTAGATCCCCCGAATATCTTCTGCACTCCCCTTGCTTGGAGATGGTTGGTACGGAGATATATCCTTACATCATCATCATCATCATCATCGTCATCACGGTCGTACATAATATGATGAAGAACCGATGTTCGCCTTTAGTCTTCAGTCTAGAGTACATATCGATCTGGCGAGTTGGTGATTCGCTGCCCTGCACAACCTTGTGTGCCAACTGGAGATGCCTCAAAGATACATAAATATGGCGGTACATACATAATATGATGTGTATGTATGTATGTACATTTCTCCCTCACTCCTCCGCTACCGGATATCTGGAGTCTCTTCAGAAGTTTATATAGTTACAATCTCTCACTTGGTCGATCCACGCGTACAGTGTTCGGTACGTCTCATTGTGTGTCCATCTCGGCATCTTCCAATTCCGTACTACGCTTCATGTCTCAAGTGGTAAAGGTAATATATATGAAGCTCGATGCGTTTGAAGAAGCTCAAAGAAACCTTGAGTGAGCTGCACAGGCAATCGAAAAGAGAACACTACATACAGTAGTGATCATGTTGATTGGCATGTATGATGGAAAGGTGGGACTGGCGGAGGGGCATGAATTGCTTGGTGACCGCGTGAGTTATTATTGGCAACATTGTAGTTCATATTGCACTATGTAGTACTGGATTGTATGTATTATGTACATAGGTGTGTAAGCATATTTATGGTATGTAATGCTCAAACACCAGTTCAGAGACCCATGGCTCTCCTTCGAGATATGCTGGATGTAGTATACATACGTATGTGGATGGTCTTTATAATATCACGAGAGCTTTAGTCATTGTGAACTCGAAACATCTTTTGTGGCGCACGGGAGAGTCTTAATTCGTCTTGGTGATGGAGTATCACAACACCCCAAATTACAGTGAGCGAGTGAGTGAGAAGTCAGTCGTACGCCATCGTCACAAAAACATCAACGGCTACCTTACCTTAATCTAACCCTTGTACGTGCGAATGGATTGGATCGTATGAACCGGTAGCAATGCGTGCAATATATTCATACGTATGACATGTCATTGGAAAACGAGTACCGGGTTCCTGATGTTCCTGTAGGTTCACACCTGCAGGTTGTAACTGTCAGAAGTGGTGGAACAGATGAACGTCAGTTTAGGGGAAAGTGTAATTTGATTGGTTTTCTGTATAGCTGTATTATTCGTGACGGCTAGTAGGGGTGATGGATGCTGATGAACTTGATGGACTTGATGGATAACGATTAGTGATGGGCTGATGAGTGATCAACGAGGAGTAACGAACGATACATAATGATGCTGCTGATGATGATGATTCATTCACTCATTCATGGTCATCCGTTGACTATGGACTGAAGGGTCGGAGACATTCAATGAGCTTTGACTGGGTTCGACGAGTTCAATAGCTTTTTGAAGGGCGATGAGAAGGGCTCTCGGCCATTTAGTTGGAGGGAGATCTCTGGATCTCTGGATCGCAGCCAATCCATGTTGGGTCTGGGTCGAATGCGAATTTCTTCGTGGATGCTAGTGGATGCTTCCACTCGGTGGGTGTAGTGGATGTGGTGGGTGTTCATCTCGAGATCGCTCGGATGCCGTTCTAGGACATGACTGTCCTCTTCTCTCGGACCACAATGAGGCACATGTCCGACTCACTCACTTTTTGCCAACGAAGACCGATCAGATGGATGTGTAAGTATTGAGTCCATTGTGGAAAACATCACACATCGATGTCGAATGGTTCATTAATCGAGGAAGAGAAGAAGAGAAAGAAAACGAAGAGGGAAGAGGAAAAGGTGGAAGAAAAGGGTAAAAGCGAGAAGAGAGAAGAAAATCATAAGGTAATCAATCAATCATTCATTCATTCATTCATTCACGATGAACAAACAACAGACACAGAGACATCTTTGACGAATTCCGTTAAGGAGTGAGTGAGTGTGAGAGAGGAGGGGCCGACAAAAACAGTCAACAAACACATCAACCATGTACCCTCTAGCTAACATCTGCCCATAGGTACTTACATACTGACTACATACATACATACTGACATAGGTACTTACATACATGAGCATCTGCCCTTCCTTCCATCTCTTCAACTCCAAACATCTACATCATACATATCTCCTGCAAGTGAGAACCCCCTCCCCTGTCTATCTCCACATCCCTTCATCATCCTTCATCCTTGACACACGTGCAGTCGCAGTCGGATATCTCAATGCTCATCCTTCGAAGAAAAAGAGCCAGCCCTCTTTAACCATTCAGATTAAGCCACACATCATCCCACAATCTTTCTGCGATAGTGGATTCGCAACTTTTCACAGAGAGAAGAAAGAGAAGAAAGAGAAGAAACTCTGTACTCTGCATCCAAGGAAAATCTCATAAAGTCCTTCCAAACTCAAACCACCAACCAAAGTAATTCATCTTCTTGTTCTAAGAAGGAGGTCCTCCCGAGTTCTTTCATACATACGTACATACATACGTACATACATACATACATACATACATACATGAGTACATACATAGGAACTACAGGACCATCAGACTACAGGTCACAAAGTCTATATATATAATACGCAGAAGCACATATCACGGCAATCTCGCGCTCTCATCGATCAAAAGAAGAAGACAAAAGTAACCCGGGGCGTAACGTCGAAAGCCGCCTTGTGCCCCCACTGACGGCTTCACTCCTCAATCCACAACCAGAGCAGCGGGTCTGCCCTCGCACGAACACCGGAGGGATCCTCGTCACCTTCTTTTGCTATCCCTCTGACTGTTGTGCAAGAAGAACCAGTCTTGGATACTGTGAATAGGTACGCACGCGATTCCCACGATATCTCATAGCGAGGGGCCTTTGAGCCTCAGTCTGTCTACTGGCGAAGCCTTTCTCCTTCTTCATCCGGAACAGGCGCCTTTGGAAAAAAAGAAAAGTATCAAGAGCTAATGTTACCAATTGCTAGTTTTTCACCCACATATCTTCTATCGACCTCAATATTAGTAATTGAAAAAAATCAAAAAGGTACTTTAAACTTCTCTATTGTCAATTTCACCCTTTAGTCTTTTCTCTGTCGCGTACAAATGTCACGATTGGTCTTCTGCGTCAACGCCACATCCGTCGCAGCTCATCACCGCTCCATTCTGCCCAATGGATTTTCAAGATACGTGCAGCTATCTTCTCTTTGGAAGTGCTTTCTCTTCCAACTGCCTGAAACACCCTACGCGGTTTGTGTTGTCCTCGCAGCAGACAGGAATGCTGTCTTTCAGCACACAACTATGGCACCACGTGTTGTTAGAGCGGCAACTAAACCGCTGTGCATACTTCAAGGTATCAGGAGGAACCATCCTCCTGCATCGATACTGTTTGATCCTTGCTACTGTTCGTCCGGGTAGATGGGAAGCCATCAAGGTTCTACGCGGGCCCGAGAGGTGTTCCTTGCAGCTGACCAGTCTCAGTCGAATCCAAGCATACCAAAAGTCGACTTTTTTATGATCTGCAGGATTTCTGTCATATTATCACTGCAGTGTCATCAACAACCTTACGGCATCTATAGACCAACCAGATCTCAGTACTTCTAGCCACTTGGAAAATCAGCATTACGTTGAACATAAATACCTAAAAGGCAGCATTTCATAACGGGTATAATATCCCTATACGAAGGCACCGTCAATGCAAGAGACTGATATCAACTTCTTTGTTACCTGTCCCCGCACGATGAACACCAGGTCTTCTTCAGCTCCTATTGCTTACTCTCCTCTCTAACAAGATCTCGCAACCATCACGCGTGGCGTACATTCTGAGACCAACTGTCTCAACCAACTGTTTTAGCGGCATTACCCCAGGGTAGTCGACAGCTGGCTTCACTATTACCAGAATGGCCGACCAATCATCAGAACCAACAGCCGCTGAGTCCTCAAAGACTGCCTCTTCCACTACACAGCAATTTGATGATGACCTCCGGGAGCATAAACCGATTAACCCAAAACTTTCAAGGAAGCGAACAAAGACAGGGTGTCTAAGTACGTTGAAACCCCCAATAGATTAAGTCGATGGAAAGGCTTATACTGCTACAGCATGTCGCCGACGACGCATAAAGTGCGGAGAAGAACGTCCAACTTGCACCAACTGCATCAAATCTAAACGTCAGTGCGAGGGCTATAACCAACGCGTGATCTTCAAGGATCCCTTAAACGCATATCGTGGCCCATCAATAGCACGGCCAGGTGTCACATCCCCTACCGGAGCGTTTGGGGGATCTTCTGGTACACCTTATGGACAGTTCTCGCCGCTCAGCCAGCAAACACAACAATCGCTCCCGACCATTGCACCAAAACCAGACTTTAGCCCCGGTTATTCAGAGGCTAACGACCATATTCCCACACATATGCTTGCCGGCTCTACGAGCCATGGTGATCATAGCGCTCACTTAGATGCGAACCCATTTACCGGCTCTCACTTAGGTCAACCTGGAATTAATCCTGTCCGTCAACAGTCAATCTCGAACTCATCTTTTCAGCATTCATCCCAATATGCTTCGCCGTCAGGGATACCTCCTCCGTTGGCAGCATCGCAAATGCAGCATATGTCGGACTCAATGCAGGCAAATAATAACACATATCGGTCAGTAATAGATGATTCCTCCAAGATCCAAGCGGTGTCGCTGGGAGGACCAGAGCTATACTTGAAAAGCACGTCGGCGGGCTATTTCTCATTATAGTGCCATGGATAGCAACAGCAACCCAATCAAAGGAGTACCCGTCTTGTGTATAAGAATCAACTGCTTTGATCTGAGTCTGCGAGTCCATTGAGGCAACTCAAGAAAACGACTGCTGAAATTCCACATGTGACTGACTTCTTCCAAAGCACGAATCTCGAATCATCACACTATTACGGATCGCAATCACAGTATGAGAATGTACCTCAACCAAATACGTTCCATCCCGAACTTGCATCATCTACGTTGCAGCAAGATCAGCAGCAAATTCCTAACTATCCCAATTATGGCCCTCAACCGACGTGGGAGGACGATGACGAACTTTACGACGTTTCAGATGATGATGTCTATATGAACGAATCTGAGGAGAACCTAGATGTTGAGGCAGGCACCTCAAGTAGCAGACAAGTCCTTGTTGACGTGAGAAATGTTGTAGCTCTTCAGACCGTTCAACAACAGCGAGTTCGAGGATTTCGATCTTTTGCGAATGCTCTTGACCAGGAAAATACACTGTCCACGTATCAGCCGACTTTCCAATCCACACCATTGAAGGACAGTAAAACAGCATTGGTGTTCGCACACTTTGTCAACGTCACTGGCCCCAGCCTTTCCATGTTTGAGCGACATCCAGCTAATCCTGCTCTCATGTTCAATGGTTCTACGGTACCTATGAATCAACGTCATATTTGGACCTGTATGTATCTATATTGGCACACCGTTACAATTGCTAAGAAGACTAGATACTATTCCCACGATGGCGCTTACAAACCAAGCTCTTCTCCACGCCTGTCTGGCCATTTCAAGCCTGCACATTGCAAAGTTACAAGGACGACCGGTAATAGCTTCTCTCAAACATTATCACATATCGCTACGACGGGTTGCAAGAAGCGTCAGCTTACCAGCCCGGCGAGGGCATCCCGCTGTAGTAGCTGCTACAATGCTGCTGGGTTACTATGAGGTGATGGCAGCAGACCATCAGAAATGGACCAACCATCTTCTTGGAGCCAAGCAACTTCTCCGGGAGATTGATTATGTAGGTATGACTCGATACCAGCGGTCAATGAAGCGCCAGAAGAGAGAGTTCGATCAAGCAAATCGCCACAGAGACTTGAGCATCATGGACGCCTACGGACAATTTACAATGGCTCAGCCAGAAGAGGATTTGTCAGATATTGACGAAAATCTAATCAGCAATCTTATTGGCCGTGTAGTCAGATATGACAGTCCAGCAACTGTGGATGAGCTTTCTCAGTACGATCTTCCCAAAGCTAACACGGAGAAGAAGTACACACCAAAAGAAATGGAAACGTATGAGTATCAGAGAGATCTTTGGTGGTGGTTCTGTAAACAGGATGTGTATCAAAGCATCTTGGGTGGCAATCGACTATTGTAAGTTGTCTCGATCCCTACTCATTAGATAGAGCCTAACGGACCAGCCTGGATTATGATCGATGGTCAGATTGTCCTCCGAGAGCTCCTATGGGCCGACTCGATTTACCGTAAGTATTCTTTCAAGTGGTCTTGCAATCTATGAACTAATGTGGCGGCAGTGTTGGAAACTTCGACCATCTCGTTCTGGTAATCGCACGACTCGCAGAATTCACAGCAAAAGACCTCAAGAGAAAACGAAAGGAAATGGCAGCGAACCGGGGACAATGGCGAGCACCAGCCGGTTTCCAAATGCCTGGTCCCGCCCAGCCACAAGCCTCTCAGGGTGGCCCAAGACATCATCCCCCACCTATGCCAAACTTCCCAGGGATGATGCCGATTCCTGGCGAAGCGCGTCTGCCCATGGGTTTCGAAGCGCGCGATGAATCTCCCGCCAGCACCGTCGACGATGAAGAAACCGACCTGGCAGCTGCGAAAGCTCGCGCTGAAGAGGAATGGCAGAGCATTCGACGTGCTTTCGCCGAGCTTGAATCGCACTTTGGACCTGACTACGCGCCCCTGGGCCCTGAATACTCGCAGCCTAAACAGTCACCATTTGGACCTGCGCTTCAATACCGCAGCTACCCAGTTGTTTGTACCTGGCTTAACTATTATCTGGGCTATATCACGCTCATGCGCGCACATCCATCTATGCCTCCCGCTATGGCTGTTGCCACTGGAATCGCTGCCCAACAGACGCATGTCTACGCAAATACCATCGGCCGTATATTTGCTGGTATCATGCCCGAGCAAACCAGGGAGATCACACCTTCTGTTGGCAGCGTGCTTGTTGAGAGCACCGTCTCCGTCTTCTGCGCCGCGGTACAATACGTCGATAATGCGCAGCGTAAGTGGACGATCCGTGCGCTCCGCGACGTTACACGTCTCACTGGCTGGCAGACGGCGCAGGTCATCGCGACGGGTCTGGAGAATGCCTGGGTTAAAGCTGCTGAGACGGGCAAGGGGCCGATGTATACGAAGGTCGAGGAGGGACCAGAACGGATCCTCGATGCAGCTTTGCAAGGGGGGAGATTGAGTAATGTGTTGCATCAGAAGACCGTCAATCACGATAAGAGTGTTGTTGTTGCGGATCGTACCGATCGGGTTCATTGGGCTCTTGGGTTGTTGGCTGCACAGGAGGATTTGGATGAGCTTACTTTGAAGGATGATGATGGGTAGTGAGGGGATGGATGTTGAGTGGGGGTTGTATGGGATTTAGGGATGCTTATGTATTGCAATCTTTACAATCAACCTTCGTGACTTATATGCTTGGACCTGGGAGTTGGGCATGCTTCATCAAAGTTGTTGAATAGTAAACAAGAATAGTGCCGAAAATCCGTTGAGTAAGATCACCATTATGGCAAGATCATTGCGTTGCTAGATTACGAAGATACGTTCAAATAGTTGCTGAGGAACAACCGTGTAGGAATCATGTTTACAGATATGGGCAGTACCTTGGAACACTCTAGTAGCAAGATCCGTACGCATAGTAGATAGAAGTCTCTCAGAACATAGAAACAGTTATCGAGTTTCACGAGAAGTATAGATCTTCATGTTGTCGACTGGATTACAGGAAATACCTGGAATAATGGCGAAAAATCAACCACGAAAGGAATGCTAATGATGGCAAGATTCGTAGTTCCTAATGCGACTGTCGTCGGTTCCAAAGAGAAATACTAAACTAAGCTGCGTTATCACAATTTATGAGCCAGTTGCAAACTTTACTCGAGGACTGCAATGTGTTTCATGTGGATACACTTCATTTTCGGTCGGCATTACCAGATTAGGCACACACAACTACGTATGCAGACTGCAGAGTAGATCTTGCTTATGCTACTGAAACCTAAATATAATACTTCACATAAACAAAGATTGCTAGTCTAACTATAAATTACATACGGCCAAATTGGTATTTCCTACTCCCGCTGAAACTAAGCATTGAATATTGCCCCCATATATACACATCGACGTCATCCACTTCTATGCACAGTAATATTACATATCTACAGCCGTCATCACATTCCAAATGGAGCCTCACTTCTGATGACTCCACTCCTTCTCCAGTCTACGAGTCCTAACTCTTTGCAAAGGCTTGGGGAGTTCATCCTCAAAGCCCGAAGCAGAAGTCTCCTGTTCCTGCTTGCGCGTATTCTCAGAACGAAGCATAGCCGATCTCCGCTTCGTCAGACCGTTGACAGGATCTTGAAGAGTAGGCACCTTATTCGCCATGATCTTCCTCTCGGCCTCGTCGATAGGACTTGTAGTGGATCCCTCGCTAATGGAACGCTTCTCAGCCAATTCCGATGTCTCCCTGCCAATCCTGTCCACGTAGTCACGGTAGGTCGGGCGTGTTAGTAATCCGCTACGGAACTCCTGCGCGCCAACGAGCAGCTTGGTGAGGTCGATCAATTCCTCGAGGTATTCAATGACTTCTATTTGTCCGGCTGACGCTGCGTTCCATGATAGGAACTTTTGTCGGACGATGCGCTTGACTAGAGATTCTTCCAGTCCAGTGTGGACTTTCGAGGCTTTTTGAGAAGGCGTATCGATGCCGTTCGTGGCAGACTTGATGTCATTCCTGAGCACAACCTCTCGGACGCGATTTACCATGCGCAAGTGTGCAAGACGAGCCGAAGGGAGGAACTGCGGTAGAGGAAGCTTCGTTGTCAAGGCTTCATGGACAGCAAAAAGGATGAGCGTGATACTACCAGCAACGTTCCTACGATATTGGTAAATCTGTGCGTTCAGCTCTTCCAGAACTCCTGAACCATATTCCTTTCGCAAGGTTAACATGTTATCCATACGATCCACAATCTGTTGCAAGACATAGAGAATTTCGGCGTAGATGAGTCCCAAGCCCTTAAAGGAGCCTTTTATACGCGGCTCTTTCTCGCATACAGGAAGGAAGGTGCCTGCAGCTCTCAAAGCGGTCTGGGCCTTGGCTTTTGCGTGCTCAAATCTCTGCGATACTTCTGGACTGTTGACGTCGATGTTGGTTTCTTTCTCGATGCCATAGGCTACACATGCTTCCATTTCGCTTATCTGGTGTATGGACGCTGCAAGGGATTCGACAAGGCGAGTACGGGCCTTGGATGGAAATATGATGATCTCGACCAAGAGCGCAACAACTGCGCCGATTATGAAAGCAATTAGGCGCTTCAAAAAGTTCGAAGAGGCACTACCAGGGACGGTGTGATCGATAGTTGCAAGTGCCACCACAGCCTCTGTGATATATTAGATGATAGACATGACCAAACTCGGAGGGTCAACATACCTGAAATGATAACGACCATTCCTACTTTGACATATTTCGTACCCAGCTGAAGATAAGATGATGGAAAAAGAGCGATAACGAGCATGACCACACACACGACGGGATTCCCATCACGAGCCGAGTAAGCAGCATATCCCCAGACACATCCGACCACAGTACCAATTCCTCTGTAGATAAAAGTTTGGACCGAAGTGCCCAGAGCGACTTCTGTGATCAAGACAAGTTGCAAAGCTGCCCACAATCCTCTGTTCAGAGAGAACCACGTGTTCCATTTGTACATGAAAGCTGGCCAAGTCACCAAAATCACAGCGATTGTAATCTTGAATGCATACTTGATATCATCCGAAGAGACAAAATACTCTGTCCAGTCCGCAGCTTTCTGACGTAATCGGCCAATTGGTGTTTCTGCCACAGGAAATGGCTTGACGGGCGGCTGAAGTCTCGTTGGTGTCCTACGAAGGGGTCTAGGCGAAGCTCTATTGCGAGCAGTCTCCTCATCCATGTTCTGAGAATTCAAGGTCTCGTCGTCGGTATCGCTATCCACGTCATCCTCCGCATCAGTCTCTTGGCCCTGTCTTTTTTCTTGACGACCACTCTCTGGCAAGCTCCCGCCGTCTTGTTCCCCTCCCGATGACAGCCATTTCCGCCAGTTGATCCTTGGAGCGTAAATTCGTTTTCGTTCATGTCTAGCCTGCCGCTTCTCGACAAGAATACGTGAGTGTTTGAGCATGTGGAGGATGTTCATAGCTGCGAGCCTATAGTTGAGCAAGAACGACGATACCAAAAATGTCTCCATGCGAGGCATTATATCATGTTGTTGTGATCTCAATTCATTCATATCTGCCAGTCCTTCTAATGCACGGGCAGACGTTTTGTCGAAATCAGCGATGGCTTCTGCGAGAATATCAACGCGTATGTCAATCTCCTCTAGCTTGATACCTTTTGGAGCTTTCACTCCAGACGGAAGCTTAGGCACATCGTAAGCATATGCCATGCATGAAGTGACAGCATCAACGGTCCTGTCAATCTTTGCTTGTAAGATGCTTATAGGGGCTGAGATTCGATTCAAAAGTTCCCGCAATAAGTCAACATCACCGAACTCGATTTCTCTCCGTGGCTTCACCAACTCTAAGTTCTCTTCATCGATAGCGGACCGCGATCGTTCCGAAACTTTAGACTTAGCCCTTTTATGTTTCTTCGATTTTTTTCTGTTGGGCATTGATTCAGGTGAAGAGTCCTCTGGAGAGGTATCACCTGGAGATTGGGGAGCTGAATCACCGACGGGAGTTACAGGTTCTGTTAGAGTCTCAGTCGAGGATATCTTTTTTGGTCCCTTTGGATCATCGCCCATCAAGAACCATATCGATTCGCAGGAGCCGATTAAAGCGATAGTATTGTTAACCAGATTCAGCATTGCCTTGTCGCTGATAGGTCTAAGCTCTCGCGGTGGTAAGACTGCATAGGCAAGCTCAAAATTACACTCTTGCTGAACTGCCTTACAAGTTGCGACCTTCGCTCTAATTTTTGCTTTCTCACTGACCAAGTCTTTGAGTTTTACCTCCCTTTTGGGAATCGGCACAGAGACAGGAGGTTTGGATTTTTGGAACTTTCGTAGGCGATAGTACATGCCTACGATTCTTTGAAACACTGAGGTATAAACTGCTGGCTTCTTGCGGCTGGTACTTGGCGTAAGTTCAGCAGCAGTTGCTGCTCGGTCAAGTGCTCGTTGTCCAGGATCGAACTCAGAGTCATCGTCGCTTTGTCGTCCATGTGCGATAATGTATGTCCCAGTGTCTCGCATAACGCCAACAGTAGTGCCTAGGGTCTCGATAGTGGTAGCCCCAAGGAAATCACTGCTAAGTTCTGGCCATACCAAAACGTTTGTCAACATGATGATGGCCATGGCGGTCAAAATCGGATACATGACCGCAGTAACCGACTGGTGAGTGACTGCAACTGATGTACCCGTGAGATCAACGACACAAACGATGATCATCAGGAAGACCCCAATGAAGAGGCGCGGTGTATGCGATCTGACGAAACCATGGAAGAGTAAGGCGATGACGAAGAATATTCCCTTGATAGTATAGGCTGCCGGTCGATTATCGGCATATACAAGACTCGAAAGATATATGCCAAAGACGGACCATGCACAGCCAAGCAAGGCACCCATGAGTGACAGAACCAAGGTCTCTGCCATCATACCGAAGCGTCTTCCAGGGTGGCCAAATACGGTTGTAATCACCCCTAAATACATAGCTTTCCCATACGCCGCAGTTAATTGCGGGAACAAAGCTATATTTCCAGCATTATTAGCTATACTATCTTCGCTCGAAAAGAACTTGGAGACGCATACCAATGATGATCATGATGGTTGAGCAAAGCACGTTCTTGCATACATGCCTCCATAGGTTATTGGTGTGTAGATTCTTCCATGTTGCCTTCGCCTCGCTCTCGATTGAGTCCAAACACTTGTGTAAGAATTTATCCATGATGAAGTACTTACAGACAAGAACAGATTTCAAATCCTGAAAACTTGAGTACTTGTCTAGCCCCCACTCAATAAACTTCCGATGATGTCTTTATTTTTGAAGCTCCACTTCACGTGACCTATAGAAAGGCGGTGGATAGCAATTAAAACCAGAGCTTTCTTAAATCTTTATGAAACCAGCCAGAATTGCTTCGAAACAGATGGCTGCTGCTGCCAGACGACTGCGACTTCTCCTCGAGGGATTTTCTAGGCCGTCGAAAGCGGTGAGTCAATCCTTCAAAGACGGAAATAGACTTAGAAAATAGACGCTTCGTCCCCTAAGCCTCCTCAGACCAAGCTACCAAGAAAGACTTATAGCTCATCCCACGGCTTGCAAAGTCTGTGGAACAATTGTCTTTTTCCCAAGTCGAGGCGATGAGGTAGATGTGCAGCATTTAAGAAATTCATATTGACTGCGCATTAAGCCTCTAAATCCACCGTACACGTTAACCCCCGACTCCCGCGCGCAGCTATCAGCTAACCCCACATCCGTCATCGCCGTATCCAGCCCCACGTATATCGGAACGACAGACAGCTCGAATCTCAACTTGACGGAAATCCACAATCATGGCGCCAGCATCAAGCATTATCGTACGTAATAGAGAGCCTACTAATGCGCACATACTAACACTCCGATCAGGCAAAGCTGAAAGTGCAGCTCAAGCTGTCCATCGCACGGCTGCGAATGGTGCAGCAGAAAGACGAAGCGGTATCGAAGCAACAACGGCGCGCAATGGCAGGGCTATTAGAAGCAGGCAAGATCGAGAGCGCGAAGATTCGCACGGAGAACATCATCCGATCGGACATCACGACGGAGCTGCATGAGATCCTGGAACTGTACTGCGAGCTGCTGCTGGCGCGAACGGGGCTGATGGAGGCGGCGACGTGCGACGCGGGGCTGGAGGAGGCCGTCAAGAGCTTGATCTACGCGGCGCCGCGCACGGACATCAAAGAGCTGCAGCAGGTACGCGCGCTGCTTATGGAGAAGTACGGCAAGGACTTTGCGCTGCAGGCTATGGAAAATAGCGATGGGAAGGTGGCTGAGAAGGTGCTTAAGAAGCTGCGCGTTGAGCCGCCGCCGCCGGAGCTGGTCGAGGGCTATTTGAGTGCCATTGCGGAGACTTATGGTGTTGATTGGCCTAAGGGTCGGAACGCGGATCTGGGCGAGCCACCTGCGTTTGAGGACGATGATGATGACGACGAGAACCCGAGTGGTGGACAGCCGCAGAAGAATCTGGAGGAAGCGCTTGCTGCTGACAATAGGGAGGTCGAGGAACAGGCTGCTCTTAGCAAGGCCACTCCGCCGAGGAATTTCGGCCCCAAGAGTCCACTGAGAGTCAATCCGCCGAGTCCGAGTACGGATAATCTTCACCCGCGTGTTAAGGGGACGAGCTCTTTGAATCTTAAGCCAAGTCCGAAGATGCAAGAGGCTGCAACAAAGAAAGCCCCACTTACTAGTAAGGGACCTGTTGGCGGGACTATTCCCGATGTCGATGAATTGTCGAAGAGGTTTGCGGCATTGAAGAAATAGAAGGAGCATTGTCTGGAGTTCGCGGAGTTATGGTAGCGATGGGAATCATGATCTTCTTCCAGTGTGAAATGAAATAATCCCAGATATAATAATTATATCAGTGTACTATGGCATCACTTCTACACAATCTTACTTCGTGACAGCAAAAAGAAGAATGTATCATTCACCAAGTCCCAGCCTAGATCCATACCTTCCCTACCTATACCAAGCCCAAATTCCTATCCTCCATCCATTTACCTATCCATCGCTGGAATCTTTCGTCCAATACCTATATCCTTCCATACCCAGTGCCCATTACAAATACACTCTACAGAACAAAAAGCCGCCGCACTAACCGCCCCCACCGCTAATAAGTCGAATGCAATTCCCCAAAAGATTCGCCGCCTCATGCAATAGTTCCCACCGTGTCTTGCGGAACGTGCTCTGCAACACCATCAACAGACCCCTACAGCCATTGATACCCCGCGCATACTGCAAGTCCTCGGCATTCCTCAAATTCCCAAAATTCCTCAGATAGTCACGCATATCACGCACCTGGTCCTCATGCGTATTCAGCGGCACGAACGGTTTAGAAACGGGTCCTTCAAGTGCGTACGAGTAGCACCATACAATGAGCGCTGCGTAATAGAGCACCCATGGGCGGTTAAGGAGGACGTCATCACGCGCCGAGTATGTGAAGGGGGAGTACAGGTAGTTTTGTGTGTTGGTGGGAAGAAGCACTGTGCCCAGGAAGCGCATAGCGTAGAATGTGGCATCTCGTGCGCGGGCGGTCGGCGCCCATACGTCTTTTATTTTTCGCTCGGTGCTGCGCCGGTCATGGGCTCCTATAGTTCGGCCAAGAAGGCGCTTGGCGTGCGCGAAGATTTGGCAATCTACAACGTCGATATACATAGCCATGTGGGCCAAGTGATGGAGAACAGTGCGGCTTTCGAAGACTATACTCCCGTGCTTCGTTGCGTTCGTGTAGGGGTCTTGCTTGAAATCTTTGTCCTCTGCCAATGCGCGATCGTAATCCCGTCTCCAGAAATCGAAGGCTTTAGTGAGGGAGGTTTTCCATTTATCTCGCCCTCCAAGCGCCTGAGACACTCCGAGGGAATTCACTTGCAGATCCTTTTGATTGAGGTGCCAACTTACGCTCAATAGGCCAGCCATGAGGACTGTACGTCCAAATGAATTCGTCTGCACTTCTTGACCTGCCAGAATACGTTTGAGACCTTCCAAAAATGATATTGGCTTGATGCCTTGCGCGTGCATGCTAGCTTCTATTCTGCCAACCTCAGTCCCACTGGTCGCCGACCAAAGTGTTTCATCGCATGGTAAGGGGAGACGCATTTCGTGAGCTACCATTACTGTTGAGTGACCGAACATAGTCGCATGCGTTGAATCCATAATAAATGCAGCGAAAGCGGCCCTTCGTGTAGCTTCATTGGTAATCCAACTAAAATACTCGTTAGCATCATGATCTCTGTTTGTGTATAAATGACAAACCCATTCCACCATTCGTCTGGTGTGTTAGCGCTGGACATTGACGAATGTCTTGAGCCTGGTCCTCGATCCGGTCGGTCATCTCGAACGCTAGGAGGAGAATCCGATGCAGACCTCCCTATAAGAGAGCTTCCTCTTCGCATTAATGTCAAAGTCGTGGCATGATGGATATGTGCTCTTTCGTGAAGAGCCCTTGTTGAATACATCTTCTCGTAAAACTCAAGGAGAAGTAGAGTTTGGAAAATCCAGAGTTTAGCTGGCGGACGAAAGTGTACATCGGCAAAGATCTCCCATCGCAGATGCCATGCCAGAAAATTCGATAATGATGCTCCTGATTCTGTGACTTCGTGACCATAGGATTTATCAAGACAAGATGCGCCAATAGCCATCATTGCGATAAGGAGAAGGTTTGGGGTCCTGTCAGGGCAGAAACTTGGTTTGTGTACTATGAAAAAGAGATCAGTAGAGTTACACAATATGCTTGAGAACTAAAAAGTCCTTCACAGCCGTATAACTGGTTGATCAAACTTACATATTGGCATTTGTGGATGGAAATTATACCAGAAGGAACTAATATACGTTTGCATCATCTTCGTACTCATCATGTGTGTACCTTGATTTCGATCTCCTTCAAATAAAGCTTCTTTTTGTCTGGCAACCGGGGCATGATCCGTCTCATTGAATCGCTCTTTAATAAGATCAACAAGCTCTTGGCTCTTCTCTTCTGACAAGACGTTCTCGGGTTGTGTTGTATCTAATATACTGGTAACGGCCATAGGATGCTGTGCAGGCGCTGCATTCGGGAAGAAGCCACCCAGTGGTACATCGTTGGAATAATACGGTTGGTACTGGTTTTGCATGTCCATAGCACTGAATCAAATGAGCTCTGCCCGCTTCATGATGTGCATATAGATGACTTACTTGTTGAACATTTGCTGTCGATCAATATTGCCATGCCCCAAAGTGTTAGGATCTATCCCATTGTTTCCAAATAAGAAAGCGACAAAATCATCCTGCATTGAGAATGGTGATCGATTGTATCCCTCAGTACCAAAGACAGGCATTGTTTGAGGAGTAGTCATTTGGTCCAACATCATCATATCAACTCCAGATTGCTGGTTTGACTCTTCTCTGTGATAGTTCCCAAGCATGGGAGCCTCCGAGGATGTGACAGGATATGAGTGATCGACTTCTCTTGATGTCGTCGGCGGGTTATATTCTGGTGGGGGAAGTGTCAGAGGAGCAAAGCTTTGGTGATTCACAAAGGGCGATGATGTAGTCATATTGTTCTGGTTAAGCTGGACTTGATCTAACTTGCGGTTGATATAGTTTTGTGTGTTTTGAAAGCTCGACATTGTCGCCGATTGAGGGAATGTCGCCATGTTGTGCGAAGCATATTGAACTACAGACGATTGTGAGACAGATCTTGAATAGTTATCGTTCGATAATGAAGCCCCCGAGGACCCAAAGTTTGAATGGCGTAGCCCCGGTCCCACCCCTGTGGAAGTGCCATTGGAATTCGGTGATATAAACTCTGGCCGTGGTAATGCTTCAGGGAGGCTATGACTGCTGTTGGAGCGCTGAGAGAAGCTGGCTTTATGCTGATGAGTGGCATCCGAAGCACTGGATGGTGAGTATAGAGAATTTGGTGAGAAAGGAGTTATATTGCTCTCCGTAGGCTGATAAGTATACTGTGGATTGGTCGCAGCCGACAGGGAATCAGTTCTACTGAAGGATTTATTTAAGTCTGGCGATGAGATTTCTCGTGTGGTTTGAGACGTTTGAATGCTCAATGGTGGTGTAGGATCATTGAATATCGAGTCTTTACGTTGTGGGCCTCCAGTCTTATGACGTTCTCTGTGACGACTGCAAAGGTCTTTCCTGACAAATGCTCGCTGACAGTCGGGAAAATCGCAGTTATAAATCTGCTTTGGCGTATGGTTGAGTTGATGCCGGTATCTGTGAAAGTTAGCCAGGCCTAAAACTTGAACTGAATTTCAAGTCAAGAATTCTCCACTGGTCTTGCCCAGTGCTATAGCAACACTACAGATAAGTGTACTACTCCTAGGTAAATGACTGGGTTTTTGGAGCTCTTGCTCTACCTATAGAGCCAAAAGATTCGTGTGAAATATTTTAGATCTGCTGAATAGACTTACAGGTGTTCGGCTCGTGAATAGCTCTTGCCACAGTCCTTTTCAGGACACACAAACTTGCTATCAAGTCCTCTACGGCTCCTCCGCCGTTTCCGTATCAAAGCATCTCCGTCGGCATCTGAAGAGTGGCGGTCGGTAGTGACAATATCAATATTCTCTTGCTTTGGATGGACTCGACTTTTCCGCCCTCTTGCTCTATCCTGACCTTCCACTTCCATGCTAAGTCGGCTCTCAACAAGACTCTGAGACGCTGGCATATTCGGATTACTCAAATCGCTATTCACCATCCCCGGACGCGACTTTACAGGCTGAATGCTGGCTACCAAGGTCATGCTTCTGATACCTCCTCCAAATGAATACTACGCTTCACATTCCTCTTGTGATGTGTCGCTTGCTTTCTAGCCCCAGTGGCTTGTTGCCGAGATGTTTGACTTTGGCACAGAGTCAGAAAATGATGGAAACGAGCCAACATAGCTGTCCATGATGATGACGAGTCAACATATGAGAGAATATACATACTAATAAAATACAAAGCAGTAGTTGAGTAAATTTGAGGGGGTGAGTGGAAGACGGAGATCGGAACGGAGAATCTTGCTCCCTGTACCTTATGCTTGAGAAGCAGGTCAAGTGACTGAGCGCATTTTTGTCGTCCAACAATTGGATACTCGGTGATAATATCCGAATTGGTGATGGATGGTTGCACAGTAGCCGCGGAATCAAATGCGATAGACACGCGACACGCACTCAGACGTGCATAACGTGATATTTAGGTGTTTAGACGTGGAGACGTGGAGACGTGTAGTAAGTAGGACCGAGACAGCACTTGCGAAGGAGTGCGTGCTGCGCGAACTTGTGAAGATTAACCAGTCGATGATGATGACGATGATGACTGTGGTTGTTATATGCCTCGAATGAAGACAAGTAATAATAGGTCAAACGTATGCAAATCTACCTTACCTACACATAAGGGTCAGGTGCTTTGCAAGAAATCTGACATAGAAGAGTTCAGTAGTGAATAATGAGGTAAGTTAGTGTGGTGATGTGGAGTAGTGGAGTAGTGTAGAGCAGAACGAAGCGGCGCGAAAGGTGATTCCACGGTTGGAGATGGCGAGTGGTGGAGGAGGGTGGAGGGCGGAGGTAGAACTGCACGGACTACCTAAGTGTATGTAGAGAGAGTAATGTAAGGTACTGTAGGATGAACAGTGAGTAGTGAGTATACCAAGGTGAAGGAGGCAGTTGAAATGCCGGGCGGGAGCTGAAGAGACACCCTGTTAAAATATGATGATGATGATGATGATGATGATAATAATAATAATAATAATAACAACAACAACAATAAGAATATAGTAATAATAATATAATAATAATAACAATAATAATAATAATAATACTAATAAATAATGATATAATGTGAGAGCGAAATATTGGTCCCGGCTAGGAGCGGCGTGGTTGTGGAATTAAAAGAGGCCGAGCGGGGTGGCTTTCATAGTAAGAAGGTAAGTTAAGGTAAGGTGAGCGTGGTGAGCTTACTCGTGCTCCGGTCGTCTGTTGACCGTCAGGTTCTTGACTCATGTACTTTGTAAGGTGACATCGAAAGTGATAGAGAATATGAAATACACAATACGCCTCGAGGTTCTCTTTGGAACTGATACCGAGGCACTGTGTAGATATCTCTCGTACCTTTTTGAATATAGATATGTCGATGCTTCCTGGCTTGCTTGCGTCTAGGTGTCCGAATGTAGTCCAGTCGTTGGAAGTAAGGAGGATGCTGTGGCAGATGGGGTTGACGTTGATATGCAACACCAGCGCTTCTTCTTCTGCGGAGATCGTGGGGAGACTTCTTTTTGCGGGAGTGCGCGCACGATGATACTGGAATAGTCCCAAGTGGGGGAGAAGGAGATATAATCTGTGAGCCTTGTGCGGACGGATGTGGATGTCAAATAGCTGCTTACACCCTTCATCATCATCACCCATCACAGATTTGTCCGTCAGCCATCAATCATCCTTTACCCATCACTTATCACCCACCCACCATCAACCGTCCACCCACCCCCTCACACACACACTCTCTCTCTCTCTCCTCCTCTCACCTGCTCTCCACGCTACAACGAACCTGACCTGTCTGCACGATGATCTTGGACAGTATATTGCCCTCATACAATTTGGTAAGAACAATTGGCGCATCGGACGGCGCGGGGAAATGGGACGTGAGCCCTTCATCTATCAGACAGGCATTCATGATAGGTGCGTTGGTCTGAAGGCAGAGACCCTGACGGGAAACCATGTCAGACTCGAGCAGCTCATACATATCAGGCTATGGATTATGCATGCAGCAGCGGACGAATAAAGCCATCAAGTGGTTTGCCATCGTGTTGTATGCATGGATCGATGCCCATTGACTGAAGGGAGACAGCTTCGGAATAGAGTGATATGCCACGAGGTTATCCTGTGTGGAAAGGTGTGCTAAAAGGATGACAATTTCCCCTTGTTAAGCTGATGAAAAAGGTAAATGCTGGCGCAGCTGGAACGGCGACTTGTGCTACCTATCAAACAACATCTGATAGAGGTTGTATGTATACTGTACGAATCTTGGATTAGATCGCATATGAGACAACCTGTTAGCTGGACGACGATAGATTGAGACTGAAGAGTGAGAGAGTGAAAGAAAGGTTAGAGTCGGTTGAAGAATTACCGCGGACACCTGAAAAATCATGAGATTGATGCTGTACTGAGTACGAGACGACCATACAAAAATACGATAAATCACCAAAGTCTTCCGACGACTCCAACAACCCCCAGTAAGATAATTATGTGTATGCACATGCCTGTTGTCCATGCATACACACATACATAGCAGTTGGTACGGATGACAATCAAAAAGGGGAATGTTGATGTTACTCACGCACCAGAGCGAAGTAGTTAAACGCTCTGTTCTCCGTACGCGTACGTACGCGAAACAGCACTCGAAACTAATCCATCACGTCTTCGTCTCTTCCATATTACTTCATCAGAAAGATCACTCAATATACGGCGGCGATATTTATGTGGTAAGATGGCACTACACCCCTGCATAGAGAGTGGCTCCCAATGTCTACTTGAGATTGATTAGGTGAATTAGATCGAGCTTTCATCGTTGTCAAAAGAAGTCAAATCCTGCATTCCGTGTCCTTGTCGGTTTTTATCATTTCGGGAATGATGTCAATTCTTTGATCATCGATCAGCATAAGCTCAGAATCTTTGGTAAAGTACTATTAAATTAGATGCGAAGTACAACCGAGCAAACATTAACTCTTGTACTTTATTTGAATTCTTAGCTTTCTACGGAGTGCTTTACTGATTGCGTTCAAATGAAAACTGGAGCATTTGCAATTCACACGCAGTACGGGCGGTTGGGTGCTGTATTCGGCAGAACGACTACCATACCTATCTTATGATAAACATACTATCATCAACAAGATTGAAGTAAAGTCTTGTCATTTCTTTCCACTTCCCCATATCGTATAGATTTTCCAGCACTCGAAATTGGAGAAGAAACATCAATCAACATAAGAAGTAGGTAAGAAACACAGGTGAGAACTTGATCTAGGATATTTTGACCAACAACAGAGAGCGTGAGGACTGGACCAGACGAACTTCTACTGTGGTATCATATTCATGGCTTATTCCCAAGGACCTGATGCGCCACTAACGGCATGTCAGACAGAACATTTTCTGGTGGACCAATATTGACCCGAACGGCATTCGGCATCCCTTTGTCGTCATCGCTGGCCGATACATTGCTCTGAGCCATTCTCGAATGACTTCGAGGTGTTCATTTCCTTTATAGGAGACCCAGCAGAGACTGAGACGCATCACCAAAACCAGTGTTTATATTCGACAGGCTGCTTTCAATCCTTTGCAAACAACTCGAAAGAAATAAGCATCTCCTTAACATGATTCTATATCTAAAGTTTCGAGCCTGAAGGGAAAGTATAGAGTCTAGAACATACATAGTAGGGGTTGACGAACAGTAGCTTCTTTAAGAGCAGATAGCTCCTCGAGAGGAGTTATAAGTGTGAACACTATTATAGGTAACTCAAATGTTATAATAAGGAGTTATAAGATAGTACTCTGAGTTTTGTAATAGTTTTCAAGATAATGTTGTAGGTATAATGCTCCTACCCCTCTGACATCTAATTGGAGATTAACCTGTCAACTCTATATAAATACCAACATCGATATAGTTATTGTGTAAATATACTTATAGCATTTGAAAATTAGTATTACCCTTCAGAGTTTTCTTAACAGGGTATTGCTAGAATACCTTATATAATAGCCTAGTAGAAAGACTTATAATAGCAGAATAAGAGCAGTTGAGCTTGCTATATAAAAGCATGTTAATAAGCTAAGAATTTGAAAGAATAATGTCATTGATTTTCTTATTAATTAGGATGAGTACTCTAGTAGACTGTCAGAGGACAAATGATCTAATTGATAATAAGTATCATCTTGACCTCTGATGGAATGTTTGTGACATAAATTTTTATA
Source organism: Allantophomopsis cytisporea (assembly GCA_024752435.1). Taxonomy (NCBI): domain Eukaryota; kingdom Fungi; phylum Ascomycota; class Leotiomycetes; order Phacidiales; family Phacidiaceae; genus Allantophomopsis; species Allantophomopsis cytisporea. The sequence continues at coordinate 601,034 of CP103034.1, forward strand.
CACACTGACTACAAACAATGGGACGGCCCCTCTCGCGCTTGTAATTTCACCCACAGGCCAGCATGAATTGGAAGACTCCAGCAACTTCCGAAGGTCGGGATCGCCTTCTGGCGTGCAATCGGCTACGATAAGCCATTGAGCGAACAACGTCATTACTAAGCATGCTGTTCTGACCAATCAGATGCCAGGACTTTCAAAAAAGTACAATTTATGTCTTTTGGTCAACACATCTTGTCCATGCAAAGTCACTTCTATTGTCTGGCATTTGTTTTCAGGTTTCTCACAGTTGCATTTCTTGCATTCATTTAATTGCTGCGGTCAATCAACTCGAAAGTCACGAAGATGAACCCAGGAACATCAGGGTTGCTAGTCAAAGCAGCCACTCCAGCACGATTATTATGTCCCACCAAGACTTGTCTATTTCAACTTGAGCAGCACAAGAATGGATCGCTTCGATCAATCCATTCGAGCAGCTCCAAAAACCCAAGAAGAGCACGTCTACCAAGAGCTGTGCAACCGTTAAGCTCACAGCGCCGAGTAAGTGTTCAATATAAAATGTGAAGACGCACATGCTAATACTTCAACAGTCATTCCATGCCTCCCAAACACACCAAGCGACGAAGGACCCATACAAGTCTCTTGGTGTCAGCAGTTCAGCGAGCGCATCCGAGATCAAGAAGGCCTACTATGGATTCGCAAAGAAGTACCATCCAGACACGACCAAAGACCCCAATGCGAAGGAAAAGTTCGCGGAAGCGCAATCCGCCTACGAAATTCTCTCTGACCCTCAAAAGAAGGCGGCCTACGACCAGTTTGGATCTGCTGCATTCGATGCGAACGGAAACACAGGAGGGCCAGGTGCAGGCGCGGGTGCAGCCGGTGGTGATCCTTTCTCTGGATTTGGAGGTGGAAACCCATTTGCTGGCGGCGGAGGTTTCGGCAGCTCTCATCCTTTCGCGGATATCTTCGAGGCATTCGCGCGTCAAGGGGGCAGGAGAGGTCGTGGGGGTGCTTCCCCATTCCAGGAGGAGGTGCTTGTTGGTGACAATATCGAGGTCATGACGAATATCAGTTTCATGGAGGCTGCCAAGGGTACGAGCAAGAAAGTCACTATTACCCCTTTCACAAAGTGCAAGACTTGTTCTGGAAACGGCTTAAAGAAGGGAACGAAACGATCAGAGTGTAAGAGCTGTAATGGTACTGGAACCCAGGTACACTTTGCTCATGGCGGTTTCCAAATGGCCTCTACTTGTGGAGCTTGCGGCGGTCAGGGTGTTACTATTCCAAAGGGCAGCGAGTGTGGAACATGTTCTGGAGAAGGTGTCGTCCGCGAACGAAAGGAAATCCAGATCGATATCCCAGGAGGTGTTGAAGATGGCATGCGATTAAGAATGGACGGCGAGGGAGACGCACCCGCAACTGGAAGTGCCGCAAACCCAAACGCAAGAACAACCAAGGGAGATCTTTATGTCCATATTCGTGTAGCATCTGATCCTAAGTTCAAGCGAAATGGATCCGACATCCTCCACACTGCCACAATTCCTCTGACAACAGCTCTTCTTGGTGGCGAAGTCAACATTCCAACTCTGGATGGAGATGTTAAGGTGAAGGTGGCTACCGGTACCGGCACTGGCGACAAAATCACTTTGACCGGCAAGGGAATGAAGCATTTGGCTCAAGTTTCAAGACGCATCGGTTATGGTGATCTTAAGGTTGAGTTCAAGGTCAACATGCCCAAGTACCTTAGTGCTAATCAACGCACTATTGTGGAAATGCTTGCCGATGAGATGGATGACAAGACTGCCAAGCGGGTGATGAACCTCAAGCGCGATTCGTAAGTTCATCACCAGTCATTACATAGATGTCAAATGTTGACATCGAAATAGTAGCGCATCCGCATCCAACAACGAAGGTAGCCATGACAACGAAGGATTCCTCAAGTCCCTTTGGCACAAGCTGACCGATCATTCAGCTACCAAGGATGACACATCCGAGAAGCCATCCGATTCCCCAAAAGATGATCCAAAGAAGTCTGACAAGTAGGCTTCTGGATCCGAATCTTAATTTCGACCCCGCGAACGATTATCACTGTACAATAACAAAATTTCCAACTGCATTTAGCGATCGAGAATAATTCCGGATTTGGCGTTTTGTCATTTCCATGCCTTGTACTATAGCACTACAATCACACCACCCCTTAGAGAGTCGGGTTGTTTTGTGGGACATGATTGTAATACCTACCTAGAGGCATAGTGTTTGGAAGGCAAGAGAATCACTCATCTCAATATACTCTTTCAGACCATGCGATTTTCAGTCCTGTGATGTAAAATAGTGATATGGAAATCAAACAACATTCATAGACTTCTGTACCTGCGATATCTAACATAAATTATCTCTTCCGACAAGTGTTACCCTAGGTTGTCGCAGTATTAATGTCGTACACAAAGTTACTTAAAGTACCCTAGTCCACGTGAAGATAGGTAGCTTATCAGGAGGCCTGGAAAGCGGCCAGTGTGCAAGCGCGTAAGGAAATCCAATGTTGGTTGGGAAGTGCGGGCGTGTAGGTATTTTAAGAATAGATAAACGCGGTGAGGGTTACTATTGTGGGAGAGAAATGATAGCCTTGCAGTAGAAAATCCATGCACTCATGGAGAAAACAAACATCGAGAACGTATGAGGCGGATTATCACCAAGACACATGAAGCGCACCTAAGGATTTCAGAGAGGCCCACGATACGGGTAACTGGGAGATACCGCACCGCCCGAGCTTGCGACCTTAACATTCATTACCTTAGGTACTGGCCTGCCATAGCTTGTAGCCTGAAGCAAGCCCAGTAGATCGTCACCGACCTCCTCCACCGTCGCTCACCGCATTCACGATAATTTCCTGGGAACTTCACTCACCTCACTTGCTCTCGCCATTGACTCATCTCCTCGCCAGCCAGCCAGCTCACCACTCGTCGTCATCATCGCCCCAGCTCCACTTTCCCGTCACACAGCTCCTCGTCCGCCGCCTCCATCTCACCACTTCCACTCCTCACTACCACGAGCAACACAACCTCCTTCGCAAAGATCAAAAATTTGCCATAGTTGCTACTGCATGCGGAGCTTCTGCGTGTCTGTCTTCGTGCCAGTTTTCTAGGGCGGCAGCGCCGCATCGCAGCCATGACTTCGCAAGCGCCCATGATATCTAGGTAAGCAGCTGCCAGCTAGGCTTTCCCCCGTGCAAAGAACTTCGCTGACGAATTGATCGCAGTCCGCTTAAGCAGACGAATGAGATTGACTGGATCGCGCCGCTCAAGGCTTATATTCGACAGACGTACGGTGATGATCCAGAGAGATATGCAGAGGAATGTGCCACTTTGAATCGGCTGCGGCAGGATATGAGAGGCGCTGGCAAGGATAGCGCTTCTGGGAGGGATTTGTTGTATAGATATTATGGACAGCTGGAGCTCTTGGACTTGAGATTTCCGGTGGACGAGCATCATATCAAGATCTCTTTCACTTGGTGGGTTTAATGCTGATACTCTTCAAAATGGGGTATGATTGCTGATGAGTGTTTAATATAGGTTCGACGCTTTTACACATAAACCGACTTCCCAATACTCATTGGCTTACGAAAAGGCTTCTATCATTTTCAATATCTCCGCCGTTCTTTCCTGCCATGCTGCCCATCAGAATCGTTCGGAGGATACGGGACTCAAGACCGCATACCATTCGTTCCAGGCTTCTGCGGGCATGTTTACGTACATCAACGAAAACTTCTTGCATGCGCCATCGACCGATCTAAGCCGTGATACGGTGAAGACCCTTATACAAATAATGTTAGCACAGGGCCAGGAAGTGTTTTTGGAGAAGCAGATCGCCGATGGGAAGAAGGTAGGCTTGTTAGCCAAATTGGCTAGTCAGGCTGGATACCTATATAGTCAAGCTGTGGAAGGTGTACAGGAGAATGTAACGAAGGCTGTTTTTGAGAAAGTCTGGTTATTAGTTACACAGGTAATATATGCCCAAATCTCTCAGTCGACTTTCGCATTTACGAGTGGTACACTGACATTGGTATAGATCAAAGCACAGTACATGTCCTCAATGGCACAGTACTACCAAGGACTTGCGGATGACGACGCCAACAATCATGGTGTAGCTATTGCGCGCCTACAGGCTGCAGAGACATCGGCAAAGGATGCGAACAGACTTGCTAATAACTTCCCTTCGAATGTGCCAGTCAATGCAAATCTGAGTGCCGACACAGGATCGAGCTTCGTCGATATTACAAAACGCCATTTGACCAACGTACAAGAGAAGTTGGTAGAGCTTGTTAAAGATAACGACTACATTTTCCACCAAACTGTGCCTGCTGAGGCAAGTTTATCAGTGGTTTCGAAATTACCGGCTGCAAAGGCCATTCCAGTGAGTGAATTATATGCAGGTCAGGACATTCAACGTATCACTGGGCCGGACATTTTCCAGAAAATTGTGCCGATGGCGGTTACGGAATCTGCAAGTTTGTACGACGAGGAGAAGGCCAAACTCATAAGAGCGGAAACGGAGAAGGTAGAAACTGCCAACAGTGAAATGGCAGCCAGTCTTGACTATCTGAGGCTTCCGGGGGCCCTTCAAATGCTCAAGGGCGGCGTCGATCAAGAATCACAGTATGTCGACGAGGATTTCAGGGGCTGGTGTGACGATCTGGCTGGCCACGGCTCGTACAACACCACTTTTGATACTCTTAGAGCAAGTAGGGAAAGTGTCCTTAAGATTCTGGATGAGAGCAGCAATCGACTTGACACGGAGGAAAGCGTTTGCGAGAAGATGCGTTCTAAGTACGAAGCTGAATGGACACAGCAGCCAAGCTCGAGGCTCACGACAACTTTGCGAAACGATATCCGAAATTATAGACAAGCTCTCGACGAAGCCAGTCGAAGTGATGCCCAGCTGTATTCAAAGCTGAAGCAGTATGAGACTGATTTCGACGAGATGAGATCAGCTGGTGAGACAGGTGAAGCAGATGTTTTGTTCCAGCAAGCTTTGCTCAAGGCCGGAGGCGGTCGTAATGTGTCGAATGATCTTTTATCTGGCCAAGGAAACCTGCTGGATGATGATTTTGAGGATGGTTCTCAGAGTGTGGCAGATCAGATCAGCAGGGTTGAAGAAATTTTGAAGAAACTCAATCTTATCAAGAGAGACAGAACGCAAGTGCTGAAAGATCTGAAAGAAAAGGTATGTTCTGGGAGTCAATTTCTTCGTGCTGATAGACACTGACTTACTTCAAGGTCCACAACGACGATATCTCTCAAGTCTTGATTCTTAACAAGAAGCAGATTGCTACTTACGAAAGCCAACTTTTCCAATCAGAGCTTGAGAAGTTCCGCCCTCATCAAACACGACTATTGCAGGCCAATCATAAGCAGGCATCTCTTATGAAGGAGCTCTCTACAACGTTCAATAATTTACTACAGGACAAACGAGTGAGAGCTGAACAGAGCAAGTTTGAAGCAATCACTCGTCAAAGATCCTCCGTCATGTCTAAATACCGGAAGATCTACCAGGAGTTCTTGGATCTCGAGTCTGGACTTGCTAGTGCCAAGACATGGTATTCTGAAATGAAGGACACAGTTGCAAGTCTTGACAAGAATGTGGAGACTTTCTTCAACAATCGCAGATCAGAGGGTGCTCAATTATTGAAACAAATCGAACAGGGGAGAGAGAGCAATGGTGGTGCGCAAGCAGAGCGAGAGCGTGAACGAATGCGTCAACTTATGGAACGCATGTCAATGGAGAACCCATCCCCATCTCAGAAAGCTCCACCTGCAAGAGTACCTTCAACCACTGGTTACTCGGCATCTTCGCCGAGCGCAGGAATTCGATATCCGCCACCTGAGGCATCTGGCCAGTTTTACAACCAGTCCTCTTCACCAGTACATCATCAGAGAGCACAACACTCAATAGGATCTCCTGCCCCACAGATTGGTCATCATTCAACGTCATCTTTTTCCGGATACCCAGCCACTAGCATGCCAGGTTATCCGTCACAATCGCAGGCTCCAGGCGGAACAAGTTCATACGATCCCTCTATGTACCGAAGAGAAAGCCAACCAACCTCCCCACCACACACTCAAACATCCTTCGCGCAGAACCAGTACTCTCAGCAATATCCATCTCAGCAGCAGTACATGCAGCCTGGCTACGTTCCTCCACCACCGCCTGGCCCTCCGCCGCTTCAACCGCAGCAGTCTTTCCCGACGGGATACCCGGCGCAGGGTCAGCAGAGTAATGGGGATCCTTGGGCGGGACTGAATGCCTGGAAATAGATGGGATTGGAGGCACGCATAATGCTATGATACATGAGGGTGATTGTGGCTTGGTTTTGGTTTGGGAGGCATAGCATGTTCAATTCACGCGAGAAATCTTTTTGTGGACCCTTTGTAATGGCTTTTGATGATATATGGTGATATGTGCAGATAAACATAGTGCTCTAGGCCTAAGCTTGACATGGTCAATGTGAGCCATAACGATGCAGAAGATTAGGATATTTGCTTACTATTTAAATGTCAAGGTCTCATCATTAACATGTGTGCTTTTACTGCGCATTTGGATAGATTACTTGTACATATGCATGGGCTTTACCTGCATACATAGTGCGTACACCGTCTCGCCTGAACGCTTATGTAGATTCTTCTTATCATACCAGTTTTAACTTTCCCCCTTACTTTCAGCTAGTCAGCGATGAACCAATCAACATCCACCAAATCAACTCTACATACTTAAGCTTTACTTTATCTCATCATCTCCCATCTAGGTATCCATGAAGGCATGTCCATCCTCGGTATGTGCTCCCCGTCAGCCACACGTGACCAGAACAATGGATGATTAATGACGCACGGGGACTGAGACGACGGTGCATTTCGCATCGCAACTCAACCTCGCGTGCCTCGGTCGCAAGCAACCCATTTCCTGCATATTCCCGACTCGCAACCCTCAACCTTCGTTTCATTTCCACTTATTCCCACAGCAACGCATGGGTCGACACTGTATCTGACCGCCTGCGCCTATGCTCCACCAAAATGGACGATTATCTCGCGCCTGTCGAACCCCAGGGCACGGGCCAGCGTGCCTATCCGCAGGCTCCGGCCTTACTCGGGAATGTCAAGGTCGAGGCCGGCGATACTAGCAATAGGAAAGGCAGTAGCTATGCTGACCAGGCCCCTTCCACGATGTCGACGCCTAGTAATGTGCCGCTGAGCTCTGTGGCCGGCTCGACGAGCCCTAATCTTGCTGATGTTGAGGGCCCGCCCCTCAAGAAGCATAAACAGAAGCGGAATAAACCTACGCTTTCCTGTGAGGAGTGTGTTGAGAGGAAGACCAAGGTTTGTTTTGTTGCTCTTTATTCTCCTTTCTCTCTTACTCGATAAGGGGCAATCTTCAAATTTCGTATTGATCCGAAATTGAGATTGCGCTTTGTGAGTATTTTCTATTATCAGTTATGCTGTAGCACCGAACTGGCGTGGTACTTATGTTGTGGCTATATTATCATACGCTATTTTTATATCATTTGTTTGGGTGTTGTCATCTTACTTAGATTCTGCTCTTGCATCGTCACTTGCCACTCGAATGGATCTGTAGCAACAACATTCTCCTGCATAACGTCTTGTCTGGTCTGTCTACTGACTATCATTACAGTGCGATAGAGGTAGGCCACATTGCCTGGCATGTAAGGTCACATTATTCGCTCTTTGCTATCAAGTGCTGACGCTGTCTCAGGTATAAAGAGACAGTCAGAATGCAGATACGCGCATGTAGCAAATGTTATGGAGTTCGTACTCACATGGAAGTTATTAAATTAGATTATAGCCAGCACTAACAAAACCCAGAGAGACGAGTCGATCGATGAATACAGCACGGCGGATGACCAAGCCACCCAAGAAGAAACCTGTAGTCCATCAATATGGCGTAAGCAATTCCCCAATTAGCCCAGATGGCATCAGACCTCCTCCGAGAAGCGCATCTCGAGGTTCCACATCATCATCACTTGGATTATTATCCAACATTCCTTATTCGCATCCCACAGCATCCAACGTTTTCGGCATTGGCTCGGAGCATCCTTTCGCAAACTATTGGACATGTTCAGGAGGACTGCCAGAGGTTATCTCTGTACTACCAGAAAAACTACAGGCCAATATTTTGTTGGAAAGCTATTTCGAATGTGTTGATCCTATCTATCCTATGATTCATCGCCAGACCTTTTACGCAGATTACGAACATTTCTGGTCACTTTCGTCTGATGAAAAGGCAAATGTGGATGGTACTTTGGTGGCAATGATATTTGCAATGTTGGCAATGGGCACTCAATTTGTTATGAGCAATCCATCGAAGGAGCGACAACAAACTGCCGAATTCTATGTCTCGGCGGCCCATCAAGCTCTCCGGACGTCGTCATACCTCAACAAAGCCACTACCAGATCAATACAGTGCATGGTCTTGATAACATATTTTCTCATCAATGATAACCACGCTTCAGACGGTTGGGCCTTTGCTGGTATCCTTATCCGCCAAGCCTATGCTATGGGCCTCCATCGCGATCCCAACATTGTCTGTCCCAAGGCATCTCCATTCGAGAAACAACAGCGAAGGAAAATATGGCAAGCCGTGTTATTCCAAGATACTTTCTTGACTGTTCTTTTGTCTCTTCCACCATCAGCTACACATACAGACGTAAATGTCGATGACCTGGTAGAAGACTCATCCAGCATCGCAAGCTCCGATCCCACAGACACGGCTTATATTCGAGGGAATTGGCATCTAGCCAATCTAGTCCAAGAGACGATCTGCTCTCCACGTTCTCTTGATCTCCCCATATGCAATACTCCCCGCCAAAAAGCTCAACTTCTATCTCAGTTTCGCGCTATCCACCGCAATCTCCCCGATATATTCCGTCTCCATTCAACCTCCACCAGTGCCAGTAGCTTGCAGACTCTATCTGCCATGGGCAACAAGCGCGTCGTGAGGCAAACGCTTTTCATTACTAGTAATTACTGGCACAATCTCATGCTTCTCCACTCTTCCGAATCGCCAGAGGTGCCTATGAATGTGCGAGGGACGTTAGAGGCTGCACACGAAGCTATTACTGCTTTTTTCAATCTGGTAGAGATCTTTGGCGCCGAGGCTGGCGTCTGGTGGGTGTTCAATCACCGTGCGTTCTTGGAGGCCTTATGTATTGGTACTGTGTTGAAGAGTAGAGAGGAGGGCGAGGAGAACGGAGATAAAGTCGATGGGAAGGTTGATGGTAAGGATGGCTTAATATTTAGGGCCAAGGAAGATATTGGTATGCATCACTGTCCTACCGCTTTCTCTGATTCGTTCCGACTCTGAACCTCAACTGACCTCTATAGCACGTATGATTCAGATCATGCAGATGATTGCGCAGAGTGGTGAGGGTGGGTGCGAAGTTGCCAAGACAAGGGTCGAGGTCTTGAGTGCTTATATTTAATGAACAGATATGTGTATATCATTGGTAGTTTTTGTATATAAGGCGACTTATGGGGGGTTTTCTTATGATTGGTGGGAGTATATGGAGTGCGTTTTAATTTTACAGGAGAGCTTTGTATGTACGCACGCACATATATACATATATATGCATACATGCATCGCCTGTGGCTTGTATGGTATCTTGTAATTACTATTTTTCAAACTCATCATGACTTATTATCGTAGTCGTATCTCTGAATTATATTGTCGTATCTGAAATGATTTGTCTTGATATGTTCGTTACCAGCAAACACTCAGCGATATCGTTTGGGTATATGGTGGTTTTGACCAGCCTCCCAAGTATATCACACGACGTTACAACCCATCCTGGAACCTCCTAACATTGTCATTTCGACAATTTGAGACCATAAGAGCACTGACAACTAAACCTGTTTTTTTTTTCCTTCTGGTTACATCGCACCTACTCGATAGGCTTCTTTGAGCCAACAGGTACAAGCTCCCCCACAACCAAGTACTTCTCATTAAATCTGTCTTCCCAGCCTTGTAAGGCCTCCTTCTGCTCAACATCTAAATCATCCAGTGGATCCAGTGGACCATTCAAGTCCTCAGTTAACATGTCCTCATCGAAACTTCCATGTGCAAGTCCCCGGGAAGCATCTCTTCCTGCAAAGTTGGCATATGGACCACCTGGGCCATAAAAGTTACGGCCCGGTGTAACATCGAAGACCTTTCCTCGGACAGCTAAGTATACTGGCATACCGTTCGTACCGTTGTAAGGCTGAAGCTCGGGCGGAGTGAATGTTTGAAATACGGTAGGTGGTTGCTCTCGCGGAAGCACGGCCTTAGGCTTTGGCTTGAGTTGATAGTATGCGATGAGGATAAATAAAGTGAGGAGGATTAGGTTGATTGGGGTAGCGACGGTAGCTCTAGATATCATGAGCGGGGTTGAGGAAGTGGGTTAAAGAGTGCTTACACCTCCGGCTCTACCGCTGGCTTCGCAGCTTCTGATTTTCATCAGTTGTGATCAGATGAAGCATTTATAGATTCACTCACCAGTTTGCATTCTCTTCTCGACGTAGTCCATTGTGTCTTTTTTGCTGTAGTTGATGTGAAGTCAGACGACAGTGGTCGATTTGAAATCAGACAGCAGTGCAATGCCCGTCCGTCGGATATATAACAAACATTACTGGCTCCCCGAGCGCTAACGAAATACGGTAAGCCCCTTCATTGCATCAATCCCCGTTGTGCCTCTTCGATATCTTGATACCCTTCACAACACTCTTCATATCCATCCACATTCGCTTGCATTAGACTTACCTTCGCATGAGTCGCGAATAACATACATATCCCTTATATTTCTTTGGTCTTGATATCCCTCTGTTCCTGGAATCGCCAATAGAGCCAGCACGTGGCTGACGTGCCATCACCGCCAACATGACGGACAAAAGCGCCAAGTATAGGACGGAGATCCAGCAGGTCAGTCAGGTTTTACTTTCTATTGTCAGGTGTATTTCATACAAGGAGGATTGCGCATGGAATCATGGATCTAGGAAGGGTGGAGGTTTGGTGAAGGGCATGGCACGTGACATTGAAGGTTGGGTCCGTGGACTACATTGGAGACTTTGGAGCTACTATCAAAATGACTTGCGATAAATCTTTCATTGGGGATATATCGTTCGGTCCCTTCGTACTTGGGAAGCCGTCTCTACACATGGACTTCATCATCTTCCTCGATAGGTCTCCCCTTACGAAGTCTTTGATTTAGAAAGCGACAGAATGTTGGGAAATGATAGAGAGCAGCAGTCATGACGAGGATGGAGGGAATACTGCAAACTGAATATAGAAAACTGACATTTCATGTTATACAGATGATGTATGTCTCTGGAGAAACCGCAGAAGCCTCCCCAGAAACAACAGGTATGATTGAGGAGATTGTTCGTCAACAGGTCATTGAGATGGTATGTGTATTCTATTCTTACACGCTATAATCCTCTTGGAGTCAGATCCATCTTAGTTAAATCTTATCTAACTGGTGTGCAGCTACGTCAATGTACCGAGCAAGCTGCGCGACGTGGTGTCAAATCTATCTCGACAGATGATCTGATCTTCCTCATTCGCCACGACCAAGCCAAAGTCTCGCGACTCCGTACTTTTCTCTCCTGGAAAGATGTACGTAAGAACGTGAAAGATTCGGATGACAAGGGGGGCGACGCTGATCTTGGTGGCGGCGATGAAGCCGTTGGGACTGTACCTGGCGGCGGACCAACTGGTGAGCCGACTAAGAAACGGAAGAACAAGGTTGGGCTTCCATGGGAAGTGCAGAGTCTGTACAATCAGGAAGTACCTGAACGCGATGAAGAAGAGGACGACGACGAAGAAGAGATGAACTACGCGACGCTTCAACGCCTCAAGAAAGCCGACGAACGCACGAAAGCGATGTCGAAGGAGGAGTACGTGACGTGGTCTGAGTACCGACAAGCGTCCTTCACATTCCGTAAAGGCAAGCGCTTTAAGGAGTGGGCTGGATTCGGCGTCGTGACGGACAGCAAGCCCAACGATGATATCGTTGATATTCTTGGATTTCTCACTTTTGAGATCGTCCAGACTCTTACAGAAGAAGCACTCAAGATCAAAGAGCAAGAGGACCTGCATAAGGAGAAGACGGGTGTTGAGGACCAAGGGAAGAAGAGGAAGCGTGAGACCGGTCTTTTCGATCCGCCATCTGAGGGCCGCACACCTGTCGAACCTAGACATGTCCAGGAGGCATTTAGGAGGTTGCAACATAGGCCAAAGAAATCGAGGGCTATGTTGAACTTCACTAGAGGATTAAATCGTACACCACTTAAATTGGTAAGATCTAACACCGTCATCATCCGGCCGCTTGTTGTGCTAACAATTTCTAGTTTTGATTACCACGGCTGTTATTTTGAATGGCGTTGGAAACTGGGAGACAAAGGAGTTTGTTGTAGGATATTGTTGGCGTTGAGATACCAGAGGACACACATTACTATTTGCCCTAAAATCAGTTTTCTATTTCATATCTCGAGATCGCAGCGGGTCTCTTTCTCTTGAAAATGATTCATGGGAAACACATCAACATCGACAGTTAAACACTCGTCAAAAGGAGTCATTACAATTTTGACCAGGATTCATAATACAACCTGGCAAACAAAACCCAAAGATTTTCATGTATTTTTGTTCATATGATCTTGTGTGGAATTGAAGCTTAATTATGAGACATAGCTCAATTACTGCAAGTATAACTGGGTAGGGACCGAGGAAGCCCCCTAAAATACAGCCTCCAACAAACAACTAACAACTAACAAGGGGCCATTGCTTAGTCTAGCCCACGAAAATAAGCAACAACGAATGCTCAAAGTGACGTCAACTAAATGAAGAAACATTAATGAGAATATAGGTTGATGTGGTGGTACATTTGAGATGCTGAACGATATTCCGAGTAGCTCTTGATAATGAGAATGTTATTTATAATGAGGGGTTCGATGGCTGCAATGTAAGTACTGCAATACTCTGTTAGCAGTGTAACGCTCAACTGTTTTGTACGACACTTGTTGCGTGCAGATAGTATGAGGTCTTATGAGGTGAAAGAAGTATAGAGGAATGATTGATCGCAGTTTCACTTCGAAAACACTCATGGGTATCTTCGTGGTATACGTTTGACATTACGTTTCCTTGTGCGTTTGGATATGTGTCACAGTCACATTTGAAACTACTATGCTTGTCTGGAAAAGGACGTCTATTGTATGATGCGCTCTGCTAGGAATTCTGAAGAAACGCGTAGGATCCAGGCGCGTGACTCTCGTCGACCCTGCCTGAGAGTGGAAAAAGATTAAAGCTCAACACCAACACATATCAACCACTCATCTTGAGGTTATACATTCACGTTCACATTCACATCTACCTCCAATCTTTGTTGACAGGACACATTAGAACGATATAAATGGTTCTATAAGCTATGCACATCCTGTTATTATCTCAACTTCATAAACAGCATTCGCAACATGATCCTAAATCTTCTCCGCCAAAATCATACACCAACGACCGAATGTAATAGTATATACCTACTACACTCATAAGTGTAAACTGTTGTTCAGCTTAATTCTGCAATTCTCATGCTCTAGATAATCTCTCATCTGATATCGGCAAGCCGCAGGATCTAGTCCAGCAAACGCACCTCACGCCTGACGTTACTTCAACCACACCAAGCAATACGGGATCTACAATTCTCTGCTATTCGAATAGACTTTACCCAATATGTGGGATTCTTACCGTCCAGATTTAAACTCCCCGTCTATTATTGCAGTCACGAGACATTACGTATGCAAACGCTGTGACAGAGGTGGTAAGTTCATGTCACATTCTCCTCATGATCTCTTGCCACTTTCTATAGTTGGAAGGAGCAAAGTAGTAACGTCTCCACAACACTGGATAGACATCTTGCTATTTGACAAGTAGCAACTCGCTGACGCTCCAAGGACACCACATCCTCAATTGCCCAACTAACCTCGACCCTTCATACGACGTTCCTCCAGGTGCCGACTACAAATGCTCAATTTGCCACAAGATGGGCATCCACTTCGGTACTCTTTGCCCGGAAAACCTTACCAACACTAGCATTACCCAGCAGAGAATCCGCCATGCTGCCTCTCTTGGAAGAGAATCTGAGGAGATGACAAACGACCGTAGAATTAAAGAAAGTCGTCTTGATCTCCCGCTCCCTTCAAGATCAGAAAGACCTGCGTGGAATCGAAGCGGCAGTACTGAAGTTCGCCTCAGGTTCTCAGATGGTGTGGAAACTTTCAACATGCACAATACAGACATGGGCGGCGTTGCTGGTATTCACCCAGACAGAGTTCGATATCTTGCTTGCACGCCAGACAACGAAATGGAGGGTCTTGAAAGTAACGTTATCGGGAAATCAATTTCAGGCGCCAATACCGAGCCTGTCAAGCAGAGAGTCGTTAGTGGCATGAAGAGAAAGTTGGATGATTATGGTGGCCATCATGGTCAGTTCCTCAACTCCAAAAGGAGGCGACAGAAACGTCGTGAAGCTGAACGGCTTGCTGGTGATTTTGCATCCTTTACGGAGTGTGTGCTATGTGCAATAAAGCTAATTCTCTTTCAGCAGAAGAATGCGACAAGAAGACCCCCAAGCTATCCGATAAGCACACCGTCGAAGATGTTTATTTCTCTGATTCTCCCACACTCCACCCAAAACCTATCGAGGAGCCTTCGATTTCAATCTCTCCTATCAAACCATACAGTGCTCGAGTCATGTCTCTCTTCAATGTCCATCCAAATGTCAGCCTCCAACGCGAGCGAAGAATTACTGCCCTTGATATGTGGGAACACGATGAGCAGGAATATGCTATGAGGTCTGAAAGTATTGAGGGTGACTACTTCTCTTGTGCTTCGTAAGTAATAAACTTCTGGTGTCCTTGATTGTTGGCTAAGAAGAATTGTTAGATCTGTACCTACGAGCCCATTTGGCAGTAGTGATGAGGGTGCCTATCAATCTCAGGATTATGAAGCCGATAATGAAAAGGGGTATGGGAAGGATACGAATCACAATATGCCAAGTGAGCCCCTTCTTCACGAGGACGATGAGATGGACTGAGGTAATTATTAACGTGCTCCATATCCATCACCTTGAGCGAGTGTGTTGTCAAGGCCATCAAACTTGCAAGCCTAGTGTTTATAGGACCTTCTTTTGGAGGTAAATTGGTGAAGGATTTTTTTATAGTATGTGTTGGTTTGGTTCATTGTCAAGCGTTTCGGGGTAAACATCAAGAAAGCGGTACACAAAGTTCCATTTACTCTTGACCTAGAAACAGTGCTTCAGCTAGCTAAATCCACCATAAACTCAAAGCAATTTCTCAAATTCCTTAGCCGTATCCTTCAAACTATCATGAAAACTTCTAAAGTTGATCCCTATAACCCTCTTCGCTTTCTCATTGATCGTCCCGGCACTCCCCTCTACATAGTCCACATATCCCTTTCCATAACCCACATACCCCTTCCCAGGCTCACCCGCCGGAATAATGTCCTTCCGCTCAGGGTAGAGCTCCCTCAAAATATCCGCAGCAGCTTGGTTCGGGCCAGAGCCAGCAGAGGCGATGAAACGCTCGCCATCTGATTCCTTGGGGTGCTCGAAGGCCCATACATGCATCTCCGCGACATCGCGCACGTCAACGAAACTGCCTGACCCAATGTTCGGCGGGATTTCCGAGACGGCGCCCGAGAAGATGGCCCAGGTGGGCTTGAGAGTCTCGTTGAGCTTGTCAGGCGAAGTGACAAGCTGGACTGGCGGACCGATGACCACGGATGGGTTGATAGTGGAGATGGAGAAGGGTGGTTTCTTTTCATCCCTGAACTTCCAGACGGCTCGCTCTGCTGCCGTCTTGCTGGCGTTGTACAGTGGCCCTGAGGCGGACTTGACGCCGTTTTTGCGGTCTTCCTCGACTTTGTCCAGGAAGTCGTGCGCAAAGTCGGCCTCTGTTAGCCGGGTGTTTGGCCGGGAGATCGGGTTGGATACCGCCGCTACCGAGGAGGTCACTACCACTGATGACAGCTGGGGTCCGGCTTTGAGCGCGGTTTCTAGGAGGGTCAAAGTCCCGTTCAGTGCTGGGTAGATGACACTCTCGTAGTCGTCGAGAGAGAAGCTTACAGGGGAGGCGGTATGGAGGATTGCGTGGACGCCTAAGGGAGTTTAGTATAGGTCTTTCTCTATCTTCTTTAAGAGTTTATGGTGGCTGGAATATCCCATTCTCATGTCATGAAAGTTGAGGGGGACTTACCCTGTGCTGCGGCATCGAAGGCCCCACTCACGGTTATATCTGGCACTTCGAATATCTCAACTCGCTCTTTGTATGGTCCATAGGCGCCATCCACGAGAGATTGAACGCTTGCTTTGCTGCGAGATGTCCCGCGGAGGTGATAGCCTTTGCTGAGGACCAAAAGACCAGTGACGCTGGCAATGTAGCCACTGATTCCCGTGATCAGCACGGTCTTACCGTTGCTTGGTGGGATAGACATGATTTTTCTGTATCCTATTTAAACTAGGACTTGAGTGGTAGCAATAGAATTAATTGAATGTTCGATTTTGGGTGATTGTGTGAGCACTCCGTATACGGTTTGTGGGGGAGACGAGATGCTCTTTATATATAGTTGTAGCTGCAAGCATCTGCAGGATGATTACTCTTTCCGTTGATAGTAGGTAGGTCTGGAAGGATCGGGTCCACATGTTGTGCTGTCATACCACAGCTGAAGTGCGTAGCTAGGACTCGACCTCATGAACGGGGGTATATTCGAAAAGCTTACATTTACAATTGAATGATGAGATAGATGTATGGCTATGTCGGAAGTGATTATGCAGAGTCGAGCATGCAATATTGTCCGCGGTGCCACATCCCACATACCTTGCCTTACCTTCCTTGTCTAACCTTATCCACAGAACGGCCATGATAAGGTAGAGTCAAGTAATCACGTCTTTCGGGGCTTGAATCAAATGATGCAACTGAAGGAAAGGAAACCTTCAGACTCACATTACAAAGCCATACGAGACTGGATAACCTCGGGTCTCCGATACTCAAGCTGATCGGATACAAAGTATTGCCATATTGTGGATAAGCGGTGAGAATTATTCAACAAATAACTCCAAATGAATTGCATCTAGTTAATCGGAGGTCGTCCGATTAATGATCTCACTTCATGCCTGAGCCTCGGCCTGCGATCTGTGGCATTGATAGAAATGATTGCGCCTCTTTGTCGTGTCGCACACCGTACATCCCCTGCCATGAGGTCGGAGATAGCAGGTGTAGCTTCGCCGACATCGAGCTGGCCTCGGGATATTCACGACCTCCTGACAGACGATAGCACATAAACGCAGTCGCCAAGATGGTCTTGTCATTCATTCTGATCCAGAATAGACAGTACGCTACTCTGACTCCCCTCTCCCTCTAATCTACAAGACTGACTTTACGAAGGGGAAAAACACGTCTGGCAAAATGGTATGTACCATACACAGACGATGAGAAGATCAAGGTCAAGGGCGAGGTAAGTCTTCCTCCCAACCTTCAATTCTGGACGGCATTCTGACGCTCGCCTTACAGGTCCACCGACTCGTAGCACCCCGCGATCAAAAATACCAATCCAATTTCGTGGAGTTCCGCAACAACAAGATCGTGTATCGGCGGTACGCAGGGCTGTTCTTCTGCGCGTGCGTCGACGCCAACGACAACGAGCTGGCGTATCTCGAAGCCATTCATTTCTTCGTCGAAGTGCTTGACAGTTTCTTCGGAAATGTGTGCGAGTTAGATCTCGTGTTCAATTTCTACAAGGTCTATGCTATTCTCGATGAGGTCTTCATGGCTGGCGAGGTCGAGGAGACTAGTAAGCAGGTAGTGTTGACAAGGTTGGAACATTTGGATAAATTGGAATAAAGTTGATAGTTTTATAATGGCCTCAGGGAGGATAATATCGCATTGCATGGCGTTCGGGGGCTATGGATGAGCCAGGGAGTTGGGGGTCATCTTACCATATGATCAGCTATGGCGACTTGGTAACGGCAATGAAGATATACATATTCATAAGCACAAAGGCGGTGTTACTTTTTGGGGAAGCACGTGAAGTAGCAACTTCTTATAAACACTGACCATGATAAAAATTCGAGTATGAGTATGTTTCGAATGCTCTTTCTTATCACCATCCCAATATGAACAAATCAGTCTTCCTTTACAGCGTTCATCATCAGCAATGTCTTACGCAACCCCATTTACGATGTCATCGACTATGTTCTCAAGAATCCCGAGTCCGCGTCCACGCGTTTTCGAAAAGGTAGGCTACCCAGCGCAAGATCTACAAGTACAGTCTGACGGCCAAAGGCACAGAGAACCCGTCGCGCATTGCCTATTTCAAACAACATCGAAGAATATCTGGGTATGCTCAGAGTAGATTTGGAGAATATTAGGGAGTTTGGGATACGCAAAACTCGCAGGCAGAGTCACCCGTTCGACGTAAATGCTCTTCAACAGGTATGAGTTACTATCGCCTACCTCCGCTGTTGCAGCAAGCGTTAATTCAACACAGCACTCCAGCGAAGTCTACAAGGTTATCTCATCGGACGCAAGTAAATGGATGGCGTACACGATGGGAACACTTATGGCTGTAGTGCTGGGATACTCTTACCAAGGATCGGGAATAAGAGCTGGCATGAGATATTGGTTCGGACTAGATTGGTGATTAGTTTTTAACTTCCATAAACTGGAATAGCGAGCATTCTTTTGTTATCGTGTTCTAACCTTCTACTCGGCGAGTTAATCATTGTCAGAGCTTGCGCTGCAGCCGAGACGTACTACGTTGCTGCCAGTCAATCGCTGCTTGAATGTGAGGATTTGGCAGTAGCTCAATACCTCGACAGAATCACATAGGTGTCAACGTCAAGGATGAATGTATGAAGTAAAGAACAAAAGAACAAGAAAAAAAGAAACAGATAAGAAGGGACAAGAACAAAAATGAAAGGAAACTGAAGAAGAAAAGTACCGAGCGATGTTCGAACCAGCAAAAGATCAATGGATAGGAAAGTGCAGTCTCGTACCACATTGCAGAAAATCCCTTTTGGATTTTACTACTCGTTTACTCTTTGGTGTATTTGATTACCTTTGCCTATGTTTGGGGGAGGGAATTATGACCGCTGCACCAGTCAGCCATCGGATGTATGTTCGTGGCTTATTTGGGGTTATAGAGTATTCGATGTTGAATGTAAGAATGCCAAAGGTGAGGTGTGCAAATGGGTGAGGATGGGAACGGTGTGAGCTTTACTGCTTCCGCCTTTGTGAAATCATGACTGGTATTATATGTATTTCTGTGAATCATGTGAATTCTGCATTTGGACTGCTGGCGTTATGTTTATTAAGCAAAGGTGTTGCTCAGGTGTTTCTTGGGAGTCTCATCAACCACTTCACTTGAAGCCACTATGGTTCTTATCAACAACGTCCACGTGCCGCACTCATCCAACACTTGGATAATGATGCTCCTCAATATTTTAGCAACTATAGTAGACTCGTACCGAACACCAAGCGATCTCTTACAGCCTGACTAATTTCTAGTTACTCGTCAACAGCAAGCAAGGCATATGGCAAAATAATCAAAGCCTCAAGAATACCATACATATATTAACTTACGAGCAACAGAAGTCTATTTATCATCATAGGTGCTTTTTACGTACAAATTGATCTGCTATGTGATGCCCGACCTAGAATGGTTCAAAACACATGAGATTGAAGGGGAAAAGAACGCCTAGTAAAACACTCCCCACGCCGAAAAGGTATCTCAGCCAGCTGACCTCCACGCGTTGCCTGCATACTGTATCTCGTTCTCTGTTGAGTGGCTCCTCAGCTGATGAAACAAAGCGTACCAAGACCGATATAGAAGACGAAGAGTGGGTAGACAGCAATGCCGACTCTGTTTTTGACGACACCAGAGCCACCTAGGATACTGACACCAGCAGCAAGTGACCAGCCGACAAGAACAAGGTAGATCGGAATGCGTGGAATGGTATGAAGATGAAGAGCCGACAGAAGAGCCGCAATGACGAGTGGGAAGAGCGTATATCCAATGATACAAACGCTCTGCGCGAAGGAGATATTGCCGCCAAGCAACTTGATCTGGGAAGTAACGACTGCCTCACCAATCCAAACCATAGCAAAGACACCACTGAACACCAAACTCTTCTGCTCCTTCTGCGCATTGAAGCTGAGCAGCAGACTCAAAGCCAAGCAGAACACCAACGGGCCCCACAAATCCCAGTCACGCAGACCCTCGCTCATATTACCCTGGCCAAGCACCGCATCGGCATCCAGAGCTCGCCCCGCCAATCCCCTGATCTCCTCACGCGCACCCGCCAATCCACCCGCTCGGAAGCCCTCGTATGCGCTCCGTAGCGATGGGCTATTGTCGATCATAGATCCCCCGAATAGGTACTTCGGGTACAGCACTTCCCGCATCTTGCTCCAGATCGCGAGCAGATCCCGTCGTAGCGTCTCCCATACGCTCTCGTCAATCGTGTTGCCACTTGCTCGCCGGTCTTCGCCGGGAATACGCGATGTAAGATAGTTCTCGTTTAGTGGGCGTGAGGAGGAGCCTGAGGAGATGTTGCCTGTTAGAGGAGCGGTGGAGGAGTGTGTGTTGTGGTGAGTGAGAGGATCATCGAGGTCATTGAGATCAGCTGTGAGTTGTTAGTATCGTCGGTTTTCCACACTTATGGTAGATTGCGCACCATCGTCAGGGTCTATAAGGTCGTCGTCTTCAATGCTGGGATTGTTGTAGTGCTCGTAGGGGTTTGCGGAGGAGGATGCCATTGCTACAATAAGAATCCCAGGGCGGGGACAAGGAGTTTGATTTGAGCTATTGATTAAAATCCGAAGCTGAGGTCGATGATGACAGTCGATGTATTCAGAAAGTATTGGTGTTCAAGGTGTCAAGCTACAATAATGATGCGCTCTGGGGTTGTCTCAAAGGTCCACGGTTTCCTTAATCCAAGATACGCAAGGCACCAAGGTTATCTGGTCAGAGCTTCGAGGAACTAATATCAATGGAGTTAGACTACCCGCTGTGGCAGGGGTTTCGAGAGTTCAGCCAGTCATAGCCAAGATCAGGATTCAAAGTTTACTTATAACCTACCTAATGCTTCCACTTCGGAGTCTTCGTACCTTTTCTCATTCTTTCGACAAAAACTCTTGTCAGTATCGCCGTGAATACTGCAATGTTCCGCTGAAATCCGATTTTGGCCTTTCAGACTTTAACATATCTTCATGATGGATTGCAACAGAGGAACGACAATGACCAGGGTCGTCAATTTTTAAATATGTTGCGTTGAGTACAGCAAACCCTAGCTATTGTCGTCTGAAAGCGTACCTAAATGGCAATGCGTGCTTGATGTCGATTAGACGGGTATATATAACTTGTAAGAACGGTTGTACTTGCATCTTAAGAGATCTAGATTGTCTGTTTGAAGCGAGAAAGTAAGAATCTTATTAGTTTTACTTATATGCACACATGATGCACAAAAACACTAAATCGCACAACGTCACACAATCCACAGACTTGAACATACACCCTCATAATGATAAATATATTGTCGTTAATGACATAAAACAAGCTCAAAGCTCAAGTTGAGGCTGAGGCAGTCAAGGATGGTCCTGCACCGTTGCTGGCCTTTCGACGAAACATCGTCATAATAATACTCCTTGATAAAAGTCCCTCAAAAGAGACATCATAACTATCGAAAGCAAATTCGATCACAAACACAAAACAAAACAAAAAAAAAGAAGTACTGCAGGTAGGTAAGTAGCTAACTCTGGGACATAACGTCCATTCAAAGGGTTTCACTACACCGCTAATTTTTCATCGTTCTATTGGTCCGATGTGTCTTACTGATTGTAGTAGTGGTGATCATGGTTGCTGTTGTTATTGTTGTTCTGGGGGGGCCACTGACCCCGTTGACCATTATGCTGACCACTCTCGTTCCCAATTCCATTCCACTGCTGATTGTGGCTGGGCCATGGATTGTTTTGACCAGATGCATGGTTCTGTTGCACATTCCAAGTGTGTTGAGCATTAAGCTCTGATGGATTCATCCCACCCGAAAAAGCTGCGGCTTGTGATATCTCGGAGCTATTCATAGCGCCGGCGTATTGTTCATTCTTTATATTCTGATTGAGTAGATATTCTTGTCGGGGATGCTGAAAAGGATACCCGTTACGGCCATTGCCATCGTGGGGTAGATTAGTCTTCTCCCACTCGTCCCACTTGAGCTGAGCCTGGTTACGGGGAGCCTCGAGCTGCGGTTGAGCACGCGGATCCCAGACTGGGAAGCCATCAGGGGGTGTAGCCTCGCCAATTGGGTTACCACGACTATATGAGGCGATGTTACCATTGATACCGGTAAGGGACCATGCGAATACAGCGACCTCACGAATGGATTGCATGAAGTCGTTCATGGCTGGACCACCTGCGGCAACCGGTTGCTGACCTGCAGCATTGAGACCATGCTGGAAGCCATACTGTGGCTCGGCGTACGCATGTGGACGCACAGGGTTGACACCCCATGGTGCAGCGAAGAAGCCATTGGCTGACTGTTGTGGGAGCACAGCGGACGGAACAAGTGGACGAGCACGGCGAAGAATGACCACAAGTCCGTCTGATGTGCATGAGACAACAGCCTCAATTTCAATGTCACCTCCTTGGGCTTGATTGTTGGCGACTTGGCGACTTTGGCTGCGAGCGTTGCGTCGCACATCAGGGGAGGCAACCACAGAGGAAGTTGATGACCTTGTTGTTTGAGAATGATCGAATACAGCGTCTGAAGCGTCACGCTCGATATCTGTTGTATTTCCCGAGGAAGTGCGAGAATTGGAGGCCGAGGCTGGGCCAGTGACATTGACACCACTGCTATCATGGCTGGCTGAAGGAGGCGAGTCCGAATCGTTCATCGAAACATCGCCTAATGGACTAGGTCTAGCTGAATGGTTTCCGAGCTCAACACCACCATCCTCCGAGTCACTGCTGTGGTCTTGACTCATGCGATCTTCCATATCCTCAGGACGTCTTGGATCGCGATACCGGAATCTCAAATATGCAATGGAGTCGTTAGCTTTGGCGCTCTCCAAGCACCGAATGGCCTCTGGAAGACAGTTCTCCTGGATGCATTCATAGAAGCTCTTGCCGGTCAAATCATCAGAAGAGACTCCAAGAATGGACGAGACAGCATTTGTCGAGAACATGACTGGCAGCTCTCGGGAGAATCGATTCAGGATCAAGGCCGCACGAGGCTCGCGAATTTGGGGTTGAGCTCTGAATTTGGCAGAGAGATGTTCCAACATGTGGTAACGTGGGTCGCGTGGTGAAGAAGAGAACATCCTACGCACCGTTGGCGCCTCGACGGCACGACCTGACATAATAGTCAGTGTTTGGCCTATACCTCACCATATACACACTACTTACGTTCACTCTTCGGATCTCTCCTGTAAATCGATGTGCATGCCACCAAGACATCGTGCACAACGGTGAAAACACACTCGCAACCGATCCACGCACCATCGCGGCTCCTCACGCGAGCATAGTGCAAGACTGCGGCCTTGTCAAGCTGGACGCCTCGAGTGTGTACAGCCTTGGCGAATGGTACCTCTTCTGGATGGAAGTAGTCGAAGCAGGATTGACCAATGACTTCTCCTGGTTGATAGCCAAGAATGTCTGTGATGGACTCCGACGCGAAGAGGATATTGGCATCAGGGGTGACATCTGTTGAGATTAATTGTCAGCGTTTCTTCTTGGATGTGCATGGAAATACAGGTAGAATTTTAATGGTAATCAACGACCAGGTAAGAGTGTGCAAGATGGTGTTCGTACTGTGAATTGTCATGAAAGTGGTCTCCATTTTGATAGCTTTAAACTGGCGTTTGTATCGCTAAAACGATGCTCAGGCTATCTTGGATAGTATAGTGAGGGTGTTTTCGTGACAGCAGTCAATTGAGGTAACGATGCGACCGTACAGAGAATGATCGGATGGTCAATTATATAGAAGGGGATTGAGAAGGAAGGGTGATCTGGTGTTTCTCTTTTTCTGGTGGTTTCCGTTGGTCCTTCTAGCCTTTGCTTTTTCCTTTTGGCCTTTTTCTGCCGATGATGTCGTTGGATGAGTTTTTATTCGAACTTGAGATTCGACAGGGACGACGATGTACGCTTTAAAACTTCAGGAAGGGAAAAGAAGACTAGCATGTATGTATGTATGTACGTGTGTATGTGAGAGAGTGTGCCGTGATATGTACACTGTGCGTCAAGAGGTGTTTTTTGATTTCCCAAATGTCAGGGTCTGTGTATTGTAGGTGTTTGTCGTGAGGGTTGTAGATGAGGGGTGGCCACTGGTAGTCAATGGTCAATGGTCAATGGTCAATGGTCAATGGTCAATAGATCAGTCAGTGGTGAACCATTGACATGGTGTGGGGAGATCGCCGATGTCAACGGGTGGTAGGGATAGGTTCAAGCCTTGTCCTTGTAGTTAATCCCGACGCCTGCAGCGCGGTACATCGGAAGCGCGACTGGGATAAGGGCCGGGAAACTCAACATACTCCATTCACCGGCCTCATTCAACCTCTCACACACTGCGAAAGAAACCAGGTCTGCTCTCAATCAATCCATCGATCAGATCCCTGATATCCCCCAGTCGCCGTTCCTCGGTTTCCCACACTGATATAGGACATGGTAGTGAATATTAGGAACTACAGTGACATAGACATAACTCGTCGCATGAGAGGAGAGAGGCAGAGGCGACAGAGAGACAGAGACAGAGACAATGAGAGTGCAGTAAGCAAAGTTCAAGAGGTCGCGGGAAAATGAAGAATGAATGGAAGGAAAATTATTCAGAGTGGCGTCGGTAGGTGATCCAGCTTGGGCCGAGTTAGTAATTAATTGCGTGCAGTTTTTGTCTGGCATAGAATTGTCATATGTATTCTTCAAAAAGATATTTGACGATAGTCTGGCTGCATGAAATCTCGCCGGTTCGAGGAACAACAAAAGAACAAAAAAGAACAAAACCTCGCCATTTGGCTGATTCTAAAGGATGAAAAGAAGGAAGGATATATTCATTCATTCATATATACATACACACATACATACTGGACCACAAAGAGAGGTTTCCAGGTAAACACCAAAACACGCCTTATCAAATACGACGCTCTTTGTAAAACATCATATGAAGCTTCGTATACGATACAATACTTCTTACTACCACCATGCACTATGGTCTATGGTCTATGGTCTATTGCACTTCCCGGAGCAGGGTAATGTTGCTTTTTTCTTGTTTCTTTTTGTGCCTGCCTTCAAACCTTCGAACCTTCATTGCTCATCCTCAGTTTCCCCAGTCAGCTTTCAATTTCAGCTCAACAAATATGTTTTCTGCTCTCCACTTTGCCCAATCCTGGCACGCAGCGATGCTAATGGTAATATTGTGCGATGTATTCTCCAGAGAACTGACCTGTTCCTTTTTCTTTCGTCCGGCATATGTGTGTTCTGCACACGGATACATATCGCTCCCCATTCTACATGGACTACAGGCTACGCAGTACTTGTACTTGTACAGCTGCAGTTGATACAAACCCAAGGTCTCGGCGACGCTCGTGGCTTCCGCCATAACTGAAACCATATATTTATTCTCAAAAGTTTCAATTATTTCTTACACAGCTGTGCAAATCTCCAAGAACGACATTCACTTCGAAGAGAGTCGGCCTCAGACGCTTTCAGTGTTTCTGTATCCTTATTGGTCGTACAATACGAAGCATGTACGTATGTACATACTTGCTTGTTCAGCTAGGTGGGTCTGGCGACAACAAAATCTTCCCCACTATTGTCGCGAGATTCGAAATTCTTCAGACCCTTGCTGAGCTTGTATGTCAATCGGTTTTACCTAATACCAGGTACCATGTCCTAATTACAGACCGGCTAGTTACTTAGCTTTGTCTTCGGCTCTTCGCTCAGAAACAGTTCCTCTTATATCAATCAATGAACATTACTAAGTACACAGCTATCCTATTCCGCATATTCATGTTTCGGTTTATATTGGAGTCCATACCAATATACATATGCAACAACGTTACGGCTCCAAAAACAACGAAACTGCCTTCCTATACTACTATTGTGTTCATTCCCCTCTATCGGTACTCGTGGACCGAGTCCTTCGAATAGGCATGGAGGCAGCCGCGTGCCGTGCTGAGTGCATACAGCGTACATGGTACTTACATGAGGACTCGTCAATGCAAGAAATCCACATTGTTGCAGTTGACCAAATGACTAAAGACAAAATAGCAGAGAACAACAAGATCTCACGTGCTCAGAAGTTTAGCATAACGATCAAATAAGATGCCCAGCCACTCCTCACTACACGATAATCTGGCTCCAGCAGCATTTTCTATCCTTCGCAGCGCAGTTTTCCTTGCCAGTTCTGAAGGATATGCAGTGGTACCCATTAGTTGCTGTCATCTGATGAACCATGCAGGACCTTTGTCTCGAGTCAGCTATGGTCTATCATTCAATGCCGACCTTTATAGCCATAACCAGAAGAGGCCAGACGTTTTGGATCCGGTAAGAAAAGCTCATACAGAGGAATCCTAGATGTCCGTGCCACAACTTACCACGAAGTAACGTGGTAGGGCTTGCCGGAAGACGACACTACTTCGCCTCAACTAGACATAGTCAAGATATGCATGTACTAGGGTACATGAATGTGAGGTGGGTGATATGATACAAGCAGGGTACGCATGACACTTTCATAGGTACGTTGTATGTATATATGTACGAGACTAGGGCTGCTATGCTTCACGCACGAACGTCATTTGTAATGCCTTATTGTGTACAGCATCAGATGCGAGGCGAACAGATAGGTGGATGGTGACATGTATATAATTACGATATGTAACTGCAGCAGCGGCCTTACCTGATCATGCACTACCCATAAATAAAATTTGTGGGACTAACAGGGAGTAACGGGAGAGGATTCAATGTCGAACTTATAGAATGAAAAGATACTTTCAGCAACAATAAGCCGAGTGCTGCTCTGAAGTCCGACTGTGTTCACTACTATTCAAGGTTTCACTAGAATGATACTCACAATCAACATACTTGTGAATATACATACATACATGCCTCGCATTACAAGAACATGATTGTCTCCGTTTGCATTCTCTTTTTTCTTTTCTTGGCGCTGCTACACACATAGGCTCGAAAGCAGCGAGAATTACTCTTCTGTATCTATGAACACAAGGGACTTCGTGAGGTTTCTCAAGCACAATCTGCATCTTGTGGACCAAATTTCGCCATTTATATATATGTGTCAGAAAATACAGAACAAATCGTATGTACATACAGACGTGGTTGAAGAAGTTGAGAGCCTTGGATTCCGTGACGATAACCTCAACGACCCTTTATCACTTCATGCGGGTAAAGCCAGACATACATCACTCGTTGTCACCTCGGGAGGTGTTACAGAGACATTCATCTCCATAACCACTAAACGTTCACACATACGTTACGTTCGTACCATACCGGGTAGCCGTTGAAACTACCAGTCACGTTTTATGGAACCTATCAATGACCGAGAACGACTGCAAGTGCCCGGATAAAGATGTTTATCATTCGGTAAGGCCTGCATATTACAAAGAGTTCGTGCAGATTCTGTGCTACGGAGGGGAGGAGGGGAGGAGGGTGGGCCCAAATCCGACTTCTCGGGTCCTCACAACGAACGACTGGGGCTGAGGCTATGATATCTCGCTCATCGGTCGACTTGCAAAGGGTTCGGATTCTGAGCTGCAATCCCTGCTATCCGGAGCGCTTAACTTATCCTAAAGCAACCACCATAGCCGTATTGGATTGAGACTCAAAAGGTTGGACTGCGTTGACATTACACTACAGCGGAGTTTGGTGCGCAGTATGGTAGACCTCCGGGGACCTACAGTGACTATTCATGCAGTGCGACGCTGTGACAGTTGTTGATGTCCAAAAAGTCCTTCAGCAATTTGCTTTTGGTGAGGCGATGTATCAACCTTGACTCTGACAGCGGATGGAATATGCCACATATATGACCAATCAGAAAATATGATGATATGTGAGAGGTGCTACGTGCTGCCGAATTACTACCTCACGACAGCTTGCATGCCTGGCCTGTGTGCAGCCGAAGATACTGCAGTTGCGCGTTGTTGAGCGGATGCTGACCCATACAACTCTATCCCCCCAATTTTTTCACATCTCATATTCCCTCCAAGCCTATCCTCTCGGAGGTTTTCCTAGAACCCAATACCTCGTGTTGCCTTCGCAGGGCTTGGCTTGGACTACTGGAAGGCTTCCCTCTCCACACTCCGTGGCGACCACAGCGCTCGCTTCACTTGAAGCTCAAGCATGAATGACAGACAACAGTGGGCCTTGCCATCCCTGAAATACGTGCAACAACTACTCGTAAGTCACTGATTTCCTAGCTATGCTATTCTTGTATGCTAACAAGCTTTACTACAGTTTCGTGCTTCACAGAGTATATTGGTCTCGGGCAATTTTCAAGTGAGCATGCGCTAATGCCAAGACATCCAGATGAGTTCTACGATGTCAAGTACTATCCGTACACAAACCCAGAAGAGGACGCAATACTTGCTGTCGTGGGGCAGAATCTGGTAATATTTTCATATCCCCCTACGTGATCTGGCTCTAATCTGCGCAGATACTTATTCTGCGACTCACTCCAGAGAGTCAGCTTGAAGTCATCCAAGCAATCGAGGATACTGACGAGGTTCGCAAGATTTACTTCATTCGTACGTGATTTTTTAACTTTCTGACATCAAAAATGTGTACAGCACAGCAACAATAATTATGCGTGTGCATGGTCCAAAGAGGCAAGGACAGGGAAGCCGATCCTCTGTGTTGCTGGCGCCAATTCTAAGATCAATATCATTGATGCTATCACCGGAAAGCTCTTGAGGGTAGGTCACACATACACCTTTCAAAGTCGAATCCGCTGATGAAGCAAAAAGACTCTGGTTGGCCACGGTGCGGTAAGTTTAATGGAGCTCCGAAGCGCCCGACGAGATACTGATCCATTTAGAATGTGAATGACCTAGTAGTCTCCCCAACTAATCCGCAGATACTCGCGTCTGCCTCCGACGACTCAACGATCAGGGTTTGGACCCTCGATGTTGAGCATGAAAAGGATCCATGTGCGGTCATATGCGCTGGTGAGGGACACAGGGGGCATTCCCTTCAGACCATTGTAAGCGCAAGCACCGGAGTGGTTACCGCTTCGTAATTGAAACTCGTGGAGCGGCCCGATTCGTTACTGATACCCTCTAGGCATTCCACTCCAACGGTCGCTACCTTCTTTCTGGTGGTGTCGACCATATCGTCAATCTTGTAAGCGTTTTCTTAATTGGACGTCCCTGTTCAGATATCGTTACTGACGAGACTTAGTGGGGTATTCCTCAGTTACCAGATGGAGGAACGGACACCGAGCGGACGACGTTAGTTCATTATCCGTTATTCTCGACGTCTCGGATTCACTCAAACATTGTTGATTGGCAAGTGGTTGTATTCCTGTCGTTCAGAACACCTCCTAACTACCTAACAGCGTCGCCTTCCATGGGGATCTCATCCTCTCAAAAGCTCTGGAAGAGGATTGC
The DNA here is from genome assembly GCA_024752435.1 of Allantophomopsis cytisporea. NCBI lineage: Eukaryota > Fungi > Ascomycota > Leotiomycetes > Phacidiales > Phacidiaceae > Allantophomopsis > Allantophomopsis cytisporea. The sequence goes on from CP103034.1 coordinate 630,748, forward strand.
ATAGTTCTTTGGAAGATCACAGGCTTCTCATCCTCCGATCCTATTCCAGATCCGGCAGATGCGCCTTCAACCTACTGCGAATTTACGAAACATGCCGACACCCGCTCAGCCTTTCACCCTTTACCCTCAGATCACCTTCGAGAAACTTGCATCACACAGTACTCACGGCTCTTGCAATTCTACATCCCACATTGCGATACCTTCTACATGCGGTTCCGTCTCTCCTCGCCCTCGCCCACCACACACCCAGTCCTCATGATGGCGAACAATGGTCATCCCTCACGTGCTCATCCCACAAAAGTATTCTTCTGGGATTTATCCAGACTCGAAACCTACCAGGATTATATTCTTGCCATCGCCGCGTCCAACACTCCCTCCTCCACTTCCGCCACCGCCACCGCCCCCAACCCCGATTCCACAAATCTCCTCGCCGGCCCCAAGCGTCCACATTGGCTGCTGCCCGCTCGGAAACCCACAAAGGACAGACTGCACGCCATACGGTCCAACTCAGAGACCTCGTCGGTGTCCTCGTCCCTCAATAACACCGAAAGTGACGCGGATTCGCAGTCCTTCATGACGGCGGCGGATTTCAAGGCCTGTAAGCCTTTCTGGGACCGTAAATACGCCATTGGGGATTCACTGGTCAAGCTTGTGGCGCATAAGGAGGTGCCGCTTTCACAGATGCTATTTACGGCTAGGCAGTGTGCATGGAGCCCCGACGGCGGAACATGTGTCGTTGTGGGGAGTGAGGGCGTGATTGGGGTTTTGGGGCGCTGGGACGGAGAGAAGAAAGCTGATAGTTAGGTATCGAGAAATGGCTTCATCTTTGGACTCGGCTAGTGGAATGGAGCAGCTCCAGTCTTGATCTGGACATTTGTGAAAGGGTTTATGCCAGTTCTGGAGGTGTGGAGGATGTGGTCTTGAGAAAGATGATACTGACGATTTAAGTGGAGACTGAATCGACTGCAGATCCAGAGATGATGCTGATCAAAAATATTGGATGGAGCCAAATCTTGCATATCTCGATACGGAATATCGGGCTGCATCAGTACGTCCTGGAATATCTTGAGCGCCACAGATACGCACACTTCGATAATCTTCCTGAATGTTTGTGGTCACCATGTAGTACATACTGGAGGAGCTCCAGAAAACTTCTCGGTAACTACCATATAACTTAAATTGATTTCCGGTTCAAAGCATGGCGTTGAGCGTGAAGATAAGGCTCTCAAGGATAGGTGCTACCACGGTAAGGATTCCGAATACGAAGGGGCAGGCGATGATCCTATGAGAGATGTCTGCTCTTAAACCGCCGGGAATTACGCTCAACATGAGACTTTATAGGCATAGAGACTTCCTCAAGCAATGCATGCTCGATCCTTCTTCATCACCAATCTATGTGTCTGCAAAAAGTGCTACTTTGAAATCCTTTTTCATGGCATTCGCTTTAGTAATATAGACAAGCTCTTGATCTAATGAATGAATAACTACGTCTACTCAATTGAGTACAGTCAATGCAAATGGCTTCATAAATTGAAAATAAGGATTATCATAAGAGTGATAAGCCCAAGCTTTCTCAAGAGTAGTGGTTATACTCAAGGGACATTATCTAATCTTATTAGCTAAGATTCTTCCCCTGATATTTGCTTACGTGAGAAGTAAACAAATACTATAAACAAGATACAATGCTATATCATACTTCTATTATTAGTGTCACATGTTGGTTTTGTTTTGATTTCCAGTTCGAGCAAAGTTAGCGACGAGGCTGGCGTCAAAGACTCCAAAGCCGAGATGTGGGGTTGACGTTTCTGCCTGAAATGGCCTAGTTTATACATCGAACTCGACTTCGGTGCGGACAAAGTAATGACCGGGGTGAATGACCTGAAAACAAACCGCACGACCTTGACACGTTGATTTATTTACATTGCTTCTTCACGGCCTCTCATGACCAAGGAGCGGTAGCTATACATCATGTCTTCTACCGCTGCCGTCGATCAAGGTGCTCCCAAAGCTTCCCAGCCACTCAATAACTCGTCCGAGCAAGGCTCAGACAACATCGGCAATACCAATGGATCCTCAGAAAACAAACCAACACGCAAACGAAGCCACGACGATCTGGACGATAAAGAAGACCCGGAAACCCAAGCTGCTAGCGAGGATCTTCGAAAGTCCACAATTTCTGATCGCCAACCTGCAGAGGCCCAGAACGAAGCTGTTGACCCCGCCTCACAAGCTACCCAAGATAATGATGTGCACGAGTCCAAGAGAGTCAAGACGCCTGAACGTGCTGCCAAGGATGTAGCGGATGAGGAGATGAAGGATCGAGTCCTGTCGCCAAAGAAGAAACGTGGACGCGAACTTGATGCCGACGATGATGCGAAGGATCTTGAGGCCGAGACCAAGCTTGGAGAGGGAGAGGCGGGAACTGGACCTTCTAGCACGAATGGTAGCAGAAGCACAAGATTAGGCCCCGAGAAAAAGAGATATAGGGACTCGTCGACTGAGCCACCCAGAATTGAGGAACGCGTGCAGAAACCAGAGGTTTGTTTGGAGATCTTGATTAAAAGAAGCAATTGTGGCTAACACGACCTTGTCTAGGCTTCTGAATCTGCTAAGTCTTCTGAGACTGCTCCTGTTCCAAAGGATGCTGCGGAAACCACAAAGTCGTCGGATTCCGCTACAAATCATCAAACCTCCGCATCCGCTTTTGCTAGCTCTGGCTTTGGCTCTCTTGTTGGAACAACCTCACCGTTTGGTGCTATTGGAGCGACGAAGTCTACAAGTGTGTTCGGTGGTGGAAGCACAGCTCCAGTTTCTGGATTCGGTGCGCTCGGTTCTTCTGCAGCTGTGAAGCCCTTATCTAGCTTTGCTTCACCTTCGGTGACTACTGAGGGAGACAAAGATAAGACACCCGGAAATGCACCGCTGAGCGGCTTTGGAGCTGCAGGCGCTTCATCTAAATCCGGGTTTGGTGGACTAGGAAGTGGACTTGGAGGAGGATTTGGTGGTGGCTTTGGGAGCGGATTCGCAGGCGGATCAGGACCAAAATTGTCTTCTTTTGCGTCTGGATCTACGCCTAAGATCATTGGTACAAGCGATAAGCCTGCCAAAGCTTTTGGCGCACCAGAGAGCGATGAGGAAGAGGATGGCTCTGACGAAGAGGGAAGTGACGGGGAGGGTGGCTCAGACAAGGATGATGATGTTGAGAGCAAAGCAGCGGATGATAAGAAGAAACCAAAAATCTCCAAGGGTGTGTACACATGAAATCTTTTCTCATTTTTTACTAACTTTCTATAGTTCCTGTCACCATACATGATGGGGAGGAAGATGAGGATACCTTGATTCAAGTCCGTGCAAAGCTATTCGCACTTGTCAAAGATGCAGGATGGAAGGAGCGCGGGGTTGGAGCCATCAAGCTAAATGTTGCAAAGGCTAGCTTTGAGACTGATGAAATTACTGGCGAAAAAGTTGCTGTTGGAGATGCAAAGGAAAGGTCGGCTCGTTTGATTATGAGGCAAGAGTCGACTCATCGAGTAATTCTGAACAGCCCAATACTCAAGGCTATAAAGTTCAGCGACGACAAGGCTGCCAATGGAACCTATAAGATTTCTTTCACAGCTATCGAGGATAATAAGCCCGTCAACTTGCTTCTCAAGGTATGTCTTTTTCAAGTTGATCTAACCCCGTGGACACTTACTAACCTATATCAGATGTCCGAAGCAAATGCCCTCGGCTTCTTGGAGACAGTGCGAGACCTCCAAACCAAACTATAGAACGAGAATTATACGACACCAAAGACATGTCCACATTTAACGGCCACCGTGCTTACGCAACCAAGACACCCTTACAAAATACACAAAATTCAAAAACAATAAAATACCCAAACCTGAACCCGACTGTTCTATTTCCATTTCAATACTTGAGCGGGTTTTGTTCGTACCAATTTGTTCACTCACTCGTTCTCTCTATTTAATTCTTTCGACAAGAACTTTTGTGTGCGCCGTCGAACTTCAAGGGCTGGAGTTTGGCATTTCAGCATAGCGAAAGGGAGGATAGGGTCTTAAAATAGAAGACCGGGACTGCTTGGGATCTCGGACGGTTATGCGTGGGATGAACGGCGGTACATGAGCTGTGACACACAATTCTTGTTGTCTGGGATTGGTATCCTGTGTGCCTGCCATACATATACAATAGATATCGTGTTGTCCATAACTGCTACTTTGACTGTATAGATGATTTGATGTAGTGACTTGATCTGAGATTATGTCTTGTGTGCTACCCTACGGCTTTTGTTATACAAATTTATGGAAACTAGGATCTTGTTCTTGTAGCGCCATGGCAGCTTTCATTCATGACATTGTGTTTTTCGGTCACACGGATGTCGCATATGTGATCACTTGAGGGAAAGACTTGCTATTGAGAGAATTTACTCAGAGACTGGTGCAGTGCTGTGCAGAGGTATCACTTTGTATAAAGTCTAGATTCAGAGACTAGAAACTGTCTATCAACGACTCAATCGGGGTTCTTGTTTCGCCTCAGAGCACCAGATTTGCCAGTTAGTATCAGTGACGCAAAAGACACTTATTCGCAACACTGCAGGCGAAGTGTTGCTATTTACAGGTAATCTCTCTATAAATACAACTCCTTAAACATCCATGACCTCATCTACTTCTGTGGTGGTTGCTGAGTAGTTGTGGTTGCGGTATCTCTTGGGAAGTAGGTCCATTGACCCTCGACTGGCTTCTCAATAAGGTCATCCCATCTGTTCATGATTAGCCTACACTTTTGCTTTGACTTGGGAACATGTGCATACACTTGAGACTTGGCCATAACATCTACGAGCTCGTGCTCTCCCTCTGCAACCTGAATGACCTCCTCAATTAATCCTGCACCAATTTCGTTCTCAATCTCGGAGATCCTGCATTGTGTTAGCATTGTTTCCTGTTTCAGAGCCCAGATTGACATACTGGTCGGCGGTCAAAGGTGGCTCTGGCTCCCAGTGGACGGTCTTCTCATCACTTCCAGGTCTCGCCTTCGTCAAGATTGCTTGATCGGCTCGCTCCTGTGTAGTTCTTACGCCCTCCAATTCAGGACCGTCGTTCTCCTCATTGTTCCACTCATCTGAGAGTTCATCGTACTCATCCTCCAGCTGGGTCGACACAAAGGTCTTTCCATCGTGAATGCTCTTGACGTTCTTCGCGAAGTTGTGATCGACACCGCCTTCTGGGGTGTTGAAGACCTCTGGGTTCTCGGCGATAACTTTCTTTGCCTTCTCGGCCCAGGCCTCGTAGCCCTCCGGAACACTCTTGGTGACGATCGCAAGACGGTGCTTGGTAAGGGACTCGACGGATTGGCGGTATACACTGCTCTCGGGGAACTCCTTCAGCTTGTCGAGTGTGCTGGAGTAGAGGTAGATAAGTGTGGATCGAGGTGCTGGGTGGGTGAAGAGGCCAGTGAGGCCAGTGGGGCTGCCGGCCTCGAGGTATCGTGACGGCTTGACGCCTGCGAGCAGTCTGCAGGTCCGGCGCATTTTGGAGATGTCAATGGCAGACTTGGGGAGTATTGTGGCCGGGAACTGGTTCGTGGTAATCGTGACGTTCGTGAGGTCCTCGGCGTATGTGGACTAGCGTAATTTCTCAACCTAAGGCATTTGGGACGTTAGATATTGCAGCGCAGCAATTGGACAATTCAATCTTGGTGATTCAGCGGCCCTACAATACCATAAAGTGGTCGATGTCTTTTGCGGGCGATGAACAATTCATATTGATTGAATTTTGCAAGCTTATTTAATACTCTGATTCTTCAAATTTTCAGAATCACTCTTCATTATCACTAACCTACTTTGCAGTACAATCAATGGAATGTCCGGGGGTGTTTACTAGCCGTCAAGTTTTCACAGGCAGCTTCAAGAAATATGATTTCATAAGATTAAGCAGATAGCTCACGATATGCACCATGAATTTAGCCAATATATATAGGAGAAAGAGCCAATTAAATAAAGAAATCTAGCTTACTCCGTACTTGATTCTTTTTAGAAATCCGTTCTAACATTGAAGTTTGATACATCATTGGATTTGGCTTTGACAAAATAAATAAAATAGATTAATATAAATATAACATCAAATACGCCAAACTTCACAACAATCAGTTACCAAATATGGTCGCTTAGCTCAGTTGGTTAGAGCGTGGTGCTAATAAGGACTTAATTGTCCCGCAACGCCAAGGTCGCGAGTTCGACCCTCGTAGTGACCAATATCTTTTTGCAAATTTATCCCTTGATATCCTTTTGCTTACTGTACATAGAATTCGATCTTGTAATCGATTGTCCATTTGCTTTGTCCAGCTTTTTTTACCTTTTGTACAAGTGGCTTCACATATTTGTTGATTTCTTATCGCATGTGCATATAGTATGTTCTCACACTGTGGATAATCATTTGTCTTTACCTATCCTCATTTATTAGAGCCTTGTATTTATGAAGAGCAATGACTTACTCACAATTATATGTTTATTCAGGAACGAGGACATATATTAATTAAGGCCGATAAAACCAGTTCAAAGCCATATATATCAAGGGTCAGATGTTCTTGAAGGATCACTCACTCAAAATATAGAAGAGTAAACGATGAAGATTGATTACGCCTTTGGATATATACAAATTGTTCAGGTACCTACAAACCTCATTGAAGATCCTAAATTGCGCTTTCCAGCTGTTGGGCCAGTTTTGACCACCCACGGTCCAATAGGGTTGTTATTGATATAACTCCTCACTTGAACATTAGCAGGCTGAGGAGTAGATCGTGCATTGTAAGAGAATTTTCCAGGTCCAATTTTGGGAAGGGTCTGCTCAGCGCCAGCGTTTCCAAATTTGAATCTTATAGTATAAGCACTATTGATGAGTTCTGTATGCGCTATCACCGTGACGGTGCCAGATTGTTTACTGGCCCAGGAGAAAGTATCGATGACAGGATGGTCGACAGACGTAGTGTCAGCCGTGACGGTCACATTATCTTTACTTGTCGAGCCGCTGGGCTTGTGCGTGACGAGGACTTGGAAAACGTAGGTGACAGGCGTGTTTGTGCCAGGAATTGGAGCCTCGAAACTGGTGGAATATGTCGTTGTGCTGCTGAGGGATACTCCCGTCGTTGGTCCGCTTACCTGTGACCAGGAGAAAGTGAGATCTGCAGCATTGATGTTCTGCGTTGTCTGCTTAGCCGCCAAGTCCACGAGAGCACCGCCTCGTACGGTTTGATCTACGCCTGCATCGGCTGTTATGGAGACTGCTGGCAGGATTGAGCTCGATGGAGAACTTGGATCAGTACCAGTAGGTACCATGGTTATTGGGGAAGGAGAGGTGACTTTGTCTGGACACGTTTTGGATGGTGTTGGTGCTGTGGCTCCTGGCCAAGGCTTCAGTTGATGGAAAATATTCCCACCAGAGTCAGGGCCAAACCCGTTTGCCAAGTAACCGATGTTGGAAAAGTCAAGAGGAGGTTGAGGCGTGCCGGGGACAATCACCTCCGGAAAGATCCACTCAGTTACGGGTTGGACATACTGGCCTTTAATTTGTACATTAGCTAATATCATGGTATCAAGAGGTATTGTTCAACCACTTACCGGCCAAGATTCCATCACTGGTCTCTTTCGTACCTGATGCCAACTTGATTCGATAGTTGCGCGTGTAGATGCCGATAGAATTCTTATCTGTACGGAATTCCCACTTGGCTCTGCCTCCGACGGCGCTCTCTGGAGTTGCACTGCCAATCAGACGGTCTGTCACTTCGCCGGTGCATGGGTCTGTGTCCATGGCGTAGATTTGTACAAGATTGCTCGGATCGGTAACATAACCGACGAACTATCGAGTCAATGATACGAACTTATAGAGCGTATAGGATCTCTTACTCTTGAGCGCGCAAATTCTGTGTTCGCGTTATTATCGATGATACCAACGATGGCATCTTCCACCCGAATGAAGCCAGGGGCTTCGCTGCCTTTTGTGAAAATGCCAACATTGGCAACAATTTCGTAGCAAAGAATCTCGCCATTAACATGGATTCCTGAAAACTCTACAAAATCTCCAACTTTCAATGGCGCCATATGGAGAGGGTCCGGAACCACACTATCATTCATTAGCTGACACTAAATCAATTGAGAATAGATGAGATATAGTCTTACTAATTCAACGGATTGCTGACGGTAGTTGGACGGTTGCTCTGAGGGCATTTTGTATCATCCACGCTTCGTGGAACACACATTGGAAATCCAGCAAAACTCATCACTGAAGGATTCTCGTCATCCGCGGTATAAAAGGGGAAGCTCTTTGTACCGGCACTGAAGCGAGCTCTTGGATCGTTGATGCGGATAGTAGGACCATTGACAATCTTGATCGATCCGTCGAAGCCAAGACTTGAGATATATCCATTTGAGAATTGCAAACTAAGCTGCGCGATACTCATTTGTCCAGCAATAATTTTTCCATTGACAATGTTACCAGTAATCTAAATAAACCAAGTCAATTTTCAAGTGAAGGCCTATAAGTAGATTTGCGAAGTTGAGATAGCATACCGTCACTTCATTGGGAGCTGCTCTATCACCTTTGGTGAACTCAGCGAACGGAACAACTGCTGCAGGAAAATCTACCAGCAGGTTGTCTGGAATAGTGATATCGAAGCCATTAACTGAAACACTGCCGCCTGAATTGAAAGTAGTACCTCCAGCAGTGGCACTGAAAGAAAGAGAAATTAGCGTAATTCAAATGCTTGCATACATACTGACTGACCTGTCTAAGAATCCTGTGACAGTGAATGGAACAACCTGCGCAAGAGCACAGACAACATATAATGAGAACAGAAAATAGTGTTTTGGTAGCATTTCTGTTGACTAAAGATTTCGCATAAGAGATGTATAGAAGTCTATCTGAAAGTCTTCTACTATATACAGTTAAAAACCCTGTGAATCAGAATACAACCTGCTCTCTTTTTAGAAACTGCAAGATCATGATATAATAATAACGTTCTCAATAATATTCAATATATTCAGTCGTATCCAGAAAGCCAGTATACCTGACAGCTAAGGTGGGCTGATACTTGGCGCACAAAGCCAACACTGTCAACAGTTCAAGCCAAGCAACTAAACATTGGATCTTGGATTCTCCAGGACTTATGCAGGGACTAACCACGATAATTGTTTTTCGATGTTTGTTTTGTCATGACCACAGGAATGAACGAGGTTGATGAACTGTAAAGCAATGCCATCCTTACTGAACCCGAGCATGACCCAAGAAGAGAAGTGCTGTAGATGTCAGCAAGGCTTCTCGTAATTGATCCCGAGTCCTTATTGCTACAACAACAGCAGAAATACCGTTCTTCGCTATTAGAACAGCCCAGAACAATATTACATTGTGGGAGATCTGCAAGAATCCGAAGATCTTGAGTATTCCACGTGCAGCCAGTAGTGATACTTGAAGCTAGGATGTAAGATTGCATTACTTGCTTGGTCCTTGGTATTTTCGGACGCAAGTCGATAATTGACAAACGAAAGGCTTGCTAGAAGTCATCAGATCTAAGCTGGACTGCAATCACAGAAATTTCAGAGATGCCCCAGACCCGTCAGACTGGTGCTCCATTGTACTTGGCAAACGTGGGCAGATGCTGGGCATACTTGGCGGAGGGCTGGGCGGGAGGCTTGGCGGAAGGCTTCATGACAATCGGCGGCTCTCAATAGTTCGGAATACAGGGCTCAGCCCGATGGGCTTACAGATCGTGACCTGGAAAATACCAAGACCTCTCAATATCTCCATTAAAGAAATAGTTGCTGCACCTAAGTGCTTTCGGTATCCATCTTGTTATGTTTTGGCACATTCGTTAGACGCGGGGCAGAACCGTGCCCAATGGCAACAGCATACGGCGGTGAGAACTTTATAGACACAAGGCTTTAGAGCTCATGGCAACATAACTTCTCTTGTGTATGTGGCTTGAAATATTCCTCTATTCGCCACCTGCCATATCTTCTCGGTCAATATTGTCATCATTGCTGAATCAGTCCGCAAATTCAAACCGCTTCCAGCTCCAGTCTCTTTTCAGAGAGAACAAGCCAGACCCTTGGCTGTGGTGTGAACTTTATACGAAGTAAGAAAAGGCTGCTTCAATTTGCCAATAGGACAATATATAGTTCTAAGTTTCTCTTCTTCTGGATTATGGCTTACACGAGATACCCAGAACCATGTGATGACACGGGCGATAAGCCTGCTAAGCCGTCGGATATCAATCTCAAATTTTCACTTTCATCAAAAATAGAATCTAAATGATACGAGACCACAACCATCTCAACATGACTCTCTAACCCCTTAGTACCAAGAGACCCAAAATCCAAGGTGGTAAACTTAGGCGAAATAGTGGTTAACCCCAATGATAATGCTGTATTTCTATGATGCTTTCAGTCCGCTTGATGGGTAACTCGTTTATGCCGGCGCCGACCCTCTTCCTACAAATGCCTTTTTTTAGTCTCTTGGTACTAAGGGAATATCGCCGCACTGGTTGCCTCATGGATATTCTCCACAGCCCAGCCAGAAATGCCATTCTTTGAAATCGCATATAGGTCATTATATCTACTGCACCATTTGCAACTACAGAGGCTTGGTATTGTCAAGTCAGCTGTAAGTTGCTGTGCAAAAGAAACTGGAATGACTCCGTCAAAGAGTGGTACCACTCTCCACTTTCTTGGCCTATTTGACAGAGGTCTATCATAACGAGATATGAAGGATATCAAGAGGAGTATATATCACCTCAATTTCTCGTCCGCAGAGCTGAAAACCATATCGCATTACCCATCCTACTCTTCTTAAGCTTTATACAGAAGAATTCCTTAGTCTTTTCTTGCTTTAAGCACTCACCAGAATGCCGCATTGGACATATTTCCTCGCAGCCTGTGTGGCATTGATACCATATGCGCTCGCAGGAGACAGTGACTGGTTGAGCCCTGTCTATACTGAAATCTACCAAAATCCGTTGCCTATCCCTCCAAACAAGGCGTACAAACAGTAAGCCCCAACACCTAACACTTGCTCTCAAAACTAACAACGACTAGTCGTTATGTAAATCAGACAACTGGGCGTGCCATCAATTATTATGAGGTTGAGATCAAGCCATTTCAGCAGCAAGTGTACTCAAAGCTCATGCCAGCTAACCTAGTCGGTTATGATGGAATCTCACCAGGCCCTACTTTCCGCATGGAAAAAGGGGAGGAGGCTGTTGTGCGGTTCATAAACAAGGCAAGCACAGATAACTCTGTACATCTTCATGGCTCATACAGTAAGTACCAATGAAGCATATGCGGGCACAGATGTTGACATGAGTCAGGTCGAGCACCATTTGATGGCTGGGCTGAAGATGTCACAAAGCCTGGAGAGTACAAGGATTATTACTATCCAAACAACCAAAAAGCCCGTACGCTATGGTATCATGTGAGTAGCTGAATTTGAATAATAAGTGACATTACTGATAAAACCTTAGGATCATGTAAGCAAGATGCTCCAGATAATAGGAGAGAGTTCAATTGACGTAAATTATAGGCTATCGCGCACACTGCTGAGAACGCTTATTATGGTCAAGCGGGCTTTTATATCTTGCATGACCCAGCAGAGGATGCAATCGGTCTTCCAAGTGGCACTTTTGATATCCCAATTGCACTGTCTGCCAAACAGTACAAGAAAGACGGTGATTTGTTTTCCCCCAAAGATGAAAGGGTTAGCTTGTACGGAGACGTGATTCATGTCAACGGCCAACCGTGGCCATACTTTAAAGTAGAGCCTCGAAAATATCGCTTCAGAATCCTTGATTCCTCAATCAGCCGTGCGTTCCAACTCTACCTTGAAGACAGCAAAAAGGTTGGCACCAAGATTCCATTCAAAGTAATTGCCTCAGATGCTGGTCTTCTTGCGAGCTCTGTGTCTACAACACAGCTAGATATCGCCATGGCGGAACGATGGGACATTGTTATTGACTTCGCGCCATATGCGAACAAGAACATCACTATGCGCAACAACCGGGATGTTCAAGCCGACGAGGATTACAATTCCACTGATCAGGTTATGCAGTTCGTCGTTGCTGGGTCAGTAACGGATACATCAAACAATGGCGAAGTGCCCTCTTCACTCTCCACATTGAAACTCCCAACTCCAAAGACTGGAGTTGATCGGACTTTCAGATTCGAAAGAAACAACGGAGAATGGCAAGTCAACGGTGTCCCATTCTCAGATGTCAAGAATCGCATTCTAGCAAAGCCCCCTCGTGGCGCCACGGAAATCTGGGAGCTTCAGAATAACAGCGGTGGATGGAGCCATCCTGTGCACATCCATCTCGTCGATTTCCAGATCATTTCAAGAACGGGTGGAAAGCGCCCAGTGCTTGAGTATGAGAAGCAAGGGCTCAAAGATGTCGTTCTCCTCGGCACCAACGAGAAGGTCCAAGTGCTTGCTAAGTACAGCCCCTGGGACGGCGTGTATATGTTCCACTGTCACAACCTCATTCACGAGGATCATGATATGATGGCTGCGTTTAATGTCTCATCACTCCCCGATTGGGGGTATTCTGAAACCACTAAGTTCATTGATCCGATGGAGGAGCGCTGGAGATCAAAGAAGATTGAGGACCATGACTTTGAGGAGGAACACATCATGAAGGAGTTGCTTCCAAAGTTTTCGGGTTTGGATGCTTATGATGCCGAAGGGGCCGAGAAGGCTCTTGATGAGTATTATAACGGCGGCCTGCGAAGTTCTTCCTCTGTGGCGCCATCCACACAGGCTACACTAACTATAGCCTCGTCAGCCTCTTCTACCACCCCGGGGAGCACACTTTCAACCGCAACGACTAAAGCCACAACGTTGAGTACCAAAACATCTACTACAAAACCTTCGAGCTCAAGCAAGTCGTCTTCTACGAGCAAGAAGTAATAAGAACTGTCATGTGTGACTAGAATGATGGAAAAGGGGCGGGAAAAGGGCGCCTAAATTGGTGGTAAAATAGAAATGTCTGTGGATCAAGAGCGTGCTAAGAATTTGCTATATACCTTTTGGTCGCGAATATAATTCTGTCAAATCATAACCGTTATGAACTGAAGATTAACAAGAATCACAAGCAGTAGCTATACTCTTGCTTTTTAAATGTAAAACCATCTCTCCAGGATATCAATATTAGTGAATTGTGTGACAACAATATTCAATTCTTATGGGTTGGATTAGGACCCGGGTATCAATCAATCCGACATATGCTCCTCCTCCTCATTCTCCGCTTCCGCAGAACTGCGTGTGAACCCCTCGGCCTCAGTATCCCTGCCGCCTAAGCTCCCAATCTTCTCGAAAAGTTTCTTAGCTCTCTTCTTCTCCTTCCTCAACCTCTTCAACCCAGTCTCACGATCTGCCCTCCTCTGCCTGCGGTCGATTCTCCTTGCCGCAAGGTCTCCACCAACGCCCCCCTCATCTTCCTCATCCATATCCCCAGCCAAGACACCCGGGACGCTCAGATCTCCCACATACAGCGCCAGCATAGCGCGCAACCTCAAAAGTCGCACAGCATCTGAGTATGGCGGACTGGTCATGAGCTCATCCATACGTGTCGTAACAACTTGCACAGCCGCAAGGGTCTGCAACCTGATGTCCTCTCGATCCCGCCAAACATGTTCATCCGCCCTTGCGCGCCGTATTGTCTCTACGCGCTGCGAGAATGTGTACTCATCCTCGTCGTCTTCCATACCATGCTCATCATCGTTCTCCCCACCCTCATACTCACCAGCGTTCTCTCTAGCTGCAATCTTTGCCAACTCCGTGCGGTGCGTGTACTGAATGCCGTAGACTTCGCAACCAAGCATAGCCGGCCAAAAATCGAGCCCGTTGACAGATGACGCGTACTGCCGTTTGTATGGATACTCGAGAATAAGCCGCTCGTAGTAGTCTTTTGCCTTCGCCAGCCCCTCCGCACTACCCCAGCGTCGCTCGTCATTATCATGCTCGACTCGCTCGTCGGACCCTATTGACGAAGATGAATATTCCTCCGTGTAAATAGGTTTCTGTTCTCCTTCGCGAATTAGAATCTCGGCCCCGATTCCCCAATACCCGCTCCGCCGCAGCTCGACGCCCTTCCCGTCAACTCGGCTGCGCAAAAGCAGTGCCCACGCACGACTCGCCCGCACAATGTCGCCGTCAGCAAGGCAGCGATGCAGTGCAGCCGTTAGAACGCCTAGATGATGGAGCCGTAGCCCAAACTCGCGCTCGTGTCTTGCAGCTCCTAATTTCTCAATGCCTTCTTTTCCCTCCGTGTCCTCGTTCTCACCTCCATCAGATCGGCTACGCCTCCTCCGCTGCGGTAGGCCTCGGTGTGGGAAATCCTTCACGGATGGCAAAACATCGTCCAGTGCAAGTCCAGCTGTCTGGTATTGTATGATTTCGGAGGGTGTCAAACTCAAAGGGTTTGTCAGCGCGGCCGAGAAGGCGGATTGTGTGCGCTCTGGAGAGAGTTCGCGGAGGCTGTCTTCATCATCTTCGCGTTTGCGTTTTTGTAAAAGGATAGATTTCAAAGGAGCGTGTGAAACTGGTTGCCGTGATGTGCTTGCAATTGGGAGCGTGAATAGCGGCATCTTGCCTGGGTGGTATTGTGGAAAGTTGGGTTGGCACAAGGTGAAATTTATGGTGGGGCGATTTTAGGTTTATAGTTAGTTACGGTTTAGCTTTATTGCTTCAGGCATGGTGGGTGTTACGTTCAATACGTGAAGCTATAGTACTATATATAGTAATACTTCGTCTAAAAAACTATATACAACCGATAAAAGTAAGTAAAATAATTAAAAATCTACTTCAAAAGTTTAGAATATATAATAGTAAAAACATAAGACAGTCTTTGAAATAGAAGTCGAAGATAGTCTTTAAAGAAGTAATCGAATCTAACTACCTGTCTTTATCAAATCTTTTTAGATAAACTCTCTGCGCAACGACATCTTTCCCAAAGAAACTTTTCTGTGTACACATATAGCTGCAGTCGCCAGGTATTAGAGACGGCTACATGTGCGAATTCTTGGGGGATTGGAGGACAATATTTGAACAGTGTAAAGGACATACGCACACCACTTAGATCTCTGCTGTACGTGCACATCGATATCAATACTCTGCCTATGAGACCGGAGGAGGTGAGTCCTGTTAGTAATGAGAAGACCGTGTTGAGGCTGCCCGAAACACAGTGCATGTTTATGTCCAGACATAAAATGTTAGGAAGAATGTGGTTATCGCTGATTTACTAAATAGTGTAGGGTTAACTGTGAAGTGGTGATTAAGGAAGATTCAAAAGATTAGATAGATATTTGACTTGGCAAAGGATTAGCCAATTATGGATATGTAATAAGTCTATTTCTTATGACACTGATACAGCGTGACGGATGAATGCAAATAAGACTTCGTTGATCGTGCTTGAGTTTGCTAACGTAACCATATGATGACCTACCAGTTTTGTTTGCAAATTATATCTTCAAGTCATGAGATAGACATTATAATAACTATACGATTGTCTTTGACAAATACAACCAATGATATTGGCATATAAAACCTAAGTTGAGAACGAAAATGATCCTACTCTTTCTTACACGAATTAAACCCCTTTTAAGACCAGGAGTCTGACAGCCTATTCAAAAAGATATATTATTTTACAAATACAAGAAAACTGGACGCCTCTACTCTATAGGATGTGCAAGTATTCTAATAGCTCTCATGGTTGTAATATTTCAAACCGGAACTTGCCAGCCTATACCACAGTCTCTTCAAGAGCAAGGAATCAAGCATGACGGCAAAGGCGAATCTTACATTCTTTGAGATTCTTTGACGAGGATACTCCAATTTTCGCCATATTGATGAATCTGAGACATCAGAAAACGCGTTGATAACCCGGTTGACTTCGCTGGCGTATTTTCTGCCATTAAACGGGGCTTGTAATGAGGTATATAAGACTTTCCATGTGTTGTTGAATCATCAGATTATATAACCACATATTTCTGTATCTTCTTTTGCATACGTGTCTTAGAAGAAGCGCGTAAGTTCCCTTTCAGTACCATGATTATACACTTGAATGAATGAAGGAGTCCTATTGTGAACTATAGATCTCGACTTTCATTAAAGTTGAAAGAAACTCACATCTTAGGGGTATATTCTGATATTGTCTTTTCAGATTATTGGAGCAATGGTAGTATAGGATGTAGTTGTGTTTATACTTGTCGTCATGGCGATTGCGCGTGAACTCGCCGCGGGATCGCAAGATGTGTATAAATATTTCCTGAACACTGTAATCACTTCCCCTTCTCTCTTCACCAAACAACAACAGCGACACAGAAGTCGACACATTGCCTAGATATAAGCAGGTATCTTTCAATAAGTCCAACTTAGTTCTTTGAACGCTATATCCAACTCGAGACCGTTTCTCATGCGTGTTCGATACTTTTTCTTCTTTGAAAATGTCGTTTCATAGTCAACACGTCGAGATCTCTGGTCCATTCGAGATACAACCCACCAAAGCCCCCAGAGGGAGTCGTCGTTCAAACAAAGATTCTGGATACTGGTCTGTGTCAAGCCTCGAATGTGCAGACAAGAGAACAGAAGGTAGGTCTTTCCACATCCAAGGGTCTGTATAAAGCGTATTGACGCCATATAACATAGACAATAACCCTAACACCACACAATCGTTCGAGTCGGTCTTTGGAGACAGCAGTGGTCTGAACATATTCGTCTCCGAATACTCACTTAGAGCGTTCAGCAACAGCACTCCCATGATCACAAAGGAAACATGGGATGCGCTGGAAGTGACTCCAGAATCAACAACCCCTAGGTATCGACTCTTGCACAACTCGTGCGAGCTTCAGCCAAACGTAGCCACTAGGCCCACAGGAAGTCTCAAGAGCCACCATGTCAGTGCCAACGATCAGCAAGAGTATCAACCTAACCCCCGTGCGTTTGAACCCTCCCTAGCCGCGATCGTCCGTCAGAATCCCAACCCAATGAATCTTGCCCTTACCCACGCAGCCTACAAACGTCCATACGAACCGCCATGCCCACCGCATCTCAACACTGTCGCATGGATCACGCGTATCCCGGGAGATAGCACCGTAGCCGATATCCTATCCGCGGTCCGAACCGGCAAAGTGGTTGCGTTGTACATCAATCAGCCCACGGCCGGGATCACAACCTCAGCGTGCAAAATCCAGTTCTTTACACGAGCTGGTCTGACTCGTTTCCTGGCGCAGGCCTGGGGCCCTTATGGTATCGTCATCCGTGGAGCAAGAGTGGTGGTACGTGAAAATCGCAACATGAGACCGCCGCATCGCCTGGGCTGGCAGAGTCGAGCAGTAGAGGTCCACGGCCCAGAATTCCTCATGGGGAATTGGCTGTTCGCCAAATTCGAGCGCTTTTTCGAGTTCCAACTCGAAGGAGTACGAGATCAGGGTTGGGATGCAGAGGGAAGGAAGATCCAGGTGTGGTGCTTCGGCAGCTTAAGGGCACAGGCCGAGAGTGCTGTCATGCTGATCGAGAGAGACGAGGGTATGAGGAGACTTGGATTTGAAGCAATCTTCGTGGAGGATCCGTGTGCAGACGGTCGGTTTTATGACTGATCTTTAGCATGGGCTTTGGAGGTCTCTGGAGCGTTAGCTATTGTGTTCATAAATGGTTACTTGGCCTCAATGCCAAGTACCAGGGCCGGCAATAACGTTACCTAGAGTCTCATCCTCTCACTCATATCAACTTGATTTGTCAAAACCCTCTAGCATCTGCTGAGGTTGAGCCAGTTTAGGCCATAAGCGATCATATAACTGGAGATGACGTCTGGAGAATTGATGTTACATCTTCAGGACAGCGGTCTAGTAAATCATCAACATAACTACTGAATCCGTCAAACAATGAACTTCAAGCGTACCGCAATGTGAGTGTTCCAGTTGTTAAGCCTTTGTGCGTTCAGCAGTGCTCGTAGCTTTTTAATCTTTAATATCCCCGCCAAACCATAATTGCTTGTCATGATACGTATGCACGTGCCAAGAATGATTCCCTATGAAGTACGATCACATATCAAGTGCGCAGAACATGAAGGATATGACGAGTGAAATTGATACGAGTAATGATGCTGGTGAATCATAATGCAGTGATTCTTTGAGTATGAAGTTCTGTTCAGGAGAGTGCTTTTAGCTTATTGATCCATGATTCTTACTCAAGAGACTGTTTCTGGTTTGAAACGTGCGGTACGCATTAGGGAAGGCACTTTCTCGTTCGGTGATCCTTATACCATGTTAGTCTTTATACTCTTTCGGAGAATATTTTTGTATTGAAGCAGATATACACCAAGAATCAGGAGTGCTCAAGCTTGTCAGACTTTGACACAATTTCGACAATATTATTCCCGTGGAGCGAGCATGCACATATATCAAAAAACGCCATACCTACAAGTTACAAGGAGAGGTACTTTTTAATTTTCTCTTCTCACATTGTCAACATTAGTCATAGAGTTATGAAACCCTCACGTAAATAAGACGCCTGTGCAATCCACAACACCAGCGCTGCCAAACAAAAGCCCAAAGAAAATTTTAACACGCCCATAAGATGCTGATCATAAATCTAGCGAAATTCAGCCAAGTATTTGAGCAGCCATACGCCTTGTAACAGTCTCTCCATCATTTCCATTCTCATCAACCTTAGGATAGTAGTAAGCCGCAACAGCAATGATGATATATGTCAGTACGCACAGGGCACCTTCAAGATAATTGGACTTCTGATCGCGCAAGAAGTTACCAACGACAAGGATACTGAGCATAAGGACGATGATATCGAAGATTTCGAATGTAAAGTCCATGGGAACGCCCATACCCCAACCGACTATGACGGCAAGAGGAGCGTTGAAGAGGGCGGTTTGCAGAGTTGCTCCAAGGATATGCGATAGGGCGAAGTTCATCTGGTTGTCCCATGCTTCGTCGACGGCAGTAAGATGCTCTGCTGCCTTTTCAACAAGCGGGACGAGGATCAGACCCATGAAGGCATCGCTGATGCCACGGGTGTCGACGATGAAAGTAATTTCTTCGACCAGAGAAATAGCAATGATGGTGACCAGAGTAACTGAGATACTTAATGCAATCACACACTCGGTCAATGTGAGCTTCGGCTTCTTCATGTCCTTGTGCTTGTCTTCATCTTTTTCCTCATCTTCCTCCAGCAGTGAATCGTAGATTCCGTGGTGAGTGTGCATCTGGAACCACAGGTAAATGGCATAAGAGATCCAAAGCATGATGGCTGTGATACGGGAGATATGGAGAACTCGGGCATCAAGATCTGTGATTCCGTTGACGTTTGCAAGGGAGTAACGGAAAGCAGTAGGAATAGTCAATCCAAGCCCACTATCATCATATTAGCTGTGCATCATCGAATCGCATGACGGGGACACTTACGCCATAAGGAGGAGACCGCTTCCAACTTCACTGACAACCTCACTGAACTCCTGTTCATCTCGTCTCATACCACCAGCAAAGAAGCACATTCCCAAACAGAGTAAGAGGGTCGCAAGGATAGATCCGAGGATAGCGGCCTGAATAACCACAAATTCCCCCTTTTGCAAAAGCACAATAAACATGACCATTTCGACTATAGAGCCGAGAGTAGTTTCTATGAGGATACCAGCAACCTTCGGAAGTTTTCGAGCCAGTTCCTGTCCCGCGAAACCAATCATATTGGCACAAGGAACCATGGCAATGTAGTTGAGAATGAAAATGACGAGATGAAGGTCTTTGGCACCATATCTGACAGCAATAGCTGCTGGTACGACGGGCCAGAGGATATTGACAGCACGAGACGCATCACTGGTAGATGCCCAGCAGACCTTGAAGAAATGCTCCGGGTGGAAACCTTTTCGACCACTCTCACCCGCCGGTTTTATGCCTTTTGTGATCTTGTGGCCATTGTGATTATGAGTAGGCAAACCAGGGCCATTTTCGTTACTGGCACCATTCGAACTGCTCATCTCGATATCTGTCTTTGCTGATGAGTTCTCGTCATTTTTCGGGGTACGTTGAAAGATGCCCATTCTGAAGGTCCGCCGTTGGTGACGCTGTTGCGCCTTCTCAGTGGGTGTCTTAGAAGTTCGGCGGATCGCTCTTCGTTAATCGCTTCCGCTTGAAGTCAGAAAAGATATCTATCTGATCGGCGGATTGTGATATTGGTTTTGTTCGAAGCTCTAGAAACCGTAGGAAATGAGGGAGATTGTCCAAGGAGACAGTATTTAAAGACATCGCGCAAGGCACCTGAATCACGGCTTAAGAAAGGGAGCTGAATGCCAAGTCGCTTGGTAAAGGCTTGGCTGTGTACAAAATGTACCGATGACAGTCTGACATAAACTTTACGCAGAAATCCAGCCTTGCGACAGCCTCTTGGCAGTGGAGTCAGACAACGACGACGTTCTCTTAGCTAAAAAAAAAAGGCTTGAGCTTCAGTCAGTTGTTAACAAATACGGTTAGCAAAGCCACCCAGAAGCTGTGTTTCTGGTGGGGGAGCACGACCAGGAGTTTGCGATCTCCAGCCTGTTAAGGTAATGAGCGGTCAGTCAATATGTGGAGCATGATGAACCATTGAGGCTCATTCGCAAAGGTACCGACTTCTCCGCAGTCAGTGGTGGCATTGGGGCGATATTTGCGCTCTGAGAATGTCTCAAATGGAAAGACAAACACAAACTCGATCGAAATGAAACCCATGGTGTATGAGGATAATGAATTGTGCAGAGCTAATCGAGCTCCATCATTTATTTCGTAAATATGAATGGACGACGAACCGGCATTTGCAATCAACGGCCCTCCATGCACTACTTTATTGTAATACGGGTTTGAGATTTGACAGCGCTTGCGTGTGGGGTTCGAAGCCACTTGCAGAAGCTATTTCGCTGGGCGCACCCGACCTAAATAGCTTCTGCTCTCTCCTGACTCCTGAGCAACCACAACGAAGAGAAAGCACAAAATATGGAGATCGTTGTGCCTGTGAGGAGGGGCTATGAGGTATTGAGGATGAGGATCAGGATTGATAGACAGCCAATATGTCACCAGTAAATTGATAATTGTGGAAGCTGATACGAGAAGTTCAGTCTCTCTCAGTCACGGCGTGAGTGCCCTGGGCAGCACTAGGCCCCAGGTTTCAAAAAGGGGACCTTCCGAGTACCGCAGCTGTTTGCATGATTTGTCTTGGTTCGCTGCAGCTGGAATCTAGATCTATCACGTGCTATATATATGGAGACTCTACGTAATTCAATGACAAGAACGTGATGCATAAAATTATAATAATATTCATCAAATATTGTTCATACATGTTTGTGTTGCTGTCGTGATTAAAGACGGAAACTGGAGAATGAAAAGAGGTAATGATAACTATCCTAAAGGCAACACATTTGAACAAGCATGATAAATATGGAAGACCAATTGTGATGGGCTGATGATTATCGTGGTTTGATTGTTATCCTGATCTATTAAAATCTCATGGAGCTGTAAGTATCATAATCAAAGTACACGAGTGCTAGTTAAGAAGAGTATTGCTCTGATAACCCTTACACAACCAAATTTTGTAGAACTTAGAAACCCTAAGTCCAGAGAGACAGTATAGTAATAAAGATTGTGGGTAGCTGCAAGACACGCAAAGAAGTTAATGGTTCTTGATTCAACTCCAATTTGATGCTCAACTCGTACTCAAAAAAACCTCGGACGACATCACGAGACAAGCTTCATGTTTCCAAAAGGCCATGAGGTCCAATGAAGCCGCCTCCAATTACTCTCCCAACTCTTTCCTCACAGCATCGGCCATCTAAAACAATTGTCAATAGATGTATCGTGAGCTAGGGATATACGAAAGATCTAGATGTAATCAATGAAATTAAACGCAAAGAAAAGCAATCACATACCTCGCCCATACTATCAAACTGCCACTTATACGCGACCTTCCCCTCCTCATTCAGCTTATCCCTCTCTCCATCCCTCCCCTCGGCCCTCCCCCGCGAAATCCACACACTCTCAATCCCCAACTCCTTCGCCGGAACATGGTCATGTATCAAGCTATTAGCAACATGTAACAAGCCGTCCTTGCCGAAGCCGAATCTGTCCCGCACTTCTTTAAGCAAGTACTCAAAGTTCCGCAAATCCGGCTTGTAGCTCCCGATATCCTGGGCGGTGAGCACGGCATCGAAGTCCACGCCCTTCAGCGGTCCCGCGCACGTGCCGGCGATAGAGGCGTTGTCGATGTTGGAGAGCGGTACGAGCTTGTAGTGCTTGCTGAGGTATTGCAGCGCCGGGACGGTGTCCGGGAAGGCGGGCCAGGTGGGCACGCATTCTCCAAATGTAGAGACTTCAGACGGGGTGGGGGTGATTAAGAGGGACTCTGCGAAGGCGACGTAGGCCTGCTGGAGGAGAATGTTGTGTGGAAGGGCGGGCGAGGAGGCTTCAATGGCGTTTTCGTAGGAACAGAATACAGATACGGCGGTGGCTGGATCGTGGTAGAGAGAGGTGGGTGGAAGGCGGGAGATTAGAGGTCGGAGTGCATCGAAGAAGCCGCCTGGGTGAGGTTAGTTCTGTGGAATGGAGAGAAGGAAATAGACGTGGACTGGATGGGCGTTAAGACTTAGAATATTGATGTAAGAATTGAGTGCATGTATTATTTGAAGAAGATAATATACGAATATTCGAGGCAAAAGAGAGGCTGGAGTAAGGAAATTGAAATGAACTTGGAGGAAATCTAGAAATGAGATGTCCCATCATCAAAACACCGAAAAGAAACGGAAACTTACCGGTCTGATCAACAAGGGTGCTATAGACATCAAACGACAAGACCTTGAAGTCGGTGAGTTTCTTCTCTTGTGAAGCCATTGTGATGGGATGTTCAAATATATCAGTCCAAGAAGTTACACCATTCAAAGCTTTAGTACTAAGGTTCGTAACAAGTTCCACAGCGCGAAGAAACAGAGACTGTATGGATGTTATATGAAACGCAGCTCCTCCATGAATGATGGATCGAATGACGCAACGACTCGGTTGATAAGTGCTCACACGGTACAAGTCCTGCTGCCTGTCAAGAATTATCGAATAACAGCTTTCCGTGAGTCATGAATAGATCAATCTCAACAACTCCGCCGTATCTGATACGACAAAGTGCAGCATCGGGAGTGGGTGTCCATGTACATATGTATGCGGTAAGACGACAGAGAGTATGCAGGAAGCAGATGCGTTTGACGTTGGTCGCATGCATCTCATGCGGGGGCAGAGCCAGTCTAAGGCTTACGGAAAATTTACGTCGGTATCTTCCCCGCAAACATGTCTGTGCTGACAACGACATCAGTCCATGTAATCTCGGAGCATGCGGACAGGCAAGGTAAGAGATCGTTTTACTATGTACAGTACATGTATCTGGTATATGTAGCGATTTATAATCATCTCCAAGGAAACATCATATGCAATGTGGTTCAGCGTACGTCTGTACGTACAAGCATTAATCGCAACAATGCAAACAATGCAACAATGCGCCTTTCCACCCCCCCCAAAACGCTAAGCGATGCAAGAAATCGCATCAGAAGAACAAAATATCATCATCCCGCCAGCCCAACACCTGCAGCTCCTTGTGAACGGCCTTCTCGAGCGCCCCAGGGCCACAAATAAGCACCATGGTCTCTCCATCCTCCTTACACGGACCGACTTCCGCCTGTAAGAGTTCCTTCCCAACTCTCCCTCTCTTCCCCTTCCACGCCTCATCCCCCTTCGTCAAGGTATGCACGAGCTTAAACCGCCCGATCTCGCTGTCCGCAAGGGCCTCCATTTCCTCCCGACAAAGAATATCACTTTCCTCGCGATTGCCATTTAACACCAGACATTCCAGCGTGTCGTCCTTATCCGCGAGCACAGCACGCAAGACCTGCCAGACGGGCGTGACGCCGCTGCCGCCACAGATCATGATGAATTTCTTGACTGTGCGGGTCTTGCCGCTAATGCTGCACTTGCCTCTGCCCAGATATTCAAACTTCCCAATCGGCCCCTTGAACTCAACGAAATGCCCGAGAGGAATGTGCTCCAGTGCCGTTGTCATCTTCCCCCCTTTCTGCTCGGGCGTGTCGAAGTACACCTTGATCAAAATATCTAGCTTTCCGCGCGCCGTAGTGTCTGAAAGTGGTGTGTAGCTGCGAATAATCGCTTCGCGGGTGACTGGGTCGCGCAGGCGCATCATGAGATGCTGGCCTGTGGGGAGGCCGATCTTTTGGTTCTCGTGATCGAGGGTAAAGGTGAAGATGCGTGTGTCTTTAGATATGATTTTCTTTCCAGTCATATTGGCTTTCGACCACGATTTGGCTTGGAGGAAGACCTCGCGCGATTTTGATCCTTCGGATGGGACGGTTTCACCGCCAGCTTCTAAAGCTTTTCGTGATTCAGAGTCGAGGGTACCAATATGGTAGGCTGTCATCATCGCTTTTGCCGTTTCAGAGTCTGTGAATGTTAGTAATGTGAGATAACGATGAGGAGGAAGAACTTACGGATAGCCATGAATTCATCCGTTGCATCCTGGCCTGCGGCTCCGACAATACTTGTTGCGCCACCAGGATGTCCTTCCAAAAATGGAGTCCCATCGTAGACTTCTCCGTTCAAGACAAACCAAGGCTCAATCTCGCCTTCATGCTTCCGTAGATCATCCAGCGAAATCTCTTTGTTGAGCCCATTCTTAGTCATCTTAATCTCATTCACCTCCTCGACGACAGCCTTCTCCTCGCCCTCCATTTTCTCTCCCCAGAAGCCGTTCGCAAGATTACCACCACTCTTCTTCACACGCTCCATCCACCCACCAGGCATGAGTGCCGGTTGTGTTGGGTGTTCAAATCGAAGGATATTACCATGCTTTATAATAGTGACTCGAAACCATGGGTTGTTCATCATGCCCAGCACACTCCAATACATGTCCCTTGGTTGTACATTCATGCTTTCGTCCATTGCTCGCACCATGACGTCGTTTGCATCCTTCAACAATTCGACCGGAATGTCGATTTCCCAAAAACACCAGCAGAAACAGGTTTCTCGCCATCCCATGTCGAGTTTGCCACCGAACAGTTTCTCGTCCTCGTCTGCGTGATCGCGATAGGCGTCTTCGTGATATTTGATATCTGCCAGCATCCATGATTTACCTTTATCTAAGGTGATCTCAACTCTAGTTACCCGTCTTCCTCCTCCACCATACGCGTATCCTTTGGCTCTGTAAACCTCGGGTGCTTCCTTTAGAGAGAGCTGTTCGTCGTGGGCAGGGTATGCCATCGCAGAGTTGGTGCTCAAATCGTAGATAGCATATCTCTCATCCGTCCACCATTTGGGTTCATTGGCCGATTGTTCCGGAGAAACCGTCGTTGGCAGCACGCGATTATCATAAATATGATACCAATTATCCGACGGTTCTGTAGTGACAATGATCCTCTTGAGCCACTTCACACTCCGGCCTCCAATTTGTCCAGGGACAACAGCTCGCAGAGGTTTCCCATGATCCGGACGAAGAGTCTCACCGTTCATTTTATGAGCAAGCATAATGCCCCGGTTCGGATCCATCACCCAATTTAACTTCACCGAAGTTCCATAGTAGCCATTTGGCAACTTGTCAGCGCCTTCCATACAGACAAATCGCGCACCACGTTTTGGAATTGCCTTTTGGATAAGTTCAGACATTGGCACACCAGTCCATAGAGCTGTGCTCACACCAGCCGCACCCCAAGAAAAGCCTTTCGATTTTCGAACTTGATTCTGCTCCTTCCGTCGATTTCCTGCGCACACCAGCGTTATAGGAACGGTGATTTGCTCATACTCCCGGATGAGGTCCTTCAATGTCAACTTGATAGGATACTTCACATGGCCTTCGATGGAGAACTCCCAGTCTGGTATATCGGCATCATGCACTTCTGGGACTGCTCCATGGTTCCGGACATAGAAAAGTTCGGGCGATGTAAGAAAGCCCTCATCATAGAGCGCTGATAACGGCGGCTCTACATTGAAAGGATGAATACCCGTAAGTCGAATGAGCCGCGGGTCTCGGGGTACATGGTTATCCGGTGTTTTGATGTCTTCTTTCAAGACTTCCACCGGTGGGTTTGTAGGCGGGGGAAGGGTATACAGGGGATGTTGAACAACGCTGTTAGATCTAGAGTTCTTGGTGGAAGAAGGTTCTGATATATCGCTATTGGCCTGAGTGCGTGGTGGAGTCGGCGGGAGTCGAAAATTTGTATCTGGGAGTTCGGTACCTGGCTTTTGAATGTCTTTCGACGTATATGGAAGATTCTGTATGGTAGCCATTATGATATGCCACCATGGAGATTTGTTCTTATTTATTTATATTAAGTGAAGGTAGAAAAGAAAAAGAAAAAAAAGTCGAGAGCTGGTACACATAAAACGATTGTGTGTAACGAGGCTGTTCTAACACAAGATCAAACAGACAGGCAATGTTCAAGTGTGACGCAAGTTGCAAAACGATAATGATATCCCCCCGATTGGGCGTAATAAAGATGAGTTTGATGACAAGTCAAGGAATGTGTTGAGACAGAAGAACACTGAAGATAAAGATGAAGAGATAGACGCAAGCAGGAAGGGAAGAGCTTGGGGAAAGTTTGAGATGATAATGTATGGTATCAGGTAGCCAATTGCAAGGGCTGCCGAGAATCTTACCAGAGAGGTCGGTCTACTGTCAGTGGGTGAGAGATATGCTCAACGGAGTCAGCACCTTCATTATTCTGTCTTCACTTTCTTTTCCTCTTTCCGCGGATATGTATTGGCTACCGTGCCAAGGCCCCACAGGGTCCAGTTCACAGATGTGGTCGTGCACGTTGGACTTGGCTTTGGAGTAACTTTTCTTGTGCAGAGATATCCCATTCTATGGAGTAGCACGGATGCAGTGGATACTCATGATGTAACGGAAACCTCTCCGACAAACGCAAGTATGCTTTCTCTGCGGCCTTCTCCTCGCAACAACACATACAGATACGGAGCAATGACCTGCCCTGTTTCGTGGAACTCTGAGTAAAAGATTAGACTTTATGCGCCACCTCCGCGGACGATGTGCGTGCTGGCTTATGTGTTTTAAGTACGCTTTCTGTGTATACCTGGCTAGAATTGACTGGGCTGGATGTAATTTGCGTGGGGAATAGATGGGCACCAGAACATTATGGTCACCTAGGCTGGACTGGGAGACGCCCAGGAGGAGGGACATAGGATTAACCCTCGTCCTTAATGACTGTGGGTATGGCGTACGTCGGAGTAGCACCATAATAGTAACTTTATCATAGGATAAATAGATCTCGAAGTAAAAAGACGCCGGAGCCGTCCAATAGTAGGAAATCTACTGACGATAAGAAGCTCTGACAGAGCCCTGACGCTAGGAAGCGCCGGAGATACTCAAGCAAAAAGATCATTTGAAGTTTTCTCGCTTTCAGTATAGCGGGCCACGGCAGGGAGCCAGAAGAACCACAATCAATAAGTAGTGGGACTCTGATGTTAGTCTCTAGGTATCGACACTGCGATCATCTTAGATGAAGTAACCTCGACAACAATGTCAATAATGTCGATAACCATAAATCATCCCATTCATCCAGTATTGTTGGCGGAGATGCGAAAGTCATCGGTACGGAATCCTCGGACCGCTTGAATGTTGCTTGATGTGACGAATATGTACATATTCGAGTGAAGATTCGATTTGGCTAGTCATTTGGAGCAAAGACTCCGAGGAACGCAATCGGAAGCGAAGAAGCAGAGAGAGAGAGAGAGAGAGAGAGATGCACGCGTTGCCCTGCACACTGCACTGCACTGCACTGCACTGCACGTTACGTTGATACACATACTTACGTAGATTCAAGTGCATCAGGTCAGGATAGCATGGATGAATGA
Organism: Allantophomopsis cytisporea; assembly: GCA_024752435.1. Lineage (NCBI taxonomy): Eukaryota > Fungi > Ascomycota > Leotiomycetes > Phacidiales > Phacidiaceae > Allantophomopsis > Allantophomopsis cytisporea. The sequence goes on from CP103034.1 coordinate 658,670, forward strand.
GTGAATGAAGATACGATGATTACTGATACATGATCATACAAACCACATCATATGTTGGTAGGTAGGGTAAGGTAGGTATGTACCTTCATCCTCATGAGTCACGTGATCCATCTCACGACCCGGGCCGCCATGTGTCGTATGCAATGCCAACAGCGGCCATCATCTCTCCGACTTCTACTACTCTACTACATATGTATGCCCTCATACGACAGTCATATCTGCATGCACGAAAGGATGAAGGAGGTCATCACCTCATGTTGATGTTCATGTTCATGTTCATGTTCATCTTCATCTTCAGATTGTTCATCTTCGGCGCATTGCATCTGTCCACTCAACCTACCAACCACTATCACTTCCGCCGTATCTATGGTGAAGTGTGAATAGAGTCAGTCGCATTCTGATAGTTCAGATGAAGAAATAAGAAGCGAGAATCCGACGAGAATCTTTTCCGAATCGGGCGGCTCTGCAGCTTTTAGTCGGCATGATATCGTGTTTCTCCTTCGAATCTATTCTCTAAACAGTTGATGTGCATCGGCACGATCGATCAACGGTCTTTTAGCAATGACATATATCTCATGTCCGCTCCGAAAGGTACATAGGGAACGTAAGTTAAACTACATTATCTTACCGACCTGCCTACCTAGACTGCAAAAGTCACGAGCGTAAGACCGGTCATGTGACACATAGTCTTCATAAAGGAACCTAGGTAGGTAAGGTGACCTACATTATTACCTACCCAGGTACTACTTATCTACATCCTCACTCATCAACATTTCTCATCGTTTCAGTATGACACAGAACATGCAAACAGTGACCTCCTTAGGAGAAGAGGCATTGTGTCAATGTAGGTATCGCTTGCTTGGCCATGGTTACCATTTTGTTCAAACAATTTCTCTATCATACTCCTCAAGCCACACTAAACATGTAAACATTATGTGCTCGACCTTATCAACACTATTCTCATGGCTTTTCCATGGCTTTGGTAAGGCCAATCTCACATATATACCGATGAAGTAAGCTCCGAACCTAGTCAATATTTGGAGACAATACCCTTAAATAATACCTAAGGTACATTATTATTGTACCGTCACTCTTATCTTGTCCTCTACAAGAGATGGACGATAAGCTAACCGATTTTCTGACCAATCTGCATTGAGCTAGTTGGTACTTGCACAATGGGTTGCCTCTATCATCATTGGTCTCGATGCACAGGATATCTGGGAACGATCCAGGTCCATCTTTGAATAATCTGATAGAACGTCTGACTCTCAATCCTTTCACCCTCTCTCATACATGATTCATTTATGTCATCTGCGTTGATTGACTGTTCGCAATCAAGCCGTGATCCAAGTCAAGGCAATGAGACTACAAGGGCGAAGTTGACAACCGCGATTTCAATTTTCAAAGTTTCCCGATAATAGAATTCAAACCTCAAGATGGCTTCGGCAGATCCGGGAATGGTACTGGCTACGGCACCAGCAGAGGATGCCAGGAAGGCGGATATGGCCGTTCACTCTCCTACAGCTTCAATCGATGAGAATCCAGTGGCACCAGATCAATTCGATCCTAAATGGGAGACCGACAAAGTAGAGAAATGGAGTTATTATGGGTATTATATTGGTGCCAATGGTCTATCATTGTTCAATTTTGGCCCGACAGCTTTCCAGAATCTCATGTATCAAGCGGCTCCGGATCAAGATCATCCTGTCTTGAAGTTTGCGGGCAGGTAATGACGGCATAGATGAGGGATTTCTGAACATTTGCTGATGCTCCATCAGATACCGTACAATCAACAGCATCGTTCTGCTATCCAATGGCATAAGTTTTGCTATTCAGATTGTCGTCTTCTTGTTCCTTGGAAGTTTCGCTGGTTAGTACTGTGACACAAGGAATAACAAAGGTGGATCACGTGCTTATGGTCTTTAGATTTTGGCACTTGGAGACCAAATATTCTGATTGCTCTTTCTTTGCTAGCTTGGGGCATCGGATTTGGATGGCTCGGAGTTCATGATCCTTCGAAGTGGGAGATTGGAGTTGGGCTTTACATTGTTGGATGTAAGATATCTAACTAATCCAAAGCCGCAAAACTGACACAAAACAGTAATCGCATATCAAACAACTCTGACGTTCTGGACTGCTGCGTAGGTCAACTCTCAAAGAGCCGAACCTTTAATCTGACCTAAACAGCTTTCCTGGGCTTGCCCGTAACACGCCGGAATTTCGACACAGGGCAGAAGCATATGTGTCCGGGGAGATAACCCGTGAAGAATACGACTATGCTGATACCATGGCCAGATCCGAACTGGCTAATGTATCCTTCTACATTCAGTCGCTCGGCGAGATAGTAATCCTCGCAATCATTGTCGGTATAATGTTTGGCCTCCACGTGAATGCCTCAACAGCCAACAACAACTGGGGTCTGTCTGTGCTCATCGCCTTCGCAACAGGAGTCTGGCTCCTGCTGGCCATCCCGTGGTTCATAAAAGAGAAGCGACGCGCAGGCCAAAGTGTACCAGCGGGTATGAACATCATATCCGTCGGCTTCTGGCAACTTTACCGCGCAATCCGTCAGATCTGGAAGCTGAAGCAATCGCTGTTCTACCTGATTGGATATTTCCTGCTTGGTGACTCGCTCAACACCACTGTAACGGTCATAGGCACTCTGCAGAACAGTATTGTCTCCTACAATACGCTAGAGCTTACCTACCTCCTTATTGTCGGCATCGCCGCTCAGGCAATTGGAATTTGGGTGTTCTGGTTCGCACAGAAGCGATACCGCCTCTCAACCAAGTTCATGTTCAACATCATTGCCTTTGCGATCATCATTCTGGATGCATGGGGCATGATCGGTATCTGGACGCAGAGATTCGGATTCCATCATGTTTGGGAGGTATGGGTGTACCAAGTCTACTATGGTCTATTCGTCTGCCCTTGGTATTCGTACTCGCAAATCATGATCTCGGAGGTCACGCCGCGTGGCCGCGAGATCCTCTTCTTTTCGTTGTTCAGCATCATTGGGAAGACGAGCTCTTTCATTGGGCCGCTGGTAAGCTCGGCGATTATTGATGCGTCGCCGAGTGGGAATAATAGTACACCGTTCTACTTTTTGACTGGTCTAAGCTTGCTGAGCTTTCTGGGATTGGTGTTTTTTGTGGATCTGGATGAGAGTAAACGCGAACAAGAGGCGTTCCTGGTTGAGGAAGAGGCGGCGAAGAGGGCGATGGGAAGAATTACGGAGCATGATATTAAGACAGTGGATACAAACAACACCTCGAAAGTTTGAGTTGTGTAGGCGAAGGGATCATTAGGATAGGAAAAGTTTAGTGTTAACAAAAATATGATAAACAATTCATTAGAATGTCTTTATCTACTCGTTACATGAGTCAAGTGACATAGTTTACTCCCGACTATTCAAGCAAACAACGACCATAAATGAGAGCGTTATATGAGCCAACATCACTGCCGCCAAGCAACAGCCCCAACTTTTTTATCCCAACATTGTAATGCCTCCTCCCGCGACAACACTTCACCATTAGTAGGCAATTTCCAAACCGTAAAGCCAAACCCACTCATCTTCAAACTCGTAACCATAGGTCCCAACGTCAACCTTACAACTTTCTTCCCTAGTCGTGCGAGCTCCTCAATTGCCAGCTCTGCAAAACGCGCGAGCACTTCGTCGGATGTACTGCCTAAGCTATTTACTAGCAGCACAACTTCATCCTGGCTCTTGTCCCGCTCCTGTCCGTCACTGAAGGGGATAAAAGCACGATCTGAGTCACTAGTATCAGTCAAAAGCGCAACCATCATCTTCGTGAGTTTCTCGGGTGACGGAATCGGAGAGATCTGCTTGAGACCCGGCTCCCCATGCGCACCCATACCCAGCTCAATGGTATCCGGCGGCAAAGACTGGAGTTCGGTGATAACTGAGTTCGGGAGTGCGACTCTGCAACACATTAGCACCATTCAACCAATCCAAACCTCCATGGAGACCGTCCATCCAAAAGATTCACAAGAATGCAAAATCACAAACCTATCAAAAGCAACCCCAATCGTCCCCAAATTCCCAACCACATACTCCATAACCTCCGCACAACGCTCCAACGAAGCTCCCCGCTCCGCAAGCGCACATGCAATCTTCAACCCAATAAGATGCCCACTCAGCCCCCGCCGCCCAACCTTCCCGCCCTTCGTCCGCCCAACAGCCACGTCGTCGCCAACCGGCACAAACGAAACCTTGTAGCCGGCCGCGCGCGCCCGCGTGATCGCCAGTCCGGCATTCAAAATATCGCCTGTATAATTACCGCAGATGATGAGCGTGCCAGGCGAGGATGAGGACGGGGTAGGTTGACACAGCTTGATTGCCTCGAGGATCTGCGCGGAGGTGGGCGAGGCGAAGATCGCGCCTGATACGGCGCAGGTGAGGTAGGAGGGGCCTACGAAGCCCGAGAACATTGGCTCGCTGATGGTTTTATTAATCCGGCTTTGCTTGAACGACGAGGAAGGAAACTTACTGCCCGCCACCCGCGAACCCAATTGTTGTGACATGGTCTTTTCGGAAGGACTCGATGTCGGCGCGGTGGGTGATTTTGTGCTCTGTGGCGTAGGAAAGGTGCGGATTGTGTTGGGTGAGACCTATTGAGGCTTCATCGATTGCTGATGAGGGCTCATTTATGAAGTGGAATGTTTCCCTGGTGTGTTTGGGCGGTTTATGGTCTGTGGACGTTAGGACTGCTGTTGGAGCCATTTTACGCTGTGAGAAGACAGTATGTTGGCGATGATAAATTTGCCGAGATGCGCGCTGACGTGCTGTTTAGATGGGAATTAGAGATTGAGACATGAAACACGAATGGAGGAATTGGAATGAGTACTTTTGTAATTGAATTTACATCAAGTAGTCACGGAGAATTACTTCAAATTTACAGAGTGTTATGGCTACGGCGTTTTGTGAAGCCTTCCCAATTATGATGATCCGGACTCGTCGTGTGCCTTTCCCCGCAATCTATCGACCCCGCGAAAGGGCGGCTTGCCTATTTAGGACATCCGGGAGCACTGAAGGCATGATACTCTACCATTACCACATCGAACCTCCCATACTGAGCCTCAAAAAGGTCACAGAATCCTAATTAACTCAAAAACTCCCCCCCAAGATTTTCAAGTACATTTTGTTACAGTTATTGATTTAATAATTCAAGATGTCCATTGTAGTCGACCACACTCTCCCCTTCACGTCGAAAGCCCTAAAGCTCGAAAATGCAGGCCGATGGAGCAAACTCCTTCCGCTGATGCGGCCTTCTCTCTCCGTGAGCATCCAGCGCTCGGAACCAATCCTCATCGATACCTCATTACGGGACTCCCCAAATGTGCAAATAGCAACTATAGGAGAACGGGGATATTTCTCTAGTACAGTGCTTCACTCCAATTCTATAGCTGCAATAGCCAGCAATGCGTTCGGCAGTCAGCATTCGTCGGCCGCAGATATGCTCGAGGCTTTGAAGGCGGAGGGATTTACTTGCCCGAACGGCCTGGTTGTAGTGCGGGCTGGCAGTCGGCAGGACTTGAAAGTCGACGAGGGTCTAGGCATTGCAGTCGTCGAAGTGGAAGTTGTTAGTGAGTTGAAGGTTGACCACGTGCTGTCCTTGTTACTCTCTTGCAATGCGGAGACGAGGTATGATCTACCTAATCTCCCTGGTTCTCTTGAATTTCAAGCAAGTGGCTGATGTTGTGCGTCACATGTACAGGTCTTCATGGTCCCGCACCACTGAATTGCTCAAGCATTTTCTCAAGCACAGTGCACGTACGTCGTCTTTCTTCCATGAGAAGAAATATGGCGAGAGTCCCTCTGTCGTTCATGCTGTCGAAGTTGTTGGCTTTGAATCTGCCAAGAAAGCTATTGAGCGTGATCTCTCGCACCTCCTCAGTTCAAGACCAAGTTCTGCCAGCGGTGGAGATGTGGTATACTCCATCCACTTTGCAGACTTGAACGGATTAGCTCGTTTAGAGAAAGATATTCTAGCGCACGAGATCTCCTCGTATCTCAGTATGTAACCCCTATCACTTGAACCCCAGCCAGTCACCGTGAAAATTTGTCACTTAAGTCTCAGCACATCTAACACTCCCCAGCCGCCCAAAACCAACCAGCATACATAACCCAATCCTCCATCGTATCAGGACACGCAACAGCTCGCGGCTGGACCATATCCCTCTGCCCAATCCCCACCACCTATCTCTCACCACAGGACACGCCCAAACCCGCCCTGCCATCCACCTCCCCCGGAAGTACTCGCAAGACCTCCAACACAGCTCCCACAGTCCCCACCTTTCCCACGGACCCAGTCCGTGCCCGCATTGTTGCAGGCTGCGCAGCGGTAATCGCCTCCGAGCCGACGATAACGGAATACGACACGATCGTAGGCGATGGCGACTGCGGGTATACGTTACGAGACGGCGCCAAAAAAGTCTCGTCGTTCGTCTCGGATCGCGATCTCTCACAGCTGGGCAGCGTGCTTGGTGAGCTTGTCGATGAGCTAGAAGTGAGTATGGGCGGGACGAGCGGAGCGCTGTATTGCATTTTCCTGTCGGCACTAGCACATGCTCTCGAAAACGGGAGCTCTAGCTCTAGTGGGAGTGGGAGTAGAAACGGGGCTGGGAGTATGGAGATTGTGTTTTCGCATGCGATGAAAGAGGCGAAAGAGACGCTTTGTAGATTCACGACGGCGCGGGTGGGGGACAGGACGATGATGGATTGTCTTATTCCGTTTGTGGACACGTGGGTTTCGAGTGGGGATCTGCGGGAGGCAATTGCGGAGGCGGAGAAAGGGGTTGAGGGGACGGAGAAGATGGATGCGAAGCTGGGTAGAAGCAGTTATCTTGATGATAGTGCGATTCGTGGAGTGCCGGATCCGGGAGCTTATGGGTTATTAGTTTTGTTGAAGGGGATGGTAGGAGCATGATGAGCGTGAGCATCTATAGGATATATTTGTTTACAATTATCTAACTTGAATATTGCCCACCATTTCTCGCAGATTCCCGACATCTATCAACAAAATACTGCACACGGATAGATCTTGTATCTAACATCCAATCGTCTGCGTCGCCGGTTGGACCCTCCAAGCGAGCATCGATTCCGCCAACAACAGTAGTTGTAGTAGGATTCATTGGAGTTCCCAGCTCCAGATGACTTGGGTCGGCCAGGGTAGTCCCACTCAGCGACCTGTGACGCTGTGGATCTTCATTGATGCTCGCCAACTGTGGACTTCTATGACCGTTAGTCACATTCGTAAGATTCTCGTAACTGCCGCGGGTATGCTTGCTTGAAACGCCACTTTCCATGGCCATGAAATCATCCGTCGCTCGTTTCCGCCAGAACTCTTCGTGGATGGGCAGTCCCTTTGCCCGCCGAATCTTGTTGTTGATGACCCGAAACAGTGGTCGCAAAGTCGCGATTGAGCCTGCTGTAATGCCGATGCCCGGTTCAAGGATGGACCATATTGCCAGATCGGTGGTGTTCCACAGGAAGTCGTCATTCATCCCTAACTGGTAGATATACACTATCCTAACCAAAACTGCGACGCATCCGATGGCGCCCATACCCAGTATGAAAGATACCAAAACCTTTGTTCTCCTCTCCATGTTCAAATTCCAGACCATGAGAATTGGTAAGATAGCGTACGTCCAGTCCGCAATGGAACTTAAAGCGCTATGTGCGTAGCTTATGGCTGTGCTGGAACTCGCACTGACGCAACTCCCGTCCATCATCTGCTCGAGGTGTGTGATCCGTGTCCAGTACTCGTAGATTGGTGAGCACTGAAAGACGATGAAGAAGAAGAAAGCAAAAGTGAAGAGCGTGATAGCGGAAGTGACGACTAGAAGGTGAATGCGGTGCCAGCGCTTTACGGCTACACGTAGAAGGAAAAGGCCGAGCGACAGCTTGACGAAGGCCGTTGTCATGGCGTAGAGGATTTCGGAGAAATACCATGACTAGAGGAATTCAGTAACCCAAGTCAAGTGAGGGATTGTTCTTTATACTTTTACTGCTTGCTGAGCTTCTTTGGCTGCTAGATCTGACGTATGCCTTCCTGTCCCGCATGTTACACCCCAGAATACTAGAGCACTTAGTGTTGTGAAGAGAACCTGAAGGTACTATCAGGATAAATGTAGAACATATGGTTAACAGTATCTTACCAGAGCAATGCTCATGAACCAGTCATCAGCACCAAATGATCTTGTCAAGAATCCCCGTACATAGACTCGCAACATCATCGAAATCCATGTCAGTGCCAGGAAGAGACCCACAACCGCCTCAAGTCCCGGTCCTCTATTCGCATTATGGCCATCTCCTCGTCGTGCAAATTCCATGATGCTACAGCATCTGTCCCAGCAGATGTTCACACTCTCGCCTAAGTTTTATGAAATGTTTGAATAAGGGATGATCATAAAACGAAGTAAGAGTTGGAAGGAATAAAGGAGAGCAGGGAGGAACGGTATAAAATGAGAAGAGAAGACATGAAGGAAATAAAATATGTCTACCAGTGAAAATATCAACTGCATGAAAGAGATGCATGTGGGCATCGATCAAGAAGCGTCCGTCGTTCAGCTACACAGCTAGAGCATACAGAGCGTGACAATATTTACGAAGTACCTGTCCAGAAAGCCAGTGCCGTACATCGTGCACCGTTGTACAAATCCAAGTATGGTACCTACCAGTAGCGTGTAGTTGACCTTACAGTGGTCCAAATTCCCAGAGTCTCCGATACTATTGAATACCATCTGGATTTGCACCAACAGAAAGCCTTCAGAAGCTCTCATTTAGCGGTTGAGAGTTCCTTGCGTACCTCACGGCATCGGTGCATGAAGGGAATGACATTTGGCAGGGTGGTGCAATGCAGAAGCTGAAGAGAATCAAGTTGGTGGAAGACATCGATGCCAGGATGCATCTATATTGTATTTGTGAGAAGTGAGGACCGTGAAAATCGGCGGGTCTCAGATTGGGCTGGAATTTCTGATATGTGAGAGGTCGGTGATTGTCGTCGTTTGTGGTTGATGAAAGTGGAGGGTTGGGTTGAGGATCGGCTCTTCGTAAGATAGATTGCTGGTGATCTGCCGTGGCTAATTCACAATGGTTCCGAGAGTGTGGGGAGAAAGTAGCCTAAGTATGTACATAGGCATTTGTATGAGAGATATCACGATTTGATGGTATCGTCAACCTCTCGCAATCTCCAGCAACCACCGAGTACACAGTCCGGACGATGTAATCTATTCTTCCTCAGATCTACAAAAATGCCACACTCGTCGCTCACCGAACAGAAATCGCTAGCATTAACATTTGAGAATCACAAAGGCTGAAATCTACTTTTCCAGCGGGAGCCCTTGTCCAGAAAACACATGCTTGTTGCATTCCTGCGAACGACGAGAATCCCTTCATGCCATCGAAGGCAGAATATGACGGTACCATATGATCTGTTCCATTGACAGCGATAGAGTTCCATTGGTAGTTATGCAATCAGAGCTTAAAGATACACTGTGTGCCTGGATGTGATCCTTTAATGCACGGGATTCGGAGGCGCTGTAAGCAGTATATGTTGCTTGGAACACGATGTGTAGGACAATTACAGTGACTGTGAATCAATCATCGGAATAACATCTGCGGAAGGTATATACGCCGGATGTTTCGTGCATATACATATTGCGAGGTACGAATAAAATGTTTGCATGAGCAGCACAAGGAATATTAGGAGTTTGCCTCTTCGGAATGGTCATGTATGTCCGGAGCATCTTGATCGACGTACTGCACACACGTGTGAGGCTGCACATCTAATTCTTAATAAATGTACATAACTACAATGTGTGATATTGAATTTGGCAGCCACTATGACGACAGCTCCAGAGATATCTTCCGATTTTTGCAGCTTCAATCTCACGTAGGCGATTAGTTGACCTCAACACCATTTCTCCGCTTTACACGAAACCAAGTTCTCAAAATGGATCCACAGTCTTAAGATTGGTAATAAACTATACCACAACAAAGACGCCAAAAGAAAAAAGGGAACAGACGTATAGTCGTCAAATCAATGGGGGCCCCAAACTCAGTTCAGTCATACAACAAGTGTGCCCTTCAAAGCCATCTAATGAAAAAATGCCAGCATCCTTCCGCATAATCAATAGGTCATTCGGTACGTTTGAGAGCTTTAGGCGGTGCCATCACGGCTCTTGCGGTAGCTTGCCTATTACGCACCGATAAGTATTTATCTCTTGAAAAGCTCAAGCGGAGAAATCCTGGTGGCGACTGACCTCTTGCTCAACCTGGAGACCATCCACAACTGGTGCGAGCTCACTCAAGATCTCATATGCCTTCTTGTGGAACTCGAGTTGTGCGGCAATTAAATCTGCGAGATTGCGGAGTGGCTCTGGGGTATCAAGGACCTGGTCCGGTTAGCGGCGGAGTGTCTGAAGATAAGGATTCAAAACTTACATTCTTCATAACACCGACAGCCTCTTCGGTCTGGCCAACAAACTCATCCTCAGCCTGCTCAATCTCAACTCTCGCTTCCTCGGCTACGGTCTCCTCATCGCGTTCCTCGCCCTTGTGTCCAACTGGCAGCTTCCACCCTGGGCCACCCTTAGCCTTCGTCTTCGCAGAGTCCAACATAAGTCTCGAGTTCTCGACGCTCTTTCGTGCTCTCGTCGCAAACATCAAGTTGGTGTTGAGGGTTGTGCTCCAGCCAGCCAAGAAACGGCTCTGAATTTGCGAGTCCTGGGCGAGTCTAGCCTCTCCGACCCGTTCGCTGGCGAGGGCGTATTTCTCAAGAGCAGCTGCAAGGGGATCTTCGCCGTTGGAATTGCTGTGTTGCTGGAGGAGCTGGCTGCTAGCCAAACTTGCGCGTGCGATGGCGTGAGAAAAAGTCTTTGGCTGGGGTCTGGCAGATGGAGGAGCAATGAGGGCAGCTTGAGCTTCAGCGGGGGAGGATGCGGATGAGAGGAGGTGGACCTTCTCAGTGACGGTGCGGCCAAGGTCGTTCATGGACTCGCGGATGTTTGCAGGGTAATCGTAGGCTTCATTGGAGTATTGAGATCTGTAGCAGAGGGAAATAGGTATTAGAAAACTTATACTGTCTTGCTAATGGGAGTATTGAGCTCGTTGGAGACTTACGTGACCTGCAACATCTTCTGGTGGACCTGCTTCAAGGCATCCACGCGCTTCTCAAGCTCAATATAATCAGGAGGAAGCTGAGTCTGGACATCATTTCTAAGCTTTGCGATTCTTGAAATGGAAATATACAAGCACCAACCTTATCGTCAGATTGGCCAAGCTGTTCCTTTACATATTGCTGGGTGCGGGCTGCGAAAGGCGTGAAAGAGGCCCTTTATCGTCGTCAGCAATACGAAGCTACATGAAGCAATGTCTGGACATCAAATATGTAGAAGGGAGAGCTGAGATACGTACGAAATGTTCTTTCCAAATGACATGAAGCCGTCCATGATTGCGGTGATATTCAATGAGTATGATGAGATGTTCGAGATGTGTAATGTGACGTTGTTGTCTTGGAACGTTGGAACGATCAATGGGACACTGCGTAATCTCATGGGCCAGGGTTCAATCGCGACTGCCTTTGGGAATCAACGCTAGACACGCTAGCTATCACTTGCACGTGATCATGAACGAGGGGTACCATGCCTTCGATATCATCTTTCTTATATACATTTTCATATGTATATTTATATATAACCTTTCACCCTTCGAAAGATTGCTAGGACTGGTAAGCATCTGTGATTTGAGAAACCCGAGATAGCCGTGTCATTGTCATGTTATTATCGTTGTCGTTATCCACAGGAATGTTGGCGACTTCTAAAAGTAGAAGATTCCCAACTCAGTCCCACTTTGCAGTGGGTATGGAAGGTACTGACAAACACAGCAATGGACAGTCCATGTGTACTTTACACAGCTTCTCTCCTACACGGCTACTCATTGCAACAGGGAAATATCATAATCTAGCAAGGTGTAGTAAAAGTAAACAGATATAATGGATGTTATTTGATTGAATGAAGTTTTGACCTCAGATCTGATTCCATCTACCTAATCAGCAACAGCCTTCTTATCCGCCCAAGAAGGCTCAATATTATCACAAACGCCCTCATAATCCAAGAACTTTTGACGATCAAAACTCAAATCCGGCGTTGTCCAAAACATAGTCCAATTTGTACCCGGCAACTTCCAAGTGCCCCTGGAGCGTTCAAAATACCACTTATTGACTGGATTGTTCTGCCGACTCCGCCAACACACACCATCAGGGAAACAAGTCCGAACCATCGCCTTGAAGACCACATCTGCGACGCCCCCGGAGCCCTGGCTGCGCTTCAAGACAGCGAATTTGTCCAAGTAGGGAACCATGCGGGCGCGGCTTTCTTCGCTTCCATCGTCTGGAACACCAGGTGGGAGTTCCCATGTCAAGAGCGCGCCACCTTCGTATTCACCAGCTATGATGACTCCGGCTATTCGGTTGTTGACACGCTTCAGATAGTCCTGCACATCAAGCTTCCTATCGAACGAGTCTTCAATCAGGTGAACGAGGCGTGGAAGATCAATACGAGGATCATGAAGTGTTATTTGAGGCTTTCCATTCACTGGAGGTTCCCATGGTGTCTTGATTGGGTCGGGTAGCATCGTGAGTGGTATGCCTCTCTTTGCAAATGTTGTTGTTGCGATGCTCGGCTTGCTAGAAGGGTCTTTTTGCTGCAACGGCAGTTGACCTAATCGGCTGACTGGCAAAGATGATGAGAACGCAGGCTTGTCCGTGAGCAAGTTGTGGATTAATGGGTTGCGAAGTCTGCGAGTACCAACCCCAATAGACTTTGAAGTGGAAATTGGTGGTCGTCCTGAGTTAGCGGCCTCATCTGGTGTTGTTAAGAGAGCCGACGATGTTGGAGGCAGTAAAGCCAGAGTTGCTTTCATGATCTCTAGATTGCGAAGATGTATTTTGTTCTCCGCAGGGTCAGTATGTCGTGGAATGTTGATAAATTTTGTAGGTCCGTAGTGAGATTCACCGCCCATGAGTTCGTCCCTGACGTATTCGTATTCTTGTTCCATGTTGAGAAACACATGCACACCGTCAGGTCGATGACTTGCAGGGATGCCACCAAGAGGGTCAAGTATGATAAGACGATCGAGTGACACTTCTTTGCGAAGTTCTTCTATTCTCGTGGAAGTTGCTGCATGATCTTCGTCTGGAAGAGGGGATGCATGCAATCCAGCGAATTCGCGTGTCAATGCCATCACAACCTCATTGGCATCTAGGGACTTTCCAGTCATAGTATTATCGGTATAGCCCATTGAGGGAATCACTGGAATCAGGTCTCGTCTCAGCGGTGTCATCAATAATCGCCGATATGTGACATGAACGTTGCCGCGTACAGGAGATACAGACGATTGCACCTGATCCGAGACACCTATCACGTTGTCGACCTTTCGTGCAGCACCTCCATCATTAGCTTCAATCGCAGCTACGATTCGATCACACTGATCGCCGATAAGTGACTTCCAACCAGGCTGATCGAAGAAACTCTTTTCCGAAGAGTCGTTGCAGTCCACGACAACAACATTGTGTAACCCTAGCTTGGCAAGTTGTGTAAGTGTCCTACCAATACCCAATAATGTCTCGTCAGAGAGGGTTTGAGGGCTCCTTATTTTGACCAAAGCCAAGTGCAATGGTGGATCACCCTCGGTTACAGCTTGCGGTACAACTCGCTTTGACTCTGGTTTCTGAACAAATTGTGGGCTCTCTGCAACTGATCGAACGGATCCGTAGAAGTTGCCCAGATTGACCCCATTGGCCTCTTGCCCCGATTTCGGCAGAAGAGACTTTGTCGATGGTGATGGTGATGGAGTGGTTTCTTTCGGTGGTGTAAAAGCTCTTAGGTACGATCGTGCCTCTCGTTTTGTCGCCGTTGATCCCAAGACCGATAGGAAGAAATCCTGATCTCATCAGCATGTGGTAGAATCATCATGCCGCTCTGGGTGACCTACCCTATTCACAAATCGGTCTTGCTGGTTCTCCGCCTTCCTCCTCTCCCAGAACTTCGATACATGCTTTTTGTTGGTAGAAGTCCCATCCCCCTCAGCTCGTGTGGTCGCAGAAACGGTGAATTTTCTTGAGTTCCGACCGCAGTCAATTAATTGAGTCTGTCGCGTGGTCCACGTAGATAGCTTCACAATCAGTACACAGCGAGCAATGGCAAAATTGGGCTTCGCTCACATTATGACCAGCGGTATCTCTGCCCTTCTTCCGGGCGAGATTCTGTATACTCATGGCGCATGTTGCTCCACACCGCTTCAATTGTCCATGGGAACGGACTGTCGAGGAAAGAATGTCACAAGAAGTTGAATCAGAATCGCGAGACAGACTGGCTTTTGTTTGCCAGCCCTCAGCCAAGACGATTAACGAATCACGATAAGAGTAGCGCTCCCGAGAGCTTGTCTCGCAGCAATCAGATGCGTATTGATGGTCTCATCAATCTTGTTCCTCTTCGCTTTTTACATGACTATATCGATTATCAATTCTTCCCATGAGGTATTATTGGGCGAGAAGGTGAGGTATTTTCCTTTCACTTACGTTTATGGTTTTCATTTGCACGGCGACATCCTTGACCATTTTCACCATTGCATCCTTTTTTGTTTTATCCCCGAAGTTGTCGAATATGCGGGGGTAAGAAGAGAAATTTCTCGGTCCTGCAAGGAGCTGTTTCGCCGAGGCCTACTTCGGAGGTCAGTTGTGTGACACTCCGTTCGTCTACGTCTCTTAGTCCTCCTACTTATCATCTGCTACGATACACGGCCCCGGTAATAGCGGCCTTGGCCTCGCGCTCACTCTTTCGACGTCATAAAGGAATTGAGGGGGCTTCCACGTATAAATCGTCCATACAGTAGTACTTACTCTACACTGCCGATGGGCATGGCTGGTGTTTTGTATGGAGATTCCGCACCTTCCGCACCCTCCGCACCTTCCGCGCCTTCCGTCAGCTTTGTACTTGGTCAGACATTGTAAGATATTGTAGGTAGAACAAGGTAAAGGTAGTATAGAGCATGTAGTGATAGATAAGTACCTGAGATACCTAGATACCTTTGTGCTTATGAACATGAATAATCAGTTTGCATCGAACTGGAGTTCCCGCATCTGTTACTCGGTAACTAGTACTATCACGCTTCTTCATTAGATATATCCCCATATCCTCCTACCTACCTTATCCTTTTTTCATCAACACTCCAAACTCTCCCAAATCACTTACAAATTCGCTGGTACTTTGCATGGAATTTCCGCAAGAGTTTCTAGCAGCTACATCTCAAGGTATGTGTGCATATACATAACCAGCTTGTATTGATCGACGTCGAGTACTCGGATATTTCACTTAGTGACTATCATCCTCGTTCCCCAGATATCCTCTACGTTTTCGTAAACAATCCAAATACCCAAATCAATAACAAACATATATTAGATAAAGAAAGAATACCCAATCAATTTGATTATACACACTGATCAAGGCATCCCTCTTTCAATATGGCACCACAAATTGCATGGCTTGGTAAGTCTATCAACAGTCAACATAGATATATATCACCACTTTCTGACCACCACAGGTCTTGGGAACATGGGACGCGTAAATCACCCCTTCCAATGAATTCCCGAAGAAGAAATCAACTCAAATGACAATCTAGGGAATGGTCTCAAACATCGTAGGCAAAGCCGACCTTACCGAGCCCTTGGTATTGTACAATCGCACTTCGAAGCGCGCAGTTGACCTGCACGAGAAGCTACACCACCCACAGACAAAGGTGGCCACAACGATAGAAGAAGCCATCGCCAATGCGGACATAGTCTTCATATGCCTCGGCGACGACGCCGCCGTAACCACGACAATCGACACGGCATTGAAGAGCTCCGTGAAGGGCAAGCTGATCGTCGACTGCTCGACAATACACCCGGACACGACCAAAGCGCTCGCGAAGAAAGTCACCGACGCAGGCGCCGAGTTCGTCGCATGTCCGGTGTTCGGCGCACCGGCAATGGCGGATGCCGGCCAGCTGGTGTGTGTGCTCGCGGGCCCGAGGGAGTCGGTGGAGAAGGTGAAGCCATATACGAAGGGCGTCATGGGACGGGCGTTCATTGATTTCGGGGGTCAGGACGCGAGCAAGGCGACCCACCTGAAGATCATTGGGAACACGTTTGTTATGAGTATGGTTGAGACGTTGTCTGAGGGGCATGTGCTCGCTGAGACATCTGGACTTGGCAGCCATAACTTACATCAATTTCTGGAGGCAATGTTCCCGGGCCCATATGTGGCTTACTCGACAAGAATGATGAGTGGTGATTACTATAAGCGCGAGGAGCCGCTTTTTGCCGTTGATCTTGCTAGGAAGGATGTTGGACACGCACTTGCGCTTGCTGAGTCCTCTGGTACGAGATTGAAGGCACTGGAGGTTGCCGATGAGCATCTCAAGCAGGTCAAGGAGCACGTGGGAGCCAAGGGCGATATTGCTGGAATTTATGGTGCTGTCAGACAGGAAGGAGGACTGATGTATGAAAACCAATGAATCATGAAAGAACATGTTGAAGTAGATAAAAGAATAATTGAGATTCTTTATTTATTTATCCTTGTAGAAAATCTAGCCATGCTATGCTGATATTGTAGAACAATCTGGCCGCTAATTTCCAGACCACTTATCATGAGTCCTATCCTTAATTTCCCTCAGCCGCCCGTGAACTCTCCTCATAAAACTCCATTGTAAGCGCAGCCAACAAACATGGTATTTCACCCCTCTCCTCGACCCAAAACTTAATGCTCGGTCTAATCTTCTGCGCAAACAGCGACTGCAAGCCACCGGAAATCTTCATAGTTCCTGTTACAAAATTAGTGAAGTGTAAATCAAAGATATGAATAACAGGGTTGCAGCAGCATACCTTTCTCACCATCGAAGACGATACTGTTTTCCTCTTCTCCTTGCGCGGGATAGAACAAGCTCCTGACTTTCATCTTTCCATTGGGCAAGAATTCGACTTCCCAGCCTAACAAGCTCCTGATACCCTCCCGAAATTCCTGCGTCATATTCTGCCACACGCTCTTCATGCGCATCATCCTCTTTTCCTTGCTCTTAACTTCAGCCTCCATATCCTCCATTTCTAGCTGCTTAGCTTCTAATGTACTCAATGGCACTACATCGATGCCTCGCTTACCCTTCAACTGGGCGAGAAGATCTGCGTTTTCGGCCCGCAGAGTTTTAAGCGTGGCCATTTTGATAGCTTCGACTTTGGCCGTAGGGTTATCTCTCAATGATAGGACCCGGGTCTTATTCTGGGCTGTAGCAGCCTTTAATCTTTCCTGGGCAACTGAAAGCTCCTTTTGAAACAGTGCACTTGCCTGCTGTGCACTACTGAGCTCGTCCTGTAACTTACGGTTCTTCCGCGACAACTCGCCAAGGTGTTCGTGATCATCCGAATCGTCGCGTGAGCGCTTAGTACCAGCATGTGTTGAGGACGGTGTAAGAGAATGAGCAGCAGCAAGCTCATCTGTTTGTGATTTGAGCTCATTGCGGTATTGATCTACCATTTCCTCAAGCTCCTGGATCCGCTTCGCCTTGGGCTCATCGAAACTATCCGGCTGCATAGTCATCTCTTCAGTGTCGAATGTCTTCAACTGCGCTCGGAGAAATTCCACCTCTCTGACTGCGAGATTTCGTTGCTTTTCCAAACGTGCCCGCACCTTCGCATCTCCTCCCCCGCTGGTTTTGTTCTTCTCGGCTTCTTCAGCGAGCTGAACCTTATCATGCTCAAGAGCTCGGATTATCTCCTCCTTTTCTGAGATTTCTGCGCCCAAAGTGCCTAGTCTTTCGAGAAGCGTGGCAGATTCAATACGTTCTTGTACAAGAGCTTTGGCAATTGCTTCTGGCGAGTCGAATTCGAGTTGACCATCTGGGCCGGCCTGGCTCTCGAGATATGCAGTCCATGCTAATCTTTCGTCTTCGAGTCTTTGACGTTGAATTTGAGCCTCGTTTAGCTCTTGTTGAAGCTCTTCAATTGTATCCACCTTTCGCTGCAAAGCTCTCTTTTCTTCCTCGACTATCTCCACGCTCTTTGTCAGTTTTCGGAAATGTTTAAGTTCGCCGGCCTGCTCGCGATTTGTAACCTCTAGAGTTCGTATGTGTGCCACTTGTTCGCTGAGTTCTCGTTTTATGACTCCCAGAGTATCTGCGTCCCCACTTTGTGCCTTGAGTTTGAGGACTTCGCCTTGAAGAGCTCCAATCTCGTTATCCTTCTCCACCAATTTTTGTTGCATGTCCTGAATGGTTTGCTCCTTGCTTTCGGTGTCCTGCTGCAGCTCTTCGACAGTTCGCTGCAAACTTGTACCTCTAGCCTCCAAGTCACCCACCTTTCTCTCCAAACTCCTCACACTCCCCTCCATCTCAGCCCTCACATCTTCCACTTCCTCTTCAATACTCCGTCTGGCTTCCTCTAATTCCCTCGTCTTTCTCTCTAGCGCCGCCTTCTCATTATCTGCTGCATCTCTCAATTGTCCCATTTCCTTCACCAGTCCCTCATATAACCTCACGGCCTTTAGTCTCTCTCCCTCCGCGACCTGCATCTTTTGGAAATCTTCCTCTCCCTTGCGCTGCACATCCCTCAATTCACGCTCGTGGCGTAAATTCGTGACTTCTTTATCCTGCTCAATTGCATTGAGGGCATACTTTAGTTTCTCAACCTCAGCCTTCAACTCGTCGTTCCGTGAGTCCTTCACCCCATCGTCAACCACCGTCCTCGTAGACTGACGCATCGTATCACGCAGCGGTCGAGCGGTAGCAGTTGTAGTAGCGGTAGACTCAGCGCCCGTAAACAGATCAAAGGAAGGCTGTGTGTTTGCAGCGCGCATCGCGGACATCTAAAGGCAGCCAAGACAAATAAGCTCCATGTTCAACTCTCATACTCAAAAATGAGGCCATCTTGTGCGCTCGAAGAACTAACACCTACCCGCGACTGTACCCTCGGGATTCCAGATCCCATACTCTGCCGCAATGAGCTTCCTCCACCAGACATCCGCGACGAGGTCAAGCTCGTTCGGTGATTGTTCTGCATCGAGCTGCGACGACTTCCTCCACCACTACCAGGAACACCTGGCGGGCGCATGCGATTCTGAGGTGGCGAGCTCATGGTCAATCATGTGGCGCGTCGCGCGCGGTCGTTGTGAAGAATTGCCTAACCTTGCCTTTGTCTTAATTGAAAGTGACGCAGGATGGCAGAGTATTGTTAGTTGTGGCCTAATCCAAAAGGCGTCAATGTTTACTTTCGTCGCCTAGGCTCCGGATTCATTATCCGTACCTACGAGCGGCTCACCATATGATCATACTCTTTGCGTACTTATCTTTCGGCTGGCTTATTAAAAAGCGATCATATCTGCCGCTACTGAGCATAAGTCCGAGAAGAATGATCTTTATCTCAATTTGATGGTATTGCCACGAGTCGCGTCGTCCATTACACATACACGAAGGCATAAGTGCAAACATGGTCCGTAAGCGGTAGTTCTATGGAGGATCCTTAATATGCTCCCGGGCTTTTCTTCTCTTTTCTCTCTCTCTGCCTTCTTCTTCGTCTTCTAAATTCAACTTCCTTTTACTTTCCAAAGAAGTCTCAACATGTTTACCCCGACACTGAGTGTACCAGCTGTGAGCCACTACACGCATTCACCAACGCCAGTAGCCTTTCAGGTGCTATCAGATCTCCATCTTGAACTAAACAACCAATATAGCACCTTCAAGATTCCACCACGAGCCCACAATCTCATTTTGGCCGGTGATATAGGCTGCTTGAAAGACTATGAGCAATACCTTTCCTTCCTCTCACGGCACATTGCCAACCATATGCGGATTATCCTAGTGCTTGGAAACCACGAGTTCTATGGGCTAAGTTATGCGGAAGGCTTACAGGCTGCAAAGAGACTTGAGAGAGAGGAGAGTATGCGGGGAAAGCTACGAGTGTTAACGAGGGAAAATGGAAGAGTGGAAATTCCAGTGTCGGCTGATGGTGGCGAGGCAGCGATCACGGTGCTGGGTTGTACACTTTGGAGCGAGATCCCAAAGGAGAAGTCTATAGCTGTGCTGGGGAGGGTGAAGGACTTTGTGAGTATTGATGGTTGGAGTCTCAAGATGCACAACATGGAGCATGGCAAGGATGTGGAGTGGCTAAAGGGTGAGGTTGAGCGGTTTGAAAAGGAGAGAAAAATCGAGGGTGAAAAATTGCTGGTTGTCACCCATCATCCTCCTGCTATGGAAGAGTGTTCGGACCCTAAGCATTCTTCTAATCCTTGGAATTCAGCGTTTGGAACGGATTTGTTAAGTCATGCTGCAGGGAATGCTCTTGCAAATGTGTCATGCTGGGTGTTTGGCCATACGCATTATACTACGGAGTTCAAGACGGAAGGTGTCAGGGTCATGAGCAATCAGAGAGGATATGTGATAGCGGAGCAGGAAGAGAAAGGGGCATTCAAATCTATAATGGGTAAACTCAAGAAGAAGGAACAAATCGTAGTAGGAGAACACGAGTTTGATGTCTGTAAAGTTATTTATGTATAATAATAGATGTATTATATGGACTGAAACTTGATGATACACAGATGTTATGAATTAGAGATTTATGTTCTGCGTAGAAATAAAAGTACATTGGTAGATAGCTGAACATGATGAATGTGTCAAAGCTTGTCAAGTGAGGGCGTATTTGCTAATAGAACCCATACAATGCCACGGCTCTCATCTCACATCTATGATAATGATGGTAACACAAATAACAGTGCACTTCCATGTTGACAACAGACATAATAAATAGTAAGAATCATTGGAATGTAACATAGTCAGCGGAAAGGACCTCAAGAAATCATAGGGTCCATGTAGACCGATACGCCAACGTAACGTTTATTGTTCCCTTAACCAGATTATGTATGAAAAGCTCGAAATGTATTCAACCTGGTTGTCTAGTTTAGGTAGGGTGTGATGAAGCTTATTTGCGTCCTTTGTTTCAGTGATGGCAAGTTCCCAATTAATGATGTTACTCTTGATTCATGGGGATTACTTTTATCATGTGATTGGCCTTTGGATCAGAACCAAGTTCTCTGAACGCATAAGCAGAAAAAGCGACATTGGATTCTGCTTGTAGTGTGACTCCTCTCATAGCCCGCGACTTTATGATATCCTCATATTACCCCCTTCTCAGGCTCCCCTCCAAATCCCGGCCTTCTCATGTACCGCAACGTATATCCACCCCATTTGCCATCAACATTACCAGGCAAATGATTCGGAGCAATAGCATACTTGTCCAAATCAAGTGTTATGTTTCCAACCTCCACGAAACCGGCCTTCTTGAATGCCCCAAAGCCAGCCTCAGAAGAATGCACCCAAGCAAAAGTGCCTGCCTGATCCGTCTGCTCAGTGCCATACCTCAAGAGCGCCTGCGCAACTCCCAACCCCTGAAACTTCTCGCGCACAGAGATGCCCACCACATACATGCACTTCGTGCCCTCGGGCATCAGTTTCGCCATCCAATCATTCATGTCGGCGGAGGTGATCTCGTCCAGCTCGTCTGCCTTAGTTTTCTCCTTTTTCACCTCCTCGCCTTCTGCCTCCCTTTTGTCAGCAGCCTCCGCTTCACCACTCATCTGTTGCGCCTGCGGGAGTGGATGCTCACGCCCATCCCATCCGCGATATGCCCATGCTACAAATCCCATTATTTCCTCTGTGTCATTGTCCACCGCCTTTAGTAGATCAACACGTGGGTGCGTGATCATCGACTTCAGATGCGGGATCGAGCCGTCCCGGAAATCGTTGGGAGGCTTGCAGAGTGCTTTTACTTGCGTGTTGCGGTCCAAATCGAAATTGTCTTGCGAGAACTGCGCTATGAAGGGCACGTCGGCTTCGATGACGGGGACAATCTTGAAGGTGGGGGCCATTTTGCGGGTAGGCTTTGGTTTAGATGTGATTATAGAGACTGGAAATTTGGGTTAGTGATTTAATTGGGACTTACTGATAGTTTATGTATCGTGAATGGATGCATGTCTGACCTCCTGGGTTGGTGACTGCTTGTAGATATGGCATTCAAATCTGTATGCATTTACGCCTTAAGATATACAAGTATGACTCATAGTTGAGTGTCATTGTATACTACTACCTACTTATTGGGACTGATAGATCATGTTCAAGACGACTGTGGGAGGTGTTGATATGGAATTGAGTCATTTCGAAGATACGCAGTGTGGATAACATATTGTCAATCTCCATGTGGACACAAGAAGTGCCTATCTACGACGTTATGTGAGGTAAGACTAAGAAACCTTTCCGAACGATAAGCTCGTCTACCCCAAGATACGGGGAAGTGGGATGGAAGTTCATGCCAAGCTTTTTGACATCCTGTAACGGCCCGCATTGACATTCCTTGGCATTGAACTTCAATGATCAAAGCTCTCCTTTCATACTCTACTTAATGCAACAATAAATCCAAGAATATCTATTCATATCAGTATTACTGCACAACGGTTCTAACGAGGATGACACTGTCATCAGCCCAGTAAGTCACCATGGCCAATTACACCAATACAATCGTCCCGCACTGCCAACACCATGACGATGCCACCCAGGTACTGGCAAAGGTATGCGGTATTATTGCGACCCTGAACAGCTGAGCTTCAGTACGACATTATTGTGCCATCTCCAGTCTCTGTCCAACCACATCTCCTTTCTCCCCTACATATGTGTAACAGCGGCAACATATCTCTCTCAAAGTCGCAGAATCAAGCTTTTGTGCAAGTCTGCTACTCTGTATCTCTACTATCGTTAATACGCCACGAAGTACTACTGTTACGATGTGATGTATCCGAGTTTAGATGGTTCATGTGCCGCAAACTTGATTTCGCGCATGGAGTTATCCTGATTGGGGTCAAGGCTGGTAAACAGATACGCAATACTGTGTGATAGTGACGAATGTCCTGTCGAGATCGAGTTGAAAGTTAAGGTGTATGATGGATCTACCCCGCCGTGGGCAATTGCATGTTTCTTGCCGCTTGAGCGGTTGTAATATGTTATGTTGGACTGGTTACGCTCGCGCTTCTGTATATAAGAGCTTGCTGAAGCCTATATTTGCATTTAGTTCTTCAAAAACCATCAATCTCAATCGCTCTTCAATTTTCAAGACATATATTTCTCATCGCCTCGAGGTTTAATCTAATACTAAGTAAGCTCATCATTTTGCATCAACATTCCATCCTCTCAACCTCCAGTTGACCCCGATTTTGATGAATTGTTCAGTCAACTGATATACTTAGCCTTTCCTACCTCTTCCTACCAACCTACAAACATCAAAATGTCTGGCTTCGGCGATGACAACCAGCAGTCTGGGGGCCAGGGTGTGTATAATCCACATACTTCTCATTCCAGCCAATTACTTACAAGATATAGGTGGTGGCTATGGAGGCAATGATAACTCTTCGGGTGGCTTCGGCGGCGGCTCCGGTGGATACGGAAATGATAACTCTTCGGGTGGCTCTGGTGGTGGTTACGGTGGTGATAAGCAGCAATCTAGCTTTGGAGGTGGAAATTCTCAGGGTATGTGCAATCGTGATTACTCAGTATTAGCTAGATCATTTACTTACTTTCTTGCAGGTGGCGGGTTTGGAGGCAACGATAACTCTTCAGGCGGTTCTGCAGGCTATGGAAATGACAACTCTTCTGGAGGCGGCGGGTTTGGAGGCAATGACAATTCATCAGGAGGCTCTGGAGGCTATGGAGGAAATGACAACTCGTCTGGAGGCTATGGTAATGACAGCTCCTCAGGGGGCTCTGGTGGCTTTGGCGGCAACTCGGGCTCTGGAAACTCTGGTGGCGGCAATCAGCAGAGTGGTCTTGAGAAAGAGGGTCTCAACGCTGCCGAAAATTTTGCTAAGAAGGAGTTCTAAGCCTTTGTCTGATGGGCTTCATATGGATCTTTCAGCATGGAGCCCCACATGAACTCAAGGTATTTGGTTGGTTTTCCAAGTGTAAAATCGTCAGCCATCAGACCTAAAAATCAACGGCTTTCAAAAATCTTGAATGTATGCAGCTCTGATATCAAACATAATCGTCTTTGCGAATACAACAGTCATGTTTTCTTGGTCCTTATGAACCCAATCCTAATAACTACTCCTATATTTACACCACATACTATTTTCGTCTTCTAAGCACTGATATCTTTCATTTAGCCATACTTTTGTCTAATATAGATACTATCGTATTTCCTACTGTGTTTGGAAATTTCTCCTGGTTCTTCCACTTTCTTGCATTTGGTTTGACTATGAGGAGGCACTCTTCTGAATGTATGTGTCTTCTGATCTGCCCATTTCTCAGCTCCTCTACGTCGAACTTCTACAGAATGTAAGCTGTGATAAGGTGCACTTCAATATGTTTTAGACTTGAAATAAATAATTAGCCAGTACTCTCCGACATAGTGATGTCGAGTGGGAGGATGACAACAGTACTTTCCGGAATACGGTTTCTACGACCAGCAAACAAAGGTGGATATGCGTGGAAGATGTCACCTTTGTAGCGCTCTGTACTAAGAAACTGATTAATAATGAAGGTAAGTACTTTAAAAAAAATGGCTTTCCAAAAGACTTTAAAGTGAAGAATCATTAAGAAACTTCAGAAATAACTTCGTATCAAACCTCTATCAAAATCCCAACTGCGAATCACTAACCCAATGGCTGCCACCAGCACATCGATACCCACTACTCTGCTTAATCCACTGATAACCTACCACACAAACTCCCATTTCCCTCAACTTGCTCTGCGCCAAGGCTTCTTTGGCCCTCCTCTCCTCCTCTTCCTTCTTCTTCCTTTGTAATTCTCTTTGAACCCTCTCCCTCTCAGCCTTTGCCTCCATCTCACGAATCCTAGCCTCTTCACGCTTCTGCTTCAGCTCAAGAGCTTTAGCTTCATCACGAGCTTGGATCTCGCGCAGTGCAGCCGCGATCTTCTCGGCTTCCCTTTCTGCTTCCTCGGCTCGTAGCTGAGCTTCTTCTTGATTGCGGATCTCCTGCTTGATTTGTTCGTCTCGGAGCTCGGCTAGCTTCTTGTCATGCTGAAGCTGTTGCCAAACAGCATCCGAGACACCTGCATCGCGACAATTATCGGTAATCTCATCGACCTTTGGTTCCTTGCAAGCTTTATCGTCCCCGTCTGGCTTAGAAGCCGATTTTGTTGCTGTAGCAGTGCTAGAGCTTATCTGGGGGACTGGTTGTATATGATCCTGAGTTTGAACTTGGCTAGGGAATGCCGGTCGAGACACAGGTAGAAACTTAGCTCTGGCACGACGCTCAGTGAGCATGTTCTGGACGCAAGTAAACGCAGCGTCAGTTGGCAAGACGAGCTGATCAACCTTTGTAGTGCTATTCTGAAATACGGTTCGCACCATGCTCTTCGCTAATGTCTGAACATCCCTCGCATTTCCCCAAGAAGGTAACTTCGACAGTTCCTCGATCTGATCTAAATATTGACCGTAGATAGTCGGATCCTGTATTGAAGGGAATGCAATATGACTCTGCTGAAGTACACTCTCAAGAAGTTGAAGACAATGCCCGGGGCTCAGAGAAGAGAACAAGATTTCGTCTGCAAAACGACTACTTAACCCTTCATTGACGCGAAGAAGATTGTTCATATCATTGTCGTATCCGGCAAGAATGATGACGAGCTTCCCTGCAAATTGAGGCTTTGTGATTGTGTCGACCAGCTCATTTACCGCTTCTTGAGCGAACATGCCTTCTCCAAGTCTGTATGCCTCGTCTATGAAAAGAACTTTGCCCAAGCCGCTCTCGAGTTGTTTGATAGTCTTTGGTCCTGTATGTCCGACGTATTGACCAACTAGATCCGATGCTGAACATTCAACAACTTCAACTTGTGACAGGAACCCAAGATCGTAATATACTTGACCAAATTTTCGAGCAGTGGTTGTCTTTCCGGTTCCTAGAGCATGAAATCAGACTATAGAACAAGAAATGAGACTTTGATGTAGAAACAGTTGCTCACCAGGTGGTCCCTTGAAAATGAAATTCATAGGTATTTGTCCACGAGGGTCTAGACCTTGAGCTCGCATTCCCTTGGCGACTTTCAGAAATCCATCTAATTTTGCAATGATGCCCTCGCAGCCGACCACTCCTTTGAAAAGCTGTTGAAGATTAGTTTCAGCTCCAGATGCTCGATCGTAATTCAAGTCAAAGTCTTGTGCCTCGAATACAAAATCAATCGACCGCTGCTCTTCAGGTAGTGCAGATTGTCGAGTTTGATAATTAGCTTTAGCCTTCGAGATCAGATTCTCTACATCTCCACCATTGCCGAAATTTAGTCCGTTTCGGAGACGACTCAATACATCGATAGCGGTAGAAACACCTTGTGGAGTAGCTGATAGATCTTGACTTCTTAGTTTGAATTGGAGAATCTCCTGAAGCTCGGAGTCACTGAAGTCTTCGAATCGGAAGGCGTCTGAGAGCTGGAATCGTCGGGTGAGGCCAGGGTTAACATTCTGAAACATTTCTATCATCTGTGGCTCGTAGCCAAGAAGCAGTACACAGCGGTCATCTCCAGGTACACTCTGGACTTCGGCAACGATTGTGTCGATGACTGCAGTCTTGTATATATCAGTCCCGCTTCCACCCCCGGAGCCGGAACCGGAGTAAAGCATATATGCTTCGTCAATAATCAGAACTTTTCCGATTGTGGTTGCCAGAATAGCTTTCGTGTTGGCTTCTGACTGGCCAATGACATTGCCGATGAAATCCGAAGGATTCTTGATAACAACTGGGGCATTCAAAGTTAGTCAATTAACGTTTAGGATTCCAAGAACAGTTTACCTTCACCATTACTCAGCATCCCGATATCCGTTAGGATTTTACCATATAGTTTGGCGACTGTAGTCTTGCCAGTACCCGGAGACCCAAGGAATATACGGTTAAGTGAGACATCGATCAGCTCCTTTTCTTTCAATTCCCTCTCATAGTTTGTCTTGATGAGGCTAATCATAAAACTGATGGAGTCTTTGACGGCTTTTAGCCCAGTAAGCTGTTGAAGCTTCGTCCATGCGTTGCATGCCAGGATGGCCTTTGAGGGGTCAGGGCCGATAAGGTCTTCCTTTGTGATGCGGTAGTCATCTGGACACAAGCCCTCTCTCCTCTCCTTAGCAAGACGATCCGATTGTCGCTCTCGAATTTTGGCAAACATATTCTCTAATGCTCGAGCATTACCAAATCCATCCCGACCTCTACCTCTCCCCAAACGCTGAACGGCAATCCGCATATAGAGCCCATCAGCCCCATCTTCAATGTCTATTCTAGACTTGTAGAAGTGGTTAATCTGGAACTGAAGCATACCCAAAAGTTCCGCATCTGTATAATCCTCGAAATGGAGTTTATATGGTATTCGACTGGAAAAGCCTGGATTGTGCTCGAAAAACTTTTCCATTTGCTTGCGATAGCCAGCGAAGACGAACACCACTTCTCCTGTCAGGTTCTCAATTTCAGCGAGAATGAAATCAAGTACAGTTTTTCCGCCGTAGTTGTGACCTTCAGCGAGTTGATAGGCTTCATCGATAAAGTATACTCCACCTTCAGCGTTCTTGAGTTGCTCGAAGTGCTTTTTAACTTCAGCAACACCATCGTGAGCAAGACGTGAACCGGTTGTCTCGATGAAGCCATCCCCAGCAAGAACTTTGAGGGACGTGAGAACTTTAGCGTAATGTCTTGCGACGGTAGTTTTGCCTAAGAATATTAGAGTTATGATATCTTGTAAGAGGATCGATAACATGCCTGTGCCTGGATTTCCCAACAACACTAAGCCCAGACGTTCCTTCCTGAGATCGGTGCCTTGACGAATAGAAGTCTCAACTTTACCCTTGATTCGTAATACCTGAGCTTTAACATCCTCAAGACCTATCATCTCCATAATTTTATCAATAGCGGGATTATTAGCATTCTCCTGGTCTTTTTGACGCTGCCATTCAGTCTTCGACGGAGATCGGTCGTGAATAAGGGCTTCCTTGATGTGTGCTTGGAGATTTAAGTGCTGATTAGGATTTGGTTTCGTTGGTACCACTGGCTTTTGTGCGGGGGGTTTCTGTGAAGGTTTCTGAGGAGCTTTTGTTATGGGTGACGAGGTTTTTTCGTCGTAGATATCCAGAAAACTTTCCGGAGGGGACTCCTGCTTCTTTTTTGCACGCTTCTTGGCAGCTTCAAGGTCTTTGAGCTTTTGTGCACGGATAGACTTTTGCTCGGTATCCAACTGTGTATCCTTCATGATTTGGATAACTTTCTCTATTTCCTCGTCTATCTTTGCAAGCTCTTTGGCATGCTTTTGAGCTTTTTCTTCTCGTTTTGTTTTCTCGTCAAGGTCTCTTTGAGCTCTTTTCACTGCTTGCTTCCTGGCAACTTCGCATTTTTGACAAGCTAGCGGAGTACCTGCATGACATGGCCACGTTTGGTTGTGGCCATTAGGACACTTTTGACTTAACGGAACTATGCAAAGGACTTTAGAATGGTTCGAGAGTCGGTGGCAGCAGCTGCTGCATTTGTGCAATCCACACTTGAGCATAACACCACTGGGGAAATATAAGTCGAAGCATATCTCACAAGAGGTGATAAAAACAACTTACCAAGGCTCTTTACAACCACCATCAGGGCATTCTGCTTCGAAGTGATCCGGCGAAGACAACAATGCAGTTCGATTGGGATGCTTCTCGCACTTGACCGGAAAACCTTCATATATGTGATCATTCTCTTTCAGATGATCAAACAATTTCCGCCAATTCTCTTTACCCTTACGTGCATTAATAAAAGTCTCCGAGTTACCAATCATGATCAAACCATCGCGAGCTCGGGAAAGCAAGACGTTAAGGCGTTCGGGAGCAGCCATGAAGCCGATATCATATGCCCGGTTGCTTCGGGTCATCGAGACCAGGACAATATCACTCTCTTCTCCCTGATAATTGTCTATCTCAGAAATCAGTATAAGATCCTTAAATCCGCCGATATATAGACAGATTATATGAATTTAGCCTTAATCTTAGTCGCGCAATGTTTATACTGTCAATTGACTCTAAGTATTGGGTCGATAGGTCGACCAAATCTAAGCTATGGCTATTTGATATCAAACATATAAAAACAGAAAATCACGTACCAATAGTTGATATGCGAAGGGATGGCTTTGATCTCTTCGAGCTGAGGTCCGTCAACAATCCCGCTCGCGCCAAATCAAACTTATCGAGATCGTTGAGGATAGGATCGTTTTCGTGAGCCAATTGGTCCCTTAGTAGCTGTAGTTGTCCAAGGTATGGTGTAATGACAACCAGTTTGTCATATCCATATCCTTGCTGAGCCAGATATCGAACGCACTTCAATATCATTTGACCTTCATACTCGTTTTGCTTCGAAGACGTTCTACCATCGCTCAGTTCCCGAGACTCTTTCAATTCGAGCTCTGGATGAGAGTGATTAATAAACATAACATTATCGCAAAAGCCACGAAGATCGTCTCGATTCAATGTTGATTTGGCATCGGTGAGATCCGGATACGTCAAGTGACGAATTAGCGAAGAAATTTCGGGTCTCATTCGGTGTTGTTGCGTTAACGTGACGTGGGGAAAGCCTTTCAAGACGAGTCGCTCAAACAAAGATCGGTTAAGATCAAATCCATCTCCTTGCTCCACGCTCAGCTCGTAGGAACACTTTGGTCGAAGTTGCTTGTGATCTCCGATCATAATCAATTGCTCTGTACAAGGCCCCAAAGAGGTTAAGATGTGAGCTTCCAAGATCTCGCCAGCCTCTTCAACAAGGACCACGCCTGGTGAGGCTGCCTGTATTGCTGCAGAGTATTTAGCAGCGCCATTTGTCGTACAGGCAATGATTCTCTTTCTTTCGATAATGGTAGCATCTCTTTCACCAAATACACGATCAAGTTCGGCTTGGTCGGTGTTGAATTGTCGACCATTCTCTCTTACCTCGTTGACTAGATCATCTAGAATGGCTGCCCGCCATCTGATCAGATTAGTTTGTCTTGATGCAGCTGGCATTTGCCAGACTGCAGCGGTGTCTTTTGTCTGAATATGCTGTAGTGGTCCAGCATTAACTTCCCCCCTGCTCCACCGATCGAGTAGGTAATATGGGCTCATAGCTTTCCCACGCTGCCCAACTCTAGTCATGCCATCCAAGTCATCTTTTGGAATCGTGAAAGCATCAAAAAATGGCAGGTCCTCGGAACAGAACTCCAAATATTCCATGAGATGATTCTTCTGAGTATTTGCCGTCATAAACCGCTTGAATGCATCTCCAAGCCTATGATTCTGGAGCCGTTCTTTGAGCTTATCAATTCTAGCCCATTGAGTTTGATCGAGCCTCACGCTTGTCTGCTCTCGTATCATCAAAGGCTTTGTCTTGTCTGTCGACTTTCCACCTAGACGGACCATAGCTGATGCTGGAATGCCAATATCCATCAAGTCTTCAAGGAATTGGTCGAGGGCATGATTCGTGAAACAAATTACAAGAATCTTCTGTGACGTGAAGTCGTGTAGTACTTTTGCTACCAAACCCCCAATAAACGACTTTCCAGTTCCTGGCATTGGTTAGAAATGGGCATGAAGTCGCCGAAACTTGGTAACTCACCCGGCGGTCCTTGCACCAAACTGATTCGTTGGGCTAAGCATGCACAAAGAGAGCTCATCTGCGAATCATCCAGGATAACGGACTTAGCAAGGCGCAACAGCCTCCTTAGTTCTTTGCCAGAATGGGACTTAAGGTCGTTGATGATGTTCACTGGCTGAAAAGAAGGAGATTCCATTTCTTTCTCTTTTTCCCAATAAAGAATTTCGTTCGCTAATGGCAAATCCCTCATCTCCTGTAACCTTCTCAAGAACGGCTCATATGCAAAAATCGCCGAGTCAAGCTGAACCAGCTTAACATCTGTATCTATGGTAGTCCTCAACTTTGAAAGAGCATATGGTAATGTTGAATCATCGGCACATTGTACAGTAACTTTGGCTGGTGTCTTGGCAATGTTCTCCTCGTCCCGATAGATGGTAGGAAACGCCGCTGGTTCATCACCTATAAGAAGGCATGCAATATGTCCTTGGCGTAGAATGTGGCGATTATCTTTCAGAAACTTCTCTCGCTTTTCTGGTTTAATTTTCTTCAGCTGTGGTAGTTCATCCTGAGACTTTAGGATAATTCCCCACGGCAAGCGTTGGCGTTCAGTTCCCATCTCCACACCGGCCAGGGAGACTTTTTCGACGATGATACCCTTATGACGCCCAGGTCTTGTACCAGTCAGGACTTTTAGCTCATTCCGAATTTCGCCGAGCATATCTTCGCGAAGAAGCCGGAACTGATTGTCAAGATGGATGCCAACGCGGGCTTGCTTCGTTTCCGGATCGTCGATGAAATCTGCAGTGCGAAAAAACGGTCGATCTTTCGAAAGGAGCTCATCTGCTGTAGGCATGATCGAAATCTTTCCAAAATCTGCATGGTCATTATCATGTCTGCCTCCGGGTTTTGCATCTGCGTCGATGTAAAGTTCAGATGGATTTAAGGGCAAGGCATGCTTAATTTTCTGACCAAGAATTCGAATTTCTCCGTCTGGTGATTTCAATATTGAGTCAAGGATGTGTGGAGAATGTACTACCGCAACGTAGGGCGAGGACCTTTTATCAGGGATGGAGACAAGTTGCAGCAGTAACCACGCGAAGGCTTGGCATGCGTCTGGATTCAAGAGACTGCATACGAATGACTGTATGAAAGCCTCCCAGAAAAACGGCGGTTCAACTATGGAGAGTAACATTTGTGTAAGAACGGAACCCGAACCTATGACCTTCAAAGAAGGGTTTTGAAGGTACCGAAGCAATGGCGTAGCATTGTCATTGAGAAATGATACCGAAGTATCAAATAGAACGGAGGCTTGAAGGGAAGAAAGCCCGGAAGGGCTTGTTAGCAGTTTGTGGGCACATATCGCAGGATCTGTTTGAGCGCACAAGGCTTCAATGAAGAGCTTTCCGTCACGAGCTGTGGTCAACGCTCTCTGGTTGTATATGACTTGGTTGAATAAGCGGGAGAGCTTGGTGAGCCGTTGGTCTTCTGGACCTAGATATGCCATTTCAATTGACCAAAAAACAAGCCAGATAAAACGAAACAAAACGAAAAATAGATTCTCTGTCGTGGTGCTAATGTGTTGTGTGTATATCAGTTGCTGAGGAACTTGGAGGATGGAGTCTTGCTGATCGAAGCAGCAAATGGAAGAGCATGATGATATATGCTCTGCTGCTACTTAAACATTTGGGTTGCCTCGAAACTTTCTCCACCTCATCCTGACCTCTCATCGACGATATCTGTGAGAACTATGATAAACTTGCATATTTCTGTTTGCTTTACAGCCTATAGATTTTACGAGGCTGGCTGGCTGCAGAGCATGAAACTATGATAATAGAATGTACGGTGAATCACAGTCTTCTTTGAAGGTAAGGGTGAAGGAAAGAGGCATCCCCGCATCTCAGCCATGCTGCTGTAAGTCATATAGGTTGCTCATATCTACGAAGCAGGTATTTCGCAGTCTATCTTCCCTTCCCTCCTTTTTTCTGGAATCAAAAATCAAATCTAGTATCAAAATGTCTTTTCATCGTAGATCATACCAAGGCTTCAGGCGTGGTAAACCCAACCGAGCCGAAAATCTACCGTCGCCGCCAAAACCGCTTGGTCCTGCTATCGACAGCATAAACATCAACACGCTATTGACAGAAGAGGATGCTCCAACAATAACAAATGTAGAGTATGTGGCATCCTACAACTGGCTGGATGGGAAAGACCCTATTATTATCGTACCAGGTCAGTTTTCATTTGTATTAATACTTTCGCCAACTCTGTTACTACTTGTTGAATATGTCTTGTTGATATGTCAAATAATAATAGGTTCTCCGCCAAAGTGGACACCACCAACGGAAGATATACAACTGAAAGGCGATAGTGAGGATGTATTTCGAGATATTAATGCGGCTCGATACGCCTCATATCCTTTAGAGCCTACTTTCCGGGCATTGCAAGCTATGCAACCACACAACAATTTACAGTCGGTGGATGTTGTTGGATGTGGAAGCACAATCGGAAACCTGTTGAGGTTTGCAGGATCTCAATCAAAGCCCTTCCGGTTTGACGTCGACGTTGTTGGAGATATGGTTCTCTTTGTCCGTAAAGAAAGCTCTCCAACTGAGCTAATCACGGATCTAATGGGCTATGGTCACACGTTCCCTGAGTCATATACAACTTGGGACTCAGGAGTTCGGAACTCATGTTCACACCAACGAATCGTTCAATATGATTTCGGAGGTTTGAAGTTTCTGGTCCGAACGGAAACTGATGGCTATTTCAAAGACTCTAGCCTGAATGAACCCATCACTAGCAAGACCGTTACGAGTCAGCTCTGTCTTGATGATGCATTTAAAAGTATTTCAGTAAGTACGAGCGCAGTGGATTCAGATCAGCGACTACAAGTGAGGCTGCAAGGAACAAGGATTCCCCAGAGTATGATCTTTGATATCAAGACGCGAGCTAGCTACAGGCCATTTGACATGGAGGAAATACTCCCACGGCTCTGGGTCAATCAAACGCCCAATTTCCTGATTGCCTACCACGACCACGGTCTTTTCGACAACCCTAAAGTCCAAGATGTCAGAAATGTTGTCTCCAAATGGGAGGATGACAATTCAGCTCTGTTGGCACGTTTCCACGCCGTCGTCAAGCGAATCGTGGATGTAGTTCGTGATTCTGAAATTCAGCAGTGCGAAGTCAGCTGGGATGGTCAGGGACCTCTATGTATTACGAAGCAGATTGGGGAAGGGAGGAGGGCGCTCCCATATGATCTTGTACGTCTCTTGGAAGACTTGTGATAAGGTCCTACGAATGGGGTTTACGCTATTTTCTGCAATAATACTCGTATCAAATTGACATGACGGAATTTCTGAAGTGTTCCTGTGTCTAATGAAGTATTGAGACATGAAGCCTTGACTAGCCGTGTTTGCAGATCGATGTCGAGGCAGGATAATTTTATTTTGTAGTGAAAACTTTAAAGTTGTCTATTGTTTACAACTTTTAATGTGTTTCCGGTTTGTATGATAATACTAATGTGCAGCATTAAAGAGTAACAAAGGCTATGGAGATCTTGTTAGTAGCTATTCGGCTGACTTTCACAATACGATTTTGTAAGCATATTTTAGCTACATAACTCAGCTACTATCGATGCCTCCTTTGCTGATACCTTCTTCTTCCGCGAACACTCTAGAAACAAAGGGTGACTAATCGATGCGATGGCTTTTTCCAATATGCGTCTGCAAGTTTAAACAAAACATCAAAGTCAACATTCTATCTCAACAAACGGCGAACTGCTGGAAAGGTGTAGATAGAATTTACGAGTATACACATTTAAATTCATGCTCCGTCACTTCAGTAGCGTTATCTCTTGGGATAGCACGATATTTAGCTCTTGACAACAAAATTATTCTTCAAAAGATAAAAGGCTGTGATTGATACTAACTAATGCCCTACAAGTACAAATATGTGTTTGCTTCAGACTGTTACTGTTGTCAGTATCAAATCTTCCAGCTGTCAAAGAATGTTGCGTGTCAACATTGATAAGGTCTTCGAAAGGAGTAACAAAGATGCCCACTAAATATACCACTCCTCCATTCGATAGTCGGGGACCTGAATATAGCTAGAACGATTCCAATCTTCAAGATTGCAGAAGTAGTGCGCAGAGGCTTCTTCGACAAGCGGACAAGCCTCGTCATATGCTTCCAAGAATCTACCACAGCGACAGAAAGGCTTCATCATCCCGCGCTCCACCAGAGGCAAAAAAGATGCACCCTTTCCATATCTTAGACCATCTGCACGAGATTGCATGTTGAAATTCTTTGATATCCATGGATCATCCTCTGCAAGTCTCCGGTATGTGAGCAGCTCAGTCTGTATTGCAGCCCATATTGTTCCAAGGTCTTTGCTACCTTCATAATGATTATTATGCATTTTATGGTGTCTGCATATATCTTCGTTCTCTTCGTCTGAGTCTTCCATCAATACATCGGATCCTTCATCTTCAAAGTCGAAACGCATTCTGAGGCTATCAAGCCCATCATCATCATCATCATCATCATCGGCATCACTTCTCCTGGTCGCCCACGTCGACGGCCTTTCGCGGTACCTAGAAGAACTATATTCTTTGCCCCCATCTCTCTCTTCTTTTGCAAGATGCAGAACCCTAGATAAAACTTCCCAGCCTAGTTGCACCACAGGTGTTCACGTCGATATGATTGTGTTTGGGACACATTCGTGTAGTTCAACTGGGGTCATTTCGCGATGACTACACTCGTAGTAGTTATCATTGCCTATGAGGGCTTGTACTGATATATGCGCTTTTAGTAGAGGATTGGCACCGTTTACTAACAGGCATACCAGACAAGCAACAATTCCGAAAAGGTTCTCAGCCTCACAGCCACTTTGGGCTAGATGAAAAGCTGTTAAGACCAAGGTATGCAGTGGTAGTAGTTTCAATACCCTTCCACAGGAAATGCATTTTTTCAAGAAAAGGCCACTTGGAGTATTGATATTTGGCGCAGAAGGTGCACCAAAAATAGTGCCGATACTATGGCAGATCGCTTGAGCTGAAGTATGACAGAACATGTGTTTCCACTCGAACGGGATTGCGGGTATTCCATCTGCATGCAGCTTCCGAATGCATGGTGAGTCTGCATCCCATCTCCCACAAATATCTACTTCTTCGCCGGCAAAGCGCCTGTCCTTGCTAAACTTATCATCCACCGTTGAAGGTAGACATGAAGTATGGGCTTTGAAGATAGACGTCATAAGGTTGTCTAAGACAGTGTGCTCGAGCTCATTGATGTAGAATTCCTGGACTTTGTTCCCCAAAAGATTAACGATAACAGTGTTGAGTACATTGCAACAGAAGTTTGCACCATCCAAGTAGCTGGCTGCCAGATGTAGGGGCGAGACCTTCTTGAAGTTATAAATCCTGACATCGATATCTTCAATAAGCTCCCAGAGAAGTTCCTCGTTTCTCGCCCTAATGACAAAACCTACAGCTTCTTCAACCAGCTCGATCGGCGATCTTTGAACCGCCTGAACAATTTGAGTCGCTGATAGAGGTAGATCGTCAATTTGAATGTTGCTGAAGGAGTTTGATTGTAATGCGCGACTGAGCTTCTCTATCAATCTTGGTCTGGGTTGGTTATTTGGCCATGGTTTCCAGGTTTCCTCATCTTCTGGATCAACATCGTCATCCGTATCTGGATCAGGAGAGGGCGCTCTCTCATATGGCGAAGCTATTCGAGCATGTATAGTCCATCGGCATAAGGAGGATGGTAATGATAAGGCTGCATTTGATATTTCAGACTCGCAAGCTCCCTCACCCGACATTGTATGGTCTATTGGGGTTCCAACAATCATCCCAGGAGTGTTTTCTGCGGTTATAGGGTCTGAATATCGATCGAAACGAAGGTTTTCTGCAGACCAATCCCGAGGTCCCTTGCCCCAGTGCTTCACCGTCTTGAAAGCGAAGAGCCAAAAATGATATAGCCAGGTTGTGGTAGTCCTTCAGATAGTGTAAGCATAAACTTCGCAGATTCATTCAGAGCTCCTTACTTTCTCTCATTCTTGGTCATGGAGTTCAAGAGGTCATCATGTCTTCCTTGGATCAGAAGACTGGCCCGATCGTTAAGTGCTTTCTTGTGTATAGCTATCGCTGTTGGAGATGCTGCATTCATTGGGGATGAGGCCTCTATGGGAGACTGTGCAAGTACAGATATCTCTTCTGGAGTCGATCCTGTATATCCCCAGGGCGATGACATGTCCATCGCAACCTGCAATGATGCTCTGAGAGCTCGATAAGGCAAGCTCCAATGCATAAATCTAGGTATAGGATCAGCGAAGAGTGCAAAATGATTTTCTGGGCCCATTACGCATTGATATTCAACTGCAATGCTTGCTCGAGTCTCGCTTTCGTATAGATGCGTCTGCGTAGTTTCTTTTTATCAATGCTCTCGCCATTATATAAAATAGTAGCGGTCGAAGATTCATCCCGGACACGTTTTCCTAAAGCCTTGCATGCTTCATCCTGGAACCTAGTGGGCACATTCTTCGTGATTTTCCACTTTTTGAAGTGGTATTTATATTGATGATCACTATTTGAATCATATGGGGTCAGCAACTGTGCTCCGAGAATATAGGAAGATTAGAGGCTAGTACACTGCATCAAATTTGTATTCTTCATTCATTCTCTTCACAAGTTCAGGAAGGGAATAATCCTCGTCGATATATAGTCTTTTAATGACAGGCTGCAGACATTCCCAGCGCTGAGGAAAAGCAACATCCAAAAACAAATGGTCGGCGCTCTGAGGCTGAGTCTCATCCATGATTTCAAGTGGGTACTGTTGAATATTTGCGATTTGATCATCCAAAGTGGTGGAGAACATGATTTATATAGGCATAAAAAGAGGGAAGGCTGAGAAGTTGTGTACATTTGGTTTTCGATATGGTCGTTGTTTGATATGCGTGCCCAGATATCAGTGTTCAGGCAGAATTGGAGTTTGCGGATGGAAAAGCTGCTGCTGCAGAAGGGTAATGTGCTGGCGGATGGATGCATATGCTTGTGACAGATCTGGTGGGTTGAATCCTCAAATCACATCACTATCGCCTCAAAAACGGCTACCTCCAGTCAAAGACAGACTCCCGCCTCCAGCGTATCGAAAGCGTTTTTTCGTGCCTACATCAAAGCGCCTCGAATCATCCAGTGACCGGAAGGATTGCAACCCCTGGGGCCTAAGTGCTTACAAGCTTCCCTGTTAAATGCCGGAGACACTATCAATCATGCCACGCCAACAATGCCTGAAGACAAAAGTGTCCAATGACAGCTTTTATTTCAGAATATATCAAAACCAGGATTGACGGAAGGCAGCAGGAATAATAGGTGAGGCGGCATACGTTCGCAGCAGACAAAGTCTACCCCCCTGCGCTTAATATCGAGAAACAAAAGTTCACTTTCTAGTCGGAGATACAGCTGTGACAGCATCATAGCAAGGCAGACAAGGCAACGAGAAACGACTCACTCCATTACATGTGCTGTCAAACTTTTATGGTAACGAGTCAGCTTGTTGATGCATACAAAAGTAGAAAAGCCACTGATATAGAAAGAACGAGTGAATGATATGGAGGCTACTCAAAGATGAATGGTGCAAGTTTTAGCAAGTTTCAGCCGCCGTATGCATGCGAATGTACAACAAATGAATTTTGATTTATCCTGAAAATCAAAATGACTATTGATCTCAATTTGGAAATCTTGGCTTGGTGTACAAAAGGATAATATCCAATACAGATAGCACTTTGTTGACTTGTGCGTGAACCAAGATGATGACTTCCTTACAGTTTCGCATACGGAGATACCCGATGGCCACATCAAGATGCTATCATTCCATTTCCATTTGTCTCTGATCTTTTGTATCGAGAATATTGGCAAGAAAGCCTATGCTCTAATTCTTCGTGAGGCAAAGCTGGATGATACATACAAGATGTTAGTTCCGTAGGTAAGCTGTAGGTTAGGTATATATGCTTCGATCCCCTCGAACGAGTTGAAAGCTATCAGAAAGTATTTGATTTAGAAACATCACGTACATTACCTATCAAATTTTCAAGCTGTATGGTATGATGTGCAAGTCCAGATCAAGACGTACCAATCACAAAGCGCAAAGCTCGTCCCAGGAGAGGTAAGAAGATCTTCACTTGATTATACATACCACTATTCTTTGCAG
The DNA here is from genome assembly GCA_024752435.1 of Allantophomopsis cytisporea. Lineage (NCBI taxonomy): Eukaryota > Fungi > Ascomycota > Leotiomycetes > Phacidiales > Phacidiaceae > Allantophomopsis > Allantophomopsis cytisporea. Next base: position 697,555 of record CP103034.1, read on the forward strand.
GACTGATGGAAAATAGCGATCACCTGCAAACCCAGAAGAAAATCGAGACGAACCCATACATCTCGTCGAGTACATTTACAGAGCATGACTTGACGTTTTCCCAAAGGACTTCTACAGATCATCATATGTTGAGGAACTTTAATAATTCGTATTTGAATTACAATCATTACACTTCGCCTAGTCTTCAGCTATCATCAGTTCAACATCTCGGTGCCAGTCATTTAATCACAAAGCAGCTGGCTTCAAACCATACTGAGAATACACATTATGGATTCGAGTGTATCGGATCACAGTTCGCGGGCCACATTCCAGCTTATGAGCAGGCGACTCCTACTCAAGTCTCATCTATGACTTCCCGGAATTTCTGTCCAAACTGTAGCCATGCACTTGAGACCCAGGTATATGGTCAGCAAGCCGTAAAGGATCTTTCTCCAATGGAGAGATACGAAAGAGAACCACCCTTTGAGCAGCCCATCGTCTTTCTCGGACAAAGCCAGGGGACTGGTATGCGTACGGTCTGCCGATGCCATACGATGCTGAGCAGTGATATAGCATCCGATTGGGACATAAGTCAAGGATCATAGATCATGATAGAGGATAAGAATTCCAAGCTGAGGATATTTAGGCGTTTAATTTAACTACTTTTTTTCCTTATCATGACGTCGTCACTTGCATGTTCATACATAGAATATAATCAGGGACTGTTTGTAATATCCACTAGATTGTTCGTGAAACTGAAAGAAATAGAAGAATAATCGAAGCTACATGTGAAGAGCGTGAAGAAGCCATTAAATAAGCTTCGACACCATACTCGAAAGCGCAGCGGGTATGTGGCGAATCCAGTCAAGTAGAGAATGCAGTTGAAGCCCAATGAGGGTGTAAAGTAGCCTGCACTCTGATACGATGAGCTTGGGAAGAAAACGAGTAAATACGAACAGACCATAACCGGTCCCGAGGATCGTCAACAGACACAGAAGCATGAAAACATGTTTCCACTTGATCTTGTACAATGGCCTGAGGACACAACTTCTAAAGAGAGAGCCCATACGGATAAAATGAGATCTGCTTTGCACGTGTGGTAATGCATCTTCAACCGCAGGCTCATAGTATCGTGTCTCGCTAGTTGTTGCGTTGATGAGAGAGTACACATGTTCTTGACGGCTTCGCTGTGTGCTGTCCCCTTGCCGTCTTGGCGCGTCAAGGAGAGGCTCAAGCTCAGCAGAACGAGACATCAGCATCCGCTCCTCGTCTTGAGATACTTTGAATTGCTCTCCCGGAAACGGGGTTTCGAAGTATTCAGGAGAAGGAAGTCTCGAGGTATATAACGGCTCGTATCTAGGTACAGGATGTGGCATAGACTCTTGAAGAATCCTCATAGCGGAAATATATGACTTCGTATTCGATCGAAGGGTTTGAGTCGGTTGGTATGGACTCACAATGAGACGCATAGTATTCATCAAGGTGCGGTATGAGGTCTTCGTAAGTCGAAAATCGTAAGCTCGAGCCGCTGGACCGGTCCCATACTGTCGAAGTCGAGATAGAGGAATTGGAGAATGATGCCTCAAGTTCACATATGACTGCATACGAAGCTCTCGCTTTCCTTCAAGCCCCAGTGATCTGACAAGATGGCCTTGAATATCTGAGCCCGCGTAACCTGCCTTTGCTATAGGCATCGACAAGTGTCCGTCATCCCGCAAGTTACGCTCACGGAGATATTTCTCCAATGGGGTGCTCCTGAAACTGGTGATCTTGACAAATCAGATGATGATCAGAGGACTATCGATCAATACCTACTATGGCAACAAGAAGAGTCTCTTCTTCTGTGTTAAAATGAGGAGCTCTCAAAACCACGACTGGGTGATCATAGGCACCGCTTTCGAGATAGATATTGCATCGGTCACAATTTCTGTTCTTGCATTCGAGCTCGGAATCAAACCCTCTTGATGGAAGCCATAGTACACATCCAGTTCCAACTTCGCAAGCTCTAACTTTGTGTAATGAGTTTTCTCCTTTGAGGTATACTGGTCCGGCAAAGCTTGAAGGATCGCAAGAACATTGGCTTGAAGACATGATGTGATAAAATAATATATTTTCATTGAAAAAGTATACTATATTGGCGCCCGTGATGGGCATGTGTCATATATACTGGAAATCAGAGCGAGGAATGCATAACTTATCATGACAGGGTGCAACATCTCAGCCTCTTGCAGCCTAGAGTGACCCTTTTCACGGCCTCATACCAACATTTTCATGGCCGCGGCCATCCATTTATTATTCAGCCTTGCCCTTTTCTAATTAATCCAATATTATTCAAGATGTAAATGGCATTTCACTGCACTCTTGTATCGCCTCCTCCAATATAGAAGTACGAGTCATGACCAACGCTATACTTTGTCAATCCGATTTATCTCAAGATAGCGACTTTGTAACATTTTCTACCTTGCTTAGAGTTGTTATTCGAAGTATCCTATCCGACTGTTTCACTTTGTACCAGCTTGAGAATATTACAATCAATTTTATCATGTGTGAATGACCTCAAAGGCTCGACCATATCCAATAACATTCCTCGCCTAAGGGCTGTTGGGTGGCTGATGGTACCAACGTTGGTGCGCAGTAGGAGCGGCGCTTCGACGGGAGGCGCCGGTAAGAAATCGTTTCCGCCTCGGCTACCAACAACATATCCTTGATGCTCAGCCTCACTTTATATCGCAGTTGCTGGGTATGTTTTAGCAGTCGGGTATGTCAGGGTAATTGAGTGTTTTGTGATCTTTTCGTATCCCTACAGTTCCTTATACACCTCTTCCCACATTATGCCATGATTTCACTCAAGGATTAGATGTGAAGGTCAAGCCGGCGATTCATGCACATAGGCAAGATATCTGGAAATGATATTGGGTTACTAGGTATTTCACATTCATTATATCTATGCACAATCTTCAGCTCTTTACACGTGGAAAACATGTTGCAAGAATTGATAGACTGGAGCTAAGCATAACCTTAAATTACGCATGTTTATGTACGGGTTCTTTGGGTTACAATTGCAGTCTGTACATATGAAAGCAACTAGGGATAGTCAAGGCACTCCAAGCATTTACATCTAGCAAAACAGAAGTCATGATATAGCGAAATTCACTAAAGCATCTTCTTCAAGCGGTTTGCTAACTGATGTGTATTCATCCTTGATTTTGAAGTATACGTTGAATATCAGCGCTTTTGTGCTTATCATTATCATACAAACCTCACCATTATCGTACCCCATATCAGCCCTATGAGGGGTGCATACGATCGAATTCGTGCCTCTATTTGGTTTCTTTGTGTACTTCTGTAATGTAGCCACAAAGATGTACTGCTTACGAGTTTCAACCTTTTGAGTGGTCTGTTTTTACGCTTGGTCTGAGGGGGTTGGTGAATATTTACCAGCTCGTGGCCTCTGCCTTATAGCATAGAACACCACATGAGGTTTGTATTCTAATAACCTCTTATTAATAAGATGTTTGTATCTCTTAATACTCCTCTTCGATAGGCGGCGGAAGAAATTTTGAAGTTGATCGATGGGCATGTAATAGTGTAAAGAGGAATAGAAGAAGATATTGAAATTCACAGATCTCCTTTAATCAAAAGCTACTCAAGTGCCTACACAGTCCCGATGATGTCGATTGCTAGTGAATGTTGCAAATCGCGAGCTTCGTCTTCAGCAATAGTTATATATACCTCCCATACTTCTACTTCTGCACACATACCACCAAGTGCTTTTCAGACGCATGATGGTTCCTGTTTCTGAGTCTTACAAACAGTCCAAATGCCCGCGTGTGTCGCACTCTCATCATCCACCAGCCAACAATATCACCGTACGCGGCATCATCATCCAAGGTCTCGTCATCATTGAGCCAAACGATCATCATACATGATCTTCCCGACGGGCGCAAGTGTTACGGCCTCATTTAGCTTCAGTATCCGATATATATATTTTCCCCGGCGGCCCACTCCCGCTCTTCATATCAGAATGCAATGGCACGTCCAGATACATTGGTGGTTTCCGCCCGTCCAGCACCTGTCTAACTATCCGCGTATCACAAAACTTCGTTGTTTTCCTCAGCCACGTCATCATTCCGAAACGCATCGTCGTTGAGCTGTGGATTCATTGACCATGGCCAATCTGTTGTGGTCGGGGTCTGAGCCATTGTTCAACATCCTGATTCACTGTCAAGTGTAATGGTAACTTCAGGCAAACAAGAAGAGGGCTTTGCAGTATGCTAGGTGATGATCCAGCAGAAAACATATAAACCTGCTCTTTTCTCTTATCGGGTACACAACCTCTGGACACATCCTCTCAGTGGAGTGGATACATTGAAAGTTTACACAGCTACCTCACACGTAAAAAAGGACCTGTTGCCATCGCGGATCTACGATATGACTGTAATGATGGGCAAGGATTGGAGTATATACATTTGACTTACTAAAATCGCTATGCTATGCCCTCTAAATGCTCGAATAAAAAACGATCTTCTCAATGCCACCAAACTCCTCCCTAATCCCCATTCAAATAAGGATGTTCCAACGCCTACATCAATCAATAATCATTCACACGTACAACACGGAAATTCATCACTCACCTGTTCAGCAGTCAACCTATTCCCACTCTCAAAAACAACCAACCCCTTGACCAACCCTCTCGCTCCCTCATCCCCAACCAAACTCTCCCACCCCCGCCCTTCAAACTCCCGATACCACTCAAAAGGCGGCGTCGTAAACCCACACGCCTCGGGCCAGCTCTCCCGCGTAGGCGTTCCCAACGTCTTAAACATACTGAGTATCAGCCCCAACTGATTCCCATCCTCCTCCCCACTCCGACTCTCAAACAGCGGCACATGATTCACGCGCGCACATTCCGCAAGTACCGTGCCCGCAGCCCACATATCGAGACTAGTCCCATACGCGCGATTCCCGAAGAGCGTTTCCGGCGCGCGGTAGCACGTCGTGCCAACCTCGAGGACTTTGTGTGCGGGCGGTTCGGTGGAAGTGGAGAGGGTTGGGTGCCAGGCTGTGCCGAAGTCGGCGAGGAGCGCGGGCCCGGATGCTGAGGTGAGGAGGATGTTGGAGGGCTTGATGTCCCGGTGGATTATATCCTGTGCGTGGAGGTAGGCGAGTGCGGAGAATAGGTTTTTGAAGTAAGATTTTATGTGTGCTGGAGGTAGGGGGGCAGGGTTGGAGAGGAGGGTGGCGAGTGTGAGGGGTTGGTAGGGGAAGACTAGGATGGGGAGGCCTGATGATGGGTCTTTTGTGCTGGTTGTTAGGGAGATTATGTTGGGATGCGAGAGCTTCTGGAGGATGGAAACTTCTCGTCGTGTGTCGTGCGGCTCCATGGGGCGGGTTTCGGTGACGATTTTTAGAGCATAGGTACCGGATCGGTAGACCTGGGAGGTTAGACCTTCGGCGATGGGGATGCAATTCTCGTAGATTCCGATTTGGAGTCCTGTGGGTGAAGGGGGACGATCATCTTCATGACTTGATGGCGGCGGTGCACTGAAGTCTGCCAGATGGGCATTACACGCTGCTTCATATTCTTCCTATGGAAATCAGTGATGCTAAATAGTTTGTCGGGAGGAAGAAGATGGAGCTATATCAAAGGGCCAGAAGAATGGAGGAACTGGAGAGAGAGTAACATGATCCTAAACGTGACTTCTGGAAAGATGGAGGATTTGGAAAGGCGAAAGATATTGACTCAAAGCCACTTACACGTGACGTCGAGGTGTTATATGCATCTGTTTCTGCAGCAAATGCGTTACCCTGAGATGTCGACTCAGCACTTGGGTTTGCAGCATCAATGGCAGATTTTCTGATGAGACGTCAGTCAGCTCGCTCACTCCAAACACAGTGCATAATCTAGTACAGAAAAGCGAATTCGCAATGAAGAAAACTGGAAAGGAGAAAAGCCCCCAGGAGGCTGGAGCAGAGTAGAAACAAATGTATAACCAACAATTTTTGTACAGTCTCATATCTATCCATCACCCCTAAGCTACGCTTCCACTCCGCTGCAGCCATTTTTGACGATGATTGTTGGTCGTCGGTCGTTAGCTGATGTTTGAAACGGCATATACGTAGTGGGCAACGTTGGTTAGACGCAGGTACGCGCCACTATTTCGGGCGTCAGTTGATGGAACATTTGGGAATGCGGTGCGAGGGGGATCGGAGAGGTTTCAGAAATGCAACTCTCTGGGAATTCTTGTTAAAGTGGCGCCATTTGGTGTACGAGATGGATCTCCTTCATAGGGCTGTCCTTTTTAATTTATCTCATCCTTTTATACTTTTGTATTTTATCGGTCTTCATGCTGCGTGGCTATTTCGTGTCATGAATTATTTCTCCTTTTCTCTCGTTACGGAGGGTGCCTCGGTGTGTTTCTTTTCATTTCGTGAGGTCCATCTCAATCTTGCAACATCAGGCCGAAAATCAGGTACCAAAAGCAATCTACAGACTACGACAGTGCAATCTTCATTTCATCATTTCTTGTCTTAGCCAAAAATAGTCTTAGTACCTGAGGACCGATGGAACTTGGACGAGCGGGCGTCGACGAAGTTAATCGGTAGGGTCATGTATGATGGACCGAGGTTGTCATTTTGAAGATCCAAAGATGAACGTATGTTGTTTCCAAGGATTTGATATAGGTAGCCATATAATTAATTAATTGATTAATTGATATTTTGTTTGGTTGAATATTTGTTCTTTTTTTGTTCTTTTTCTATTTATTCCATCGAATACCTTCTGCCTCACTCACATCACACTCTCCAGATATATTCGGAGTACTTCACTTCCTACAAGTATTGGGATACATACTCCGTAGTCCACAATCGATATACTCAACGTGAAAGTGGACCTTGCCCTTCTCCAAGAATTCCATGTATGGATGTACCTCGTACCTTGAAAATGTATGGAGATGACATGCATGCATGTATATCGTACTCCGGACAATGCTGCAAGGTACGTATCTCAACTTCCACATTTCATACTTTGTACGGTATGTAATACTTCTCTCATGCTGTTTGTCCATTGTTTTCCCGGCTTCACGATATTTAATTGTTTACTTACATGAATCCTCCGGCCGAATCCCTCAATCTTTGTCGCATAAACGACAGCACAAAGTCGTCGCAAATAAAAGCCAAGCCAAGCCAAGCAAAGCAAATGCTGCCCACTTGATTCGACTTGCTTCGATCATCATCTCCAAAGTTGTGCAGAGATATTCAGTAAGATCAATCATCAATGCAACGACTCAGCTGAATTCAAGCACCGCCTTATGGGGTACGAATGAAAGACCGGCAGTCTGCTCCCGGTCATTCCGCATGGGCTCTCTACCGTACTTGCGCTGACTGGTACGCTGGAAACAGCCGTCTGCAACGAAATAAGGTCCAAGATTGATTGAACGATGGCGTTTCTCTGGCCCCAACTAAACAACCGACAATAGTGAAATAAGTGCTAACGTCGTAAATGTGATCTGATTGATCTGGAGAGTAGCTTCCGCTCGCTCCTCCAGAATGATGATGCCCGACAGGTCATAACGGTCAAGTCACTCTTCCAAACTACCGTATCTACCGTACCTTACCATCTTATTACTACTACTACTACTACTCCAACATCTAATCCAGCCTCAATCTCACACTCTCTCTATCTCTCTCGTAATATCCTTATGCGCATTCATGATCTCTCTCCGTTGTAGCCCGAATATCGCTCATTCACTATGGATTCATTGACCAAGACCGAGTATCCAGGCATGCTTGTAAGTACTCTTGTCGCAACTGATCACCCCGTCGCATCATCGCCGTGCTCGTCGCATGAGGCTCTCTGCACGAGGCTCTCTGCACATGCGCACCTCCGCTGACCGTTTTTGAAGGCCTCCCTCGACCCAGGGCAAGCTGTCACCGTCCTCAATGATCGAGTAAAACGAATAGGGAAAGTTAACCTGGAAATTGCAGACTGGCTGCAGGTACGAAAGATCCCATGGAATGCTCGACCGCTGTATTCGACACACGTCATTGACACTTCTCACAGGAGCGGCGCAAAGTTGAGGATGCCTACGTCCAAGGTCTAAAGAAGCTTGCAAATAGGAGAGTACCAGAAAATGCAGGGGAGCTTGGGTGCGTTCTCGCAATGGCCTCACAATACCTTGGCGGTTTACTGATATTCCTAACAGTGTACTCACGACAACATGGGACAAGATAGTTGCCTCTGTAGATACGGTCGCCAAATCACACCAGATATTAGCAAAAAGGATCGAAACGGATGTCGAATCACGATTACGCGCATACACAACCCATGACAAGGATATGCACGCCATGACGACAATGCAAGGGAATTTGAGTGCCATGGGAAAGGCCGTACAAGAAGCACAAGACAAGACCGACAAGCTGAGCAAGAAAGGAGGCAAGGCCAATTCACAGAAAGTCGACCTTGCAGTAAAGAAGCTAGAGAGTGCAAACGATAACTGGAATACCGAGGCGCCTCATATCTTCGAGAACCTACAATTGGTGGACGAGAAACGCATAAATATGTTGAGGGATGTTCTCACCGAATACCAGACTTTCGAGATGGAGCAGGTCAACATGACCCGCGCCGCTGTTGAGGAAGTTCTTGCACACGTCTTAGACGTTGAAACAACCACAGAAATTCTCAATTTCGTCCATCAGACGACATCGGGAAAACAGAAACGCCCCGAGACTAGCAGACCCTCTCTAACGTCGAGGGAACCCAGCAATCTAGCACCACCACCTTCTTCTGGAGGAGGAGACAATGCAAGCCAAAATTCGGATACGAAGAGCGGTGGAGGACCAGGACCTGGAAGTGCGTTTAAACGAATTGGTACAGTAATTGGCCGAAGACGACAAAGTGTACACGGAGGTTTCAACAGAGCCCCATCCCCATCGAAAGGTTTCGGTTCTTTCGGAAGAGCAACTAGTAGCAGAGATGGAAAGACGACTCCATCACCGCAACAATCATCAAGTAACCTTCGCGAAGCTGCTGGTAGCCAAAATAGACTATCATCGCTCGCGGAGTCACCAGCGTCACCAGAAGCAGCAAGAGCGCAAACCTCGCAAGGAATTCCTGGCACCAATGGGGATTTCAATACGGACTTGGGCTACTCGAATGGAGCAGCGAATGGAACATTGTCCAGAGACATATCAGACTTGTCAGATGTGCAACCACCACCGGGACCTCCACCATCACAGCTCAAAGAATCACTACTTGATGCTGAGGGCTATTCTGTTCCAGCTCCTATGCTTGACCCAATATCTCAAGCCCAGCATGATGCTGCATTCAACGAGCCTGAACAACCGCAATTCAAGCTTGATATCAAGAATGAACCGATACGGGAAGAAGACGCTGACGCTGCGGCTGCTCTGTCAAATGTTACCAATACGTTGAGATCTTCTCATCTGGTAACGCCAACTCGTAAAGCGGGAACCGTTCGCGGTCGTCGAGACGTGAGGAACACCATGTACTTCCCAACAGGCGGCCAAACACACGACTTCACTGTCAACCCTGACAACTCATCTCCTGCTTCTCCTTCCGTGACCTCAGCATCACGGGCAGCAGCTCTCCAGTCAGAAAGTCATGGTACTTCTGATTCACAATCCATTCGCTCTGCGCATTCGTTATCAAGTGGTCCGGCTGTCATCAAGCATCCAGAAATGCATGGTCCAGGCTTGAACACGTCCATCGTAGAGACCATTAGTGCTCATTTCGAAAACGATGAAGTCAAAACAGCATCTGCAGTTGGCGAGGTTGCCGTGGTATATAACGGTAGCGCTGAAGCGTTATCATCAGGTATTTTTGGTGGACTTGACGGTCAAAACAATTTACTAACAAGACCAGAAACAGAAACAATCCGTCTCGATAATTTCCCAGCCCTAGAAGCCATCGCCCCTAATCGCAACCTCATCGAAGAGGCCTCCTCAGGTGTTCCAGGAGAATACAACCTCAGTCTCACAAACTTCACCAAGCCCTCGATAGCCTTCAAATACAAGGTGCACATCGATGAAACCAACCTGACCGCACACGTTCCCATCCTGCTAAAGACAGCCTGGAAACCACAGGGCGACAAGCTCGGTCTCGTAATCGAGTACGCCATCAACCCAGCCTTCGCACCACACGGATCACTTTCCATCACCAATCTAGTCTTATTAGCGAACTACGAGGGCGGCCGTGCAGCCTCCTGCCAGACAAAACCCTCCGGCACGCACGTCAAAGAAAAGGCCCTCGTCTACTGGCGCCTTGGCGACATCGTACTGACGAGCTCTTGGCAGCGCATCATTGCGCGTCTCACGGCCGCGGACGGCGCGGAGCTGAAGCCGGGCCACATCGAAGCGAAGTGGGAGGTTCCTGGTACGCCTGGAACGCCGTTGGGTTCTGGGCTGGGATTCTCGAGACTGGAAATGGGGAAGGGGAAGGAGAAGGAGGAGGATCCTTTTGCGGATGAGGATACTGAGACTGAGGCGGCAGATGAGACGAATCAGTGGGTTGCGGTGCAGAGTTTGACGAAGCTTGTTAGTGGAAAGTTTGAGGCGAGATGAGGATGGGGAGTGTGTATGGTAGTATAACTTAATTCGTGTGGAATGTAGGAGGTTTGTGTATGTGTTCTCGGAGCTTTTGCTTATTAAGTAATTGATTGTGGTGTTTTGTGATATTGGTTTGTGTGCTTATATATTACTATTTGTACAGGGAGTTTTGAAAAAACACTTTTCAGCGGATGGTTTTTCTTTTTTTTTCACACAAGTTTGTATTGCAACTCAAACTACCATAATCTAAGCTACAGCAAAGCAAATCCGCCTGACGCATATGCACAAAGCACATACTATACCATGCCATAACATATGCCACTCACAAATCCTTTTAGCTTGCTTCATACAACGTGATATTTTGAAAAGCAACAATAATGACCTCCTTCGCAAGCAATGCATACAGAAATTGAAATACGTCACAGCTCGACTACTTCCTAGCTCCATAATTGAAGGGGTTGCGACAGAGTGGGCAACTCGATTGGTTCGAGGTGTTGAACCACTTGAAAAGACAGGCCGAGTGGAAGAGGTTCTTGCAAGTTTGGCAGCGCTTGTCTGGCATCTTCTTATCACCGGAGATGATAGAGTAGCAAATAGCACACTCGGTCTGGCCCTCGAGAGCACCTGTGATGTTCTTGCGGAAGATGGAGAGGCCGTCGGTGATGGAACCGTTCGAGAATGTGATAACGCCTTGAGTGACCATTAACCAACTTTGCCACTTCTTCTCGCTAACTGCAACGCGATTAATGCCGTCAACCTTAACTCCCTCTAAGGGATAGATGGCTGGTAGACGGATAGCAATCTGCATTGCAGTCTCATCAACCTCGTAACTTGCGTACACTTCACGCGACTTGCTTGACACCTTGACGACTAACTCCTTCTCATCGTTCTCCGGAGGCTCCTGGTTTTCGGCCCACACAGCCACCTCGTCCAGAGTCTCAGAAGTTATCAATGGCGAAAAGTACTTCTCAGTCCAAGACTCAACTGCAATACGTGTCTGCTTTGATTTACAGTCGATCCACCAGTTCTTGGCCAGGGAAGGGGTGTATTTCAGACAAAGATAGTACAAGTGAATGAGCGTCAACTGCAAGTACCTCTCCTGGCTAATTTCCTGGTTATCACTAGGTGAAGCGACATAAGCATTTTTAATGTCATGTTCAGTGACCTTCTCCTTATCAAGATTGATAGGATCGGCGTCCGCATGTCCTAGATACTCGAACAAGAAATTCAAGAGAGAGTCGATGTAGTTTCCTGATCTGAGCACTTCGCTATAGTCTGTACGCACTTTATAGGAAGCAGTGGTGAAACCGTCGTAGACTAAAAGCCATGCATACAAGAATGTACGGACAGCTGCTGGGAATTGCGAAAGCGCCTCTTCGGTGAATTGGCTAACGGACGGGGCATCCAAGAGGAGGGAAACAAGCTCTTCTGGTAATTGTGCATCTGTTCACAGCTTATCAGCATATTTCATTTAATTACAGCTTGATCTTGGAAATCCTACCCCTTTTTTCGAGAATCACGTCGGCCGAAATCTGCTCCTGAGCCTTTGGAATGGCACGATGCAAGATGCTATAGCCAGCAAATGCAACTTTTTGATTCTCTGATGCCACAAAGGAATAAATATCAGCAACTTCAGGAATGTCTCGTAGCGGGATTTGCGCTGCTTTTGTACAGATTGAGGTGTCGACCAATTGAGCTGCAGTGGTCTGCTTTTCGCTTCGAGGAAGGTCGAGAAGATGGAGAAGCGCATGTGATATTGCCTCTTCAGATTCTTTTAGAGCCTCATGCAGATCTTCGTTGCGCTCCATGTCCTGGCGGGAGTCCAAGGCTTTCAAGAAATCTACGAGGGCCAATGTTTCATGGAGAGCCGGTAAAATTCTCTGAATTCGCTGATCACGGAATTCTTGCGACCAAAGATCCGTGCAAAAGACGAGAGCGTTTTCCCAGTACGAACCGTATGTATCTTGCATGTAGGGGAAGAGACCTCGCAAGGCTCGAGCTGCCTCAGCTGCAAGGTAGGCGTTCATATTCTCAGTTTCGTTCATCCACCCCACAATCTCCTTGACTGCAAAGACAACTCGATTTTTGGCAATATTAAAAACTCGTCGATCATCACCGTGAGCGCCGTTAGCTTCCAGAGTAGAATTGATAAGTACGAGTTTGGTCAGAGTCTTGGCTGCGGTATTTGCTAAACCAGGCACCTCACTAACCAGGCGGTTTGCGAAGAGTTCAACTGCAGGGGTTCTTAACTTTAGCCCACATAATACGGCAGCAGCAGCAAATGGACTTGTTGAAGAATCAGAAAGAACTTTGGTTTGCTTGATCCAAGCATCAGCATCTGGCTTTTCTAAAGAGCCATGTAAAACAGACAGTCGAGATAGGATGGTGGCGAGAGAGCGTGCAGAATGGAATGAAGTTGGTGAGACACCCTTTGAAGAATTGAGAAGTCTACCGATCAGGCCTGGGATGAAAGACAATTGCTTGTTTTGAGGAGGAAGATTTCCCAAAGCTTCAGCCCATCCTTGGATATCTGTAAGATGATCTACCAGGAACGAACGAGCAGAGTTTACGAAGCAGTTGACCTCGCGGGAAATTGAGGGATCGTGAGGTGACAGAGATGCCCAGAGTTTGTTCTTCTCTCCCAAGTCGAGTTGGTCGACCGCTAATTGGACCGTGAAAAGAAGAGGATACATGATTTCAACCTGGCTGTCAAGAGGAAGTGCTGAGAATGCATTGCCAATCCCAAGCATTTTCACAGTATACAAAGCCATGCGTAGAGGGATAGAAAAGCCCGATGCATCTCTTAGAGGTCTAGAGATAGGAACGCTGTTTAGTGGCATTGATGATTCTACCAGAAAAACGGCTCCACTAAGAGGGCTTGTGAGAGCAATCGAAGGATCGGGTGGTAGAGAAAGAAGACCCTCCAAGTGTCTTAGCCAAGCGGCTGGTGACGGGAACAACTGAGGAACTACAGAAGCTTCATCAGTAGATAGAGTTTGAGCTTGTTGGACAAGGGTATCGATGCTATATTTTGGTTTAGTTGATGGACTGCACCAAAGTGAGATTTGATGCCACGTACCTCAATGACTCGTAACCAGCTGTCTCAAGGTTCTGTCGAATGATACGCACAATGGGCGAATCAGAAGTGCGTGTATTTACAGCAACAGGCGAGGTCTTCTCCACGACTGCTCTCAATGCAGAAACTCGGGCTTTGATACTAGAATCAGAAGTTTCTGCCAGAGATAATAATTTGGTCAAGATCGCCAGGTAGTTTGTGCTACCACTTTGGAGGATGTTGGGTTGCTTCCGTGAAATCATCTCGAGAACCTGTAGTGCACCAACGGCGTTGCTGGTACTGAGGAAAGTCAAAGTTTTTCCCACAAGATTGTCTGAAGTTTTTTCTGACATGGCCCCTGATGATAAGGCAGCTTCTAATAAGTTGATAGATCTCTCATCACCATGTACGGCATCTGCCGCTGCATTCATGAACAAATCCTGTAGGCCTGGATTTGAATCTGCAGATCGGCCCCAAACAGAGTCCGAAATAAGAAGCTGCACTGCAGTCGTAGATTCCTCATCATCGAGAGCAGATAGAGCACCATCAAGTGTTGAGTTCCAAGCTCGATCAGCCTCCTCTTCGTGATTGAAGCGACTTCGAAGCAAGGTAAGCACTTTCATCAAGTGCTTCGCTGATGGTGAGAAAATGAACTTAGAAAGTTTTTGATCAAGAAATTTGGACACAGACGATATCAGAACCGGGCTTCTCCCAAAAATGTCGGGTGTGAGCCTCAAAGCAGACTCTAGAGTAGAGGCAGCGCCGTAAGGCTTGCCATTTCTCGTTGACAAAGTCTCCACAGCATGCCGAACAATAGTTTCGGTGGTGCTCGAAAATGATTCCTTCGCAGCCTGACTATGTTCGGTAGATGAAGCGCCCAGTCTAAGGATTTCGGCTTCTAAGGTGAACAATTTTTCTGCTTCAGCAGCAACGGCTTGTTGGGACTTCTCAAAATCTTTAGACTGCTCTGGCAACGACGTGAGCATATCTGTAATAAGTAACTCGGAAAGTCTGAACCACTCTCCATCCAATGACTGACGAGTGGAAGCATTGTTAATGGATGCACACAAGGTATATGCTTTGGCACAGGTGGCTAATGCAGTGCTGCCAAGATTCCAACGACTTGAATTTTGCGAAGGGCGAATGTACTGCTCAAACATAGGGTAAATCGAGGTATTAAGGTACTTGGGGTCTTCTGGTGTGATAAGTGTGGTACTCAAAAGCTTCGTAGATTGAAGATAGCAGTTCCAAGCCGCGGGAGCATTTGTAGGAATCTCATCTCTACTCAGAATACCGTCTTGTAATGCATCGAGAAACTCTAGAGACCCTTCGACATCCGTGGGCAAAAAACCAGAAGGTAGCTTTTTGATAAGAACAGTCAAACTTAGCCAGTAGTCAGATGAACCACCTTGCGAACCCTTCTTAATGAAACTCTTCAGCCTAGAAATAGCAGATTTCTTGCTCTTGTAGGAAGAAGTCCAGATCTCCGGAAAGTCATTTGTAACCTTTGTCAACGTCTGTATGAGCTGAAGAGCAGAACCCAATTGAGCGCTTCTCATGCCATTAGCAATAAGTGCTGAACTGAGCGTTTCTAGATCATTCTCGATCACATGATGCTGCTTGTCGATGCAAACTGATAGCAATTGAAATAAAGTTCGTCGGACAAAAGAGTCTTTACTACTGGCAAATGACCACAGAGTGGGATTGTTGAGAAGAATTTCATCATAATCATCCTGGTGTTTGGCAATCTCCGCCTTATCAAGTTTTGAAAGAAGATTGAGTACAAGAGAGAGACTCGCTCCAATGACACGGTCGTACTTAGCCTCTGCATCATCTGCACTGACATTTCTCTCGTCACTGAGAGTGTCTGGAGTTTCCTTGATGGCTTCCTGGGCAAACTGCAAGATTTGAGTTTGACATTTCTTCCAAAGTGCCAAAACCCTGGCTTCGGTACTGAAGAGTTCTCCAAATCCTTCTTGGGCAACTTTTGCGACTTGCCGATCTCTATCATATGTACCAGCAAGCCAGGCGGCGATTGTTTTCTGAAGATGTTTTTCCATACGCTTTCGGGCAGACTTAATTAATTCTGACTGTATGCTATGGGATAACTCTCGAACACGTCTAGAATTCTCGATCGAGATGCGAGGATAGCTTCTGGTCTATATCACAATGATTAGTGATTGTACATGGAAAAGCCCATTCTTCCGATAGTGGTAACATACCCAAGCTTCCAGAACGGCATCTTCTACTCCACCATCCTTCTCGTATGGGTGTGCCACGACATATGATCGTAGATCTTCAAGGGCCTTGGCTTTTGTGGTCTGGTCTTTCTTTGATAAGTTCTTGAAGGCGACTACCACGTTGGCGTCGGAGATTGCAGTGAAGTCTGCTGGCTCTGTCAAATAAGAGAGACTGCTCTGGGACGAGCCACCTCCAAAGCCTCCGAAGCCAGCACCTGTAACGGCACGACTGCTTGATGCCTGCAACTTGGCCGGTCGTTTACTCATGACGAAAATCTGAGGCCTATCATGAGATATTGGTATTCGCAAGTATTGAATTAAGTGTAAATGGGCGGCGATGTCTGTGGCATGCAAGGTGACAAGATGACGCTTGGATGGATTAGTGGGGTAGACGTGAAATTTCTAAAGCTTTAGAAAGAGAATTGAATAGACAGTTTTGATGTCTGTCAACTTGAAGGGAATGATGTCGACCGTTGTGTATATGGAATGTGGGATTGAAAGGAAATAGAGGCAACAATAGACTTCTTATGTTGAATTTCGTGATCTCGTCGTCTGAACGATACAATATTATTCTGCCAGTGCGGTGACGCAACGAAAGTCAAAGTAGAGTAGTACCTTGTTAGAGGGTCCCCGAGTGAGTAATAATTCGTACCTTAATTCAAGCCCACCGTTGCCTCAGACATCAGTATTAACATGGCACGACAAACCGACTGAAACTTGACAATCATGAGCGCCTTAGGCCTGTATAAGGATATGCATTTGCAGACAAGAGGTGATTCGGAAAAGATATTCCGATTCGGTGAGATATAAGTGGAGATTGGTTGACAGAGTGCGCCGCTCAATACTCAGAGTACTCCAGTATTCTGTAGAGAACTAGCCGCTCGCATAGAACAGCGAGTACGTACTGGGGAGCCCAAGTTTCCTGGGGGGCTATCGCTTATCATGTCATGGCCCCAGTATTTGAAGGTACTCCGCGCCCCAGGCCCAGGAGAGTACTCCCCCGCCTTCAAATCCGGCCTCCTTCATGAGCTGATTCATTTCCATCTTTCATCAACATCCCTTCTCTTTCGTACCCTTAAAGACGCTCCAAATATCTGGAGAAATCCATCGAAACCCTTCCCCAACACAACAACACTACTCCCTGTATGATGTAAGTATACAGTAAACTCATAACGTTTACCCCAGTTGCTTGACGTTGCCTTTCGGCAGTTGCTGATCGTGTGAACAACAGCCATACGATGGTAGACTCTTTCACCGGTTGAGGCTATACCATCTACTCAAACACGTTTCTCTACCATCATTCACACGCTCTCTCATCTCCCAATATGCCTTCGAGCGCTATGATTAGGATGGGAATGGTGAGGAGCCATACACGATCCTCAATCGCTATTCCGCAAACTCGTGGCATTCGTGTCGGAAGCTGGCCTTCCTCTCTTCGTCCAGCGGTCGGTCCAAGATCTGTCCAGTTCCAATCATGTTCTCTGAAGCACAAGAACGTCGATGGTCAAAATCTATCATTTGCGCGTGAGAGACAGTTCTTCCTTTCCATTCAATGGGAAAGCAAGTTCATCCATACAAACACTTGTGTCATGGCTCCTAAAAACAAAGGCAACCATGATGGTTCTGAGGATAGTGTAGCCATTCCTGACGAGTCGGAGTATGATATTGATCCCATCACCAATCGAAAGGTCTTTAGATCAAAAAACCCCAGCAAATCGGCAGAGTTTCTTGGACATGTCGCCGAGTTCTCCAAGATGGCTCCACCAGATGATGCCGACTCGAAATTCTCAGAAACACCATCTACAACCAAAAAGTCAAGCCTGAGTGAAGTCATTGAGGACGGTATCACACCGACTGAGGGATCATTTCAGAACGAATTCTTCGATCACGACAAGAGCACCACCTATGCCCCGTATCATGCCGATGAGCCAGATGGAATGTACAAACCCCTTCAATCTGCTTCATCACTCAACCCTGGTCTCGAAGAATATGATCGGGATCATGATTACAATGAGGGCGTCCGAGCTCATGAGCCTGATGGATTGTATAAGATCCTCCAGGCGAAGAAGGCGAGACCTGAAGGCTGGACTGAGTTCGACGAAAAGACAATCTATGGCGCGTTCCGTAGCCATGAGCCTGATGGAATGTACAAAATTCTTCAGGAGAATAAGGAGAAACCTGAGGGTTGGACCGAGTTCGACCAAAAGACCGCTTATGATCAGGCTTTCCGAAGTCATGAACCTGATGGAATGTACAAATTGATGCAGGCCGAGATTCCCGTCATCCCAGGTCTTTCGGATCATGACAGCAAAATTGCCTATGAGGCTTTCCGAGCTCACGAACCAGATGGGAAATACAAGGATTTGCAAGCCGAGATGCCTGTGATTCCTGGCCTCTCAGATCATGATAGCAAGATTGCGTATGAGGCCGTCCGTGCATACGAGCCTGATGGCAAGTACAAGGCATTGCAAAACCAGAGATCCTCCGTCAACGGTTTGGAAGACCACGATAAAAAGGTGATATACGATAAGCCATTCCATGCCCATGAGCCAGACGGCAAATATCAGTCAAGCAAGTCGAAGGAACCTTCCGGGAGAGACTTACTCAGTACGTACTCAACAAGGGTTTACACTCCCTCGCATGAGAATCGTGAACGAGGTAGAAAGCCCAAGGAAGCTCAGAAGTATAGCAAATCGAAGGGCTATGCTCCGGCCTCCGGAGACTTTGATTCGAAACATGACTATTCACGCCCAGTCAGATCTCATGAGCCAGACGGAAAGTACAAGGCATTACAGACCACTGAGCGCGCTCGCCGTGGCCTTGAAGAATATGAGCGAGGTCGAGACTACGCCAAGCCAGTCAGAGCCCAGGAGCCAGATGGATTGTACAAGGCTCTCCATTCCTCTCAGCCGGAACATGTTGGTCTCGAAGAATTTGAGGAGAAGCACGCCGGGTACGATAAGCCTGTCCGAGCCCACGAACCAGATGGAATGTACAAGTCTCTTCAGTCATCTCAGTATATTCAGGATCAACTTGACTATGATCTAAGCCATGCGTATGATGAGGGCGTTCGAGCACATGAGCCGGACGGAATGTACAAGCCACTTCAGACTTCTCCGTCTTCGCAAGATAATCTTGACTATGATAGGGAGCATGACTATAGGGAAGGTGTTCGGGCCCATGAGCCAGACGGAATGTACAAACCCCTTCAGGCCTCTAAAAACTCTCAAGAAGGACTCAGTGACTTCGAGAAAGACCATCCTGGTTACGACAAACCAATTCGAGCCCATGAGCCTGATGGCTTGTATAAGATCTTGCAAAGTGGCAAGGATAACAAAGAAGGTTTCGAGTTTGATGCAAGCCAATCGTATGGACCTGTCCTTAGCGATGAGCCTGATGGAAAATATAAGAAAAACCAGTACGTAAGAGTCTCTCCATGTCCGGGTGCAAGGCCAGGGTCTCGCCTTTGGACACAAGCCAGGCCCGACCGCAACCGCGAACGATCCTGTGGACCATCCGGCTTTGGAAGAGGTCGTCGTGTGCCATCTGGCCTTGTGGACAAAGGCAGACCCATCGAGTCGTCTCTTTCCCGTGCTGCTACCCGCATGAAGTTATCGAAGTTCGACTTGGATGATACTGACAAATCCGAAGATCTTGATCTGCTCCGCGCAAGTGATATTAGGGCTAGGTCTGGTATTTTGAAAGGTCCTCGAAGGGAAAACGATTTCGAGAAGGCAGAGAAGAGAAAGTTGTTGACAGCCGATTATGAAAGCACGCCTTTAATGGACGAAGTTACTTCAGTTAAGCCAGATAGCATCACCTCAATAGATGAGCATTCAAACGGCATGGACACTGATGAAAAACAAACAAGTCAGCGGAAGGTTACTGGCAATTTTGTCCGAGATTTTCCTGAGGAATTTAGCACGACGTGGACTGTTAAGTCGAATGGTGCTCTTGTGCCCAACTTGGAAGGCACTGGCGACGATGCGATCCCAGAGACCCCATTTCCAGATGTTGACTACTCGAATGAGCAAAAGATTGACAGAAAGATCTTGACAAATGACCCAAACTCCCGCAATGGTTTTGCTCCAAGAATACAGCCTTCAATGGATCGTCATCAGACGGGGGCTACGAAAAATGCTGGTAATCAGAGTGTAAAGAATGCTGCGATTGCTCAGTCTTCAGTTGAGTATAATGCTTGTGATGATGCTTTGTTGGCGAAGGGTGAGGCAGAGCCTGAGACGCGGAACGAAAAGCAAAGAAAGCGTAAGGAAAATGTCGAGTTGGTACGGCAGCTTCGAAGCATCTATGAGGACACTTATGGCACTCTCGACTCCAATCACCGACAGCCTTCCCTATCACAGGCACCATCCAACGAATCCGGTTCCAAGACAGTGAGGCCTTATGAGAAATTGCAGAACTTACATCAGGAAAACGATCTGACCAAAAGGGAAGAACCCCGCCTAGTTGAAGTCGAGGAGAAACTTCAAGAGGAGTTACGTGAAGGACAGTACTTTATCAATGATTGTTATATGGAAATTGCCAAAACCCATGCTCGTCGCGCCAGCGAGGTTCATCCAAACTCAGAAGCAGCCCCCACTAACGCACCTGTTTCCGCAACGACAACACCCGCCACGTCATACAAAATTCTTGCCTATGACCCTACTATGCAGACCATAAACACTGCATCCACAACATCAATTGTACCTGACACAAATCCTACTCTCACCCCAGCTGAAGTATTACTTCGACTCTCCAATCCGTCTAAATTCTTCCCACACTTCGAACCTCTTGAAGCGGAAGGCTACGAGATCGTATCAGGTTCAGGCGATGTTCTAGTCTTCCGTAAAGTTCGCGATGCTTCACCTTCCCTTCTGTGTTCCTCAATGGGCTCAGCGGAAGCCATCCAAGGTGTCCACGATCAAAGCTCCAGGGAATACGCTCAAGACGTCGACGGCCAAGATACCTCTGGTCAAGGCTCCAGAGCTAAACCCATTGATAGTTTCCCGTTTCACCCACATCGAGCCAACGTTCATAGCGCCAGCCGAATGGAACACAATCCAATCTATGAACAAGACGTCTACGGTCAAAGCACCAGTGGCCAAGATTTCAGCCATACAGAACAGCCGCAGAGCATCCACGTTCGTGGCACCGGCCGAATGGAACACAATCCAATCTATGGACAAAGTATCTACGACCAAGGTGTCCACAGCCAAGGTCCCAGCTTCACGGAACAGCTACAGGGCATCCACGTTCGTGGCACCAGCCGAATGGAACACGGTTCCGTCTATGGCTCAGGGGTCAGAACGAACCCCATTGATGGCACGCAAGGATCGCCACAGCCTACGACCGGAAACTTTGCGTCACCTACGGGATTCGTTAACCACGACCTTCACGGTACCGAACAAGCTGAAGGCGAAGCGCAATTCATTTCTGGACTTCGTATGCGCCGAGAGGAGCCTGTCTTCAGTGGAAAAAGTTCTTGGACCGACAAGAAACACCTCAAGGGTGGCTATAAGACTGTACTAAGGAGAGTCCTCTTCGGTGCTGGTTCCCTCGCTGCCTGTACCTACGCTGCTGGTATTGTCATTGAATTCTTCCGCAGTGGTGGTTCAGATGGTTTGGGTCCTGTTGGATTCTAGATCTCTTCTCGCTGTATGTCCATGATGATGCCCAAAAAAAGTTTCAATCTACTTAGTAGTTGACCAATGATTTCGTCATCAGAAGACACGGTTCTAGTTGGACGTCACTGCCAGTCTTGAGTGCATATCGGCTACTCTTTACAACTTGTCCTAACTTTCATGCAGCCTAGCTTGAGTTCTCTGGCTCATAGCTTTCAACTATGTTCACTGGACATTTCATCTGGATCAGTACTCGGTAAATAGTTGATGTTGGTACATGGTGGATCCCACTTCTTGCGTTCATTTCAACTTTTCATATTCTTGCTTTTTGTACTTGGGAGGATCTTTGCAGCGGAGGAGTACTATGGAGAACGTCACTGATGACACTGCTTTTTATTCATCTGACTGAAGGGGATATAAGGAGTGATTAGGGGTTGTTTCACGATATCATGCAGTTGCTTTCTTTATTCTCGGGCAGATAGCTCTCACCTCATTCACAACCTTGACAATACTGGCTTCGTACCTCTTGCAATCTGTAAGCAGAGTGTACTGTGGTTCACAAGGATTTAGCTAGACACATGTGGCAATACAAGTTCTCAACTCTATTTTTGTTTCCATTACTGAGGTGCGGAAGGTTATGGAAGCTGTATTGCTATGTTGGCTTCATGGTTCCTAAGAGAACACATCACATGTAGTATGAATGCACGATCTGATATTCATGAGCTCTAGTAGCCTGCTGGAAGGTTTGTAATGAGACAAAGTTACCTTGAAATTGGCCCCAGCTTTGACTACCAAATCGTAAGAGTAACAGTCGAATATATAAGCCACTCCAATCTACTTCCCAGCAACACTAGACACAACTGAGCTGGAGCTGGAACTGGGGCCAAGTAGTTCACGATACCCCGCATCATTGTCCCAATTCTCATCACCATTCACGTCCTTGCTACCACCACGAAAAATTACTTGATTCAACGCACGGCACACTAGAGTACAGTCAACCCAGCAGAGCAATAATTGGTTACTGTACTACAGGTTATTATGAAGACAGGATTAAGAGGGAAAAGCCATCCCTTTTATACACAAGCCCTTCAAGAGGGTCGTCGACTGAGGCTTCTGAAACCGGCACAAGAGAAGATTGTATCTTTTCATAGCCTTAAGATATTCTACCTACCTACATCGACACTCTCAATACCTATGTGATCCGACAGCGCTCTTCATATACACCTATAAACAACACGCTTCTAAATAATTCAAAAGGCTACACAGTACAGACCTATGTTGTACTTGATAAAGATCAGCTCCAAAGAACCAGTCAAGTCCAGAAGCACTTGACAAACTGGGTATTCTTGACTAACTAAAGTAGTACAAAGAGCAGATTCTCTATAGGCACTATAAAACGCAACCGCATCAGTCAACGCCACAGCAGAAAGGAACCCTCTTTTCTCCATCACCGCAAAGAGTCCTTCGTTCACATTCGAGTGACACGTACGAAGCTGTCGTTACGATAGTTGATCTCGTTTCGGTAATCATCGTCGTTATGACTGGCATCATCACCACGACAATCGTTATCGTTACGTTACGCGTTATCGTCTACGTAGCTGTTTACGTGGTTTGTACGGCCTTGTGATCCCGGTCGATAAATCTCGGCCACGACAAGAATACAATGGGAATGGAAAGAAGACCGTCGATGGAGAATAAAGCACGCGGAGCTGCGGAGGTTATATATGGACGAGTGTGTCAAGTGATGTTTGCTGTTGAAATGGATGTGGTTTTCACGTAGAATGACTCCTTTCGCGACTGTATCTTTGAGTGCGATGATCAGACTTATGGAACCCTTCATGAATAAAGCTTGAGTCACTAACAGATACCACTACTCTTATTGTCTTAAATCACGTCCAAAAAAAACAAAAAACAAAAAAAAAAACAGCAATAGCAAGGACGAAAGTTTACTCAAACAGTTTTTTGTTATACTCAACATCTATATATACAAATAATCCTTAACACGCAACAGGGTATAATCATCCACAAACCACCTACCTCCTCATCCTCTTATTATCCCTCCAATCATCTCTTCTATCCCTACCATGGCCTCTCTCCCTGTGATACCCACCAGGACCCCTATGCTCAAATGGCCTATCCCTCTCCCTATCCCTCGGATGACCACGCGCATTATTGTTAGCAGGTGGAACCAACTCCTCAACCTCAACTTCATAGTCCTCATACTCAACCCTCGAATACTCCGCAATCGTATCCTTCTCCTTACGCGCACGCTCACCATCCAGCATAAAGCGCACCGTGCCGTCTTGCATAGCTCTCCGAATGCTACTTCCACTGCGTGGACTCAATGGGCTGACACCGTTACCATTTATTGCGTTACCATTTGCGCGTGCATCGGCGGGGCTGGCGGGAGTCACGGGTGTCGCAGGCGTAGTGAGATGGTTTCTGTTTCCGTTTGCGACACGGGGTGTAACCCACTCGGTATAACGAGGGGCTTTGGCTTCCTCTGCTTCTTGGTTGAGGGCAATTCGGATGGAAATAAACTTTTCAATATTTTGTGATGGTCCGACAATGGTGCTCTTCTGGAAGTGGGTATAGAGGTCCAAGAGGTCGAGAATCGTCTCCATGACTTCCGCCCTTGATGTGCTCCACTTGCTGTATGTTGGTGCATTTGGAGGTTGCATATGTTCTGTTTGTTTAGAGAGGACCCGGGTGGAGAGATCCAGACAGGCGAATGCCATAGTACTGCTGGTTTGTTTGAGAGGTGCGAAGGTGCGGTAGAGGTCGAGCATTATATTGTAGCCATTGCTCATGACGTCCTTGTCAAGGTTACAAGCGCGCGCAAGCTTGATGAGGTATTTCTGTGGGTGTCGGTTGCGATAGTCGAAACCGGATGCTTCAAGCATTAGACGCTCGAGACCAATGACAGTTTTTGAGGGCATTTCGAAACTCTGCATACTCTGGTCAGTTAGAATTGATGGAATAGAGCCTTTGCAACTCACAGGATCATCTGGTGTCAAGTGTTCTGAAGGAGAGACCTTGAGGTTGTGTGCGGCGCAAAGAATGTCTTTTGACTTCTTCAATGTATCTTCAATTTTGCAAGCCGTGAAAAGAGCTGCAGCTGCCGCATCGATATATTGGTATTCATTATCGCGATGTACAAGGCGGAATTTATGGTAGTATATAACAGCGGTGTTGAAGGTTCGGACTGGTCTATTGATTGTTAGTACATAGTTTTCACTTTCAAGAATACACCGCGCGAGTTTCCAAAACTTACAATTGTAAAGCTTTCCTAACTTCATCGATCCAGGTTACTCCTTGCAATCTGATGGAATCCTCTCGTGCTGGATTTGTGCCATTTGCAAGAAAGTGACCCTGTATTTTCTGCTCGAAGATGAATGGCTTGGCGACCTGGATGAAAGATGTTGGTGGACCCGTTGGCTCTGTAGGAAGCGGTGCAGCTGCTGGAGCCATATTGACTTCGTATTCCGCGAATGCGTCGTCCCCAAAAGAGTTGTCGTTGGTGTTGAAAGCAGAATATGGCGCTGGCGATGGAGGGAAATAATAGGCGTCACCTCCAATTAGTTCACGTTGTGTTGCTGAATCAACAACTGGAGAAGAGTCGGAGGTTGTGAATTTGGAATCAACGGCTATCGGTGGTTTGCCATTGTTAGGCCGAAACAGAATGTGCCTGTGGTTCCTGCTCATTGCGAAATCTGGGGAAGCGACGTAAGGCTGAAATGCAGCCGCGTATAATTGACGCTAGGATCTCGGACTTAAGCGAATGGTTGAAGTTGCGGTTGAGGTTGAGGTTATCCGTATAAAGAACCTTGATTGTGTATACAGAAGCTTGTGCTTTGATCGTCTCAATAATGAACTAGGAACATCTAAGTACTGGGAAAGAACATGAAGTGAAGAGCTTTGGTATTCTACCTACAGCACTCACACTCCTTGCCCTTTCGTGAGTTACCGCCGCAGCGGTCCTTCCCTCAACCTCTACTGATAACAATGATACGTCCTTGCTACTCATTATCTGGCATGGCTTTGGAGCTGATCACGCAGTCAATGGCATCACCTAAGTAGGAGAACTCCCTGGACAGATCGAATTTGGTATTTTAATCTCCAATATGAGACTTGACGGTGATGCTTTGGGTGATCGATCTGCTACCTTTCGTAATCTCACACTACGAATCGAGAAAGTCTACTGAGCACTCGGTGCTCTGAGGTACATAACCTGTTCTATCCACAGCTGCAGCTATTGATGTTCTTGGCTTCTGTCCAAGATGCCGGCCCCTTAGAGGCTATATTGAAAGATGCAATGAAAATGCCTTCCCGTCTGTAACTTGATTATGTTCAGGAACCAACACCGTGGAACCAGCAAGTTCCAGAAATATCGAGCTTTGACTTCTGTTGCAGAGGTGCTCAAGGTCCTCTTCGATCTGACACTTAGAGCTCTTTTTTTGCGGAGCCAATGTGCCTACGCAATACTTTCACAACCCCCATGGGCCTTGTCAACTACTTAGTACATTCGGATTTCTCGTAGGAGACTGTGACATGGAACTGAGTATACGCATACATGACATATGCATATTCATATGTAGATGTGCAAATATGAAGCAGATAAACTCTCTCCTCCGGGGGAGCATGGAATGTTTTAGGCCCGAAAGTACCTCAACGTACCTTAGGTTACGGGCGCGACTATCTACATTTCTTCTTTTGAATTGACTTTGACCAAGAGTGCAAAAGCACACTTAAACTTTGTCATTGTCGTCGTCGTCATCATCATCATCATCTATTCTTTCAATCCTTCCAAGGGGGATACAATACAGTAGGAGCTGCACGGATTGGATGTTCCAGATCTGCCATGGCAGGGAAATCGCTAAGCTAATTGAACGTCGATGGAAGTCCCTGACCTTGGTCGATCACCCCCAAAGCGATGACGATTGCGTGGGAGCTAAGGAATAAGATGTCAATGAGCCACAAAGCCACTTTCGCACCATAGAGAAGAGAAGACGATAGCTACTTGGTAACTAAGTATTCAGTGAGTATCAAGATCAAGGCACAAGGCAGGGGGATATCTTGCCGTATTTATTAATTGCACCTCCTCTCAATCATTGTCTCTTGTGCCCTTCATTTCCTTCAAATCAACTCACGAAGGATCAACTCCACGAAAAGTGCATCTCAATCGGTAAGTTTTTGTCTTTCACTCAAACTCCTCAAGAACCCTTGATTCTGGTCGCGAGCCACAATAGCACGGGCCGGACAGAGACGGAGACGGAGACGGAGACGGAGACGGACATTCCATTCATTGAGAGTTCAAGTCGCTGGGGAAATGGTGCACGAAGCAGAAAAAGAAAGAAAGACGTCGCTTGCTTGCTTGCTTGCTTGCTTGCTTGCTTGTGAACATGACGCACCCAGAAAACTGACAGAGCTGCCAGCCACCTTTACCCGTGCACAAGCCAACTTCTCTGCCCACACGCGAACAGCTACCTACCAAACCCACTTACTTACTTACCTACTCTACATACCTTCCCCTCCTCCTCTCGAAAGTCTTCTTCGAAATATCCTCTGACCTCAATACCATCACACAAGACAGAAGAGAGAAGTTCTTCAAATAGTTCACTCTACACCTCCTCAGTCGCTGTTTACTTTATTTCACGATGGCTCCATTACCGTCCGCTTCTGCGCCTTTGACCCAAAGGCTGCTTCAATTGGCGCAGACCCTCCAGTGTAAGCATTTATTCGTCCACGATAACTTTTACTTCACAAGCTGACTCGTTGTTTAGTTGCGTGGTTCGTGGGGTATGTACACGAAATTTCTCTCACGACGTCATGATCGTAGCTTTCGGAGCTAAAGGCTATCCAATCCTTCAAAGCTGCTCGCAATGATGCCAGATAGCCCAAGTTTGGAATATCTAGGCAACATTCGAAGAAAAAACAGCCGAATCAGAAGTCAAATATCGCAATATACTGACTCTCGTTGCTAGACATGTTTCTCTCCTCTTCTGCATTGCCAGATATGGGCTTTCGTACATTACTTTCAACTACTACTCCCGATGGGCGCAATTCTCTTATCGTACCGCCTTCATCTCTGCCGCTGTAACATACAGCATTGTCGTTTACAAGGCTTTCCGCGCTCGCGCCAGAGCTGGCAGCAAGGCGGCCACCGGGCCATTGGCACTCGCCTCTGATGAGAATGTTCAATACTTGGGTACGTAATCAGCAAAGTGCCACGTGCCTGATTGGATGGTCTTGCTAACAGAAATATGCAGCAATGGCACTTGTCTGGCTCTACTCCTCCCAGTACCCATTGGCCATGCTCCCATTCGGAGTCTACTCCGTCTTCCACGTAGCGACCTACACTCGCGCCAATCTGATCCCAACTATCCAACCACCACAGCAGATCCCAGCCACTACCCCAGGAGGCAAGCCAACGACCAAGCCCTCGGCGCTCGCTGAGAAGATTGGCGCTTTCATCAAGGAATACTATGACCTCTCTATGAGCCTCGTCGCTATCCTCGAGGTCGTCCTCTGGTTCCGCATTCTCCTCTCCGCTATCATCTTCACCAAGGGCTCGTGGGTACTCCTCGTCATCTACACAGCTTTCCTCCGCGCGCGCTTCGCCCAGAGCAGTTTCGTTCAAGGCTCCTTCAGCCACTTGACTGCACGTGTTGACTCTGCTGTTGGAGCTCAGTCCACCCCACCAGCCGCCAGACAAGCATGGGAGACCGTTAAGGGTGGTGCCAGACAGTTCCACGATGTCACTGACGTCTCCAAGTACCTTGGCGGCGGCGCCCCAGCAGCTAAGAAGGCCTCATAAACTGCTTAGGAATCGTGCATCGGAGTCGTGTGTAGAATGTCATTCCTGAAGCGTGCTGGCGAGACATGGGATGATGATGGGTGCGGGGAGGTGATTGGGGGAACACGTTCAGCGGATTGAAGGGCTAGAAACGTAGATGGTGATGGAGGGGGTGTTTTTTTGCGAAAATTTCTCGAAGTGCATACTTCTAGCGCTGTTGTTTTCTATAAGTTTGCGGGGGGTGGTGTTCGGATGTACTCGTATGACCACAGGCGATGCGTTTTCTCAGACTTACCTGCGTCCCTCATCTCTGCAGTTTACATTTTAAGTTTGTTTTTGAAATGAATTAAATAATCTTCACAGCATCAGGTCATATCAAGCACGATCAGGCATTATGCACATGAGAATGAGTGTCTTTTGAGATGCAGTGAATTCACGCTCAACTATTCTATTGAGCATCTATGATCTTTGATGCTTTTTTTTTGACCGCCATTACGAATGAAATCGAGAAAGTCCCAACCACTAACTCCAACGGATGAACGCCGCTCCAAATGTATCGAGGTACTGCTTTCGACGACCTTAACAACTCACAAAAAGCCAAGCCAGCTGCCATCTTTCCCTCTTCCCCCCAGGTCAGCCCCCTCAAGCTCGAACAGGTAGAAAATCAAGCAATCAAATTCAAGCCTTAGCCTTCTTAGCCTTCTTGACCTTCTTCTCAACAAGCGGCTCCGCAACCTCAGCAGCGGCCTCCTCCTTCTGCTTCCTGAGCTTCTCCTTGCGCGCCTTGATCTCCGCATCCAAGTTCCCATCCTCACTCACGACCGCAATCTTCTTAGCCTTCTCGATCTTCGCCTTCTTGCTCTCCTCAGGGTCCGCGCTCAAGCCCGCCTTCCGCTTCTTGCCGACGTTAGCCACCGCGCCCTCGGCCACCTCGGGAGCATCCTCAAGCACATCCGCCTCGTCCGTCCACAGCTCATCCGCCAACCAGATCGGCAGCGCCGCCGTGTTGGGGCCCTTGATGTGGATGCCGCGCACGCCGCGCCACTTCTTGACGACGAATCGCTCAATCAGCTCCTCGACCACCTTCTCGACATTGGCCGCGATCTGCGCCGGCTCATCGGTCGCGAGGCCAACGCGTACCGACGTGTTGGTGGAGGGGGAGAGGGCCACGAGGGCGCACGACAGCGTCTTCTCGATCTCGGCGGCGAATCTCTTTGGGTCGAGCGCCTTGTCGGCGTTGGTCTCGCCCTTGGCGCGCGCGATCTTCTTGCCGTCGGAGCGTGGGCGCTCGGCGGCAATGGAGATGGGGATGGGACGCTTGGCCGAGCTCTTGTAGAAGGTCTTGCCCAGCAGCTTGGGCAGCTGCGTGATGATGCGGTCGTCGGCGAGGAAGACCTCGTGCTCGGCGAGCAGCTGGCGTTGCGCCTCGTACTGCGTGTACTTGGCCTTGATCTTGGACACGCCGATGACGCGCGTGATGCGGCTGCGGAGCTCGGCGGGGAAGGCGGGCGACTCGACGACGTCCTTGAATGCGCGCTGTGGATCCGCCGTGATCAGGCAGATGGTGGCGCCCTCGGCGAGTGCGATTGGGTGAGGCAGGGCGATCTTGGCCGGCTTCAGGCGCTTCTTGTCGATGATGTGCTTCTTGGTTGTGAGGGTCAGCCAGATGGGCGTCTCGGAGATGTCCTCGTTGTCATCGTCGCCGAGGAGGGATTGCTTGTTCTCGCTGGCGCTCTTGCTCTTGCTTTCGGCGGAGATGTGCTTGAGGAGGGCTTGGGAAGCCTTCAAGGTCTGATTTGCACATACATTAGCATTTTCATTTCTCATGGGACTTTTTTTCTTCTTTTTCTTTTTCCCCAGATATGGAAAATCGTATGAGGAAAAGGGATTTACTTACTTGAGCATGATCCAGCTGGTATGGCGATCCGTTCTCGACCTTTGTGGTCAGGGTGGTAGATTTCGGAGCCATTGTGTTTGAGAAAATGTGTATTGAACTCGAGACAATGTTGCGGACTGGGCGATAAGATTTGAAATTTCAAAATGTCTGTACCAAGAAAAGGCTCGCTTTCAGCCTCAGGCGTGTTGAGTTCTGCTTATCCAGAGCTTATCATAAGCGAGCAAGCATATCTATCAAGTCTGCTTCAAGATGCTTAAAGTTATGTCTTCTTATTCTATATGCATATAATACAACCTCAGGCTTTTTCTGACCTTCCCAATGAAATCGTATGCCAGAGGTAGGTGGTATTGTGTGCACAGTATGTGGCTATGTAAGTATGTCCTACGTACTCACTCAGGGATGTATCTCCACGACACAGACAGCTTTGGACTCGACTCTACGCCGTACATGGGGAATTGTAAAGCCCGACGTGTGTCTCTGGAATGCGTCATTTAGAGTACATTGATTGATCTGAGAGAACGGGTTGATCATGCTACTCTCACGCAATCAAGCAAGGCTGGATGTCCAATCTCTGTTGGGCTTATTGTCATGGCGAAGAAGAAGAGAGTTTGGACATAGCTCCCTAGGTACTACACAGTACTGCGTACGGCGGACATATGTCGAGCTATGTTTGGAGCTGAGGAATAAACATTTATGCAGTCACATCATTAGACATTGACATTCTGCAAGACCTGATACGTTTCACTGGCGGTTAGATCCTTGATTGATAGTTGCTCCTTTCTATGGCAACAAGGTATACCTCCGTATCTCTTTTCTCTAGCGTGCCAATGTAAGTCGCGTTGTGACTCGTGAGTCGGGAAGAGGAGGAGGGAGGCTGGAAGCGTGAGTGAGCGTGAGCGAGCGTGTTGTCGTCAGTGCGTTACGTGAGAAAGCAAAAGTCAAGCTGGCGTAAAGTAGGTGGGTAGGTAAGTGGTAAGTGGTAGGTGGTAGGTGGTAAGTGGTAGGTGCCGTTATCTAGGTACTCTGAACTTGACATGTTTACTTACAGCTACGTACAAAAGTATTCAATTGAATGGAAATGATTTGAATATTCCAAGCGGCATTGTATGTTGTAAGTATATTTATTTTTATATTTATTATGCACTTGTTGGTAAATTCAATATACATTATACGGACAGAAAA
Source organism: Allantophomopsis cytisporea (assembly GCA_024752435.1). Taxonomy (NCBI): domain Eukaryota; kingdom Fungi; phylum Ascomycota; class Leotiomycetes; order Phacidiales; family Phacidiaceae; genus Allantophomopsis; species Allantophomopsis cytisporea. Next base: position 728,891 of record CP103034.1, read on the forward strand.
TAGAAAATAGAAAATAGAAAATAGAGAATACTGCCTGCCTGCCTGCCTGCTACATATCGCCTTCTACGTCCATTTGGTGTCTGGAAAGTCGCGTCGCCTAGCGAAGCCTACTGTGTGGATCGTTCGCATCTCGACACGCGCAACCGCGTACAAGGACCTTTCTTCTGACCGTGGTCGTGACCTTCAAAAAATCTCAGCAAAACTCAGCAAAACTCAGCAACTTCTCTCAAATAATTCTGGGGTCACTGACTCTTCATTCTATCTGATTTGTGTGTCTATGCACCCCATCACTGCTCGACAAATCCTCTATATCAATTACCCTCTGCCCGTCCGTCGGAAGCGCGTCGACAAAACGCGGTGCCCAGAATCCCATCGTGTAGCCAACGGGCCAGATCTTGTCTGCTCTACATATCAAATATACCTTCACGATGGATTCATCACCGAGTAAGGCGAATGTGCTGCCTCAATTGCCAGCTACCTCTGGAGTGAAACGCCCAGCTCCATCTCTGCTGCCAGCCTTCGAACCCTTCTCTTCCTCTCCAGGCTTTCCTCGACCCTCGAAAAAGCAGCACCGTACGTCACCCTCGGAACGAGAGGCATATACCAAATACCCTACCCCTATCCCAACATCTACAACGGGTATTCTTTCCTCGTCTCCTCCAAGGGTCCACGAAGGTAGACCAAGTCTTCACCGTGCCAACTCCATTGTGTCTGAGCGCGCCCCGCTTTGTGCTGTACCTGTCATCGCATTGCCTGAGAGTGGAGAAGAAGTCCTCATGGGAAGATCCAGCAATTCCTCTCACTACCAATTGTCGGCCAATCGTCTCATTTCCCGTGTCCACGTCAAGGCCAGATATATTGCTGCCACCGTGCCCCTCGAAGCGAACAAGATCGAGATCAGATGCTGTGGGTGGAATGGAATCAAGCTTCATTGTCAGGGTCGTACATGGGAGCTAGGAAAGGGGGACACCTTCACATCAGAGACTGAGCTTGCAGAGATTATGATGGACGTACAAGATGCACGCGTCAGAATCGCCTGGCCTGGATCTGAACGAAAGACCTCTGTCCTCACAGACTCAACCTGGGATGACGAGGGGTCTCCAAGACGACGTAACACCGCTGTCGATAGAAATGGTAGCATTCTTGAGTCTAGCCCACTTCGTCAGACTCGCCATTTAAGGTCTCCAGAGTCTCCCACACCTGCTGGTCAACCTGCTGCACCACCTGCCACCAACCTCCTGGCAGACAGCTTCACACAAACCTTCGTGAAAGTATATGAAGATGATAGCTCCTCCCCACCAAAAGAGGAGGAGTCTCAGCCAGACATCAAGTCCGAAGAGAAGACCACATCTGTTGAGTCACACCCGGTCAAGAGCCAGTCCAGTGAGCTCAGCGAGCCGGAGGATAGTGACCCAGATGAGGAGAATGACCCAATCATCCACTCATTCGGTCCATTTGGTGCCAACATCTTGCCTCGCATGGCTTCCATCACCACCGACCGTTCTCCAGAGCGTCGTCCAGTGTCAAAGCGTGAGCCATCAGCTACTCCAGTCACCAGCTCAAGCCCAGCACCCACTCACGAGGTCGATAATGTCCCAGTCGCAAACCATGTTGTAAATCAGCTTGCTTTCTCTAGACTCTCGTCAACACCCCTTTCGGTCATCATGAACAACCTACCAGCCGACCTTAAACTCCGCGGCTCTACATACCTCGAGAACAAGGCTCTGACAAAGAGCGACTTGCGTCGTGTCCTCGATGCGACCAAATGCATTGGCGAAATCCAGCGTGCAGGCAAGGACGCCGCAGGAAAGCCACTCGAAAGCGAGTACTACTACATCCCTGATGAGGATCAAGATGAGCAGCGACGTGCAGCGGTCGTGGATGGATTGCGCAAGCCCAGCTTGCGAAACTGCAGAAAACAGCACAAGGTAAGTCTTCTAATTCTATGAATATGTAAGCACCTGCTAATTAGTGGTATAGCAATATTATTGGAAGAAGCCAAAGACCCCATGAGTGGGACGTAATTAAGATATGAGAAGCTGCTCTCATTGCTATAAACAAAAAGATAGGTGAAAAGAGGGACTGGATAAGATGTGTCAAATGTTTGCATAGCGAGGAGTCCCGTCGTTTGTCTTTCGATTTTGTATTTTTTTTTCTTGTGTCCGTACGACGTGTTGACGTCACCCGTGCCGTTGCACAGGTGTGTATCACCATATGCCGATGTCATGGCCTCCAGTCCATAGCTTTATGGGGATATCCGAATGAACGAATTGATGAAATGGATTTGCAGTGCAAGATGGTGATGACCTGAACATGCGCCGTGATGCGACTTCTCTTGATGTTAAGAGATGAAAAATGGCAGCAGGGGTCACGACTGGTGACCATTTTCTATGCCATTGGCTCGGAAGGGGTGGAAGTTGCAGCGACCAGTGAAGGTCGTTGGTTAAGGTGGTCGTCCGTTCCACGCTAACCTTATCGTCGATTGCACAGGCGCTAAAGACGGCCCCTGAATGATTCCACACTCAGCCTTGCCCCAGCCTCAGAGCGCACTGCCCAGGGACCATCCATACCATCTCAGACATCAACAATCATCGTTTGGACAATTGCCTAATAGGCTATACTTTCTCCGGTTGGTTTCGTATTTCTCGTATTCTCAATAATGACTTTCCCAGCATAAAGTCACCTTACTCTCCTTAACTCTCCTTCCATGTCTATAAATCGTCTCTTCAAGTAAGCTATCAAGTTCCTCTACCACCATACTCTCCACCCAAAAACCCCACAATCAGCATCAGCGCTCCTGCTACCAAAACCCTCCATAATCCAATTCATCTATAAGAATACCACAAAAGACAAGCAGCAGCGAAAATGTCCTACCAACAACAACAACCCTCCACCCGCCCCGGCGCACTGCGCACCACTTCCTCAAACTACGCAGCCGCCCAGGCCCTCTACGCCGCCAAGAAACATGCTTCAACGCCTAGCTTCGATGCAAATCTACCCATCCGAACGCTGAGTGGTACTGATCCGGCGAAGGGCGACGAGAAGCCTTTGAGTTGCGGGGAGGGCCGTCGTGTCGTGGGTGATCCGGGTGCTGGTGCGGGCTGGGTGCCTCGTTATGTGCAGGTGCAGAGCTTTAGTGAGCAGGATATGAAGCGGGAGTTTCAGATGGCGAGGCTGGCGGAGGAGACGGGGGCGGGGTTTTCGGAGAAGTGAGAGGTTGTGGGGGTGCTTGGATTTGGCGTTTTGGATGTTTGGGTGGGAGGGTGTTTTGTAAGATTATATGCAGACGTGGTGGGTTGATTGGTGTATATTATAAGGAGTATCAAGGGTATTGGAATTAGTGGAGGGATTGGTGGATTTCTTTACGGAGTGCAATAAGTGATAGGTTGAATTGTGGTTTGAATATCTAGAGTGTTTAAATAGTCAAAGTCATCATCACTCATTATCTTGAATGTACTTTCTCAAGTGATATCCCAAGTCATTCTCCTGCCGTGGGCAACATAATGTATCCGAAGCACAGGTCTTGGACCAACACTCTGGTACGTAAACATGAGTGGCCCGGATCCAAACCATCAACACAGAAGTTTGAAAATTAAACAAGTTAGACGTCCTAGTTACTTGGTGTAACAGCAAAGATAGAAACATCTAAAGGAACACAGTTTCGATAAGAGATGTAGACAAAATGCTCTACTTGTTCTTGAAAACAATTCAAGGTTTATGACTCAAGATATAGTCTACACAAGGGTAGAAATGGCTTTTATGCAAACTCCACTTGACTTTTCTGTTCGCCCGTTCAAGGGACCCGCATCTTCTATTTGGTTTTATCATCAATTGAGATTATGTTCACTTCATGAATCACATCCCTTTTTTGCTCACGCAAAGATATCAGAGATCCACACAGCCCTTGGTACGAAGTACGAACTAAGAGCTGAAATTCCCTAAAGCGAAATTCACCTCGAAGAGCAATAATAACCGCATCCGGCCCAACCTGACGATGCCCCATACCGATTTCCATATTCATAACCATTTCGTCCCTCAAAGCGAATATACAAACTCCTCTAGTCAAGCCGAGTAATCAAAACCATCAATCAATGCTTCTTTCTCTCTACAGGCAAAGTCAGTCCTCAATCACACATGAAATTACGGTCATTGAAAAACTCACCACTCTCAGCGTCCTCATCCTCAGTCTCAACCTCGTCCAACCTCGCACCACCCTCCTCCTCATCCCTACTCTCAGGACTCTCATAACCAGCATCCGCCTCCGCTGTATGCTCAATGACTAATTGCTCAATATCGACAATCAAATCCTCTGCCTCACCCTCGCTGCCCCCATCACTCCGACCCCAATCCCGACTTGACCCCATACCTGTTCCCATTCCCTCATCTCGACGCTTGTCCTCGTCATCGCCCTCATCCACGCCCATTCCACCCTCAAGTGGCGCCTCTTCATGAGCATGACCACCTTGAAAGTCGGTGCTATTCTCATTATCCTGCTGTGGTGTGGTAATACTAGTTATGGGAGTAGATGGAGAGCGGTCCTTTGACTCGGATGTCTCTCTTTTCTTGTCTGGAGAGCTCTCACGGCCAACGAGGGCGTCGCCGTCGGGACCAACGTTGATGGTATCTGTTTCGTCAGCATTTGGGACCAAGTATGGGATTTGAATGGTCTCACAGCCCATTTTGAAGGTGCCTAGGTATTCAGTTGAGGTTTGTGGTGGTTGATGTCGTTGGGTGGTGCCAAGGGGTGTCTCGGTGCGTGATTATATGTTTGGTTGATTGTGGGAGTTGCGCAGAAAAGGATTAGAAAGATTAAAGGTGAGGAGAGAGAGAAAGAAACGGATTGATGCCTGCGTAAGCATAAGCCACGTAGGTAGGTCCTTCCCTGCGAATGAGAAGTGCCAAGATAGTAGGCAGGGGCAATCCAACAGCGGTCACTTGCACTTAAAAAGACATCACAATGTCAAGCGCCACAAGACCCAACTATACAAATCGGGCACAATCAAACATCATCCATAAACCATCAATTATGATACAGCAGCACCAGATCTAAGGTAGCTATCTCATGATTCAAAGAAGTTCGCCTCACATCCATCGCAGAATCGAAAAAAAGTCGAGCAAGGGCGGAAGCATCAAGAGGCTCTGCTTAAACAGGCCAAACCCCTTAATTCACAGGAGAAATCCTCCCCCATGCCTAAAGGAACCACGCTCAAGAAAAAGTCGTGATAATCTCGAAGAGAAAAGAGAAAAAGGGATGTGTGAAGGAAGTCGAAAACATATTTATACCCTGACAAAGACAATCCCCTCCAATGTGTGCCTCCAAGTGGTATGAGAAGGGAAGGTTGAGAATCGTAAAGTAAGAAAGTCGAAAAAGGTGTGGGGGAATTTACAAAACGCAACGCAACGCAACGCCGGTGAATGAATTGCTTCGCAAGAAACGCTTTCCAACCACGTAAAAAGAACAACGAACAAGTTTCAAACGCCTTCATTTGTCCTTTCTTGTTCCACACAAATACAAACTCAGTCCCCTGTGGATGAGCTATAAGGAAAACCTCCTCTAATGCTGGGTGAAGTTGTGCGTTTAATCGCCACCGAAGACCTCGTTACTATTCTCAATGATGAATTGAACAGCAATGTTTTTGGCGTGCATGTCGGTCATCTCACGTTCCAAGCTGGTGTCTCGCATGATAGTAGGGGCAAAAACAACAGCGAGATTCTTTGGTGTCATCTGTCGTGTGGTGATTAGTATGAGATTCCAGACGGCTTGTATGTTTAGACCTACCAAGTTCTCCTTCTCACGTAAGGCAACACGAGCTAAGTGGAAGATCAGGAACTCGAGACAATCCCTGTGTTTGGGTGGCAAGGAGTTGAATGTTTGTCTCAAGTGAATACAACGTTCCTCCTCATCTTCAACGACTATGAAATTGTCAATACAAATACAGATAGTCTGACGGAGAAAACTTACAGGTAGATTCAAGGACACGGTCATAAATTTCAAAAGTGAGTAGTGGGTTAGGTAACTTTCTGAAGTACTGCTTCAAGACACTGGTGACGGCAGTGATATCCAAATCTGGATCGCTGATATCGAAGTCTTCCGTCTTCTCAAATCCTTCTTTGATGAGGTTGACTTGACCAGTACCACCAGTCTTACGGTAGATACCCTCAATATCCATACCACGAAGTTCTACCTCTTCAATGCAGCGTGTAACAACAGATGGAATTTGACGACGCTCATGATCAGCACGCTCAACAAGATCCGAACCGAAGAGAACAGATGCATGCTCAGCACCTGCCTGGGCAAGGATGTTGCCATTGCTTTGGGATTTTGGCATTTGTCCTCCCTTCTTTCCAAAAAGACCAAACCCACCGGCTTGTCGAGGATCGTTGGATACAGAGCGGGGCAAGCTGTTTTGGCTACCCACTGAAGATGGAAATTCGGATGGAGCAGCAGTCATGTTGTATGGCATACCAATGCTATCCCCAGGTTGCATTCCCCACTGGTTCTGTGGTTGTGCATTGACAGCACCAAATGCACCCTTGAAACCTTTGGTGACACCCTTGGCGACACTCTGGCCTCCCTTTTTCCAGTTGAACTTCTTGGCTTGTCCTTTGCGGATGTTGATAACGTGTGGGGCCGCAAGAACAGTTGCCGCCTCACCCAATGGTGCATCTTGATCCATGGACTGTGGATAGCTTGAGCTGTTGAGAAGAGTAGCACCCGTAGATGGACGCAAGCTTGCTTCATCCAAATGGACTGATGCATTAGACCTTTCCTTGGAGTGTGTGTAGATGCCTAGGCCATTCATCGGTGGTCGTGGGCTTTCCAGATTTCCACTCTGTGACTTGAAACGCTCCTGGATCTGGTGGGTTAAATCATTGTTCATCTCAGTAAGCTGCGCATTCTTGGATGCGAGTTGCTGAAATTCCATCAATGCCCGATCACGGTCGGCGTAAATAGCAGCCTTTTCTTCAAGAAGATCGTTGCGCTTTGCATATAATGTCTGAATCTCGCTTTGCGCTGACTGCTTGATTGTATCAAGCTTCTCAAGGAAATCCTTGATGGCAGATTGTTCAAGCTCGGCAAGGTTGATATTGCCCCCCTTGGAACTCCTAGCCTTCTCGACATATACTGCCAGAGCCTCGATCTGTCGAATGATGATTTCAGCCTGTGAATCTAGAACGGAAACTGTCTGTCGCTTATCGACGAGCTTCTTGTTGAGATCTTGGATGTTTCCATCTGCACCAATCTGGCGCTCCAGCTCTGCAACACGCTGCTCGGAATTGCGCAATTGTCGGCGAAGTACTGCGGGGTCAGCGCCAGAGATAGGAGATGCTACAGAAATTGGGCTGCTGATATCCACGGTTGGATTTTCATCCTCCTCGATCCTGTGCCACGTCTTTGGTGATATAGTTGTACGTGTGGTTTCACTCATACTTCTTGAATGGCTACCTGCAGCACGCACACTCTGCTCACTGCTCGTGCGGCCGTGTCGTACAGCATTCGATACCCGGCGAAGAATCGACTGAGAGCCCTCATCAGTACCTGTCATAATTCGTTGGAAATCTTCGTCCATAGCGAAATCTCCTCCCGCACTCCATCTTGGGAGCGTTTCTCCACTGTCATTCCCAGCAGGAGGGGCTGGTGGTGCTCTTGGAGCCATATACGTATCACTCAGCTTCTGTTGCGGTGGAGGTGGTCTGGCCAATGCACGGCTAGGTGGAACAAGTTCGTCCGAAGTAGACGATGAGACTAGTGGACCGGAGATGGACTTTCCATTTACAGTTGGCACTGACCCAGTAGCTTCTGTCGATGAAGTCGAGGATGGAGATGTGTTCTCGCCGGAAGATATATCCATGGAGCTTTGCATGGAAGCATTTGGAATCTCCTTTCTCGAGATTGGTGACTTCACACTGTTGCCAGACTCACTCTTCTGCTGTAAAGAAGCTGCAGATTCTATTTCAGCTGCTGCCATCAAGCTTCTATTCGATTCTGATCTCTGTTGGCTACGAGGAGGGGCAGACAATACGCTAGTCGGTGAAGAAATTGGTGAAGCAAGGTCGCTCTGAGAATCGCTTCTTATCGACTTCTTACTCTTAGGCACCTCCTGGAGGCGGAATTGCTCTCCAGGTGATTGTCCTCGGGGTGAATCATCGTTAGCATGTTGTAGTCTAGTATCGTCTCTCGAAGCCTTATTTGTAGATAGGCTTCCTTTTTTCGAACTATCACTAGGGCTCTCGGCGAAGTCGCTCGATAGCTGTCGACCCTTCTCTTGGAATGCAATGTGTGGAGGTGGCCCGTTACTCTCTTTGCGGCCCGTCGCCTTCGAAATGCCAAAGTAATCCTTGCTATTAGGCTTCGCTGCTTCGCTATACGATTCGGCCACGGATTGTGGTGTAACTGCATTGTTGACAGGTGCGGGACTTGGATCGAGAGCCAACGGTATGAAGAAATCGCCATCGCCTAATCCATCGGAGGCTTGAGAGATATGGGAATGGCGGTGGTTGCGATACGTAGTCGAAGGTAGGAGGCCATCTTTGACTTCACCAGATCGATCTGGTGATTGGGCTCGACGAGAGCTACTTCTTGATGAGGACTCGGGGTAGTTGGTTCTCGGTCTTGGCGATAACTCAGTGGGTGTGTCTGTGTCTACTGAGCCTGGGGTATCGCGATCCGATGAGAAAGCGCTCTGTGGTATTGCGTTCGGTGGCAGAGCAGGCAAAGACTTATCGATTAACATAGTTTGCTGCTGCTGCTGCTCTTTCTCTTTTGCCTTATTTGCTGCCGCAGCTCGAGATTTTTTTCGACGTCGAGCCATCAACGATTCATGACAACTCATACAGAATATGCCCTGTGAGGTTCGTGCATATCGAAGATTCTCGATCTTGCGCTTACAGTTCCTGCAACGGAAGCAGGTCGCGCAGAATGCCTGATCGCCCGTCAAAATGGCCAGGTCTTCGATCTTGTTACCGCAGGCGCTACAGCTATACGTGCAATTGTTGCAGATGAGCGAACCATCGCCGAGGAGAAGGAGGTTCGCATCGCTATCAAGGAGAGTGCCGCAGGTGTTGCAACGGAAGCAATTCAGATGCCATCTATTTCCAGCTGTCGAAATGTTAGCAGGTCCAATTGTAGACACCATGAACCACTGATGTCGTAGATGTTGTGGATCTGCAGCTGGTCGGTGAAGGAGAGAATGGCGACCCGTGTGGCTTTACAGGAGGCAGGAGCGATTCATCAAGTACTCACCAAGTTCGAATGCCTTTCCTTCTTCAAGAATCTGTGCACCAGACAGTCAGTATGGATCGTTTCCCACCAGAGTTGCAGAATATGACTTACATCACCACAACCTTTGCACGGATAGGCAATGTCATCGCCTTCTGTCGGCGAGTCAAGGTAATCTGCAGGCGACTCCATGGTTGGCGATACGTCCTGCGCAATTGCCAGCAACTAGATGAAGTCTGATATCCGATCCTCGTTAAGTATTCTCTCCTCCTCTAACGATCATGAGCTTTCGAATGGCATCGACTTAAAAATTGACAGTAGATAGGCTTCGAAGGGTCTTTCCGATGTGTTCTTGCGCTCTGATTTGAGTAGGGGCCCCTCGATGTTGGATGTGGTAGTGCACGGTCGCGCGAGAATAAAAGGTTCGGGCTTCTTGCACTAGTCGCTCAGTGGGGATCGTATGTACTTTTGAGAAGTTCAATTGACAGGGCTTACAATTCCCTTTGAGAAGATCATTCACTTTCTGGACATCAATGAAGCCAGGTATTGTGTCGTGAATACTCGGTGGGTATTGTGCATTAGCAAGAATAGCGAATGCCTTGACCGTTGAGCAGAGCGGGGGGGAGGGATGCGCAGGAAGGGATTAGAGGAGAAATAATAGATAGATAGGCTCGATATGAATAGACACTCCTTCGGCGGAGGAGGACCGGTAATGGTTTGGTGGTTCGTGGTGTTGTGCCTTCTTTCTTGTCGTCGTCTTTTCGCCCTCCTTCGTTCCCTGAGTTCCACCCTTCTCAGGTCCCAATAGTCGCCAATCCAGTTTAGTCGCAATAGTGTACGAGGGGTGAGTTGTTAGTGCTTGCAGTGGATAGTTAGTCGTCCACCCAGAGACTTTGCTGTGGTCCGATGCACTAAGAATACTCTCCTTCAAGTCTTAGGTTGGCAATGGACAACGACGGTGATGTTGTATGCGTAAGACCGTGTTGAAGAGAGAGGAGACGGAAATGAGGAGGAGAATGTGATGGACGATGGAGGTGTTCGTGACGGGCTTGTGAGCATTCCAGCTGCGCACGCATACTCCGTACGATATGTACCTTATGTATGTACGTATGTACGTAACTACTCATTCATACAAGTGCACACAGTACACAGTACGCAGTACGCAGTACGCAATACGCAATACGCAATACACAGATAAATACCTTCCTGGCTCTGCGTGCTTTATCATTGAGAATACGGAGGCCGGAGCTGTCAATATGTCGACTCGGTGATGCGAGATACGGAGCAGAAACTAAGTGCTGGGATACGAGCATATACCACTTTACCTTACTTACTCTACTGTACCACCCACACGCACGCCGAGGCATCCAGCACCAACATCAAACTCGAGTGTTTGCAATCATGTTGTGTTGTTGCAGACAACACAGTTGATATTATTCATGCTTCGCTCCACAGCTACTATGCATTTACGAAGTCCAGTACTTCACTTCATCGCAGTTGATCGTTATCAACACCTCATCGACTCATCGACTCATCGATTATCCACTCATCGGTACCCCATAGAATCATTCGTACCATACACAGTATTCCTTCTTTCGTACTTCGCTTCCACATATGTAATGCTTGTTTATGCTGACAATTTGTAGATTACTCAGTGTTGTAGAAGTGGAAGAGTGAAAGAGGACGTCTTCATAGACAGGGTTGCACCAAGTTTGTGAGCTTCAATTCTGAGAACCGAAGCAATGCCTGCATCATGATAATTCAAGTTTCACTTAGACAAGATCCTGTACAGATGAAGGACGGTCAATGGCTGACTAGACTGCAGACATCTAATCTTTAGATGGCTTCAAATAGAGCTAGACGTGGCAGACCGGGGGGTATTCTGTCAGATTTGGTCTCGTGCTTTTTCTCCGATCAACCACAAATTCTCTTCCGTCGGCAGGATCATCCTCCTGTCCTGAAAGAGATAGAAGAGAGGAGGGCAAGAGAACCGGCAAAAGTCACAATGTCTTTGTGTAGCCGTTGTCATGCATAGGGGTGCTTTCATTTGCATTCCAGAAACAAAGTGTCCCTGGCTAAGAGACTGCTGACTGCATAAGACCACCCAAGACAACACATATTATGCCCTTGAGGGTGTTGATAGAGCCCTGAAAAGGTACAAGCCACGAACGGCCACCTTAAAGACAACGTCCAAAATTCCCTAGTATGTATGTATTCATAGCCATCGAACCATTATTAGATCTTCTCTCCATTCATGACTATTTACAACATATCACGGGATTTAATAGTGCTGATAAAGCGTTCTTCGTACACAGTACAGAGAGAGATATCTCGCATATCTCAACTAAAACACATCTTCCGCACAGATGACTGTGCAGTACCACTTGAAGCTTCAAATTATTGCTCGGCACCACCTCACAATACTGAGTAACAATTCGTGAGCCTTACATGCGGAAAGTATTTCCACCAAACATCCCAGCGAGCGGGATGTGGTGATATGTAGTGATACTGCACTTGTTGTGAATGGCAGAGCACGTTTCACCCCTCGTACTCCGTATTCCCTTCTCAAGCTTACTGGGCTTCTGTCCTATCGGCTGCCTCGTTGATACATGATACACGGCCAAACTTACACCCAAAACTCATCATTCAAAAACCAACGGCAGTCATCAAGCAACGGAGAGTGCTCCAAATAACGTGGTCGTCGTAAAAGCCCCTGATCCCTCCTCCCTCTAATCTCAGCCTTACTGCCAAAAAGCAAAAAACCAAAACATATCGAAAACGAAGTCAAATAATTCTGAATTAAGGATAATGCATGAGATATTACTTGCAGAACACGTAAAGCACACATGTGTACGTTTATACATACACAGTACGTATTGCGTACATATCATCTATAGAGTGGAATCCCACGTTACAAAACAATTCCCATCGAGGGTGAAGCGTCGTAAAGGGGGGGGATTTCATTCTCAACCCCATATTCCAAACTTGACCTCCAAGAATAAGTGTACTGTGTACGAGTAGGTAGTGCGCCCTTCAACTGTTAAGCAATAAAGGACAGAAATACCTTACACAAGCTCCTCGACTCCATACTCCATATCCCAATTCCCCCAGCGTCGCCCCAAGCCCTGCACCACAGTAGTTACTGCAGATCTCAACGCCCAGCGCCAGGCACAGACGAGCGTAGTCGAGTAGGGGACGTCAACAGAGCGTACTTGTGAAGCGATCACCGGCTCACAAAGTAGTTAAAAATCGCGAAAAACCCAGGAGTGACAGGCCTGCAACGGCGACCCCCTCTGTCGAGTCCCCATCTCTCTCTCACTGACTAGACCAGACACGCCGAAAATTTCCGGGCATCTTGAATATGCATGCAGCTGCACGACGAAGCATGCAGCGAAGAAATCTCAGATGCAAAGAGAGATCTCATCATCATGTGCCATTCGACTGTCCAGGAACAAGTCAAAAAAATATCTATTCAGGGCGATATTTGCCGCCATAGAAAGAGGCCCAACCTTCAATGTACCTTTCCGTCTACAGTACTTACTTTACCTAACCCAGCCTTATCCATTTCAGACAAGGCTTCAAGGCTTCAACTCCTCGTGCCTCAACCTCGCAGGACTCTTACCCAGCCATGCCAGCCCAGTGCAGATTGGACCCCTGAACCAGCAGTAGTAGTAGACAAAGCAAGCCCGTCCGACGATCCCCTTTCTTGCCACCGCCCAGCGAGCCCCAGCGAGCCCATCGCGGCTAATCGCAAAAACAAGGGACGCTCGAGATTGAGATGAGGATGTTGCGCTTGGGCGAAGTAGTCCATAGTGACATGCCGGTTTTGTGAGAATAATTCTAATAAGATTGGGGTTTTCTGGGGCACACTGTATTCTGTGGGGCGTACTTGGGAGTTTGGTTTGGTGAGGCACATGAGATGGTATTTTTTCATGTGGGTGAGGGTTAAGGGTAGGGAGCTACGAGAATCTGCAGGTTCGTACTGCTTGGATTTGGGAGATTATACATAACGTTGGCGTTGCATTTCAAGTAATTCAAGAAGACGACGAGCCGTGGCATGGACTTTCAATTGATATACGACACATAAAATTCAAGCATTAAGAGTTTATTTTCGTTGGTTTCTTCTACCCGACTCATCCTACGAATACCAAAGACATTACACGAACATGCCTCCCAAGTATCCCCACACACCCCATACTCCCTCAGCCACCTGCCATCCGCATTCCAGTCCAAAGAAAACCCATACGCCCAACAATCATAATTAGCAGCATGACATCAGTATAATCTTACACAGCAGTCCCAACCCCACATCCTTTACCCAAGACATCCAATGCGATCATCTAGACCTGTCAAGAAGCCGGCATCTCTCTGGCGCCCTTTTCAATGTAGTAAGTGAGCAAGCTCTTAGAACCGTCCTCGACGCCGTCTAACGCCCGCCAGAATCTCTGGTCGCCTACGCGGCTGTGAAATGGCACGCAGAAAGAAGAGGCACGCATGCGGACGCCGGAGTCCTTACAGTTGAGGCACTTGACAGCCAGTCTACCAAGATCTGCAACCTCTGCATCCTCCGGCATATAAGTCGGGGAGGTTTTAAGTAGCTGTTCGAGCACGTATGAGCCAAGCATGAGCTTTTGGTAGCCCTCGCCGCTCATATCCACCTCCATGAGAGAAGGTGTCAGTGAATCAATGGTCTGTCTTGCGTCGGCAAGGACGACAAAGTCTTCGGAGACGCCTTCGAGGATGTTGGAGATGCGCTGGCTGGTCTTGTAGCGGCTTCTTGTTGCAAGTAATGCCTCCAGTCCACGTGGAACATATGGAGTGAACGCCTCTCTATTGTACTTCAACATGAGCTTGATTGTGCTCAGAATCTGCAGCTTCAGGTCTTCTTCTTTCTCTGGTGTAATAGAATTCAATGGTGTTTCAAGGTAACCGAAGAGACCGAGAAGAAGCGCTTCGAATTTACTTTCAGGGTAGGTCTTGTTCTCTCTTATCCATCCCTGCAACTTGCGCAGGCCATGTACATCCAGAGATTTTGAATTGATTCTCTCGATGCCACTGTTCAAGAGGCGCACTGACTTCTTCGTATCTTCTGGGGACGCTGGAGCCTTCGCTTCCACTGGCGCAGGCTCATTTCTAATGGTGTTTGCCGCATCTCCATTTACTGGTACTTCCTCCAAAACAGGAGCCTCAAACTCTGACTGTGGCTTTGTTTGTTCGTCAGTATGGGGATAAGGATCTTCAAAGACCTTCATGGTTGCATGTGGTGATGCGATATGTGGTCTCTGGGGAGTCTGTGGAGTTTGTGGGGTTTCCAGCTCTACCGTCATCTGCGGAGCTTTCGGTGATGGAGAAGGGGTGTCTTTGAGTGACATGGAGTTGACATTTGGAATAACCATTGTCAATTCCTCGTCAGCTTTCGATATTGCAGGGCTCTCCTCACGTGTTGTAACCACAGTAGATTTCGACCTCACAGGGCTTGCACGTTTTACAATAGACGGTTTCGCTACCGGAATCTTCTCTCTTGTCGGACTGCCATGTGAATGATTGGAGTGCGTGGACTGAGCGGTCGTTGGTCTAGGTATCATAGGTTTGGGAGAACTTGCGCTGGCAACACTGGAAACACTGGAGTTCAATGGTTTACGGCGTGTGCTGACCGGGCTTGTACTGGTACTATCGCCGCCTCTGACACTGTCTGCTCCTGGCGTGGTTGCCCCTCTTCTTACAGAGTAGGGTCCTGCGGTAGCTGGTCGAACAATTTCCGGACGTGGCTTGACTCGTGGGCGCATAGGAGCAACAGATAACCCGCCATGGCTTGCTGTCTTTTTCTCTGCGGGCGCTTTTGCTTCAAGTTGTTCATTCTTGGTAGAAGTTGTTATCGAGGATACAGATCGTGTTGGTGAGAAATGCGACATCGCGGAACCAGGTCTTGAAGGTGGGTTCTTTGACGAAGCCATTTGAGCTTTTTTCTGTGCCAACATAGTCTCCCGAAGTGTAGGTTTCGCTGGACCCATGGTGCTCTTGGAAAAGCCCAAACCTGGCCGTGCAGATGCAACTTCTGGTTTTTTTGGAGTATTTGGGTTGCTTGGGTCCATTTGAAGCTTGTTTTGTTGTGGGGCATCTAAAGTAGCCATAATAGCTTCGGCCTTGGCTGGCCATATAGCTGCAAAGGTCCAATATGTGCTCCTCATGCTCTCTCTCACGCCAGGATTAGGATCAGTAAGACCTTTCTTGATACACTTCTCGATCAAATCAAGTCCTCCAGTATGCTCAACATGACTCTTGTGGTGTGCCTCCTTTTTGAGAAGTGTTTTCAACCAGCCCGTAGCATACGTTCTAGGTTGGACGTTCTTATCTTGGCAAGCAAACCAGATGTGTTGCATAATGCGCAAGTTGTAAGACACTCTGCTGACAATGATATCAACTGTGATGTTACCATTCTGCGAACTGATCTTCTTGGTGCCTCCACAAAGCTTGATTAGATTCTGTAATAGAATCTCTACCATTGGATCGAGGCCTGGACCTGCAGTTCTTGCAACCTCTTGTACAACGCTACAGCCTTCTTTCGAAAGACTAGTTCTTAGAGAATTCACAGCCTTAAGAATTCCATCCAATAAAGATTTGATTCCTGCTAGGAATGCATCATGGAAATCGCCAGGTGCGTTTCCAGCATTCAACCTTCGAAGCTTAGTGCAGCTCTGTTCTCTCTTCAACCAATTTGCTTCCGACTCCTTGCCCTCAAAGTATGGATGCATCTCTCTGAAAATCTCCTCCAATTCGCGCTGGGTGTTGACATACGAAGGGTCCACTCGATCAACCTTGGCCTCTGGAACAAAAGCAGGAACCGCATCGGGTACGGCTGCCTTCGGTACGGCGGCCACTGTATGGCTGCGAGATTCGACTGTATACGCTGGCATCGCTGGAGGAGCCTCGGATTCGACCGGGCTGGATAGAGAGATTTGGTCGACAATCGCAGTCGCTATCGTTGATCGAACATTGTAGGTTTTTAACTGTCTTTTTAGGTCTGATTTTGCCGCTGGCGGTGCCGAGCTGGAAATTATTAGTATGTATTACTGGTATGATAGGATAATCAGTGTAGAAGTACATACCGGAAGAGTTCAATAACAGTATGTCTAGCATTGTCTCGAACCATGCCATCTGCATCTTCTAATAATTCCATCAAAGCAGGTACAAAGCTCTTAAACTGCAATCCTCTTTCTTGGTGCATCTGCGAGCTGTCAGCGACATTCAAGTTTTGAGGAAACCTGAAAACGTACCTGCACCACCCAATTCATGCTTGCCTCCTTCGCTCTTGAGTTCTTTCCCACCATAGCTACATTCCGCACGGCGCGTTCAACATCCATTGGCGAAACCTTCCAGATGGTAGTAAAGCATTGCGCCGCCAGATGTCTGAACTTATCCTTCTGGTCACCAATTTTCTCCGTCAACAACGGCAACACCTTGACAGCCTGCTTCGCCACATACTTGGGTTCCTGTCGCGACAAGCGGGTCAATAGATGGCCGAGGGTGGTGAATCCGGCATTGACCAATGCGGTGTGCTGCGACGCCATGGTAATATGCGCGATTTCGAAAAGCGACGGAATGCAAGTGTCGGGGACATTATTCTGCTTGATGCCGGACTTGACATTGTTGATGGCACTTGTCTTTGCATCGATGGAGGCATCGGTGCGCAGCAGTGTCAGCAAGTCGGCGACTTGGTCGTCTGTAATCTTTTCACCCATATTGGCTGTTCAAGGGAGCTCAGCCCGCTCCTCTCTGAATGCGAAACTCCTAACAACACGCTTGACGGCTGATGTCGTCGCCGTTGAGGGTATGAAGCTACTGTTATTGGTGCGAAAAGTAATTGATGGAAATGCACATAGGTACTCGCTGTTAAGCAAGCGCCGGAGCAAATGAGATTGAGATAGGGAGATATGTTGCGAATGTTGTAGAAGCAGAATATTGTTGTGGCTCTCACCTAAACAAACGCTTGCAGCCTGCGGTTGCGCGCGTTGGGCGGGCAATGGCGCTAGACCAGAATTTGTCTGTGCTTCTATCTTTGGGCGCGAGGCTGCGATACAGTGGACTGGTAATTGGTACATGTGACAGCCTAGACTCCCCCCGGTTACCTTGCTCGTGGGATTGCCTTCATCTCATTCATAATATCTACCAGAGACATTCTGTATATATCATTGTCTCAAATCCACCAACATCGTTAAAACACCCATCCCTCTTACTTAGCCAATTAAGAGAGTCTCTCGTATCTATCCACTTGTGTCTATCACTCTAAACATAGACAGCCTCGTCAATGCCTACCCCTCCAGCAACAACACCAGTCCCATCACCCTTCTTCATGGGCCAAACCTCAAGTGCAGCAACAGCAACACCGCTACCACCAAGACCCAACAATGAAAAGGCCACAACCGAATCCAACATCAAAGAAGAATCGAAGAAACACAAGCAACATGACTTCCCGCTCCCCAAGCTCCGCCTCGAGATCCGCGAATTGGACGACGCAGGCGCCATAGACTTCCTCTCCGCCGTCAACCCAAGCACAGCTCTCAAGACCGCCGTGCAAAGCGTGCTAAACCTGCTATATTCCTCGCCCAAAGACACGGCCACCAACGTGCCGCCAACCCGCAGCGTGACGCTCATCATCCGCTCCATGCCAGGCGTAGCCTACACGACGGGCTCGGAGCTGGACAACGACCACAAAGAGATCCACTTCTCGACATCGTACATCAAGCAGATCCCGGCCGCGCGCAAGGAGCACGAGATCATGGGGGTTCTGACGCACGAGATGGTGCACTGCTACCAGTACAATGCGCGCGGATCGTGTCCGGGGGGCTTGATTGAGGGGATAGCGGATTGGGTGCGGCTGAACTCGGACCTTAGTCCGCCGCATTGGAAGAAAGAGACGAGTGGGAAGTGGGATGCGGGGTATCAGCATACGGGCTATTTTCTGGAGTATTTGGAGGGCAGGTATGGGAAGGGGACGATCAGGAGGCTGAATGAGAAGTTGAGGTTGACGCATAAATATGAGCAAAAGGCTTTCTGGACGGAGCTGCTGGGAAGACCGGTTGAGCAGCTTTGGGAGGATTATGGGAAGGCGACGGAAGAGTTGAGGGTTAAAAAGGAGGATGAGGAGTGCGTGTTAGTTGAGAAGACGGAGCTGGAGCGTGACGCTGCGGAGGGAAAGATTTATGATCAGCAGGCTACGAAGACGATTCGGAATGCTGATGATGAGATGGTGGAGGTGCCTGACGATGTTCCGGCTGGCGTGGTATGATCACATATATCACGAACATTATGCATTGTTTATACTGCGAACGATTGTAAATGAAATAAAATGATATCTTAGATACTTCACCGACGACAATACGCCGTGCGCGAAACGTTTCGGAACTCGCACTATATAATGTGGCTATGTGATAGGCAGGCTGATTCCGGCGACCTTTTCCAAATTATGCGCCGCAGGAGAATTCCAATTGATAACCAGTGTGCAAGAAATGACCCTTTCCTCCAAACCCCAAGCCTATGCCTCGTGTATAGTTCCCAAAATATATCTCCCAAGAAAAGTAGTTAACGCCTCTAATACCCAGACCAAGAAACTCCCAGCGCTAGCTCTTTTCACACAGCTTTAATGCTGACTACCATCGCTCTCGCTGACGGTGCTACCTACCTCGGTCCAGCTGCTTGGAGTGATAATGCCATCGCCATCTTCGCTCATGACGTCGAAGTCATGGCTTTCAGCTTCGCTCATGGCAGCAACATCCTCGCCTGATCCAGCCAGGGAAACCGAATCAGTAGGAGTGAGTTGACCGTCGACATGTTCTGGTTCAGATGGCGTGGTTGAAACTGAAGGAGCTTGCTGAGGAGTACCTGGAAGTGGAGAATAAAAGCTCTGGTTGCTGTTATCGGCCCAGGCGTGGATTGATGCGAAAGCACTGTCTGGGTGCGCCTCCTCGCCAGCACTCATGTAGGACTGGTATACCTCGGCCTCGGAGGCCTCAGAAGTTGGGGTTGCTGGCTCTGATACGTCAACCAATTGCTCACTCTCACTATCCGTGTCATCCTTGACCAGAGTAGCAGTGCTCTCGCGGGTAACATTGAGATCATCGGCGGTGTAGATATCGGTGGTCTCGGATTGCCCGGTAGGAGTTGGGATTATTGCTGCCTGGACAGTGTCTTCTTCCGTATCGATGTAATTTTCGTCGGCGAAAGGGTTTGCAAAAGCAGCACCGGTAGCCATTCCGCGAGCGTTTTCGCCTCTTCGATGAACAAGACCTTCGTTGGCATTCTCGTTGAGCTCAATACCACTGTTGTATACAAAAGTACCTTTCTCCGCAGTCTTGTCCTCATGTAAGAAATCGTCGAATGTAGAGCTTCCACTTCTATTGTTTCGGCTTCTTTCGCTCTCCATCTTCTCCAGATGGATTCGATTCCAGTACATTAACTCCTCTCTCTGTCGTCTCTTGCTTTCCTCGTCGCCGTCCACTCCGTCCGCACTACCTGAC
Organism: Allantophomopsis cytisporea; assembly: GCA_024752435.1. NCBI lineage: Eukaryota > Fungi > Ascomycota > Leotiomycetes > Phacidiales > Phacidiaceae > Allantophomopsis > Allantophomopsis cytisporea. The sequence continues at coordinate 748,625 of CP103034.1, forward strand.
TGCACGAAGCCTTCGGCATCCTCAGGACGGTTGTACCTGGGCTGCTGGGCGCGGTTACGACGATTTGGATTAATATCATCACTGAGACCTCGAAGGGCCATGGCAATATCGCGACGAGTTCTGTCGGTCCATTGTCGAACTTCCGGGTGTTGGTAGACAGCGATGGCTGCAGCAGTAAGGGCGGAAACCACGATGATACCGGCTGTAGCGAGGCCCGGGTGGTTAATAGGTGGCATTTTGATAATCAAATGCGAAAGAGAAGGATAAAAATTATCGATGTAGAAGAGGAGAAGCAAAATAGAGCATGATTCGACAATATGTACGTTAAAAGTTGTGTACTATGAACTGCACAGTTACGCCACTCATTCATGACTGCCTGGCTGTGGAAGGTCCACACACCACGGGACTGCTGATCCCGCCATACGATTTGACGCTGAACGCACTGAAACACGGGAAAATGTAGAGACTAACCTTTGACCGCTACGACTGGCATTTTGACGTCTGAGTCTGACCACAGACTCTCCAACTCCTCGCGCAGATATCAACGAATCTGCGTTTTCCGTGAGATGTCGATGAAAGGATTGGGAATGTGCAGTGAGAAGAAGAGATCGAGAATAAGAGGTGACGAGTCCACCGAGTCCTTCCGGACTTTCACACCGGACCATACCATTAGGCTAGGCTTATCTTGAAAGCGATAACCGCCACGGCGGGGTGTACCTTACTGTGGCGCAGCAGAAATGGGCAGTTCGTCCGAGTCAAGGGCGTTGAGGATTGGAGATGGAGTTCGAATTAAATGCTCTATAATTCATGAGGCCCTGAGAAGGACCTTTGTTCAAAACATCAGTGGAAAGAGTGAATTGCCTCTAAGAATATTCTTTTTATTTTGTAAGATCATGAGCAAACACTCGAAGACCTGCAGGCCAAGTGATTCTGGTGCCTAAGGCATACATTCTTATTGTCATATATTATGAGGACCTACCTACCTTGCTGCACCATAACTTAATAAGGGCATCGAGCAGCCCCTCATCTAAACCAGAGTTTACGAGATCATGAGCCAGTGTGTCCCTTGATTGTTATGAATAACATTGCATGTTTGTCTTGAATATTGTTCTACTGCGTAATTATTACAGAATGGACGGCGCGAGCTTTAAGCTTACCCCGGATTCTAGAGTTCGATCCCTGCTTGATTACATGCGCCAGAATTCCGTTGGGTGTGGCGCAGGTAGCTCATGCGTAAATACAGATGTTAGGGTTCATCTGGTGTTCTCTTCACTACCTATGATGTATCCATGAGGCAAGTGGTCATCTGATAGACATATCACTATCATTGCACCATAAAAACAGTCTTTTTCCAAAGCCCAAAGGCCTGGGTCCTGATATTAAAAAGAGTACTAGTTACTCGAACAACATGTAATTATTAAGTCGCATTAAGTCGTCCTCTCATAACGCCTTACGGTCCACCTCCCATGCCATGACCGCAATGCGAGATGCAGTCAGAAGGGATGCCCGTAGAAAACCAACATATGATCTGGTCGCCATCCACAACTCTGCGTAGAAAGCAAGCTGTCGGCCCACTCCGAGGCTAAATCCCATTTTCATGTCCCGCTAACCAGCTCCAGCGCAAATAACTAATCAGACTGTCTATCTATGCTGATGATCTATGGTCGTGCAGAGAAAGTCAATGGGCAATCATCCTGGATGGAATATTAGTTAAATTCTTTGAAGAATGGTTTTCGGTGAGATTTACCTTAGGGAAAATAGTAGCAAAGACCTTGATGTCCTCGGAGATTGGAGTTGGATGGTGCTTCCAGTCCAAGTGCATAGAAGCCTTTCCGAGCAACAATGCGAGGTTGTGGGTAGCATAAACCTGACCAAGACAGTAATGTGGTCCAGTACCGAAGACGAGCCAATTCTTAGAGCCCTTCTCAGCATCACCGGAGATCCATCGCTCTGGATCAAAGGTGTCTGGCTCTGGGTAGACTTCTGGGTCGCGGAGGGATGGGTAGGTAGTTGGGATGATCATGGCACCCTTTGGAACGGTGTAAGTCTCGGTGATTGGGAAAGCCTTCTTGACAAGGTATGGAACCATCAATACTGGTGGACGGTATCTGAGGAGCTCCTTGACAACGGCGTGAGTGTAGGTCATTGACTCTAATTGATCCATAGAAAGAGCCTGGTCTCTGTCGCCACCTCGAACCTTCAAGTTCTCCTCACGAACCTTGTCGAGGATCTCTGGGTGTTGAGCGGTAATCTGGAAAAGCCATGTGCAAGCACTGCTGGTAGCATCTTGGGAGGCGAAGAGGAAAGTGAAGATAGTCTGGGAAATTTCGTAATCGGTAAAGTCGCGAAGGTATGGAGTTGGCTTGACAACATCTGCCATTGAGGCTCCGCTGGCTTCGAGTGCTCTGTATCGTTGAGATTCAATCATAGACTTTACCCAGCCATCCATAATGCAAGTGACTTCACCATCAGCAGCCATGCGAACCTTGCTCTTGGCAGCGCAGTTGGCGAATTCCTCAAGAACCATGTCGGCAGCCTTCTTTCCGTACCAGGTCTTGGTATATGGGAGGATGATTGGGAAGTTGACCAGCTCGAGGGCAGCAGTGATGTTGTAGTAGTCGTCGGCGATTCTCTTAACGATTTCGTCGCTCAGGTAGTGTCCAATGAATGATCGGCAGGATACGGCGCACATTACTTCACGGAACTCAGCCATGAATGGCACAGGCTTGTTATCAGCCTCCTTGGTAACCTGCAAAAATCTCTGGAAATACTTGTTGTAGACCTCCTCCTGTCCTGGGAGGTAAAGCTCGAGAGCTTTGCGGGTGAAAAGACCATTGAGTCCCTTGCGGAAGTCAACGTGAGCCTTTCCATCAAGGAAGACCCAGTTGGTTGGGCCAAGAAGCTTGTGTGCCGCATCGACAACACATGGCTTGACATAAGCTGGGGAGTTGAAGATCTTGCGTGACAAGTCGCGACTAGAAGCGATAACAACGAATCTGCAAAACTCTTGTCAATTCGAGTTCAGAATCTTCTCACCAAGAAAGGGTGCATACTTGTGGAAAACAGAAACACAGCTCAAATCACCGCTGGCCCACTTGGCCTTGTATTCCTCGAATTTAGGATCGAGGGACTCGAGGAAAGGACCGATGAATGGCATCTTAAATGTTGGGCCGACGATGGAACCCTTTTGGTAGATGTAGCTGACTGTAACACAAACGCGTCAGCTATGCATGTAAGTCGTCCATCGGTATCTACTAACATTGATCATATGCAATCAGCATCACGAAGAACGTGAATGCCATGGTCCAACCACTAACTCCTGCGAGCTTTGATACCAAACCATCGAGTTGGTCTTCACTGGCTACGCCATAGCTGGCATCGGCCAAAGGCGACGTAAAACTGGTGTTCTGTACGACGTCCATTGTCGATGAGTAAAAGAGGGGGGTTTGTACGTGAGGGTGATTGGGGGGGTTTTTTTCGATTCGACAAAAACACTCCCGTCCGGCTCTCACGACGAGTTCCTTCGATTCGACGTTGGTAGAAGTGATGAGGGTGTGTGCGCAAAACAATCAAAGAACAGCAGCAAAGTCAATTGCAGCTGTCGTGTCGTCGCAGAAGAGCAAAGACACTGATGTTCAGGATGAGGATGGAGATGATTGCAAATCAGCACTCGCGCGCTCTCTTTACTATTGTTGATTTGACCCTTTCAGGATTTCGGGGGAGGAGAATTAGGATAATCGGGTAACGAATAATGATGATTCGGTGGAGTAGGAGACCTTTTAGTGTTTCTCGCTGGCAGAGCAAAGTCAACGCCAAGACTCAGGAACGCCAAGGTCCAGGCACACGCTGCACACCGAGAGTGAAAGAGCACAAAATTATGACTCCACTTCAGTGTTATTCGGTGTTCGACCTTCCGAATGCCGGAAGTCACGGCTTACAAGATACCTCCTCATACTACATAGATTGAGTGATGAGCGGCATTGAAGGAGGGAGGGGTGTGGGCGCTTCCTTTTGCCAGGGCAATTGAGCTGAGCGGGAAATCATTGGGTTATACCAAAGATGATTCGAATCACTTCATTTCCAATCGCCGATACCGAATGCCAAATAACACAAGAATAAAATTATAATGGATAAAGGAATGAATGAGAATGGCATGATAGAGGGGATGAGTCCATGTCTTCGACATACGTTTTATCATCTCTGAATCTTTTTTTCCCAAGCGTGCCAGGATATGAAAACCCATTTCTCATACGACCGATGCACCAATGCTTGAGAGAGCCCCATTACAATCTACGGGACCTGAGTCCGTCCGTACAGTAGCTACCTGTATCTCTGCTCCGGATGGACATGCAATTCCGCGAAAAGAAGAGGGGAGGGGAGGGGAGGGGAGGAGAGGGGACCTTAGTAGCACATCTCATCTTCCCTATGTTAAGAAATACGGAGGATCGAACATACGACGTATTCTAGTGTTCGAATCGTATTCCGAATGTGGAGTTCAAGTGGTAAGTAAATATTGATCTCGCTCGAAACAATCACCCAGCTCCACACGGTCGGAATCATCAACAGAAGCAGTCACCAAGAGAGTTTGCACTTGTATCTCATTCCTCGACTATGCACGACTATGGTGACCACTAAAAAGGACTTGGCCGACGTTTGTCACGTTTTGTTGTGTTTGTCAGCGTAAGCCGGACTTTTTAAACCGTTCCTGAATTTCTTCTTCATAGCAAAGGAGCTTGGACGTCGAATTATTCCCTTCCAATCCCCCCATCTCTCAACTCCGATCTCTCTAGGATCCTTTCTCATCAGGCCTGGTGCTTAATCTACGTACAACGCTACACTACGAGATTACTACGTATTTCACCTCAACCTGCGCGGATATACAGATACAGATACAGATACGTATATACCTACGTATGGATTTACTCGGATTTACGCGGATATATGGCCATCCGGAGTATGTCAAGACTCAAGTGTTACTTCGGAGACCCTCATTCTGGACATGTGTTATAGAGCCTCCTTTCGTGCTCCTCTACTCCATAACCACGTCGTCGGGTAGGATTTATGAACACGGCTATGTATTGTGTATGTAGCTTACAGTATTTATGTCAGCTGGCCATGTGCTATGTACGTACTGTTGTAAGTAGTACATATACACTGCGCACAGTGCTACTCCAACCAAGTCAGGCACTAAATTACTCGAGTCGATCAATCTCAGGAGAAGTGGATGTGCTTGACCATAGCGACTAAGCTTTTCTCCAACGCAGCGCCCAACACACCCGCAAGGCCGGCCTGGTGAAAAAGGAATTAATCTACGAGATGAAAATCAGAAGGAAAGTAGCTCATGATGGATCCATAAAATTATGCCGGATTATTGTGTTCATTATTGCATTGCTTCTTTATGCTACTAAATCTCCACATACCTCATCCCGTGTCCTTAGGATGTGATCATGTTCTTGCTCCCGTCACATGGCCATTCCTCGTTCTTTCTTGAGGTCAAGTATCCCTTCATCTGTGTCTATATCAGGTCCCTTGCGCTTTGTACCAGTTGCGTAATTCGTACATGGTGTGTGGGGCTGATTGACTTGATCTAAACACAGGGTAACAAGATACCAACATCAAGTAGAATCAAAACGCTTATAATGTTATACTTTAAACTTTCTAAACTTCTGTGAAAACTTTATGTTAGCTTATACAGCCAATAATGTATCTTTACATTATCTTTATAGTTTTATGTATAGAGAACAAATGTGAATGGTTTTTAATTGTATACTGTATAGTATATTCCCAGCAACCCGATTTATCACTGTACAGAAGCGAAACATGATTATGCAAACATTGTGACATTGTGCACAAGGCTAAGCAAGGATCTGGTATATTCACAGACGAAGCACCAAAGGAATCGGAATATCGTATGTATCATGTGACCTTCGGTGGAATTGGAGCCGGCGGGTAATATACAATTACAACAGTACCACAATGACTGTCAGATTCCTCATTGTGTCTCCCAAGGCAGGTGTGACTGCGCCATTTCTGCAGTCATGGCACGTTTTCATATGTTGCTTGATGTCTCCGTGAAGTCATTCCCAGTGTAACACGTCCAGCCTTGCGCACACCATATATATTGTAGTCAACGGCAGTCAACAACAGAGTAGCTCCTGTACATTACGCATTGAATTGGAACTCGTACATCATGCCATTGTCAGAGCCGATCGAAGCCACCGAAGCCGACGTGCCCGAGATCGCAAGGCTCTTCGTCGCCGCAACGAAGAACAGCATCTCAAGAAGGCTAATCTGGGCCAATACCGACAAAGACAAGATCTACGCACACCACGAAGCAGTCTTCAAGCTGGATTTCGCGCGTCCAGACGCCACATATCTGATCGTCAAGGACGAGGAGACGGGCGAGATCGCCAGCTTCGCGAAATGGGAGGGCCCTTACCCGGCGGAGGCTCGAGCGGCTGCCCTCCAGGAATTGAGCAGCAAGAAGCCCGGCTTTCCGCAGGGCGCGAACTTGGAGGCGAGGACGGAGTTGTTGGAGGGGGTAGTGGATTTGCGGAAGCGCGTGCTGGGGGACCCGGCGAGAGATGTTTGGCGTGAGTGAGTCGGTTTGTGATGTAGATGTTGGGCTCACTGTGTGCAGTCTGTGGGGATGTCGCTACCCATCCCGATCATCAGAAGAGAGGTGCTGCTGGTCGGCTTATGAGATGGCCTTTCGAACAGGCTGATCGGGATCGGCTTCCTGTTTATTTGGAGACGAATTCGGCAGTATGAGATTTCGATATCCCTTTTTTATGTCTGATAGATCTGATTGTTGTGTAGGGTCCGGCGGTCTCTTTGTACAAGAGATTGGGCTTTGTGGAGACTAGTGATCGTATGGAGGTCGATAGGAGCAAGTATGGTGGCGAAGGCATACACTATCATATAGCCATGATCAGAGCACCAACTGTTCGTGAATAGGTGTTTGACATACGCAGTATGGGAGATAGCTTTCTTATGGTAGGATACGTTTCTTTGATAGCACTTGTCCCATATGCACAGTAGTCTGTAGTTTCGTAAGGGGTTGAACAGGTGCATTATCTTAGTTAATTTGTATGAGTTTCAAATCGAACATATGATTACGACAGTGGATAAGTTCTCGCGCAAGATCAGCTTCTATAACATCAGGCCCAACGCTTTCAGTTCTAACATCTAGACACAGGTAATGGTATAGCTCTCAAGATCAATCTCTTAACCTAATACTACTATCATACAAACATTAATACATTTCTATATGTATAGCATTCAGCACTCATTCCATATGGTTGAAGGCAACAGCCTTATTGAGATGGGAATGAGTTCTCCAAGCGTCATCTCATTCCCAACACTTAGGCCCTATTTCCGAGAGTACATAATAAGGTGAGGCGAGTACTCATACTGTTTATGCCCCTGTGAAGTATGAGATAGAGACTGATTGTTGCAGATTCGACCATGTCCCCTGCGCGTAGATGATAGAATTCAAGACGCGCGAGCTTTTGCGCTTTGCAGACTAGGTGATGTCAAGACATAATCCATCTGTGCTTGTGGCTCCTGCCGATCAATGGGTCATAACTCACTATCTCCGGCGGTATACTCTTGAAAATCGACCTGCTTCTGAAAACTTATTGTTGAAAAGACGCTCTTGATTAACATGAATTTCACCCTCGGTCATACTTGAAAGCCCCACGATTTTTGTTCCCCTACTTGATATGTCTTCGAAGGCGAGATCCTGCGAATGATAGCAACTGGTCATGGTTGCTTTTGTACTCAGAATTCAGGCGTAGTCTATAGATTACTTAAATGTGGATGATCATAAATATATATTATTTCTTCGTAGTCATTGAATATCGAACAATGCTGTTTTCCCCTCAGATCCGGTTTCCTGTTCAAGGTCATGATCCCCACCCCTCTTCAGATCGAACCTAGGAATCAATACCCAATCGACTCTGCGCAGCTACGAACTTCGCTGCCATCGACGCATCTAACGTCCCATAACTGAGATGAGCCTTTCCGACCTGTCCACTACCGCCACATACTCCATCAGCATCATGACAGAACGTCAGCACCTTGTCCGATGTAATGTTGCCAATAGCAGTGTTGTTCAATGGGTCGCCGAAAAGAACAATCGACGAGATAGCCTGCGTCGTGTTCTTTGGCATGAGCGGGATCGCGTGGTGAAGCACCTGTGCCCCCGTGCTACCCAAAGTCAGCAAGCGCACATACTCCACACACCTGCAGAGAAACATACCTGTAACCCGATAATACGAGTTTCGTCTTCGGACACCGCGCTAGCACGTTCATAGCCAAAGAAGCCCTATGAAAATCAGCCAAGTCCAGACCAGTCCAGTCAAGCATCTCCAGATGCGCCGCCCACCCTCATTTCAAGAGCAGTTAAAAACTCACATATTTACACTCCCAACGTGCGACCCGCCAGCAATATACCCCAAAACACCAGCCTGATAATCAACACCCTGTACCGTCAACGCCCCCTCCTTACCCAGCGTCTGCGCCAGCGCCGCAAAGAACGGCGGGCCCGTGACACTGCCCACATTCCCGACCTCGGCCTCTCCACGCGCATACACGACCGTGACAGGCGCGCAGGCGTCGCCATCGGCGTCCACGAAGCCATTTAGCGTCTCGTTCGCCACGAAGGCGGCGCCCAGCGTGGTGTTCCAGGCCTTGCGCAGCTGTCTGCCCAGGAAGGCGTGGGCGGCGGCTAGGGCGAGGATGTCGCCTGCGTCGCTGTAGTTGAGGTTGAAGTCCACGGCGGGGATGCTGATGTTGGCTTTTAAGGGGCCGATGGACTCGTAGAAGCCGGTCGATGCGATGGAGACTGTGCAGCGGCGGCCGATGGTCGAGGTTGATTCTGTGGGGCAGTCGTTGTTTTCGGTGTAGGTGAAGGCGGCTGTGAGGGGGAGGAGGGGGAGGAGGAGGGTGGTGAGGCGCATCTTGGGCAATTGGATTGTATACGTAAATGGAAGAGGAAAATAAGAATAGTAAATTATTTATGAGATCTCGCGCACAGCGCTTTCAAGAGAACGCGTAGATGAGATGTCTGGCACAGCCAAAACAGTAGAAAATCGTGAACAAGAGAGTTAGAGAAAACGAGAGCGGAAATCAAGAAGTGAGGTACCCCGAAATGTTTATACATAACCCACCTACTCATCTGTTCATCTATATTCGACCATACCCTCGTTATCACCCACGCAGATCTTGCACATGAGATATTTTCCGCTCCACCATCGGAATGCGCGATGGGCGCTGGGATGTCGCAGATCTGGCGGAATGGTTTAGCGCAGGCGTGTTTTGAGGTTATTTTGAGGGGTCTCAGACTGCCGACGTTTCGGAAGGTTACGATAAGGTCGCCATCCCTACAGAGTCACGCAAGCTCTTGCACTTCGCCCTTACTGTATCACACTGATGAGACTGGGTGTCCCTGTGGGAGGATTGTCGATGGATGATTTCTGGATTTTATTGGGATGTCGTGTAGGTGCCGCTTAGGAAGGGGAAAGATTGAGTTCAGAGGATTGCCGGGATATCGCTTTGCAGTCCGTGAGATGCTAGCAGTGTTGTATACTTGAACCACGACTACTGAGGTATCTTTTTTTCTTTTTCTTTGTAAGTCATTCTTGTAAGTCATATTGGCTGGGTCTTGTCACACGTGCACAGTGATGCGATCATCTAATTCTAGCGTCTGTGAAAATTCATCCTTTCCGTTACAATTCTCTATATGAGAGAAGACAAGATAATGCAATACTCCTAAACACATGAGAGTATCCTAGGAATACCAACACCCCTAACGCCTCTTGCCAATAATCCCATAAACACCATACACAGTTGTAAATCAATTACTCATGACATTCAATACCCTCCAAAACTCTCATAGCCCTGCCGCCCTCCTTCTCAAATACACCAACCATCCTCTCACATTCCGCCCTCAATTTCTCCTCAGCCAAACCAGCATTGTGCTTAATCCATTCCTCAACAGTCATCTTCTTCTCCGGACTTGAGAGTGCCTGGTCACCCTTTGAGATTCTCTCAAGGCCCTGACCAATTTCTCCAAGAATCAACCTTTCCTGGTCGGAATTCTCTTTCGAACTCGGTGATCTGAGAAGGATGGCTTCAAGATCAATAGCACTCCAAGGATGGGTGCTAGTCAGGCCGGCTGCGGCATTGCGCTTAGAAGGAGACGTTGTAGGGGTCGAAACATTGACAGGTGCTTGTTGTGGTGTTGGTTGCGCCTGTTTTGACGTCGATGGCTTGGATGAAGGTGGATGGTTTTCAGCATCGGAAGATTGTGGTGATGAAGGGGTTGACTCTTTGGTGTCTTTCACAGGTTCGGGTTCGGGTTCAGGCGAACGTGATACTGGAACAGGGGCTCCACGCTTTGTGGATGAGTTCGCCTTAACTCTGGATGCTGGAGGTAATATGGCAGTCTCAACGCGTGGGGTCTCCTCGATCATTGAGGCTTCCTGCACGGCTTTACCCTTACCCTTGGCTTTCGTAGTCTTAGATCTTGCGGATTTGGCCGTGCTTTTCGATGGTACAGGCGCTGCAAGTTCAGCCTCTTCTACAGGTGCAGCCTCGACTGGGAGTGTTTTCTCCTCTTGTGTCTCCTGCTCAACATCGGCCACATTCACGACTTCTGGAGCTTCAGCAACCACTGCAGCGAGTGGCTCGACACTGGTCTCATCTTGGACTGATTCTTGTACAATAGGCTCAGCCTTCTTTCCTCTTCTACCAACTGTGGTCTTCTTCGTCGGTGCTGGTTTCTTTGTTGTGCGAATAACCGTGTCTTGAGTCGCAATGCTTGCATTGCTATCATTACCAAAGTCGAGCGTGGAGCTCTGAACTGATAGTAATGAAGCATTTGCATCAACGGCTGAGAGGACAGATGCCCGGGTCTTTCTCGCCGCAGGTTTGCTACTGTCAGCCTTTCTACTCTTCGATGACACAACCTCTGAGTCTTCTTGTTGATCTACATCCATGACATCAACTTGCACCTCCTCTTTGGTTGCAGCTGCAGCTGCAGCTGCCTCAGCCTCAGCCTTTGCTTGTGCTTCAGCTTCTTCTGCAGCCTTCTTGGCAGCAAGTGCTAATTGCTTAGCAGATGGCTTTCGTGGCTGTTTTGCCTTCGCACCCTTTGCTTTTGGTAAAGGCTTCATCGATTCCTCTTCCATAGCCTGTAACTCAGCATCGATTGTGGCATCATCGATCTCCATGGCGTGCGTGTCAAACATTGCCTGATCAGCGGAAATGCTAACCATACTACTTCTAGTTGATTTCTTGACAGCAGCTGCTGGTTTTGTACGGCTTACTTTCCTTGTCTTTGAAACTGGTATTTCAGTTTCATGTTTCGTGTCTTCGTCATCGGGCAATGGCTTGGCAAGGTCCGCTTCGAGGGCCCGATCGATCTCTTCATCCGCAGGAATATCTTCCTGAATAGCATCTTTTGTGGCTGCAGAAGTTCTAGAAGTTTTGCGAGTAGATTTTGCGCCTGATGGCCGCCCACGTTTTTTGGCTGGTGCTTTCTTTGCAACAGCATCTGATTGGTCCTCTGTAGCTGCGGCTTCTGGTTGGATTATCGAAGGTTCAATGTCTGGCTGACCGACCTCCATGGCCATACTGGCTCTCGTTCTCGTGGTTCTTCTTTTTGGCTCTGGTGCCTGAATTGTGATTTCGTCCAGGGTATTGTTTATTTCATCGCTCTTCCGTTTTCGTCCTCGTGTTGCCTTTGGTGGCATTTCGATCTTCGCTTCGATCTCATTCTCTTCAGGTTGTGGCGCCTCCTCAAATTCTAAAGGTTCGTCCTTCTTTGCCTTCGCTTTTCGGCCCTTTGCGGTAGTAGCCTTCTTGCCTTTGCCAGTCTTCTTCCCTGCTTGAGAGGTCATTGTTGCATTCGTTGCCGTAGTCAGGGTGCTGTCATCCTCTTCAGCTGGAAGATCCGTAAACGATGGTGCTTCGGAAAGTATAGACAAATTCGATTGCGTCGAAAGTCTAGATGCTTTTGATGGTCTTCCTTTCTTGGCCTTGGTCTTCTTAGTCGGTGGCTCTTCTTGGTGTCGTTTGATCAGTGAGAAGAAAGCGCAGTCTGGAGATCGTTTGTAGTGCTCCTCCCTATTGTGTGTTAGTAGTGCATTCATGACAAGGAAAGAGCATCGCATACAGAGGCTTATCTTTTGGCTCCCATCCATCCAGAGCCAATTCACAGTAGGTGCACGTTGCCATATCGTCATACTCGGCTGTAGGAGTATATTTCCAGCCCGCATCTGCGAGCTACAACAATCATCAGTCGAATCCAGCATATTGCACGACGCTTTGCATACCTGTTTGACTTTGCACACCCATCCTTTCTTGTCTTCATGCGGCCACTTATCAGCGAATGTCGCTGCTCGAGCCTCGATCATCGAGGTGCTCAAAGGGTATTCCTGGCGAAGCTCTGAATTTTGCGCTTCAATTGATGTGACGACGGCCCAGCCACATTCTGGCGCATGTTTGAGATGTTCAACCAGCGGATCATCGTTCTCCTCCCAGCCATCAAGATGTTTCTTACAGAGAAAGCATGCGACGTTGTCGGGGCTGACTTGTGACGGGTAATGATATAATCCAGCTTTCGCGAGCTATCAACGCGTGAGTTTCAATTCGCACACTGGCGCGCAATTATCCTACTTACATCCTCAGGAGAGATCGATGGGTGAGGCCATTTTGCGGCCTTTTGTGCCTTGGAGGTCGCGCTCGATGTTCGTCGTTTTGGGACGGGCTGCGCGCTTTGGAATGTCGCAAGTCGTCCTTCGTATGTAAACAATGGGTCAAAAATACCGTGTGAAGCCATGCTGGAAACACGATATTGCGCTGAAGAATCCAGCAATATCAATGCGATGTAGCAATATTTCTGGCTATCGGTGTAGCAAAGTCAGTGATCATTGACGTTGTGGCGAAGAGTAGTTGTTGTGTTGTGTTGCTGGATCTTTGTTGGTTGTCTTGGTGCTACTCTCCCTTCGTCTTGTTTGTTTTGATGTTCCGGCTCGACTCTCAGGCTCTCAATCTCTCTCGCCTCGCGCACACCCAAAGTCCGACGTGCGCCTTGAGTGTCCACTGTTCCTGGATCTTCCCGAAGCGCTACGTATACGTACTACGTAGAAAAAGCCAAGCTCACGTGGGATAGGCGGGCACGGCGGGCAGAAATGCTTAGTCATCGCACAACATACGTCCTCGGTATTGACTGTGGTTTGGTGCTGTGCTGTTGAGATTCCTTGCAGGGTTGTAATTCGTGTACTCGTGCCGGCTACGCCTTGCTGAGCTTTTCGTGGAGCTGAGGTGTAACCAAGGCACGCCCGGCATCTATTCTGTCACTGTCAGAGTCAGAGTCAGAGTCAGAGTCAGAGTCAGAGTCAAAGTCAACAGCTAAGCAGGTGGTGTCTGTCAAGCAGCAAGCAGTAATAATAAGAGTAGTAATGGTAGTAGCAGTAGCAGCAGCAGCAGCAGAGCAGCCTTTTGCTGGGAAATTGGGTAGAAACAGGACAGAAAGAGAGCTCTCTCTTATACTCACTACCTTACATACCTCTCCTACTCTCACTCCCATTGAAAAACCACGAAATAACTCAACAGCTCCACATCCACTGTCACACAGCCCACCGCATTGATTGTCTTATGGCGATTCCCCCTCCTGCAGCACCCGCTGCTAAAATCACTACGAGAAAATATATATAACTCCACCATAAGGTACAAGACCACTGCACCCCAATAATTGAAAGCTTTCTAGAAAAGCGAATTGGCATATCCTACCATGCCGTTAAGACATCTTTCTGTAAGCAGCACATACATCCCATCCACCCACCTTGGCTCCCAAGAGAAAAGTGTACAAGTCCCAGCACTAATACTGACTGTTGTTTGTGTTCTTCAACAGCCGTCAATGACTTTACGTCACTCATCTTACCGACAATGGTCAAATATAGAGCGCTTAAGATATCAACAGCCCCCGGCAGCGCTGCGATCCCAACCCAGACGCGCCTTTGCAAGCACTCCACGATTTCTAGAATCCAGTCAAAGAAAAGATGCTGGCATCAGCGAACATGCCTCTGATGCGGCGACAAAAGAGGCCTCGAAACCCACGGGGAAGACATCGTCGAATCTTACAACCGCAGCTTCCACACTCCCTCCACCAAACGATTGGGAAGAGAACCCCGATTTCAATATTTCACACTTCTCCGAGCTACCACACTCCAATTTCGGCGTCAACCAGCACATGGTGATCAATGATGAATTTAAGGAAGCTTTACGGCAGATTTTATGGCAGTTCAGGGCGCCAATTCGATACGCCTTTGCTTACGGATCTGGAGTTTTCCCTCAATCAAAAGAAAAGGCTGCCCCGGTCACTCCCAGTACGACCACTTCAGTACATTCCCATGCGCCTCCTGCGGTTCAAAGAGCGCAGGGCGGAACGCCAAAGATGATTGATTTTATATTTGGTGTCTCATATAGTCAGCATTGGCACAGTTTGAACTTGCATCAACACCGCGATCACTACTCCGCACTCGGATCTCTCGGATCATATGCGGTATCTCGGGTACAAGACAACTGGGGCGCTGGTGTATATTTTAACCCTTTCGTACAGGTCAATGGGACATTGATCAAGTATGGCGTCGTTAACCTCGATACCCTCTGCACCGACCTTTCCGAGTGGTCCACGTTATATTTGGCCGGACGTCTTCAGAAGCCTGTCAAGATTCTCCGTGATGATCCACGGGTTCGTCTTGCAAATCAAGTAAACCTTATCTCGGCACTTCGAACCGCGTTATTATTGCTGCCGCCCACGTTCAACGAAATGGAGCTCTATGGTACCATTGCGAGTATAAGCTATATGGGCGACCCACGGATGTCACTCCCTACCGAAAACCCAAACAAGGTTGCAAACATCGTAGGAAACAATCTTCCACATTTCCGAAGATTATACGGACCTCTGATTGAAACATTGCCTAATGTGGCATTCAACGACCCAGCATGCCTCGAGAATGACTGGTCAACCAATCCAGACGCTAACGTGCGCCTCGAACAAGACATGGATCCCGTAAAGCGAGGTAACATGGTGCGCCGTCTCCCCAAAGCGTTCCGCGGCAGGCTATACTTCCAATACCAGAAGAAATACCAGATCCCGCAGCTAGAGTTCAACAAGATGCTGGAGCAATCAAGCGATGAGGATCAAACGAGGATCAACAGAAGAGAGGGTGGGGGCTTTGAGAGGAGAATAGCAAGCGAGCCACCGGAGGATTTGCGCACCGAAGTCAGAGCTACCATCAAGAAGACTATCGGGTGGCCAAGTACCAGTCAGAGCTTCAAGGGACTGTTCACCTCCGGCATCGGTCGAACGTGGAGGTACATGAGCGAGAAGATGGCGAAGCATAAGAATGGATCCAAAGAAAGCGTGGGGGAACAAAAGGCCGAGGAGAAGAAGAGTTCGTGATGTGGGGTTATGTTTCAATACGGGGGGGACTATAGGAATCAGTCATTTGAGCTTTGTTGTCTATGTATGAAAGAAGGGTCTGGGCTACGGCTATACCACCAGCGTGTCAAAGAACATGACACTTGATGTTTTTTTTTTTAATTTCTTTTGTTAAGAGCTTGCATAGCATCGTAGGCACTTTGATGATACGTTCTTGCGAGGGGTTCGGGTAGATGGAATTCTGGCTGGATACTCGGCAGAGACAGCGAAAATATAAAAATTACTGTTTATAGATATCGGATTGTTGTGGTTTTTATGTGATTTGAATTCATGGTTGTGGTTTCTCTTGAAAATAAGAGACAGCGAGAGTTATAATAGAATCCATTTTCGATTCATTTTTACTCTTTGCCTCGCTGCCTGGTTTGAGCATTTCTTAGTATGTAGATATTACCTCGTAGCATTTTGAAGACAATTTCATTCCCCTCTATAATTTTTCTCAAAACGTAGGGTTATCGATATCTACGTTGCTTAAATCTATATGTTTGTAAGTATTAATGTTAATAGATTTGCTATTGTGTAGTGTCGTGGAACTGAAATGTCACTTGATAAATATTAACGAATATATTTATAGAATCGTGGAAACAATAGAAAACTTAAGCTTCCATATCTTCTAACAACAAAATCACATATAAATATATCTTGAGAAGCTACTTTCAATCAGAAAATTTGACATTTAAAAGCCTATCTAATGCTGTACATGAATGTCGAAATCTATGAAAGTCTTTACAAACGATTCCAACCGTAAACCCTTTGCAGTCGTCTTCCTGCATGTGAAAATGAGTGACAGGAACTAATGGCGGGGTAGATATTTATGCATAAAGCAAGCTCCTAACCTCACGATCTAGACATACACATTGCGTTCATGATCTGAGGTGTCTCAGGACAACTATAAGGACCGACTAATGAGAGTTTTGTTGAGTGGCTACCACGGTACAAGGATGATGTTGATCATGGGGACAATGATACCTGATATTGATGGTTATGGAATGAAATCGACATACTTCAAAGTTCTATCATCCCTTGTTGAATGCTTCGCTGACTGAACAAATAACGCCATCATCTGGCTTGTTAAACACAATGTCTGTGTAGCAGTTCATATCGTACGATGTTAAATCAACCTCTTCTCGCTTGCAACCCGGAAACCACGGCGTTTTATCAATTCTATTCTTCATCTATATTCATATCTAAGCCCATCCAATCTTTTTTGATATCTATCCAAACCAGCCTGAACAAAAGAAATCCAAAGATTCGCAATATGGCTTCTATGTCCAAAATCTAAAAACAAAACAAAGGATTTAAAGCACAAAAAATCTAAAGCAACGATCTTTCTCGAAAGTCTCGCCATGGTATCCCTCTTTCCAACAACGCCAATTTTCTACGCTACAAATCCACACACAAATCAAGCAGGCTGGGGTGTTCCCTGGGCACTGCTAACAACCATCTCCTCAACACGCTCTACGGTCTTCGAGAGCTGCCCGCGCTCTTGACGTACGCCATCCTCAGCCGACTTGTTCAAGAAGCTGAGGTAGGTCTGCCATCCGACTGCTACAACACCAGCGAAGATACTGCGGTAGTGGGAGTTGACGAAGGTGAAGTTGAGAGCCGTGACAGCCGGCCACAGCTTGCAGCTGTTCATGAAGCTGACGGGCACGGTGCGCTTCACTCGCTCCCAAGTCACAGCCAGCGACTCGCCGGCTAGCAGCGATTGCATACCGAAGAAGTAGGTATTGAAGACGGGCGTGAAGAAGAGCTGGTTGACGACAACTTTCATGGCTAGCGAGCCGATTTTCGAGGCGTAATTGAAGTGGTTTCCAAGGAAGATGAACCTATGATTATGTGAGTCATTCTGTCTTTTCTATTCGTTTGTCCTTTGGGTGCGGGGCTTCTCACCAGTGATAGTTTGGAATACTTGCAACCGCGCCAGTCGTCAAGGCGCGCAGCGTCCTGTATGGGTTGTAGTCTTCACCTCCGATCCACTGGGCTCCCATATCACCAAAGAGCGAGATAGCCAGGGAGGTGAAGAACTGAGTCGTGTAGGGACGGGTCCTCTGCGCTCTTCCAAAAGCCTTGAAGGGCTCAGACAACGGCCCCAACTTGTGCCAGAACCGTGGGACAGTGGGAATCGTAGGGACGGTTCCCTGCTCGGGCATGGAGGCAAGGACGGGATCCGAGTGGACTTTGTTCTGCGGCTTTGCGGCGCCATCGGCGGCCTTGGACGTCGAGTGTCTCTTGGTGATCTGGCAGTTCTGGCGGTGGACTCTGTTGGACTGGCGCAGTACAGCGCGACTGGCCGTCTTGAAAGCTACGACGGGCATGGCGGGCTTTGGGGGTCAAGGGATCGTGAGCATTGCGGGTTTTCGAAGGAAGTGAAAGTGAAGTGAGTTCGAGGGAGTGACTTGGTTTTGTTGAATCATCCGCCCAAACTACCACCACCAGGGTTCTTTAGACATTTCCTTGCCTACCTATGACTTACCACTACGTATATACGGTGGGACGGGTAAGGCCCCTCCGCTAGGAATTCTTAAGCCGGCGGGGCACGGCTTCTGGAACTCGCACTCAGACATTTATAAGGGTGATTCTCAGGCACACATACGCAGTGTACGGATTAATTACGCTGTGTGGATGAAAGATGCAAAAGCACGTGAATAAAGCGCAAAAAAAAAAGTCTGAAAGGTTATCTCTTGCCCTGAACTTGTTGGTCTATTTTTGACAAGGCGGAAGATATTTTTTTTAGGCGAATTGTCGATCGATTGTGGCTGCACACATCTTTTTACATATTTCCTATGTCTGATTTCGATCTTCATTGCAATAATCAAGAGAAACGCATAGGAAATCGCTCTTTTTTTCATGGAACAAATACGAGGATTATTCATTGCCTTAGACACCGAAATTGTAGCTTAATAACAATCCTATGTAAACAGCATAGTGAAGACTCCTGGCCACTTCATCCCCAGTGGAAATTGTGCTAGGGTCAGGTCCACCAGCACAGAGCCAGGCGCTCACGGCGCCGATGACGGCTATCTTCGGGTATTACTCAAGCTCTGGACACAGTATTGGGGAGGTGAACCTTAAATACCTCAGTATGGGGTACGGCGTGGAAGAAATTCGAATTGAGGAGTAGTAAATACGTAGGAAGACGAAAGAGAATAAGCATCACAGAGACGGTGTAGTAGTATCTTTTGTAGCGGAGAATGTATTGCTGCAGTAGGTTTTACGTGTGAGATTCACGTGAATCAATAGGGAATACCTACCTAGGTATGCTCCACATCCATATTTGTGCTCTGACAGATGAGATATAATAATGAAATGTAAACGACAACAGAACTGGCTCCGACTAGAGTGTCGAGCACGAAACAATCTCAATACCAAGATGGTTTCCCGGATTTCCAATGTCGAAATCGTCGTGGAGGAGTCGTTTCTTCTGTAGGTAGGTAGAGTATCAAACACGGTCTGTGTTCCGTCCCCTCAGAGCCTCACCCTTTCACCTCAGGCACGCAAGAATCCACACTCCACACGCACACTCAGGAGGATTGAATCTTACGTGGAGTAGAGACATGAAAAGGATGGCAGATGTGCGAGTGAGAGTTTCACAATGTCGCCAGGCACATTTCTCCTTTCTGCATATTCTGGGCAGGGCAGAGCAAAGCATGATATTCGAAGGGTGAGGGATGATCGATCTGTCTTCTCCTTAAGGAACTCCTACTCCTGAAGTCGAAGATGTCTTCGAGCTTACCCAGCGTTGCATGTACAGAAGGACAACAACGCAGAGTTCTCAGGCCTTCCTTCATGCATAACACAGTACAGCAGCCAAACAAAACAGGTGTTGCTCGAGAAACGACCGTGATTCCAATACCATGTCGCGCATTGGTCTCTGGGGGCTGCATAGCATGCATCATCCTCAGTCAATGAGATTGTGCACATCATGCACACTTTGCTATTTATGCAATCCGTCTATTCTATGCAGCGCATCGCCTGCCTTTGTGTACACGGACAAACCCTTTCATGGTCACTCTCCTTTGGCTGGTGCTCTGTCCCTCGGTGGCACTCTGGGCCTGTCTGTCTATTGTGCTTCGGTCCTCTCTCAGACCTTGTTGAGTCGAGTCGAGTCTCTTCTGGCAAGTTTCATCTCAAGGGCGACTAAAGTGACATACAGTCAGAGTGCTGGTTGGTTTGGCGTTACTAGGTATGTGCCACAGCTCTACTATCACCATATCCTACAACACTACTTACCTGACCTTTCCTACATACGAAGTCGATGTGAATGGTCCGTCCTGGATTAGAAACACTCGCAAAAGTCAAGCAAGCACAGGCACTCGGGAACCATCCAAGAGGGCCCCTTTGTCCCTGTCACAATCCCTGGGGTTGGAAATTTCCATTGCTTGTCAATGATGTTCACTAATTGCCACTGGTTGCCACTGATTTTCGCTGATTATCACTGATCATCCATCCCCTAGGCAAGGTCGACCTTCGACCTTCCAGCATTGTGGAGATGCACAGATGCTCTTCCGCTATACTACACTGCAAATCCGGCTACCTATCGAGATTGAGATCTCGTTATCGATGCTGGAAAAAGGCTGGAGTATATTCTACTCCATACAAGTATTGAAGATCCAGTTCTCTCGCTTGTCTCGTCATTCTTCACGAGCTTTTGGTTGGATTCTTCTTCTTCTTCTTCTTCTTCTTCTTCACTTCAGCTCAGCTCGCTCTTTAACTTTCATGTCATCTCCGTCTACTCCTCATGTCTGACCACCATTTAAATATGGAGTACGTACTTTCGACAATGTCAGGCCCCTTTATTATTACCACTTTCGAGTGTATTAGTATTCGTACTGCGCAATACGCTGCTCTAGAGCAAAAAAAGTCTCTCGTATGAGAGTGGTAACGTCGTAAGGAAAGTCGTAAGTCACACCCTAAGTCCGTCAGTAGTCTGATACCCTGCACTGCCCCGAAGAGTATTGCGTAGTAGTACGTAGGGGAATCTGCAAGGCAAGCGAAGCTCTCATCTTCCAACCATCCGACGCCATCGAAAACAAGCTCCCAGTGCTGCCAACTTCAATGCCTTGCTATCCCAGCAACAAAAACACCACATCCATCATTCCTCTGCGATAGATTACACTGATTTCACACATTACCCCCCTTTGGAATCAAGACTCTTCATTTACGTGCAAAAGACAAAACCAAAAAGAGAGATCAGAAATCACCGAGTAAGGGCCTTGAGCTGTTGGTTGATATAGTCCCCAGAGTCCCAGTTGTCTCCTCAACCAACCACTCTTCCAATAATCCCTGGAAATCCGGTCATTGTTGATTGCCAGCCTTTCGCTTCTCAAGAGTGCAACTCGACTTCCAAAACACCTGCACTTCCCACAATAACCGTTTCGAAAAGACGCCTGCCACCTTTCTGTGACGAAACGCACAAAACTTCGAATCCTACCGTGTCTCTGCAATTCGAGTTCTGTAGTTAGCTCTGCGCTCAGTACCAAGAAGTGGACCTCCGTACTTATCGCATAGCTCGGTCCCTGTGATCCCCATATCTTTATCTCGACAAAAAACAGATGGCTTGCGTACAACAATAAAGAATCCACGATAACGTTTCGAAATACAGAAAGCCATTTTGAAATCTCACAAGACATTCACTGTCGATATTGCACAGCGACTGATCCCACTGCGTTTTATTTCCAATTACTACCGGCGGCTCTCCGCCTTACGAACCCACAATCATGGACCAGACCGGGCATCTTCTCCATGAGGCTACAATTCTCTACGCGCGTGCCAACTCCACCTCCACTAATGCTGATACCGCGAGTCGGCCGGCGATCTACAAACCAATTGGTATATGTTTGGCCGTTGCGTCAGGTCTATTTATCGGTGTCTCCTTCGTGCTCAAGAAAGTTGGGCTACTGAAGGCGAACGTAAAGTACAATGAGGAAGCTGGAGAAGGATACAGCTATCTGAAGAATGGTTACTGGTGGTCAGGAATGATCCTCATGATCTTGGGGGAGTTCTGCAACTTGGGCGCCTATGCTTTCGTGGATGCCATTCTCGTTACTCCTTTAGGAGCTCTCTCTGTCGTTATAACGACCATTCTCTCAGCGATTTTCCTCAAGGAACGATTGAGCATGGTTGGAAAAGTGGGATGTTTTCTGTGCATTATTGGAGCTGTGGTCATTGGTATCAATGCGCCCAGCCAATCGTCTGTTGCAGACATTCAAGAGATGCAGAATTATGTCATCGCACCCGGATTCCTCAGTTACGCTGGCGTTATCATAATTGGTTGCACTTTCGTGGCGTTTTGGGCAGGGCCACGATATGGAAAGAAGTCCATGCTGGTCTATTTGACCATTTGCAGTTTGATCGGAGGGTTGAGTGTGGTTGCTACCCAGGGCTTGGGTGCTGCTATCGTTGCGCAGGCTGCTGGAACCCAGCAGTTTAACCAATGGTTCCTTTATGTGCTTTTGGTCTTCGTTGTGGCAACTTTACTGACAGAGATCATCTTTTTGAACGTAAGCATTGATTATCGACTTTTGAGTACACGTACTGATTACCTAAATACAGAAAGCACTCAACCTTTTCAATGCCGCCTTAGTCACACCCACTTACTATGTATACTTCACCACCGCTACAATCATTACCTCTGCTATTCTGTTCAGAGGATTCAAGGGGACAGTTGACCAAATTATAACTGTGGTTATGGGCTTTTTCGTCATCTGTTCTGGTGTAGTACTCCTTCAGCTTTCAAAATCTGCAAAGGACGTGCCAGATACAGCTATATTCACAGGAGACTTGGACCAGATGCGCACAATCGCTGAGCAAGAACAACCCGAATCCGAACCAAAGGCTGATGCTATCCGAGGCACTGCTGCTATCATCAGAAGAATGTCACAATCCAGACAAAAGATGGAATTAGATGAGGCGAAGAGGATTCAAGAGGAGAAGCAGAAAGATTTGGAGCCAATTGGTGAGGATGAGCAATTTGAATGGGATGGTCTCCGTCGTCGTCGCACAACTTATGGCTCTGGACGCTCGAATACTGTCAATTCTAGACCTCGTACCCATGAGACCGCACACCCTCCTCTTGGAATGTCACACTTTCCAGCATACGATGAAGATGCAGAGAATGACAGACCAACCACTGGTGGCTCTCAGCTTTCCTCGAACTTTATGGGCTCCTTCAGAACACGTGCAAGGAGTGTTCTAGGCCAACATGGCCAACATGGCCAGCGTAACAGGAACGTAAGCAACAACACAGAGGATTCGCGAAGTCCAATGCATCCTGTCCCCTTAACCGAGATCCAAGTTCCCAAGAGCGAAATGACCCCGACAGAAGCGTTCTACACACCACCCCCCAACCCAAATGCGCAGGATCACACATTCGGCCTGCCCTCCGGCCTCCGTGACAATAACACAGAATACCGTGGGGCCGGCGGCGCAACGGGCGGCGACGGCGCAGCTTCCCAACCACATATTAAGTTCCAGAGTGACATCGCTGACTCTCGTGACCACCTCGCCCGCCCGCAATCCAACTCGGCGCGCCGCCAATTCAGCTTCCAGAACGTGTTCAAGCACGGCAAGCATGCATCTCATGACTCCACACATGATGATCACCACCCTTCGAGTCCGACTTCCTCCCGTGCCCATCACTTCCCCGGCATGGGCGCTAGACAGGCGTCCCAGCATAAGGCACCTACTACAAATGCTACCGAGGAAGAGAGGCTTGGGCTGGTGAAAGGTGATACCAATCTCGGACTGCCGAGATATGAGGAGGAGGACTCTAGCTCCGAGGGCTGGGAGATGGAGGGAAAGGAGGTTGAGGCTGATGCACCTCGATCCCCGGATGACGAGGATGCAGAAATGTATAGGCGCCAGCGAGACAAGTTCTACCGTAAAGGAAGTGGAAGTGGTGGCGGCGGCGGTGGTGGTGGGGGATTTGTGTGATCGATTCGATATACTTGAGAGACTGTAATGGGATGGGATTGGACGGGATTGAATTGGATCTTCTTCAATTGAATGGACTAGAGCTTGGTATAGCTACTTTAGGCGTTTTGAGCGTGTTGAATTATTGGCCTTTGAGAGCTGGCCCTTGTTCCTTATTGGGATGCTTAGGATGCCTTCGCTTGTCTTGTCTGTTCATCTGTTCTGCCTGGCGAGGTCAGCGTGGCGCTGGGGTTCAATTATATGAGTCTGTCTGGGCTGTTTGTATGATGAATGATGTTGACGATGAAATGAATTTGTGTAATGAATTGAGGGGTGTGGCGGTATGATTTGTGATGTGCATATGACTGAGTGGGTTGAAGCTGGAGGTATTTACTGGTGTATTTACTACGGGCTGTATCCTGGATAGAGGTGAGCTTCTAGTTCTTAAAAGCGCCGTAATAGATTCATGTCAGTTGCATTATATGTTTGATTTCACAGACTCGAAATAGAGAAACTCTGGGTCCAATCATGCTGGAAATCATACTGTGGATGCCATGCAACGACATAGAGCAAGAAAGGCGCCAATATTTACTATTCACGCACTTTCGACTATATAAAGTGCACCGTATAGCCAGTCAGAGATCCCCGTGAAGATGAAAACTTGCCCTACATCACCCGATTTGGAGTCCTGGAGCCAAACTGACACCACATGAGGCTAGGGGTCAGCACAGTAATATTCGAGCGAATAATGTCGACCTGTGCGACGATGATGAGAATTAGGACGATGACATGAGGAGGCTCGGAGGTGGCACCAGCTGACACCGTGGAGGTCATAAGCCATTAAGTTGACCCATTCAGCATATTGGACCATGTTGGTAAGGTCAAAATGTTGAAGATACTAGTATGATGTGGGCGCAGTGAAGGTGACTGTATAGTCTTTGCCGCTAGCATCAATTGCTGCCCGTAACTCTTTGAGAGTGGGAGGAGGTACCAGGCTTACCCCATGGCTTTCCATCCCGAAATGGTGCTCACGTGTGATGTTCAGGTTGAGAGGAATTCAATCACTCTATATACCTCACAGTTTGCAAGTTGTGACGAGTCGGTGTTTTGGCTAGTCAATTTCGACGCGGACATTTGAGTTTTCTAGATACTCTTGCTCAATGGGGGTGAGTCTTTGTCATGGTTGATATTAGATGTTGGTGTACTTCCCAACCTATACTCTGTTATATGTTTATGTTAGCAGCCGGAAAGTCCGTTTATACTCAAAGACGTCGAGAACCATATGTTGATTCCCATTCGAATAAATTTATCCATCAATTCTGATATCTCGGAGTGGTGAGTTGGTAAAGTCAATATCGATACAGATGACAAGAATAAACCTTGTATGAAGACTCTCAGCGACCTTGCAGATCACATCATATTGATGAATTGAATATAGTCATGTTTTTCTTCATAATAGGTCATAAGACAACTAAGTCGCTAAACGGCAAAATAACAATCACATCTAGAAAGGGTATTTCACAACCTCCTCCTCCTTTTCAACCTCAAGGCCATTCTTGACCTGTTCCTCGTGCTTCTTGTCAAGGTACTCCAAGAGGACCTTTCCATACTTATCTCTGCCCTTGTAGTTGCTAACATCATCACCCCAGCTCCTCACAGCACTAGCCAAACGTCCAGGCACATATGGCTCCTCAGCGATCTGAGTAATAGGACAGAAGTAAGTGCGAATAGTGAAGACAACACCACCAGAGCGAGGAAGACGACGGAGAGACTGGCGTTCGGAGCGGAAATGGTGGTGCTCGATAGCCTTGTCTTGCTCAGCAGTGAACCAACCAGCAGAACCGTGAGGACCATCTTCGGAACCAATGGAGGAAGACCAGCCAAGCTCATCGTCGACCTGAATGAAGTAGTTGTTTCTCTGGACAGGAGCGTTTGGCTGGATGCGTCTGAAGAAGTTGGTCATTCCAGTGTGCAGCTTCGATCTGTAGCCAGGCACGTCGGCGTCGTCGTGGATCTCAGGCAGACTCTTGCCAAGCTTGTCCTCCAATCGCCAGAATCCGGCAAGCAAGATGGCACCAGCAAGAAGGTAGTATTGACCGTCGGGCTTCTCGAACATGATAGCAATGTCGTCTTGAATCATGCGGGCGCACATGAGCGAGGGGTCTTCGACGAGAGGGCGTTCAACGCAGTTGAAGGTTTCGCCGGTAAGGAGATTGTCACAGCCAACAGGAGTCTTGCGGAAGAGGGTTGGGTATCGTTCTGGGAGGTATGCGCATAGTTCTTCGAGGAGTTCTACAGCTCCGTCGTATACTGATGGGTCGGTGTGGTAGCATTTTGTTCCACGTTCCTTGATACGCTTGGCCTTGTCTTCGTGGAATTTCATGTAATGGCTATCGAGTTCTGGAGTTTGTCTTAGTAGCTGCATAGATATATTGGACAGAAATAAACATACCAATCCAGTCATCCCAATCCATATTTCTTAATCCCATAGTGATATGATATTGGCCATGTCTGAAAGGTCTATATGGCTTTGGCTCGGAGGTATGAACATCCCATCCGATCTTTGGAGATGCAGTTGGACGCTTGAAATCCATTGGTGTCCATACTTTAAAAACGTTAGCTAAGATTGCGTGTCTGTGGATTTCAGATATAATTACCTCCTGGCTCTCTTGGAGGAGCCTTAAAGCTTCTCGCTGAGGGCTTTTCAAGATCTGGGGTTGGCGGTCTAGATGTGGTGGATTTTCCAAATAATGTCGGAAGAGCTGTGACAAGCCATACTAATGCAAGAAGAGAGCATACTGTGTAGAGGCCGATCTTAGGTTCGCTCTTGATTTGGTCAATGACCTGTGTCAAGGTGTTCGCCATGATGATATCCAATTGACGTCGTGATGATGTTTGTCGACACAATTGACTACTGCGATGGTTATTCACAGAAGGAGAATTAAGGGAGACATCATTTTTCGGATTTTATCAGAATAAATATAAAATGTTTGAGTCAGTGATATCACAATGATAAGCACCAAAGAGCACCGTCTGCCCCGCCATTTGCGTTATCGCGATTGATATCGCGGATATTTTGTCCTATTTTGGTAAGGCGCACGATTATCTCCCCTACCTCAGCACATGCGCCAGTCGGGTCCAGCATAAAGAAACCCCATCAGGAATGTTAGGCACATATGTTGCATGTAGTCAATCAGAGCTTTTGAATTTGTATTTCACAATGTAATGGGGTATCGTGCTTATTCTGTTCTCCAATATTAGGACCCTGCATATCTCTGTATATCTTTATTTTTCGGACTTTCGTCTCAATAAACAATGCCGCCCCCAATGCCGCCTAAACTTGTCAGGAATAATGGGCAGATCTGGAATCCAAATCGTACGAGCAATTATATGGGTTCTTGACGCATCGAGAAATGGCTTGCATGTTATCTCTTCCCACTTGTCTTTATCCAAGATGTAATGAGGCTCCAATGCCGATGCCTCGGACCCTGGATAGTAGGTATCAACCAAGAAGGAGCATGTTCGCAGATCCGTCTACCAATTTCATCAGTCACTGTTGATATGAGTTTCTTTGATATGTCACAACTTACGTATTTTCCCATGTCCTCTTGGTTCAAGTCGTTCATACCCGCTGGCATGAGCCAAGTTCCAGACCAGAAACCGAACCCAGTCTTAGCTTCAGCAAATTCTCCGGGGAGAAGACCGTCAAATTGACTCTTGACGAATTTTGCCTTCATACCGTTGGGCAAAAAGTATGATGTTGGAAATCTGTACCACTCCTTGCTGATACAGACAGATTCTCCAGGAGCACCAATCGTACCGTTCTCTGAAGGCTGCAATGGCTCGTAGATCTTGAGAGGCGCTGAATATCCAGTATAAATCCCATAGATACGGGCAACACCAATGTCAACAGATGCCAGCATCACGAGACTTACTACAATGAGCTTCAATTTCGCGGGTATCTTGCCGACCAGGCTATTGGGGTCAGACTTTCCAAAGGCAGCAAGAACGATATGGAGGGCCATAGCTGCGTTCAAAGCAAGTGCTGGATACATCGGATACATAAAGCGCTCCTCTTTGTGTGGTTGGAACGTAAAGATGCCCAACCACAGATAAAATGGAGACATGAAGATAACGCTGCGAAGACCTGTTTGCGCTCCTTGACGAGACGATGAGAAGATCTTCTGTAAAGCAAACAATGGTAAAGCTGCGACCGCAAGAACAAACCAAATGTTAAAGTTCAGCAATAAGTTCCGAATATAGAAATGCCATGGCTCTGTGCCATAGATTTCAGGGCCTCGACCTTCCCCAGCGAAAATATTGTAGAGAATAATGTTGAGGGGAACAATCTGTGCCTTCTTGTAGAAAAAGCCAGAAATTAAGAATTCGAACGTCTGTAAAGTATCAGTAAAAACCACAGATATTTCTCAGAATGACTAACCAATACAAGCAAGCCGGCCACCGTGCCTCTTAAGAAACGCATCACAGTATCAATTAAAGCGTCCTTGCTGCTCATACTTGCAAACAAGATCTCCTCAAAGATGAATGGGGCACATAACGCCACAGAGAATGGCCATCCCAGGATTCCGCCGACAGCAAACCAGAAAATACCTTGTGCTGTCTTCAAGCCACCCCTCCAATTCATAAATGCAGCCATTCCAAGAAATGTGGTGCACATTGCAAAGCTTGATGGCAAGAATGAAGCTGACGCATGGAACATGCCAGGACTGAAGACCAAGGCCATCATATAAAAGAGAGCGATTCGAGGATTGAGAGTGCCATTGATAACTCGGAACAGCTGTGTTTCGCAGATGGCACAGAAGAAAGCGAGAGCATAGCGCACAAAATAGAATTCCCCAACTTTTGTGCTGAAAGGTAACAGCCGCCTGAAACTACCAACAAGCGCGTGTAAGGCGACATATGTCCAGCTTCTAATGGAGAATTCTGGAGAATATTCCCATGTTTGTAGTCCGTAACCGTGACTGAGGTAATGTGTAGGTTCCCAATAGTTGAACGTCTCGTCACAGTCTTGAATTGGTGCAAATAAAGCAGCAAGTAGATTCGCACCGAGGAAAACGTAGAAGGCTCCGATGGGCTTCACAGCGAAAGGCGTAGGTGGAGGTCTATATTAGAATCAGCTTTACTGTTTTATAGAAACAAGCTCTTTAGTGGAAATAATGTCATACCTTTTCTTGCCATGGCCATGATGAGCTGTCGGAGCTGGAGCAGAACTAGGTGGAACGCTACCCGGAGTGTTCTGCGCCGACATTGTTGATATTTTGTAGAAACAACGTTGTTGTTGTTGTGGAAATCAATAGAGTAAACCGTTGAGAAACTCCGTCACCGTCGACACATACAGAGCGCCAAAGACCGCGTAGCTGTCATTCACAGCCTTACAGCTCCACTCGCCGCTAGGTAAATTTACCTCATGCAGGGTGGTCCAAGCTGCCGAACCTTGCGGACAAGGCTTCGCAGAATTTCACAGCGAAGATCTGCCTCGAAATTATTATCGCAGCCTCTTCTTAAACATATTTTACTTGTCTAAAAATCAGAATCAACATCCCCAACAACAATTACTACTTTCTGGTAAATATTTGTGATAATCACAGATCTTATCGACATTTTCAGTCTTTTCCTAGAGAACGAATTCGGCAGCAGTTTCATATTCCACAAAAGTTCTACATCGATAGCGATAACAAGCGATAAAGTCGTTGAAGCAGATATTGTTGAAGTGACAACTATTTTTTTTTTGATAAAAAACTAGCACTCACTCAACTCTTACACTCGTTGCTATAATCCAATATGGCACAGAATGGAATACCGGGTTTGGGACTTTTGCCCAGTCCGGCCAAGGAAGATACATCAGTCGTGCACTCGGAAGAGGGTAAGTAATCCATGCGTCCACTCGAAATATACATCTCTGACGTAGTATCCAAGGTATTGTACAGGCAAATGCACCCGTCGAAACATCCGAAAACACCGCTACAGTTCAGCCTGAAGCGACAGAAACCGAATCATCTGAACAACCTGAGCAGCTAAAGGTCGAGGTTCAACCACCACAGACAGAGTCCGAGGTACAACCTACCCCGGTCACAAACACCAATGAAACGAATGCTATTACCATCACATCTGAGGTTGAGGTCAAGGAGGAAACCCCAGTTGAGATCGTCCGACGACCCTCAACTATCACTATTGTAGAGGCAGATACAGAGATGAGCGGACAGACGACGATCCCAGAAGCGGCTTCAGTAGAGGAGAAGACTGCTGAGAATAAGGATCAGACAATGGAGGATGAAGGGCCATCGATTACCAGTGCGTTGGAAGCGTTGTTAGGAATGACGGGGCCAGAGCCAATTGTGACTTCTGAAGCTCCTGCCCTTCCACCGACAGAGGACTTGAATACTGAGGTTGAACCCTCTGTACTCCAGCTTCCAGCTGAGGCTGCCATGATTGATGTTGAGATGGACGAGTCTGGCGCTCCAGAATTTGAAGTCGATTCTTCCCCATATGTGTCGTCCGACTCCGACTCGTCTTCCGACGATTCCAGCTCCGAAGAGGATAGTGATGATGAAGGATATGAGCTCTTGGGCCCAGAGGAACAAGCACGAATTCTCATGGAAGAGGGTGGCGGATCAGATGACGAGGGGGGTGCAAGTAAAGGAAAGGGGACTGGAGCACAACTAAGGACAAAAAATGAAATCCCAGAGGAAGTTATTCCAAAGCCAGATGTGACAGTCACCCCAGAGATGAAAGTTATTCAGCTCGGTGTCGTGGAAGGAATCGTTGAGGCTATTGCTCTCATTAGAGCTAATACAACTGGCGAATACAGAGTTCTAGAGAGTGGATCTGTTCTGTGCCTGGAAGATAGATCAGTCATTGGTGCTATCGCTGAGACTATTGGCAGAGTCCAACAGCCTCTCTATACCGTCCGATTCACCAATGCAACCGAACTCGCCGAGGCAGGACTTGAAGTTGGCAAGACAATCTACTACGTGGAGGAGCATTCTACCTATGTCTTCACGCAAGCCTTGAAAGCATACAAGGGATCTGACGCATCCAACCTCCACGACGAGGAAGTTGGTGATGAGGAGATGGAATTCTCAGATGACGAGAAAGAGATGGAACACAAGCGAAGATTGAAGCAGAAGAAGATTGAGAGACGTGGTGGCAAGCAGAATGGAGGACCAAGTCGAGGAGGCCATCCATTACAGCAGCAACACATGCCGTACGACGCAGCCAAGGGGTTGAGTTATGATGAAGAAGAGGATGGTCCTTACAAACCTCTTGCACGCCCAGCTGGATTTGCGGACACTGTAGGTAGAACCGAAGCTCCTCAAGAGGGCATGTCACCACAGGGTGGATCAGACAGAGGCGGTCGTGGAGGCCAAGGAAGAGGGCGCGGACGCGGAGATCGTGGTCGTGGACGAGGTGGAGATAGAGGACGTGGAAGCGACAGAGGAAGAGGTGGACGAGGTGGCTACCAAGATCGCAGCAATGGCTATAGCCAGGCTCCACAATCCGCACCAACTCAATCATATCCTCAACCTCCATTCAACTACCAACAGCCTCCAGGCCAATTCGCCCAACCTCAATATCCACAGCAACCTTTCCAACAACAATATCAACAGCCATTCACTACTCCCCAGTCACATAATTTCCAAGCTCCACAACCACAACAATTCCCTCAGTACCCGCCTCAGGGTTGGGTGCCGCCACCGCCACCTTTCTCTGCTGGAGGATATCTTAATCCAGCTTTCTTTGGTCAGCAGCAACAGCAGCAACAACAGCAGGGTGGACAGCAACAATGGACACCACCAGTTCCACCACCACCTCATCAGGGTGGTCAGGGAGGCAGCCCTGCACCCGCGTACGACCTTCAGGCCCAGTTGGCTTTGTTGAGAAATCTACAGGCACAACAGGCGCAGCAAGGTCACGGTAACCAGGGTGGACAGGGCGCCCCGCAGTGATTGTTTGTATAAGAAATTAGAATAGTTTAGAATAAAAGCGTTTACTCATCCACTGATGCAACTAGTTGATGAACCGGCGCTTTAAGTGATTGATTCTCCTACCTATTTATGTCTCTATGAAGCTCCACCCGAGGTAATAAATAATGATTAATCGCACTTTCCATTAACACTCTCATCGCCGCTTCCAAAGGGATAGGTAAAAATCACTAAAACAACAATTGTGATTGAGGTAAGACTATTAACAGAAAATGCCACGACTGCTTTACATCACGACTCGGATTGAGGCATAGCTACAAGTGCCTGGTTTGATTTTGAGCTTCTTGAACCATAAGAAATCGGGTTACAGGCATGGGAAACCATACTTTCTACTCGTACTCATTAGCTCATAGTCAAACAGTCAGAGAACGGAATCGGATGACGACAGTCAGCGCAAAAGTCCGACACCTTTCCATGATTGGCATATATATCTACTCGAGCATCAAGGTCACTCAGCTCAATAAGGATATTCTATCAGATGTAGGCTCCTTTGCTTTCTTTCTCAGACCTCAAGAAAAGTGCTTCTTAGTACCATCCAAACAAACATGTGGTAAAAGTGTTTAATCTTGTGAAGGAATCTAATATCAATCACAGTATCCATATCCTTGGATACTGACTGCGCTCCATACGCTTTCAACATTTATCGGCGCTCAATTTTTCAGAAAAAGAAGTAGTAATGGCAGAACCGATGATTACCAAGGGAATATTCTCTGCTTAGTTGGCTTTGCAGCCCTTTACACTCTGAACATAGCCGTCAGCCATGTCTCGCTGTAAGTTAATTCAAGAGCGAACCCACCTCAAACAATCGTTTAATAAACCAGCAATCTCTCTACGCTATCCTACCATCAGACCGTACGAACCATGTCGATCCATCTTACCTCTATCCTCAGCTTCATAATCCGCCACTACTCCCCCTGGAGCACATTCAGTCTATTCCCCATCATGTATGGTATCACCAATCTTCACTCCGACCGGCTTCCAATAGACTCTGGTCCTTTCTGGCTCAATAGCTTTGGCACGCTCCTCGCATCCATCAATAGTTTTGTTACACACCCTATGCAGAGGCGTATTGGAACCGCACAGCTCCTGAGTGCTGTATGTCCCATCGCGTTTATGCAGGCGCTTATCTGGGCCCAGACGAACGGCGAGGTTGACGAGTTTATTGTCAAAGAACTGCGAGGTGGGAATCTGTCGACCAGTGATAGTTGGATGCTGGTATTATCTGCTGTTTCTGCTTTCTGGCTCAACTGGATCTCTTTTGCGACTAATAAGGCCGTGGGGCCGTTGAGCATGGCTGTTGTGGGCACTGTTAAACAGGTGCTTATCATTTGGAACGAGGATGATGCTGAGATAAGTGCCTTTGGTGAGTAAATTCTTGCATGAATTGTGAGAATGAAAGCAGTAGCTAATGATAGTAGCTCTTTCAATTATTCTTGGTGGTATGGCAATGTATATTTTCGGTGAAGTTATAGACCCAATTACTGCGAGGTCCTTTGAAGAATCAGTTCGGGATCAACTTCTCCCTGTTTAATCTCTAGTTTGAGATTGTTATTGTCAACTGTGTTTGAGTGTTTTGAAAGAGTTCGAATAGGGATAATCTCATGAATTAGCACAACTGCTTCTAGTGAACCTTCGAGCTATACTTCACCTGGAGTATAATCTAATTGTAAGATGATACCCCATCATCACCAACTGTTATGGCCAATGCCTTTATAATGCTTGTAAATGAAAGATGAGAGAGAATGGACTATGAAAAATGGATGTTATATTTGCTTTCATATGCGGCATGGAAAGGTGACCACTGGGTATGCTTAAACGCATGCTTAGAGATATATATCTAAGACTTAAGATATGGCAAGCAGTCATGGAGATGTTCGTCTTCCAAGCTCACATTCACAACGAATCATGTTAAAAATCTTAATTATTATGTAGTACCTTATTTAGAAATGAAGCCGAGGCTGAACTTGGTCAAAAGGACCTGTGAAAATCCAAAGTTGCAACATCGGTATTGCCTGAGAAGAATGAGGTGTAGTTATTTTATACTGGAGTCCTTCGATACTACGTAGAAATCAAGATGGCCTCATTATCAGCATAGAATAGATATCGCACTGGAAACAGCTTCATCCACCATCAATACGTATTTATGGGCAGACTCTAACCACTGAAATGGTTTGTTGACATCAACAGCATGAGTTGAACGCCCATGCAGTCCCGACCAAAGCCATCGAACACAAGGTGGAACTTGATTCACACTGCACCTTGCACACTCCATAGCTTGGATGCATCACGATCAAAAAGTCTGGTACCGAGTCCAGTACTAAACCTGCATCATGTTGTATTGTATAAAAATATAACAGCACATAAAATCCGAGTCTGTGCTACGCATCTACCAACTCACTCATACCCAAGGAAATCCAACACTCCATAACCTCCACGTAAAATCCCACCCAAAAGTCCAAAGCCAGCCCTTATGTAGTAACCCCAATCGTACTGCCCACGAACAAACCCATCGATCCCATCCCCGCCCACCATCCAACCCAAACAAAGTCCTTCTTCCTCCCTCACCCATCAAATCACCAATCGTGTCGTCCACCATCGCAAAAGAAAGAAAAAACCTAAGTTTAGCACTCCACCGAATCCATGGCGTAGCGCCATAGCGCACGTTTCACTAGAGGCGATCATGAAACGAAACGGAGGGCCTGCTTGCGGCTTGGCCTTTTGCGGGCACGGCCAGGGGCGCCCTCGGTCTGTGCGAAACGCGCTTGGCCGGCCGCCAGGATTCCTAATGGGGTTGTACATACGACGTAGGGAAGGATTTTGGACGGGCTCGATTTGGAGATGGAGCGGGGGCGTTGGTGTATGGGCGCGTATGGATGAGGGTATGTATGGGTGGGTGCCTGTTGGGTGGGAGAGGCTTCGTCTGATGTTTACTTAGATTTGCTGACAGAGGACGGGCGTGTTTTGCTCTTTGCGGGAAGATTGACGTGGGCGTGCTGTTGTATGCACGAACATTGTGATATATGTTGTACGGACCTTTCTGTTGCTGCGTGTTACTGGAGATCTCATATTAATTGTACCGGAGTCTACTCTACGCAATGCATCATGTGCAAAGTCACGCGTGTCCATCGCATCCATTCTTTCTCGAGCGCGAAATATCCTCCCGCACTGAACATAACATGCCATCCCATGCTCGCGAGAATCCTTCATAAAGGGACTCGCAACAAGGATATCTTCCTGGTTCCGTCCTATTTTGAGGCAGAGATGTCGAATGCGGGATCCATCCTTGTTGTCTCTAAGCTACTGATCCTGCATCTGATATACCTCCGCAGGATATGTCCCAGCATCAAGCTACATGCTGCCGACTTGATTTGCGTGCTCGTGGGATTTGGGAACACAAGGCTTCCATGGCACTCCACGGTAAATGATCACGGGCGTGTCGTGATATACCTCGCTGGGATATAGCAGTTTCTATGCGAGGTGCATATTGGACTTCGGTCATGAGCGAGGGAGGAGAGGTCGGGAGAAGTCGATCGTGGGATTCGAGAAAGGGTTGGATATGATACGAAGCTCACGTTCACGAGCTCGGTGTGATGTGTGTTGATGGAACACTAGAGCCTCGATGCTTACTGTGATACTAGCACAACACGTTCCTACTCGTACTACACTACATTATACAATACATCGCTTCTGGGTTGAACATTCGGGGGCCCCCAAGGTAATGTGGTGTGATAATACCACGTATGAATGTATTGACAGTGCTACGTAGATGCTTCCGATGATTTGAGTAGATAGAGCAAAGCGTCAAAGTCTCGCAGTAGTAATGAGATCATCTCAATGCTCAGCTGGGCAAAGATCAAGATGCATGAGAGAAAAACACGAGGTCGTCGTGGCTGTGAAGGGATGGAATTCTTCGCAATATATGTAAGTGTACGAGGTGCGGTCGCTCTACTCCGTATGGGAAAGTGTGTTGATGTATGTATATGCATGTACCTTAGGTACGGAGTAGTCAGATATTTATACATTACATACTGTATATACATATATACATATATACATAGGACTGCCATACACACAACATCTGCGTATATGATCTGGCGGTCAATTAAAGTTGTCGGATCAGCACGTCGTCAACAATAACATGCCCTATCGGGCTGTTTTTGACGCCCAGCTAGGGATGTGGGTGCATATACGGCCTGCGCACACACCCGCATCCTTGAGCCTCCACGTCTCATAGGCTACAAGAGGAGGCAGATGTAAGGCACCGCCTGATGAGCTGCAGATAGCTTTATGATATTCTCTACATTCTAGAAATAATCGTCGGAAGCTGAGGAGCATTGCATATTGCATGTCATATTGTAGACACCAAGTATACAGTGTAGTATAAGAAAAGACAAAATCAGTTAGTTACTGTTTGGAGGTTAGGCGAGGTAGAGAGAGAGAGAGAGGAGGATATAATTAAAACAAGGATTTAAATTAAGCCCATTAGGGTAGTCTTGTCTCCAATTGGGTGGATGGACTATTGCGTACTTGGAATGCCTACTCGGATCGCCTATCTCATTCGCAAACACACTTGAATCTGCCTTTTTGGCACTATGAGGCCATGGCGCCTCTCCCTACAAGCCTGCCGCCGCCGCACCAGGTTGAGTCAGACCGTTTCTAATTGTGGCATCGAGTGATCGGCGTCGAGTTTGAGGATGCGGATTTCCTCACGCAGTACGGCATAGCTTGAGTCTCTCATAGCACGGAAGTTGGTCAGGGTCATCGATGGAGACTGGAGTCTAGACAGACTCAACCACTGACCTCTCACTGAACCCGCCTATCGACATGCCAGGAATGATGATCCTGGGGCCCTTGTGCTGGAGAGGACTCACTGGTGCTGATGCGATGCTCGTCGTTGGCTTCTTCAATATTCCTTCTCTACTACTCTGCTTCTACCATTGTCCTGTCTGGTACTGCTGTACCCGCTGATGCTAGACATGGTAATATCTTCTTGTATGCATGTATGTACAATGGTACGTAGGCCATTCCCCGTCCCCACTGGAAATGCTACTCGGGGTAGTCCCCATGCTGCAAATAGAACCATTTCCAAGGTTAATTCTTC
Source organism: Allantophomopsis cytisporea (assembly GCA_024752435.1). NCBI lineage: Eukaryota > Fungi > Ascomycota > Leotiomycetes > Phacidiales > Phacidiaceae > Allantophomopsis > Allantophomopsis cytisporea. The sequence continues at coordinate 785,154 of CP103034.1, forward strand.
TTCTTCTCCGTATCTCGTATGCGAGAAGACGCACTTACCTGCCTTTGCCTCTCTGTCTCTCTGTCGGACAGGCACAAACCGAATCACTCTCTAAGTAAGTATGTATGGCTTTCACGAAGGATGTGTTCCGACTTTGAATACATCCCTACTGCCAATGACAGATGCCAAGTAGTCTAAACCTGATTGCTAACTCACCATAAATGAGAGAATGCGTGGTGTGGCTGCTGCTGCTGCTGCTGCTGCTGCATGTGCTGGCGTGCTGGCGTTGCTGGTGCACTCTCATTCTGTTACGCGCTGCGAGAGTACAGACCTTGCCTCACTAGCAAACCTCCTACTCAATCCCCGTGCGTTGACATACTGCACTATTAGATGTCCAAGAATCCCTCCAAATCCTGATGAAACCCTTTCTTCTTTCTTTTCTCTTGATCATTCATTCCAATCTTCTTTCTCTTCTGTGAAGCCATTTTCCTGTTTCGTTGCGTCGACCGTGAACTTTTCCACAGCGGGCAATGTGCACTTCCTTCTCATTCTCATTCTCATTCTCATTGCCATTGCCATTGCCATTGTCATTCTGATCACTCACCTCGTCTTGCATTCGACTTTTTCTTTCCACAACCAATAAAGTGCCCAGACACTTCCTCTCGTTTTACAACCCTCTTTTCTCATAAGCCAATTGTCTCGATCCAATATCGAATTCCTGTTGTGACCAGGCTTCTTCTTCGCCACAACATACGTTCTTGTCCTCCCGAAATCCACTGGACCATACCGATATACACTGCACTGTAACCCATCAGCACCACATCCTCACAAGAACCTACTCGTTCACCAGCTGTACCGGTAGTTTTTTATACTTCGACCAATTCTTGTTCGCCAATTTTCCAAACCACTCATCAATCAACGGCCACCCCGACTTGGTCTTTTAGTGACAAGCATACGAGCGCCTTGTGATACCCAAATCGGTACCAAGTCATAACACACCACCACACACACTAAACGTTCTTCAACGACTAAGTCTGCCACGACTCGAACCTTTACGAATAATTGTAAGAACAAATTTTATTCTGGAAGAGAGGACGAGAAAGAGAGTGTATCGTGAAGACTGACTAAGTGATGGATTGCTAACACGGCTTCTTGCAGCGTGAATTATCAGAGGCTCTCGTTTACGGGGTTCTGCTTATAGAAAACTTACCACACCTCAAAACACGTACCAAAAACATTCACTCTCGGACAACTTAAACTTCATCTCAGGTTCCAGACGTTAGTATCTTCGCATTTGCGAAGTTCACGTCATCATGGTTCACTATGATACTTCCGACTGGCCTGTCAAAGACGTGAGTATCAAATCCACATGCTCATCATATTGCAAGCATTGGAAACATGAAACTTGCAGACTAACAATTTATAGATTGTCTATACTGCCATTGTAGGCGGTGTCATGCTTGCAGCTTTTCTTGAATGGTTTTTATGGCTGGCAGCATTCCTCTACTGTCTCGTCAAGGTCTACCAGAAGGCTGAGCACTGGAGTGTCAAATTACTTGCAGTTTTTATGGCAATCCTATTCACCTGTCTTCGGTGAGTTGAAGATTGGATTTCTCAGATAGCTTTTACTAACAGGCTGTTTTAGTTGCATTTTCTTACCTATCATGGTAGTCACACTTCCTCTCCCTTCTCATGTTGTGCAGTACTTCCCAAAGCAGATGGTTGACATTCTTCAATGGTTTGGTTTCTGGGCATTCGCCGGTCTCTTGACAGTTCCGTGGCTCTTCTGTGTCTACCAGCTTGTCACTCACAGACTCGGTCGAACCAAGAGAATCAAGGAAGTATTGGACGAGCATTCTGCCCCAAAGGTTGTCATTGTCATGCCTTGCTACAAGGAGGATCCTGATGTCTTGGTCACTGCCATCGATTCAGTCGTTGACTGTGATTACCCACCATCCTGCATTCATGTCTTCCTTTCATTCGACGGTGACCAGGAAGATGAGTTGTACTTGAAGACAATCGAGAATCTCGGCGTTCCACTTTCTCTTGACACTTACCCAAAGAGTATCGATGTCACCTACCGTACCGCTCGTATCACTGTTTCTAGATTCCCCCACGGAGGCAAGAGACATTGCCAGAAAGCCACCTTCAAGCTTATCGACAAGGTTTACACCGAGTACCTTAAGCGTAACGACAACCTCTTTATTCTCTTCATCGATTCTGACTGCATTCTCGACCGTGTCTGCCTCCAAAACTTTGTCTACGACATGGAATTGAGCCCCGGAAATTCTCGCGATATGTTGGCAATGACCGGTGTTATTACGTCAACCACCAAGAAGCACAGTCTCATTACTCTTCTTCAGGACATGGAATACATTCACGGACAACTTTTCGAACGTACCGTCGAGTCTGGCTGCGGTTCCGTTACTTGCTTGCCAGGAGCCTTGACTATGCTACGATTCTCTGCCTTCCGAAGAATGGCCAAGTATTATTTTGCCGACAAAGCTGAACAGTGCGAGGATCTCTTCGATTATGGTAAATGTCACTTGGGTGAGGATCGTTGGTTGACACATTTGTTCATGATTGGTGCAAAGAAACGCTACCAGATTCAGATGTGCACTTCCGCTTTCTGCAAGACCGAGGCCGTTCAGACCTACCGATCTCTCATCAAGCAGCGTCGCAGATGGTTCTTGGGATTTATTACAAATGAGGTTTGTATGTTGACGGATTTGAGAATTTGGAGGAGATATCCTATCCTTGCTCTCGTTCGTCTCATGCAAAACACCATTCGAACTACTGCGCTTCTCTTCTTCATCATGGTTCTTTCTATCATCACCACATCGAAGAAGGTTACAGATCTTCCAGTCGGTTTCATTGCCATCTCTCTCGGTCTCAACTGGCTTTTGATGATCTACTTCGGAGCCAAGCTGAAGCGATTCAAGATCTGGCTCTACCCACTCATGTTTGTTGTCAACCCATTCTTCAACTGGTACTACATGGTCTACGGTATCTTCACGGCTGGACAGCGCACATGGGGAGGTCCTCGCGCAGATGCTGGATCTGCCGACGTCAACACTAGTCCTCAAGAAGTCATCGAGAAAGCCGAGGCAGAAGAAGACGAGCTCAACGTCGTCCCCGAAACCTTCAAGCCAGCAACCGAGGCCAAGAACGACAAACTCGGTCTCGCTACCGTCCCTCTCCAACCACCAGACCGTGTCGAAGGTCGCTTTACGGCTGCCCAGAAGCTTCCAGGAGGCTGGTACCAGCAGGTCAACGATTCCTTGGTCAGCATTGGTGGCGCAGGTCTCTTTGGCGGCCCCTCCCGTCCACGCATGCCCCTCCACCCCCGCGAATCCTTCGACAGCATGGTCTCCGCGCAGACGAACAACAACTCTATCTACCTACCCCGTCGCGTCGAGAGCATCATGGGCCCGGAAGACCGCGAGAAATACGCTTTGGCACAGGCTTCTCAGCGCGAAGCTGGTGGAGCTTACATGACGCAAAACCCGAAGTCCAACGTCTACGAGTCCAATATCGACATGAACAAGGGTGGCTGGACGGAATCTGTAGAGTCACTCGGCTCCATGGCTTCGCTTGCCTCGTACGTCGCCTCGCATCATGATCGTCGTATGGCCAGTAGCGAGAGTCTGAACTCCATCGCCGAGACCCCAAATAATTCTGCACCGACCGGCTCATCTCACTCTCCATCTAACTCCCAGTCTTCCCAGTCCGATCAAGTCCTGCAGGTTCCGCAAGCTACTTCTGGAGGCAATAGGAAGAGTGGCAGATCTCCGCTCGCGAGAGTCAGTCTTGTTAGAACGTCCAGCAATACCACCCATGATGAGTACTTTGAAATGGAGGAGCAGCAGCGTGCTGAGGCGGCTAAGAGGGACAGAAGTCCTAGTCAGAGTCCACCTAAGTAAGGGTGAGCTGATGGGAATTGCTGAATGAATTATATTAAGATTTCCTGAATGGGGAATTTGGGAAAGAGATGTTTGCATTTTGGATGCCACTTGCATTAAGGATCGAAACCGTGCTTAATACCATAATGTACCGAGTAAGAAGATGAAGGAGAGGTGGATGGGGAAATAAAGTAGCGGGGATGGTCATACCGAGAGATGGGGATGCGGTCTTTAATACCACGATTGGCATGGGGAACGAATAAAATAGAGTTGGGAAAGGGAAAATAGCATAAGTTGGCGTTGATAGATGGTATTGAAATAGATGAACGAATTGATTGGATCTATTCAGATCCTTTGAACTGCGTGCTTGAATGCTCAATGAGACATAAAGAGAGGGCATTATAAGCAAGTGAAGAGCTGTACGGGTACTTGAGGGTATGGCAAATTAGTCTTGAACGTTACGTCTGTATGTATACACAACTTTTATAGAGAACGTATATCAACCGGTGTTCCTTACTTAGGTTTATTTGTCATTTCAAATACTTTTATATCGGATGCAATATCAGCTCATGTGACTGAATCTGAAGTACACATATGCGAGAGTCTATGGTTTGAGCCAATCACCTGTACACTACATGCAATCGGTACTGATCGTCAACTCCTATGGTGCTATACACGATTGATATGGTGCTGTCTCGGACCGGATAGGACACTTCAGATGATGTGATGCGATTTCAATTAGACTTCGCGTCGCATCCGAGTCGCGTCTTGGAATCACCGATGTCCTAGTCATAGAAAACGGCCAAGTCTCCATAAAGAGCCTCGCTTGAGAGCCGACAGCTATTGATGTGCGAGTTGTGGGGTTCAGGTGCATGAGAGTGATCTCGCCGTGTGAGGGCCGCGACAGGACTGGACAGGACGGGACGGGTGAGATGGCGTTGGCGTTGACTAAGTGAGTGGAGTTTATACCAACATGTGGATTTCTATGTGCATGTACAATGTGCATACTGGAGAGGAGGGGTTTTTGGGTACATGTTGGAGATCGGTGGGCGGGCTGGGTAGGTTGGAAGATACGGTATCATCGAAGTTGTAACATTGAATTGTGTGAGAGTGCTCAAGTCTGTAGTAGATTTTGTATGGAGAGCATGTTCTCATGTACAAACAATACTGTAAAGTAATATCATCGGCTTTCTGGCGTTTCGCTATTGTGCCGAGGTGGCCCGTACTTCTACGCTAAATTGCCCCTCCCCCCCCCATGTCTCCAACGGGATGGCGAGCTGGCAAGATGGCAAGATGTGGCGGTGCCTTTTCATACGGCATTAGATACCTACATACTTACGTCGCCTTGATTATCTAAGAATGCTAAGGGAGCTTACTGGGCGAACGAACATATCAATTCTTGAGGATATTGCTACAATCTATACTGTTCAGTATCGAAATTGAGCCAACTTGCACGTTGAATCATAAGGAACGATCGCATGGGCTTTCTAGTGTACCTTCGTAGATGGCGATCTCTTACTTCGCTCATAAGTAGTACGTACTTAGCATCGAGTTTCGTTAGGACTTCTCTAACTGATTGAGACACTTAACACCTGTACGATAGCAAGCTACAACATGATGATTCTGTAAAGATAGATCGTATTAGCAGTGTAATACCAGTGATTTCATCTATCAGTAGCTGCTATACGCTCCCAGTTCCCCGCGCTTGAGTCTCCTAGTACTTAGGAGACAATCGAATCCTCGGACGTGCCTTTGTTTAGTTACCCAACTAGCTGCAACATGAAGGAGTTTCTCGGGCATAGTCTTATCACCATGCCTACCTGTGTGATATTCGAGATGCATACAGAAGCACAAGGACGCCCTGCTACGTACTTCTGATAAACACCTCTAGAAGTCGACGCAGCGTAAATTTATCATGAACCCACAAGGGTAAAACACATGGATAAACGTGGTTCGTTTGTTTAGGAGATATGGACTAACTATGTTGGAAATAAAAGACGAGCATATGGTCCTAATCGACCATAGCATTTCCAAGTTATCTACAAACAAGGTCCACCTTTGAATGGCGAAAGATAGCAAGTGTGTAGAAGTAACCCGTTGATGCCATGTTCACCATCCTACACAAATCTTCGCCATCGCAAGACTTGCAATAATGGACGAGCAAATGAAATTTCCTTCAACCCCTTCCTATAATAAAAGTGACTTGCTTGGCCATGTACTCTGTATCCTGTCTGCACCCATCGCCCTCCGAACTCGTGGTGGTCGATTCTGCCTATGTTTAGATACTAAACCATTGAGAAATAACCATCATCATGGCCGTCGAGATCCATCAAACCCCTTCCGACCAATCCAGTGACAGTATCACGCACGACAACTTCGGCGAGAAGGATAAGAATGCTGTGCAGACGAACGTGACGGATATCGAGGCCGATGCGTCCTTAGGGGACGCTGAGGGAGATGAAGACATACCGGTGTACAGGGCAGAGAAGACGGAACTCATCCCGGTTGAAGCATTCAAGTGGAATGTCGATGGTGACCAGTCGCCATGTGAGATTCTCCTCTCACGATTAGTTCCAATGGGCTGTCGCGTTATATGTAGGCTGTGGCTGATGCCTCTTATTTAGTTCCCGAGGTTGCGGCTTGTGTGTCCAATACCGATGACCCGAGTATCGCGTGTAACAGTGAGTCTATCAAAGCATGTGATCTCTCTCGAAATACTTTACTGATAATTCCTCAGCGCTGCGGGCTTGGGTCCTCACTACAGTTTTCGTGGTGCTTTTCTCTGGACTTAACCAGTTCTTCGGTCTGCGTTATGTGCGTATTTCCTTTTGGCGTCTCGAAATTTCGATCATCATCCGCACATTGGATTCCTCGTCCTTTTCAAGTGTAACAAAATTGACCTGTACCAGCCATCGCTCTCTATCGGCTATGTCGTCGCCCAACTTCTTGTTTTTCCCATCGGCCGACTATGGGAAAAGCTTCCCCGCTGGCGACTCCCGCTTGGCAGGTTCTCTCTCGACGTCAATCCTGGCCCGTTCACTGTCAAAGAGCATGCCTTGATCGTCATTGTCAGTTCCAACTCGTTTCCCCTATCTCCTCATCCCCTTTCGATCCATCTTGCCGTTTCTAACCTTCTGTAGTGCGTCAATATCAGCGCCAGCGCTGCCTATGCCTCAGGAGCTCTTGTATCTATTATCAGCCCTGTCTACTGGGATCGCGATTATGGCGCCGGTTTCTCGTTTTTGTTCCTGTTGACCACGCAGATGCTCGGGTGAGTCTCCTTCTCAATTCCATTGATAAAACACCACTCAGGCCATGAAACACTCAATCACCAAACTCGTTGATCTTGTTCAACCCCTTTATCACCCGGACTGTATGTACATCTCCCTAACATACTGGTCTAGATTTGGTCTCGCGGGTCTCTCTCGCCGGTGGCTCGTCTATCCCGCCGCCCTCATCTGGCCATCATCGCTCTCATCAACAGTTTTATTCCGTGCCCTTCATGAACCTCAGACTACAGTCTCAGCCAACGGTTGGACGATCAGCCGATACCGCTTTTTCAGCTACTTCACTGCTTTTGCTTTTGTCATATTTTTCTTCCCGGATTATATCTGGACAAGTCTGAGCACATTTGCTTTCGTCACGTGGATTGTACCGCACAACCAGAAAGTCAACACAATATTCGGGGTGAGTTGCATAGACTCAAGGAGCTTCTTTAGTGGGTTGAGCACGAGCTGACATAGAAGCGACGGTAGATGAACTCTGGTCTAGGACTGCTACCTATAAGCTTCGATTGGACGCAAATTACCTACGCAGGCACGCCGCTCACCACACCCTTTTACGTTACTTGCAATGCATTCGCTGTGGTTGTGATTTTCTTCCTCTTTCTATCGCCCATTTTATACTACTCGAACGTTTGGAACAGTTCTTAGTGGGTTCAAATTCCATTTCACCGGTCTTCATGGGCTTCGGGCATCTAAAAGCTCCTTAGTTAACCAAATTCGCAATACTAATGACATACTTAGCCTCCCTCTCCTGTCATCGAGCACCTTTGACAATACCGGTAACTCGTATAACATCACACGCGTTGTCGATTCGAACCTCGACTTTGTGCTGAGCAAATATGAAGCCTACTCTCCCATGTATATTTCCATGTCCTATGTGCTTTCTTACGCCCTATCCTTCGCTGCTGTGACCGCTGTCGTTGTCCACACTTATCTTTACAACGGCACCGAGATTTGGGCTAAGTTCAAGAACTCTCGTCATGGTGGAGAAGACATCCACAAGCGATTGATGAAATCATACAAGGAGGTCCCTGATTGGTGATATGGAATATTAACCGTGGTCGTATTGGGTCTTGGTATTTTCACAACAAGATACTGGGACTCAGGCCTACCGGTCTGGGGTTTCATCGTAGTGTGCTTCGGCATGGGTGTGCTATTGATTGTCCCAGAAGGGATCCTGGAGGGGACGACAAACCAAAGAGTGTCAGTACCATTTCAAAAAGCTTTATCTATGTACTCGTCCACCTGCTGACAACGGTAACCATTATAGCTTCCTGAACATCATCACCGAACTCATCGCTGGGTACGCGTGGCCTGGAAAGCCCATTGCGAACATGATGGTCAAGTTTTATGGATACAACTCTGTCAAGCACGGCATGGATTTCGCTCAGGATCTGAAGCTGGGTCAGTATATGGTATGTCAAGCGTTTGTTTCTTTACTTCCTCAGCCTCTCACTGATTGCCTCTTGTCCAGAAAATTCCTCCTCGCGTTCTCTTCTTTGGTCAGGTCTACGCGTCAGTTCTTGCGACCGCAACCCAAACTGGAGGTAAGTTCATTCCTTCTTCTAATGACTAGAAGCTGATCTGTGATACACAGTGCTTCGCTGGATGATAAGCAACATCCCCGACCTTTGTAAATCAACTAATACCCAGCGCTTCACCTGCAACGGCGCCAAGGTGGTGTACAATGCTTCACTCATCTGGGGAGCGATCGGCCCTCAAAGAATGTTCCAGTCCGGACAGATATATAGTGGTATCATGTACTTCTTTATCATCGGGGTACGTCATGTCCTCCTGAATGTGAACCACCCTGCTGTTGCTAACCCTAATCTCTTAGCCGGTGGTAACTGTCCTCGTCTATCTGGTATATCGAAGATACCCCAACAGCTGGGTGCGGTATATCAACGTACCGATCTTCTTCAATGCTGCAGGAAATATCCCTCCTGCTAACACAAGTATGCTCCTTGACTATTCCCATTCTGAACGAAACTCACATCGTATAGCTCAATACTCGCTTTGGTTCATCTTCGGCTTCATCTTTAACTTCCTCATTCGCAAGCGCGCCTTTAACTGGTGGAAGCGCTATAACTGTCAGCTCCCCCACCTTCTCAGTTCTGTGCATAGCTCTAACTTGTTCCCTCGTGCAGATCTCCTTCAAGCCGCTATGGATACTGGTACCGCTCTTGCGACTGTTATTATCTTCTTCTGCCTGACATACAACAACGTTACCTTCAACTGGTGGGGAAACACTGTCGGTTCGAATACGGACGATAGTAACTCAGTACCCTACCGGACTCCTCCAGCTGGTGGTTACTTTGGTAAAGGACCGGGAGAGTTCTGATGAGTAGCTGATTGGCAACGGCCATGATATTTGATTGGTGTTGAAGTCTATCACCTTTGTATTGAATAGTAGTATATATCTACTCCTTGGATGGGAGAATATTAGTGTTTGTAAATACACACATCCAAACGGTGAAATATAAGGTTCGTTAAGTATTCATATATGTGTATGTATCATCAGCATATTGAGTGAGTCATTACAGACTCGTATTATTGCAAGGTCCTGCCCCCACCTTTAGGAATCCTTCAAGTGCTTTATTTTATTTTATTTTATTTTATTTTCAAGATCTCATTGAGCGGCAGTCTTTTGTTCTGAGAAGTCAAGGGTCTTTTGTACATCGTACTTGGCGCTATCGTGCTGTAGCTACTTATGTATGGAATTCGTTCAACTATGTAGTCGGATTAAGTTTTCCCCCGCGAATCAATTCTTCAAAAGAAAGTATTCGGGGCGGCGTAGAACATTGCTTGAGATTGTTGAAGTTGACAGTGACAAAACCTAGAATACGAATTAACGTATAGAATACCTGAGTTTCAATATAATTCTAGTCTTTCAATTATCCCTATTAAGGCGTTTGCGATATTCTCACTACGCGTGTTCCTTTGAGCGACTTGAGTCATGCAATTCTGCTTGCCGGGCTTGATATCTGTTCGACGCAAAACATAGTACATGTCGAGGCTCTCCTATACTTTACTCTGCGGCTACAGACTGGTCTAAGGTCATTATTTTAATAGCCCATTGTCCGAATAGATACGAAAGTCTAGCAGTTCTATTTTCATTCTGCGGATGCTTGTAGCTTCGTCGTTCTATAACAGATGTCTTCGGGAAAACTCTCTTGGACTCAGCAACCCCTGTGTTATACATCCGTTAATGTACCGCTGTGTAAGTGGATAGCTTTCATTGGTTTGGTTTGATGGTTTCGTTATTTTATAGAAATCGAAGATATGGTATATTTGTCTACCATAAATTTCACGGTAATGGTACTCCAGGAAATGATCTGTGGAAGAATTGTATAGCAAATCTTTATTTATTACTGTTAGACTTCCTTTGACCTTGACTTCCAATTCATAAGATATTAATTACCATAATCCGTCCTTAAGTTTTGGAGTTTGGTGTTCTCATTTGCTGATACCCTGAGGATACTGATGACAAGCCACGACGGAGAACTTAGTGATTGTTCGTGCATTACCTTCTTTGAACTTCTTTGGAACCTTACCTTAATGTTGTTGGCCGTCATAAAGTTCATTCTGTTATATGAAACTCATGAATTTGTGACATTATGTCTCTGAGATGAAGCTTTTTGATACCGAGTGATATTTGAGTTATCGTCCACATACCTGAGAATGGTTCCAGCCTCACGTCAGCCTTTTAAGCTTAAATATATATTTGGGCGCTTTCATATCATTTACAGAATTCTTCGGAGAATAAGGCGGCTGTTAGTGCATCTATTTCCAGCACTCGTGAAGCTATTGATGTGGGGTTTCTTTTCTTTTTCGGATTTCTTTTCCCAGATTACCTCAGATTGACGTGGTGCTAGAATTCGGACCTCAGACCTCAGATAAGACTCGGCACCAAGTGGGATGTTGCCCTATCTTGCTTACTGCCCCACCATTACGTCGAGTCCCAGGCGGCGCATTCCATCGCATAGCAATGATTGACTGCTGAAGATTCAGGCAAGGAAGAGAGGTTGTCGTCGAATATGCCCTCTGGGGTCGTAGTACTATGTAGGTTAGGAAACAGTGAAGTAACAACGTGGCTCTTACACCTACTTTGCAAAAGCCGAGTATCACTCGCCATCATGGTGACTGACTATTCGTTCGGGATGATATGGCCGTAAAGGCGTTGCGGTCATGAAATCTCATCCTCTCCTTTGAAAACTGTGTTGATTGATCCGCAAGGCATCAAGTAGCATAGAAAGACGTCGTTGCGCGTAGAAAGCTCTAGTAACCACTTTCACTCAGCTGCGGCAGCCTGACAGCCTGGCACCGACTGTTCGCCCACGTCTACACCCACACATGCCCACCAACCACTACTCACTGTATGACGCTAGCCTTCCAAAAAATCCATCAAACAACCAGGACAGGCGTAAAGTGTGCAATACACAATTTCATCTTCCTCGAAACCTCTCCCCCCATACAACATACAACCTCTCGAAACTACCACCCCCCCCACACAAAGACAATACCAATACCACTTAAATCACGAGAACGAACTTCTGTTTCGATTTCGCTGTTCGATATCTACGTCGCATACCTTCGACGTCGAATCTAAAACTACGAAACCCATCCCCCTCTACATACAAGCACATATACCCATTCGAAAATGAGTGTCGTCGGTGTTGATTTCGGTACGCTCAACACGGTTATCGCTGTTGCGAGAAACCGTGGTGTTGATGTGGTATGTGCGATTGACAATGGCGCAATATGAAGCTTGTTATGCTGACTTTTGTATAGATCACTAATGAAGTCTCCAACCGCGCAACACCGTAAGTCCTCTCCGAAGCCTACCCCAAGCTGAAGATCCAAGAACGTCTGCTGACACTGTTCGTTCCAGTTCCCTTGTTGGTTTCGGTCCAAGAAACCGTTACCTCGGAGAGCCAGCAAAGACCCAGGAGATCTCAAACTTGAAGAACACTGTTGGATCTTTGAAGAGATTAGCGGGACGATCCCTCGCCGACCCAGATGTCCAGATCGAGCAAGATTACGTCTCCGCACCCCTCGTTGATATCAACGGCCAGGTTGGTGCTGAGGTTACATACTTGGGCAAGAAGGAGCAATACACCGCAACACAGCTTGTTTCCATGTACCTGAGCAAGGTCAAGGCCACCGCCTCCGCTGAGCTCAAGCTCCCAGTTTCCGACCTCGTTCTTTCCTGCCCAGCATGGTTCACCGATGTCCAGCGAAGAGCGCTCTACGATGCTGCCGAGATTTCCGGCCTCAAGCTCCTCCGTCTCATGAACGACACCACCGCTGCCGCTCTTGGATGGGGTATCACCAAGTTGGACCTCCCAACCGCTGAGGAGAAGCCACGTCGCGTCGCTTTCATCGACATCGGACACAGCAACTACACCGTTTCCATCGTTGAGTTCAAGAAGGGTGAGCTCGCCGTTAAGGCTACCGCTTATGACCGTCACTTCGGTGGACGTGACTTCGACAAGGCTCTTGTTGAGCACTTCGCCGCTGAGTTCAAGGAGAAGTACAAGATTGATATCAAGAGCAACCCTAAGGCCTTGGTCCGTGTTGCTGCTGCCGCCGAGAAGCTCAAGAAGATTCTTTCTGCCAACCAGCAGGCACCAATCAACGTCGAGTCCGTCATGAACGATATCGATGTTGCTGGTATGCTTAAGCGTGAGGAGCTCGAGGCTCTCGTTGAGCCCCTTCTTGCCCGTGTTCACGTTCCTCTTGAGCAAGCCCTCGCCGAGGCCAAGTTGACCAAGGAGGATATCGACGTTATTGAGTTGGTCGGTGGCTGCACCCGTGTTCCAGCTCTTAAGGAGCGTATCCAGAACTTCTTCGGAAAGCAATTGTCCTTCACCCTTAACCAGGACGAGGCCATCGCCAGAGGTTGCGCTTTCTCCTGTGCCATTCTCTCTCCAGTTTTCCGTGTTCGCGACTTCGCCATCCACGACATCGTCAACTACCCAATTGAGTTCACTTGGGAGAAGTCCCCAGATATTCCAGATGAGGATACCAGCCTTACTGTTTTCAACAAGGGCAACGTTATGCCATCCACCAAGATCCTTACCTTCTACAGAAAGCAGGCTTTCGACCTTGAGGCTAGATATGCTGACCCAGCCGGTCTCCCTGGAAAGTCTGATCCATGGATTGGAAAGTTCTCTGTCAAGGGCGTTAAGGCTGATGCCAACGATGACTTCATGATCTGCAAGCTTAAGGCTCGTCTTAACTTGCATGGTATCCTGAACGTCGAGTCCGGTTATTACGTTGAGGACGTTGAGGTTGAGGAGCCAATTCCAGAGGAGAAAGATGCTGAGAAGAAGGACCCAGACGCCATGGAGACCGATGCACCAAAGACCCGCAAGGTCAAGAAGCAGGTCCGCAAGGGCGACCTTCCAATTGTTGCTAGCACCAAGTCCCTTCCACAAGCAGATAAGGATATCGCTGCCGAGGCTGAGCAGTCCATGATCATGGAGGACAAGCTTGTCGCTGACACCGAGGAGAAGAAGAACGAGCTCGAGACTTACATCTACGAATTGAGAAACAAGATCGATGAGCAATACGCTGAGTTCGCCAGCGATGCTGAGAAGGAGAAGCTTAAGGCCAAGCTTGAGGCTTCTGAGGTAAGAAACCAAAGCACTTCTATTGTATACCCGTTTTCAAAAAGCATAATTGGCTAACTTTCTATGAACAGGATTGGTTGTACGAAGATGGAGAGGATGTCTCCAAGGCTGTCTACATCGCCAAGATCGACGAGATCCGCTCCCTGGCCGGACCAATTGTGCAGCGTTACTTCGACAAGCAGGAGGAGGAGCGCCAGGCCTCGCAAGCCAAGTACGAGGCTGAGGCTTCCGCTAAGCGCGCCGAGATCGAGGCTGCCAAGCGTGCCGCCGAGAAGGCCAACGAGGGTAAGGTGCCTGAGAAGAAGGAGGAAGTCGTACCTGAGCCTCAAGAGATGGATATCGAGCAGGAAGGTCTTGGTGGCGGTCACTAAGTTATTTGATCGGTCGGTTGGGTTAGATAATGGGGTCGATAGATATGCGCTATGCTGTGCGGCTGCTATGGATTTTCTTTTGTTAATTGGGGATGTGGAAAAGGGGCTAGATTTGACGAAATAGATTATGTTAGTTTTTACGATACTTGAATCTGAAGTGATATTAAGTACTGTTTTTGACTCCTTAAAGAAGATCCTTCTTGCTTGAAATCATTCTTTGAGAACGCGCCAAGAGCTGTTATTTGGCTCAACCAAATTCAGCAACTCTAGGTATTGAATGTGATGATCAAGCCAACTGTGCATAATTCTAGACTGAAAGCAACTTTAGACTCGAAGGATAAGCGTGGGACAGTCTCGTCATGCCTATGCGGACTGAGTATGACAACAATCCAAGGGCAACGTACACCATATTCTAGGCAAGGTTAAACTGGCTCCAAGTAGAACGGAATTCCAGAACTTGGATGTCCACAAGAGCACGTAAGTAAGTATACAGAGATAAGCTCAAGGCGCGCTTTGAGTTCACAGCGAACTCATTATCTAGGGATACATGCCGAAGTGATTATAAATGTGGCTTGCAAAGACGAGGATATTGGTGGGCTTCATCATTTATAGGTGTCAAGGGCGCATGTACGACAAGTCATGAAATTCAATTATGAACTGATTGCCTTGCCCTGGACGGTGAAGAAAGAAGCAGAGCAATTGCACAAGTGAATGGTGGACCTACAATTATCGAGGATGTTTTCGCAAGATATTGACTGCCCTGATATTTGGTGGTCTACTCAAGCGTGCGTCATGCCTGCCTGCTATCCTGCTCTGATAAGTCAATCGGTAACGACTAAAATGTGCCATATGATGCAGACGGGTCGGCACTTACGAATTATATCTCTGGCTGGCACGCTTGGTACCTGATATTAGATTTATTCATTTACTGTACACAGACAAGAACTGCCACGTCGGATGAGCGTGCAACAGAAGTGGGAACTATGGCGACAGCACGAGATATGATGGCAATTCGGAACGACTCAACGAACGACTGGTGGTACGAGTGACGGCCCGCTACCTTATCGTTATGCAGTACAAATCACCGCTACAAAACGCCTTCGAAGTGTATTATTGTGGATCTTGTAGGAATGTAGCAACACACTGTCTGTAGTGTAATCGGAAGCCTCCCAACCCTGCTTGCTCATCTGCTGGTTAAAAGAATCTGTGCATCGGATATTCCGGGGAAGATAATGCAGCTATCCCGCAAAGGAACTCTCGCTTCATCCCCTCCGAGAACAGTTCATGAAGTATGGATATGTTGGAGTCGTGAGTCTCGGGCAAAAGTTCCGTATGGCAAATCGAATACCACTCACTGCTCGACAGCCGAACGTGATAGGTCTATGCCACGGGCATATGGACAGAACAGCTAAGGTCCCAAGAGCTGCAGCATTCCCTTCAGGCATATATTAAGATTCTGCGTGTGCGCAGGGTTCATTGGCGAGCCACATGAATGAACACATGAAAGATATCACTCAACTCAAAATACTTGCGAGGTGTTGCTGCATGTGTACCTCAAGGTATGATAACTCGTCGATGCCCCATTGACATGCTTTATCTTCAAAGCAGATACAGATAGGGATAACCTCTTCCCAGGCAAAATGCTGTCCATTCATGATGCCCGGAAAGAGGGGTTGCTTCAAGACTAGCTCTCGTAAGTACGTACAAAATGATCAGTACCTTCCTGCTCATAATGTACCTTCTTTCAACGAACTTCCATACTTCCTAACCACTTTCATCTTCTGCTCTAATATCCGATTTACAAACTGGAAATAATGGCTCCAAGTGTAACTGCAGAGTACATTACAATGCCAAAATCAAGTTGTTCAAATTCCATGCCAATTCTTGCATCAGTTCTTCACGGCCCACGAGATCTACATCTGGTATGATCCAGTGACTTCCCATTGCAACAGATTTTCTTACAAGAAAAACAGGAATCACATACAATTGAAGCCCCAGGACCTGGCGAGCTTCAAATTATTATAAAATCCACTGGAATCTGTGGCTCTGATGTATCATATTACTCCAAGTTCCGCAATGGAGATCTCTGCGCTTGTGCGCCTCTTTCCCTTGGCCATGAATCTTCCGGAGTAGTCTCGAGCATTGGAGCAGGCGTACAAAACTTCCAAGTCGGCGACCGCGTGGCTCTAGAAGTTGGAGTTGCGTGTGGCGAGTGCGGCGTCTGCAGGAAAGGTAGGTATAACCTGTGCAAGAAGATGCGTTTCCGCAGCAGTGCAAAGAGCGTACCACATTTCCAGGGGACTTTGCAAGAGCGGATAAACCACCCGGCGGTCTGGTGCCATAAGTACGTTTCCCACAATTTCTGACGATGAGTTTGGGTGAATCGTTGTTGATTGTGTTGTAGAATTCCGGATCATATAAGTTTCGATGCAGCTGCGCTTCTCGAACCCTTATCCGTGGCAATGCATGCTCTGAATCGTGCTGCACTGCCACCGGCTTCGACTGCGCTGGTCATTGGAGCTGGAGCCGTTGGCCTCCTGACGGCGGCAATGGCTCGTCAGTCGGGCTGTACTTCAGTCATGATCATGGACGTCGATGCCGGGAGAGTTAACTATGCCACGAGCAAAGGCTTTGCAACTCATGGATTTGTCGTACCTCCACCGTACTCGCAGGCACCCTCAGTGTCTGGCACTTCAACTCCCGCTAGCTCGGGAGTCATGACACCGATGTCAAGCTACAGCTGTGTGCCTAATCGTCTTGAAATTGCGAAGAGTCTGGCCAGCGACGTACTTGCAGCTGCTGGACCCTCTATCTTTGATGAAGATGGAGATGCTGGTTTTGATGTTACGTTTGAATGTACTGGCAAGGAGGCGTGCATGCAGATGGCGCTTTTCGCGACTAAACCAGGCGGAAAGGTAGTTATGGTTGGTATGGGAACGCCCATTCAAACCCTTCCTCTGTCTGCAGCACATCTCCGCGAGGTTGATATTCTGGGCATCTTCCGATATTGCAATACTTATCCTGCGGGAATCAAGCTTCTGAGCAGTGGCCTCCTACCAAGTCTAGATGGAATGGTCACGCATCGCTTCAAGGGACTGAATGCAGCGAAGGAGGCTTTCGAGCTGGCAGGAAAAACAATGGATGATGAGGGGAACCTAGTCTTGAAGGTTGTCGTTGAAGCACAAATGGGTTTCTAGAGACGTTCTATTCGTTTTGGGCCAATACCGACAGTACTTATAATTTGCGTTTTTACCTGGAGTTATTATTGAGCCAGCCAATGTCAGTACAGATGAAATTCAAATCGTTGTTCTATTCGTTAAACCTTTTATGATTATGGGCTGTGCAGAAATGCAAGTTCCTCTCCACAATGGCTCCGTGCCCAATCTTTAACGCCAAAGCTCATGCAACGCCTATGCCACCATTTCAGATTGTGCTTGCCTTTCAAGGGGCTTCGTAATAACCCTCGTTTCCACCCTGACTAAAACTGATGCCCCCTAACGATGAGTCGAAATTGAACGCACCGCCGTTCGATGAAGCGCCGTGTTTAGATTTAGCCTGTTGTCTTGAGTGCTCAACAATAGCATTCTTGCGGCCTGTTTCGCGAACGTCTTTAATATTCTGAACCATACTGCTTAAAAGAGAAACAAGATTAACATCGTTCTGTTCCGCGAGTTGTTGCTGTTTGTATGTTCCCTTGTCAGCTGGTATGAGAAGCGTGAGTCGGTTCAGTAGAGCCTGGATTGATCGGAGAATACCGTAATCAACAGGCGCATACTGCTTACTTTCTACCTCAGATGTATCGAGAGGCTTTCCAGCAACAAAAGATGGTGGAAGACTCTGGAGATAGGTTGCGAGAAGTGTGATTCGGGACTGAAGCATCTTAATGGCGTTGGCTTTAGCATTTAGAGATGCGATAAGTTCTTCGTCCTCGCGTGACAGCTGGGGTCCCTTGTCTTTTTTCTCTGAGGACTCCGTTGTCTTGTCTTTGCTAGTCGTACCAGTTGTAATAGCAGCTGCGTTTCCACTACCCTTTGCAACAAAATCTACACTAATCATCTCCGCCTCTCCTGTCTCAACCGTGTATGGAAGTTCTCTGAACTTCAGTTTGATTTGCGAGTCCTCTCCGTCGCTCATGGGCTTGTCCTCTCCATCTGTGACAGCACCTTCCGCTTCATAATTGCTCTCGTAGATTGTCAAGGGAAGCTTGCCGCCAGTGTTCTTCTCTAGTGCAGCTGTGGGATGGAATCCAAGAAGGAGTGTAGGATCGGTATGTTCCAGAATTTGTCGGTGAATGGGAAGATGATGTGGCTGGGGTCCTGACTCTGGCATCAACGTGTACCATCCAACCAAGTCTAGAGCCGGCTGCTTATGTACTTCCTTCACTACACAAAATATTAGTACTATGTTCACGATCTGAGAGCTGACGGTTCTCACTCTGCTGGAGGCGCTCCTCAAACCAGGTCTCATTTAGTGTCATATCTGCAGGATTTTCTGGCTTTGCCGCTGCATTAACAAGAACCTCAAATGCATGCTCGATCGTTATCTCTCGTCCATGCTGCTGGCCAAGTAGAGCACCGATTATTGGTGTGGTCTGGTTTCGCAATGTGTGTCTTGTAATGTAATCGGAGATGGTGAGCAACACTAGTGGGTGCAAGGCGACATGGAGGCCCGAGTCGGTAGGTTTCTGTGTGGAAAGCAGCGGGTTCTGCTCTTCGATAGCCATGTTTCCGGTGGTTATGGCTCTGGCTAAAGTGCTCAACGAGAGGTGTTGTGGCTGCTGAGCGACGAGATGTTGTGTTGATAGACGACTGAAGCTGTGACGACGATGGAAGCTTTATCGATTGCGCGGAGACTTTGGTGCCTCAGAACGGATTATTTAAAGACATTACCTAATTGGGTAGCTTTCTGGAAGGCAGATCAAGGAATGATACCCTGAATATCATAAGCCGAGGCGTGCTTCTAGATAAATCCGTGCTACGTATTCACAAGCACCGATTCGCCGTGTTTTAAGGGACTTTCTCTCCTTTCGCGACTCGACTTCCCCAGATTCGAACCTTTCAATTCACCCTCATTCATACCGATCAGATGCTGCTACTATGAGTATCTTCTCTTACATTCGGAGCATTTACGCTCTCGATACAATAGACACACGCTTCACCAGCTCCTCAGCAACTCCATACAAAGCAGTCGTCGATGCGCGTCTCGACCCCACAAGCCCTCATTCCAAGAAGGATGGTCCTCCTCAAGGGGTTCCTGTACGGTTGGACGGGAGTGGAAGACCAATAGCCCAGCCGTCGCGATGGAGGACTCCCGAATTCTACTTCTACTATCTTGTCTTTATTGTCGTGGTCCCTTATATGTTCTATATCGCGTATGATGTTTCTAGACGTTCGTGTTATGATAATCCAGTCTGTCCTTAGAACCGAAGTCTGACAATCGACATAGCTTCTGACCCAAATTATCACAAATATCAGCACTTACTCTCAGATGGATGGATACCGGGGCGTAAAATCGTAGGTTTTCCTCATAGGACAAAAGTTCTGCAAAACTAAGTGTATGCTATTTAGGACATCTCTGATGCGCAATACTTCACCTTTCGTCGGAATATTCCTTACCTCGGTTCTCTCATTATTTTCCATCCTTTGCTGCGCAAAGCATACGAATATTTACGTCCAATTCCCGGTAGGGACCTGAGGAAAGGGAAGGCCGTCGCCGGATATGTGTCTCCTGCAGAGAGTGATGCTCGACTACAGAACCGTGCTTCTTTCGACTTTGGATTTGCGCTTCTGTTCATCATTGCCATGCATGGTTTCTCAGCCATCAAGATCATGATTATCTTGTGGATCAACTACACTCTGGCAACCCGTCTTCCAAGAAACTATGTTCCTGCTGTGACCTGGATCTTTAACATTGGCACACTCTTCGCCAATGAACTTTCCGATGGATACCATTTTGCGACTGTCGCGAACTTCTTTTCACCCGTACAACAGGGAAGCACAGTACATTCTTGGGGCGAGTGGCTGGATAACTACAGCGGATTGATGCACAGATGGGAGATTTTGTTCAACCTCACAGTTCTGAGACTAATCAGTTTCAACTTGGATTATTATTGGAGCTTAGATAGAAGTCGCGCGGGAAGTCCTATCGAGGTATGTTGAGATAAAGGGGCTCCCTCCTTGGTGTTTTGAGTTCCTGATCTTGCGAAAAGACTGAGCTAATAAACATAAGAAGAAACAACTCGACCCTGCAAACCTTTCAGAGAGAGACCGTATTGCCACGCCAGCAGCAGCAAAAGATTACAGTTTCCGCAATTATATTGCATACGCACTGTATTCTCCACTATATCTTGCAGGACCAATCATCACCTTCAACGATTATATTTCTCAGTTGAAGTATCCACCAGCGAGCATTGAGACTGCTCGTACAATCAAATACGGCATTCGCTTCCTCCTTTGTCTCCTAGCTATGGAGCTTGTCCTTCACTTTGATTACTGTATCGCAATCTCGAAAGCGAACCCAGATTGGACACAGTATACCCCGGCCCAACTTTCTCTCCTGTCCTATTTCAACCTTCACGTTCTGTGGCTTAAATTGCTTCTACCGTGGAGATTTTTCCGACTTTGGGCCCTTGTCGATGGGGTTGATCCTCCCGAGAACATGCTTCGTTGTCTTTCTGATGTTCCATCCACAGTTGCTTTTTGGCGTGGATGGCATAGAAGTTTCAACCGCTGGCTTATTCGCTACATTTATGTACCAATGGGCGGCTCAAATACCAAGGGTAGATGGGGAGTTGCCTCAGCGGTGCTTAATTATCTCACCGTATTTACTTTCGTCGCATTGTGGCATGACATCAAGCTCAACCTCTTGATCTGGGGTTGGTTGATCGTGCTCTTCATGATGCCTGAAGTTATTGCGGGTTACTTGTTCCCTAGAAAGAGGTGGGAAAACCACCTTACAGCTTACAGGTGTCTCTGTGGTGTTGGTGTAGTTGGTAACCTCATGATGATGATGATGGCCAATCTGGTCGGTTTTGCGGTTGGAGTTGATGGACTTAAAAGTATCATTCATGGCATTTTCAGGGACTATTCTGGTAAGTTTCTTCGTCCGTGCTTAATATCTGAGGCACCGTCTGACAAAAGAACAGGTCTGGTATTCTTGGTCACAGCATCATCAGCGCTATTTGTTGGCATTCAGGTAATGTTTGAGGTTCGGGAGGCGGAGATGCGCAAGGGTATTTTTCTTAAGTGTTAAAGGTTTGGTGGCGACAATGGACGATATACCATATTTGCAAAACATGAAAATATTGAACAATATTGAGCATATCCATCGTATTGAATGCCGCATGATGAGTATATCCATATGAGAAAAGTACACATTATGTGCAATCTGTAGTAAAAGTATAGAGGAGCTACTGATGTCGACAGCCTCTATCATCTTTGTCTCTAATATCCATGATGATGCTAGGCCTTTCTGCAAGGCCATTTCCTACTGAACTAGAAGCATTTTTAGATTATGATGTATCAACATCGTCTTATAGTCCTTCTATATGTGCATAGCGGCAAATTTGACATGCGTAATCGTCACTTAAAAGTCCAAAAGCCCTTCTCTTACTCGGATGATCTCATAGACTTAATAAAGCTTCAAACCTATCGTTATCCTAGATCATTGCCAACAAAACCTAACGAGTCTTTTAATTCCAAATATTGTTCGTGAGAGTCCAATGAGCAGTTAACATGCGGTTTATTTCAAGCTTATCTGCTGAGCTTGGAGAAAGAACTCAAGAAGTGAAGTCATTCCGTCACGACAATTGCAATGTTGAAACGGATTGGATGACTTAGCAGAAGCTACGCCCCTGTTCACCCAGATTCAGTGTGTACCAGAAAGAAAATTCTGGACACTTTAGAATGTATAATTCAATCGAGATGGAGATTACAGATATACTATATGCTCATTATTGGATACAGTGATGAAGTCGCAGACCTCATTAGGTTGCGGTTCTTGGTTGCAGGGTGCTCAGTTTCGGTGATATTCCATGCAGGGAAGGTATAGCTGCTTTGCTGTCTCCAGTGGACACGAGACCAGTGCAACCTAAAGTCCAAAAAACTTTGAATATTTCCATGACTTAATCACGATATAACTCATCCAACATTTGATGGATTCAGAATCCGAAAAGGGCAAATGTCTGGCAAAAATGCAAAAAATGAATCTGTCTGAGTAAATCAGAAGTTGTGTTCCAAAGATTTGATAGCGGAGTATAATGGGCATGGGCCACGGAAATCTCTGGTAAAAGGCAAGAGGTTTATTCTGAACTAGCCTGTCCCACTCCAATAATCTCGTTGCTTATTTGAATACTTGAACACTCTATTCGCCCCACGCTGCTACAGACCTCACTTCTTCTGATGACATATCACTAGGTCCTTTATATGAAATTTACAATTACATCACATTTGACAATCCCATCACAACGCAAAAATATTAGAGCCGCATGGTATTCTGCTCCGCAAGCACGCTATTATCTAAAACGCACAGCAGTTACTCCCTGCGATTATTGAGATCTATTATGCAACTCTAATCAACAGACATCCCGCAACAAATGCTTCAGTAGAACGAAAGTATGCCAGACCAAATCCTCGCCCTCCATAACAGCTCCAGCGATCTCTCGGAATCGAACATCAAACGCTTCTCTATATCTCTCATCCTGCCGCTCTCGCGCCTCGTTAATCAAAGACTGGAACTTAGTAAGTCCAGAATCTACACATCTGGCCAAAATGTCACCATCAACATGCATCAAAGTCTTCGGTCTAGAACCAGAATCAGCAAACGTGTGAATGTACTAACAAGAGGGTGAAAACGTACTTCATGTAAGGCTCCACATCCAGTGGACCCTGCTCTTTGACACGCTCGACTCGATCGTACGTGAATGGACAAACGCTCTTAGATCCCTCCATGCAATTCTGCACGAACCTTAACAAACGCCAGTATTCTTCTCTCAGAATAGTGAATTGGAACATGCTTCCATCGATTCCCATGCCGAGAATATCGCTTCCGAGAAGATTGGGCGCTTTGATACCCTTCACTGTGTCTGTCAAAGCTCGCTGTGAATCGCCACGTGGGCGTGTCCTTCCTGTGCGAAGACGCATGATTGAAGCAGGAAGTTCGGCTTCAAAGAGAGTGGCAGCACCAGCTGTATGAGTGGAGGAAGTGTGCCAGATGCCAGTGACTGACGAATCTTTGTCGGTTACCAGAACTATACTGTCTTCGAACGGAAGAAAGTGCTGTGCCTGTCGAGCTACCTGGTCGCTAAACGCCGGGGACATCGCGATGCTTTCATGTGCATTCGGATCTATCTTGAACGCGATGAGGCTATGATGAGCTGTGCTTATCATGAGCATCTTATCCTTGAAATACATGGCCATAGCCATGGAAGGTAATTCGTATTCCGCTCTCTTTACGAAGTGTTTTTCTTGGAGGTCCAGAGTCTCCCAGCGGAGAGTTAGACCTTCACAATAGTAAATCGAGTCTTTGGAGGTTGTTATTGCGGAAATAGCCGCCTTCTTCTTCATCCTGTATCTGGTATGATAGCGAATTTTAGGAATCGGAGATTCGCCGATTTGTATTCTGGCAGTTTCAACAACAAGGATCTTTCCCATTTTGGTAGTGACAAGAATCCATTTCCAGGTTTTGCCTTCTTTAGTAAATGTCCATTCCAATAGACCCATAATCTTATCACCAGTTTTTCCAAGTCCCGTGATTGTTTCTATGGGATTTCCTTCTTTGTCTGTTGGAAAAGAAAGGTCGATTCCTGTATCCGGGTCAACAAACAACAGGGTGGGCGAGTCACCAATGGTGACAGCTGAAACTATGACACCTAGGTGATGAGAGTACATGAGTCTTGTTGCAGAGCCTCCTACGGGTATATGTCGAGGGATGGCCTTAGCATTGATATCTAGTTGAGCCATCAACAGACGGGTGCCACTTGTGAGGAGAAGGTTTCCATCATCAAGATAACCGGGATGGTCAAGGTTAGTTACAGACGTTATAGGTGATTGCTGCACAGAAGCCTTTGAAAGTTAGCATCCGTCAACTAGAAAGCAATGGTGGTAAATCTTACATTAGCCGCATCAGTGTGCCAAATTTGGTGGATTACTAATGAAAAAGGTTCATCAGGCCCAGCAGCTGTGTCTACACGAGCTTGAAAGATTTTGTCATCGCAGCACAAAGCAACTTTGTTGTTTGAGAATTTCGTGATGATAACAGGTGTAACGCCGACCTGATGAGAATCTCTTTGAACAGGCACGACGCCAAGACTCGTTGATTTCACTTGGCTCTGAGCCTGTGTAATTGCGTACTTGTCCGATACATATCTCTCTGGGTGATTTTGGTTTCCTATTAAGGATAACGTTACTAGTGTACCATTCCTCAGTCCACATAGAACGACTTGGTTGGTTGAACTTTCGTCAAGAACAGCTACACTAGCTATGACTGTAGACAAATCTTGAGCTGTATGGCTGTCAGAACGAACGAACATTGCTGGAATTGGTGACATGATCCACTTACATTGATGGGAGCTATCCATATGATAGACAATCGCTTTCGTTAATATCTCCTCATTCAGATGTGCTTCGTAGTTTGTTTTGTCGTTCATAATTTGCTCGAAGTCCGAAACTGCAATCTTCCTGCTGAAATCCAGGATGCTGAGCACATCGCCAGATGCGAAGAGTCCACACAGCTTGCCATTCAAGCTACCCATAGCGATACTTGTAGGCGGCTGCGAAATTTGGATTGTTCCGCGTCCAATCATAGCTAAGCCAACCATCTCATAGAGACGGAGGGATATAATTCCACTATCATCGGTAACAATCAAGATGAATGGGTCGTGTAGGGCAGCTAATATATTGGTGCCTTTACTCCACACTGAGAGTTCGACTGGGGTTTTATAGCTGTTACTGTTAATCATATCAGTCCGTATAGATATGAAAAGTCTATTAAAGGCACTTACATTGCACTTCGACGAACAGCAACAATTGAGTGCTCAGTAATTTGTACTACTGTCTCGATGAACATACCAGCGGCAAGGGTTCTGCTTTTCAGATCGAAGCCTGTCTCGGCATCATTAATGTCTGTAATTTCTGTGGCATCGCCAGTGAGAAACAGAAGTGCTGACTGATCAGCTGTAGAGGCCAAGATGAAAGTTCCGGACGGTCTTCTTAAGTATCGGTGTCCATTATGAGACTCGCTGTGTTCTGAGATAGGGAAAGCCCAAGTGCGATTTATGTGATCGGGAAAGGGGATATCCAAGCCAAGATGAGCTTCGAGCCCATATCTCATTTCTGAAATTGCACCCTTTCTACCTTGGCCAGTGCCTGCAAATACCCTGTCCGGAACATGCTTTTGTAAGGTCTGGCGGCCATTTGTAATAGCTTTTTCCGCGTAATTTGGATCTTGGCTTGCAGCAGTTGTGACAAAATCGATAGTTGGAGACCAGTTAGCCACTGGCTCTATTAGTACTGCTGGAGCTCTGGCTTGAATCTGTGTCTATTAGCACATGTTTATCATTTGGTGATGAGCTAGTTACCAAGTAAAGTCCACCTTCGCATGTTTCCCCACCAGCAATCAAGAGATCTCCCATCTTTTTGGGATGGATATCGGCACTATCCATATGATGCTCTAGGCATGCAAAAGCATTGCCAACATTGCAATCCAAGTTTCCCACATTCATGTTTCCACTAACACCATCCTCATCAATCTCCAAAAACCTGATTACGCCATCTTCTCGAACTAGGTAGATATGGTCCTTGTCATGGATGGATTGATTCCACCGAGGCGCCCGATACCAAGAAGCCCATAGAGGATAGTAGAGGCCATGATGTAATTCTGAGGGAGGGTCAATGCTGACTTCGCAAAGCACTGGAGTAGGTGATCCTGTAAGTATGTCTGTGTACCAGGTGATTGACTCCTCCGAGATGAGTAGAAAAGAGGATTTGACTTTGAGTGGAATAAGGAGTTGTGGCATTCGGTTTGCTTCAACGAGAGGATGTCCCCTTTTTCCATATGGCTGAATCTTCTTGAGGTCTTTCGTCGCATCCCAGTCGTAGAGAAGCATCCTTGTTTGGCCATCTTTGATGATTAGCAGAAGTAGAATCACGTGATCGACATCACTTGAACTAGGGTGTAAGAATTCCATCTTGTGAATAACCCCGTTCACACGGAAATATCGTTCAGCTTCAATGGGGCGAAAATTGCCTTCTTCAAAATGCTGATTCAAGTTATCCATAGTACGAAGTCGGTACAGGGCGAAGATTCCCTCAAAGCATGCAACAGCCATGAAGCGGGAGGTAGGGTCGACAACTAAATGTCTACCTGGCTGTTCAATCATCATGGACCTGGCAACAGTATGTCGGGAACTGATGAATTCGACGTTGCCGTTGGGGCCGTGCCTTGCAAAAAGGATGATGATATCACCTGACTCTAGAACTAATGCAATGAATTGACGTGGAATTTTAGGCTTGGGTGATGATGGCACAGAGGACTCTGCCAGGTCGGGCATATCAATATCGGTACTACCATTGACTCCTTGACCAGGGAAGATCTCGTCTAGTGTTGCCTCTGACTTCTTCGCAAAGCTCCCCATAGAGACTGTTGGAGGGCCAATGACAGCAGCATTTCTGATTCTAGATCCAAAATCCGTCTTGGTAGCTACATCATGAAGATGGTTGTCAGCCTGAAGCTGGCGAATCTGTACAATAGTGTCCTATACTAATCAGCATGTAACTTACACACACACATCAGAGCCATCAATAAGGGGTTCAAGATCATATTTTGCCGATTTATATAGTATCTTGTACAGCATACCAAGCTGATTTAAGTAGTACAGGCTGAAACAGATGCAAGCAGATGTTTGGTTTATGTTTGCTTTGCTTCTTCAAATGTCGTAAATCTTGCCTCAACCAAAGACGAATGTGATCATTGCCCACCAGCACATGTATGCAGGAAGAAAAGTAGCAGAGAATATGTAGTGAGAAGAAACGAAACGGAGAGAAAATAAAACGAAGAAATCTGTTCCTACATACCCCAATGAACACAATATCATTCTTCCCCTCATCTCTTACTCTGGCAGGTAAGATCCAGTGTACCACTGGACTGTTGACAAGAGTCTTAGTGAGGAGTCCATACACAGGCGGCTCCCCTAAGTCCAGGTTCAGGTTTTCTTTGGGCTGTTGGTCTTCTTGCCATGATCGGAGAATGGCATCAGCATCAACAGTCCTAGTCGTCCAAATGCCGTCAACGAAAGTGTTCGTCTGAAAAACCGACATTGCTGCTCATCAGTGCCTAGGCCAAGTACTTAGTTGTCTTCCCGGCAGGACAGATGAGATATAAAATCTAGCGGCAAGAAGTCTCTCGAGAGGCGCAAACACGTGCGGCACGTGCCTATCACTAATGTTGAACCCAAGCGTTGTCGTTCGGATTGTGGACAAATCTATCACGGAAATGACTGAATTTATAGAATGAAACGTCACCGGTGCCCTAGATAGGTAAGTTATTGAGGCTGACTGGTTCTTCCACCCCACGCCCTATCGTAACTGTGAGCTATGCGAGCATGCGTTCGTAAGAGCGATCGGCTTATTCGTAAGAAAAAGATATGACAACTATTCTGGTGTCTAGGATATGACCCATCACATTTGGTGTTACGGGAAGTTGCCTCAGAGACTGTGGGGTCCAACTATTGGATGAGGGGGTCTGTCGTCGCTGACCACTCGCACCCTTCACCGCAACTTACTGGGATGGTAGTAGTGATGGAGGAGGACGAAGGGGATGGTCGTCAATTGTAAGGAGTCTTGGGTAGCTGTGTAGGGTTGGGCGTGTGTAAGGAGGTTTGTGTGTGAGTTTGCACTGGGGGTGTGGCCTTTGCCCTCTGCAGTGCCGCCGTGGTGGACTCAATATACCGGTCTAGAGTACTGGAGTAGTGTGGCAGTCTGGACAGGTACGCTGGTGCAAGATTTTGCCTTGGGGGAGGGGGGGTGTGAGGGTGGTAACCTGATGGAAGGAGGCCTCGAGGAGTGAGCGAGTGAGATAGAGAGAGAGAGATGTTGGCTTGCCAAATACTCACTCAACGGGCGAGCAAGCCTGAAGTAGATTTTCTTACCAAGCAACAAATAACGAATGAACAACAAATTTGAGCGGCAAACTGGAACTGACAATTGAGAGCCGACAGATAAGTTTGACAGGTAAGTTTGACAGATAAAGTGACAAGATGACAGCGAATAATGATGTAGATAAATATATTTGAACAAGTCAGAAAAAAAGGAAAAAAAAAAGTATAGCAGAAAGAGGTCTGTCAAGTCAAGACTGGTTCTGTCACGTACGTCTCGTCCTCTTTCGTCACCACGAACGGTTCGTGTCATACCACAACCACTTGTCTGCTGGGCTTCTTCTCACTGTTGCGCCACTTGGCTACAGTCCAGGTTTCTTTTGCAGGCATTTTTCTCTTGTTGCCTTGTGTCCTGCGTCTATCTCACTCAATATAATACAAGTAGAGACGGCAAGGTTTTGGTGGTATGTACGGAATACGTACTCCGTATGGTAAACACGCTGGGCAAATGTGCTGTAGGCACGGTAAGATGGACACGGAATGCGAGGTATGGCCCCATGCAAAAAGCGATGCACAAGATGCACAAGATGCAGCAGATACAACGGATGCTGGTCAACTTTGTGACCCCTCAAAGCCCTTTACGGAACTGTCTCTCGCTTTCAATCGGCCCTTGATAGGAAATAGATAGTCGCCAATCAGATGCTGGTCATCTTTTCGTGATCTGGACGTTGTGGTTTGTCGGAATGTTTTTTTTATTTATTGTTTTTTTTTATTGTTTTGTTTTGGTGGCGGCTGGAAATAATATACGGAAAGATTTCATGCTCAGGCTTGGGCTCAGCGATGTAGGCTTACTCGCATGCTCATGCTTAAGCTCGGGCTCAGGCTTAGACTCGGGCTTAGACTCTACGACGTGGTTCCTTTATTGTGTAAGTATGGAAATGATTAATGACTGAGTGAATGGCTGTACGTAGTACAACGCACGTATGTATGTAGGCGGTTGCGTGTATGTGTACTGCGTATGTGTACGGGAGTCTTGTGTCTGTGTCTGTGTATGTATGTATGTATGTATATGAATGTATGTGTATTGGTATCCGCACGGGAAGTATGAGTATGTATGTAGATATGTGTACTATATGTATGTATCGTATGGATGTATGTATGAATGTATGAATGTATGAATGTATATTATTGTCGTCTGTGCCAGTGCTTGTGCTTTCCATCGTGTCTCAGAGTTTCTTCTGTTAATATCTTACGCTTATCCTCCGCAGTGTGCTCTCCACATTCAAAGGTCATGGCATCTGCTTGATGCGTGCTGCTGCTGCTGCTGCTCTCACTCGTTTTCTATCGCGTGGATGCGTGGATGCGTGGTTCCTTATCGATAGCGGAAAGCTTAATCCTCATCCGTGAACGGGCACAGGCACTGGCACTGTATAATCCCCCTCCCCCAGTCATCTATCCCAGATAGCTAAGGCAGAGAGCGCCAGACCCGTAGAGCCGTACCGTACTTTTGTTTACTAAATCCTAGATACGGGTCATCCAACCAATATATCTCTAAACTTCTAAAGATAGTTAGAACTCTGATTATTCGACCATGACCAGCTGAGGGGGAAAAGCATAATCTCTCAAAAAACTGTTCGGCGACGTGATTCTCCCCACCTTGAAAACTCTGTCTGAAGAAACCAAGAATACAATCCACGTCGCGAATCTCTCTGGGAAAGCATAGCAGCCTATCCTTTCCATTGCTGATCACATGGGGTGTGGCACACAAACCATTAACATCGCCGATTCTGCAATACCACCTTCTAACTTTTTGCTTTACGATATTGGGGCTGGACAACGAACCCAAGGATCGAGTCTGGGATAGCTGCTGCATCTCACCGTTTACGGGGTCGGTTCGAATCTTCCTTGTCAGCCTCTCCTGTGGATAATAGGTGGAAGACAGCAAGGGATTCAGCTTTTCCCTGCTCAATTCTCGACTCGACCCGTACGACCATCAATAGCGGAGACGCGAGAATATGGACGAGAAACTGCATTTCGAAGAGCAGAGGAGGAGCTCTGTCGGATCGCTGAATATCCCTCCTCCTTCTCCTTCTCCTTCTCCACCACCTCAACTAGCGCTCCACAGAGAAAAGAAGGAAAGAATACGAGAGGCATGCAAATGGAAAGATGCACAGCTGTTGAGGGAGCTGGCGACTTCCGAAGGAGGATTGGTGACCGATGATATACGATGCATAGCATGTACGTATCCCACAACATCATAAGCAGCCCAGCTAACCTTTCTACTCGTAGGGCCAATTCTATTGGGCTACAAATATCCCACTGACGATGATAATGATACGAAACAAACATACAATACGAAGGAAGAGGACTACAGTAGCTGGAAAGAACTGCCAAAGCACCGAGATGAAGACCAAGTTGCCCTCGATGTCAACCGTTCCTTTATATATTATCCCAAAAACCAAACGCAGCAGGAAATTGATCAACGAAAGGAAGAACTGTCCCTTCTGATCACTCAAGTGCTGCGCCAATACCCATATCTTTGCTATTTCCAAGGCTATCATGATATTTCTCAAGTCTTACTACTCGTCTTGGGCTTTGCGCCATCCGCAAAGGCTCTGGCACATCTCTCAGCCCTCAGAATACGAGACTTCATGCTCCCAACTCTCGCTCCCGCGCTGTCTCAACTACGATTAATTCCATCCATACTGAACGCTGTGAATCCCGCGCTGTGCGCGCATCTCTCCCAAACACAGCCCTTCTTCGCGCTTAGCGGTACACTCACAATGTACGCTCACGATATCCAGGAATATGGTGATATAGCACGGCTCTTTGACGTCCTACTGGCGCGTGAGGCTGTCTTTTCCGTATACATGTTTGCGCAAATCGTGCTTCACCGCACTCGAGAGCTTTTCGAGACACCGGCCGATGAGCCGGAAATGCTACACTCGATCTTGTCAAAGCTACCGAAGCCGCTTAATCTAGAAGCAATCATCAGTGATACAGTGGAGCTGTTCGAGGCTCATCCGCCGGAGAGCTTACGGGGATGGAGGAGTATATCGGCGAACAGTGTTCTGAAGACTGCGCGATGGCAGGATCAGATGTTGAAACAGGACATCGAAAATGATGGCAGAATATACTTTGAAAAGCAAGTGCGAGAATTAGAATGGGCAGAGAGAAGAGACAGGGTTAGGGGTATAATGTGGAAGTATAGAAGACCTGCAGCCGCGACGGGTATGGCCATCCTCATTGGCCTACTTTCTATCTACCTACGGAAAAGCGGTGTATCATCCGGCTTATTCTTTGCATTGCAGAGAAAATGGGAGATTTTCTCCTCGACATTCTTGACATAAAGGGGAAAGAAAACAGATGAAAAGCGGCTTCGCGCCTTGAAAAAAAAAAAAACAAGGAAATCGCGATGTTTGATATCCATGTATAACACTAGATAAAGACGTGCATTCAAGTGCGGAATTGTGTTATCAGAGTAAGAGAAGAGGAAAACCTTATAATCTACCACCGTCACACAATTCTCCGCCAACTGCCTCTTTTCCAATAGCTTTTGCCCATCGCCGTCTGTACAGCTCTCCTCCTAGACAGTCACTTCACCCTCAGTTCGTCATGCTTGTCGATAGCCCATAGCTACCACAAAGAGAACAAGAGAGATATATAGAGATTCAAGATCGTTTATAGAGGCTCGTTTGAGCAAGCTGTAATCTAAGTTGAACGACCACCCTAATGAAATGTATAGGCGCTACAGGCCCCAAGATTCTTACCGCGATCAAAGATAGAGTCGACGGTGTTTTTTAGGCGGATTTGTGCGTGACATCCGTAATTCAGAGGAAATGCCCAGTTTGATGTCGGCAAATTCATAGTTGAGGCCTAAAACTTCATAGACCGTTGCCAAGGTTGCCGAGGATGCCATCAGAGTACGGA
Source organism: Allantophomopsis cytisporea (assembly GCA_024752435.1). Lineage (NCBI taxonomy): Eukaryota > Fungi > Ascomycota > Leotiomycetes > Phacidiales > Phacidiaceae > Allantophomopsis > Allantophomopsis cytisporea. The sequence goes on from CP103034.1 coordinate 817,344, forward strand.
ATATAGAGACCTTTTATACTTGCATAATTGCTATTCACAGTGTATAGGCGGAGGGAACAAAGAGTGTTCCCAATATCAAAGGATTCATAAATTCGGGAGCATGGGGTCATAAGGTACCATTTGCCGTAAAAGGATTACGAAAGCTTCAGAGCTTAGAGGTCAACTCAAGTGTAATGCTTCAGCCTTTGGGGGACGGTTGAGTGAGGTTCGGTGACTTCTCGATGCCGTGATTGGCCTACACTAGCAGTAGACGGAGGAATAGGCCCCAGATCACCGATCTCTCATGGATGCTTATCAAATCCATATTTCAAGTCCCAAGACTGGGATTTGAGATCATGCTCTTTTGCTGATGGAATCATGCCAAATCACACCATTGTACTGCAAACAGTATGTAAAACCTGCAAGCTACCCACGCCTCCGCAATGGCAGCCAGGCAATAAGCACACGCCGGCCTTCCCCAGAGCTGCAGAGTTAGCTCGCAGATGGATGAAGGGTCCGACGCTTTGCACATCTCGAACAAATGCTACTTACCGTGCGATCAGGAAATATTGTTTCATCGCACGTCCCCTTCAACGGAAGATACTATATAACCAGCCATCTGCTGCAGGTATGTGAAGTCTTGCTTTTCTCTTTGGTTGTCGTCAAGCAGTTCCTGCATAATTCTCCTATCTGCTGTGAAGCATAAGTTACCGTTTAAAGTTGCACTACGCCAGCTCTCTGCTCTTTGTCCTACTTCCTACCACACAAAGACTCAACTACTCACGTTTGATCGTCCCGTCCTCAACATCCGAAGTCAATTGCATATCGTACTCGAACACAGCATCAACTCATTCACCCGTCCAACTGATCTCGCATCATGGGTCACACAGTTCTGATTCTGGGCGCTTCATTCGCCGGCCTCAAAATCGCCCACAGGATTCTCAAAGAGACCCGCCCCGCCGTTCCAGATCTCAAAGTCATTCTCGTGGGCCCCTCCACTCACCATTACTGGAATTTAGCCAGCGTACGTGCCATTATCCCCGGTGCCTTTGACGAGAAGAGGGTATTTGGAGAGATTGCCCCAGGTTTTGAGCAATACCCCTCCGAGAGCTTTGAATTAGTAAATGGCCTTGCGAAGGAATCCGATTTGGACAAGAAGGTCGTTGGCGTACAGACCGAGAGTGGACTCAGACAGATCTCCTACGATTATCTCGTTGTTGCGACTGGAGCAAGTGCCTCGGAGGAAGTTCCTTGGAAGGGACACGAAACCTATGAGAAGACAATTGGAGCTTTGCATGATGTGCAGAGCAAAGTTGCAAAGGCGACGGAAATCGTTGTAGGAGGTTCAGGACCTACCGGTGTCGAGACCGCAGGAGAGCTGGCTGCAGTGGGCAAGAAAGTTACCTTGGTTTGTCCTTCCTTGCGCTTGAAATTTCATGCGCCCCAAACTGATAGTTTTAGATCACCAATGCCTCAATCATTCTGAGCGGCACATCGCTTCCAGAGAAACTCGCTAAGAATGCAGAGAATCAACTCATCAAAATGGGCGTCAAGATCATCCACAACACAAAGGTCACTGGATACAATGTCCTCGAATCTGGCAAGACCGCAGTCACTATCTCTCCAGGAGACACAGTCACCACCGACCTCTACCTCCCCACCACCGGCGTACGCGCAAACACTGATTTCCTCGACAAGAAATTCCTTGATGCGAGCGGCAAAGTACAGGTCGATGAGTACTTGAAGGTCAAGGGCGCCAGCGATGTGTGGTCTGCTGGAGATGCTAATGACCTTGAGGGACAGCAGGTAGTATACACAGAAGCACAGGCCGTTCACCTCGCCAAGAACCTGGATCTCGTGCTTCGGGGAAGTGGAGCCGTGGCATACAAGCCTGGACCAAGTAAGTTGCTCTTCCCTGTCACTTCGAGAAGTTTGAGGCTGACTAAATATAGCCGTACTGGCTGTAACTCTCGGCCCAGGTATGTTCACGGCTAAAGGACATGTGAACAAATGGAGTCTGCCAAGTATCATGGTCTACTTTGTCAAGGGCAAGACCTTTGGCACCGAGAACTTGAAATCCTTGATCTACGGCGCGTAAAAAGAGCGTGATAATGGTACATATGCAGCATTAATGGCAGGTGGCTCACTGAAGGTGTTAGGAGCTGGTTGGGTGTCTTACAGGCCTACGGGTCATGCATGTCGTTCTACGATGATAATCTATGTCTAAAACAATTACAATACAATCATGTTTAATTCTCTGCTTACATCATTCACAAATATTTGTTCGCTTACAGCTTTCCAGCTCTGAAGAGAAAGAGGAGCAGGGGAGATTTCTAGTCTGCTCTGGCCCATTGTCTAGACAACGCCATATTCTGGTTTTCGGCGAGTCGAGGTCAGATATGGAAATGAGTATCACAATCGATAAAAATCGCCAATCTCCTCCACACACAGCCACAACGTCACATTGCAGTCCGCTATGAGATGTGAGAGGGTATCGATTGACATCAGCTTGAGAGGGGGGTAGGGCAAGGTATCCAACTAGCCAGGCACCATACTGCATAGACATATTACCATAGCACAAACGCAAGCTCGATCGCGTGATAAGGCTGCAGGCTATCATTCTGATACATACCGATCCCATATCAAACTTCATGAAAATGAAAGATGAAAAGAAAATCACAAGATTTACGCCCATCAACAAGAATGCAGATCTGGAAGTCACATATCGCACACTCAACCGTCGCGATCTTTCGCTGTGGATCACAGCAAAGCCAATAGACCATCCACACACTCTCTATTCTACAGCACACAAGCACGCAACATATGCTTTCACAAACTCCCCTCCTTTTGACTTCGGCCGGCAGGAATTCCAATCCCTGGGCTCATCTTGCCCACTGCGTAAATCGATTTCTGCATTTCTGGCGGTGCCGCCCAAATATGTCTCGATGTATTGTCTATTTCTCACGTGTGCGTGTGCCCGCATTTATTGGGGCGGATGTGCCTGAGGGCTGGTATGGGAATGACGCTGTGAGTATGCTAGATATGTAAGACAAGTGATGAGCTTTTCTCTCTCTCTCTCTCTTTCTTCGGCGGCATTCTTGTGGGCGGGTTGGTGGAAGTTTATGGTGACACGAAGCGCGGAGCGGGGAGACATGTACAAGCGCGTTTCAATGCCGTAGATTCTCACCCTATTTTTGGCTGGTTCTATTTCTTTTTCTTCTTTTTCTTCTTCTTCTTCTTCTTCTTCCTTTCTCCAGCGCTCTTCTTATAAGTGATGGCTCGTTTTGGAAAAGGCGAGGAGAGATCAGAGAGGAGCGGTTGGTATGGGTGTGGTGCAACACTGGGGTATTTATGATGTGAAATGAGAAGCGACTCGGCACCAAAAGTCGCCAAGTGGTGAAGCAATCTCCACTGCGACATTGATTTCGGAGGCTTGAATGGTTCAAGTCTTCGCGTAAATAGAGATAAGGCCGAGCAATACACAATCAAGCTTAAAGGGTCGTAGACCAGCCAGACCCACAGGAGAAGGCCGAGCTCGCCTCTACCGTGTACTCTTCTGGTGCTCAGGGTTCATTCTCACTCTCACTCTCACTCTCACTCTCACTCACACCTACCTCTACTACTACTACTACATACTCTGTTCGCTGTGTTTGAGCGCGCGCCCCTCTTTCACGAACACTGGATCCAGAATTGGGCAGGATTCCCAGCACTACATACTTGTACATACATACTACTCCATACTACTACATACTCCATACTCCATACTCCCTACTCCCTTGATTCTTTCATTCACAATGGCAACGGCGTAATTTCCCGCCCCATTGCATGTGCCATCGCATGGGAAATTGCGACGAGCGCTGCAGTGCCCAGTCCGCAGATGGATTCCACGGGAGAAGAGCCTAAGATGAGGGGTGAGTGGCTGTCATTGATTTGCGACTACACAGTACACACTACATACACTACATACACTACACACTACTGTATACATACTTAGCACTCATCGCTACTATACTGGTCAAGTAGGCGATTAGATAGATGATCGCCTAGGAACATTGGTGCATAGTGCATGGGGAAGGCCTCCGTTGGGTCTAGTGTCAGGTACCATGCAAGTTTGGTCTTCTAACGTGTCCAATGGAGCGTCGTGACACCCGGCCTCTTCCCCAGAGAGTTCCTAGGCTTGAACTTGAGGGGAACTTGGGACTTGGGACTTGGGACTTGGGGCTTGGGATTTGGGGGGTAGGTGAGTTTCGCGCTCTGGGAAGAATAAAAAAATTTAAAAAAAAAAAAAAAAGAGATTAGATGAGACGAGGTGAGATTAGGTGAAGTACTGTGAGTGCAATGCGCGGCATTGGACGAGGACGGAGCTTATGGCGTATGGCGTATGGCGTATGGCGTATTGCATTGAATGAACTGCTGACTGCTGAAAGTGTCTCTCTCTCTTCATGAGAACAAATTGAGCAAGCTGAGCGAGTTGAACGAATTGAACGAATCGAACATCCAAGATATCGTTAACTTCCTCGCACATGCCCATGCCCATGCTCAGTACATGTCGAAGTCAAGGCAATCTATGGACTGCGTATGTGGGTGTCTGTCCTCTGATGCTGTACCACTCATCACTCATAAGCCACCGGCACGCAGTGACGCTTCAACATGCTTTTCAATTACTTCTGGTACTCGCACAGCGCCGCTCGCTTTGCTTTTCTCCGTAGCTAAGGTAATTTATGAAGGGCGTCTGGCGGTAGCTTGAATTGGGCGGCAGACCTGCCTTTCAGCCAATCACATCCCCTTCATCTCCCCTCCTTTCCCTGCTCTTCTCGTGTTACTATGTCTCGCATCAAGTATTCACTTTACTCCGTGAGTCTATTCTATCCTGTCCTGTCCTATCCTATCCTATCCTTTCCTTTCCTATTCTCATCACTGAGAGGGTGGTCTTTGCTTTCTCCATTGTCTCTTTTGCTCTCGCTCTCTCTCTCACTCTCTCTCTCTCCTCCCTCTTCTTCTCTCTTGTCGTCGCTCTCTAAGCATTGTCCATCACACTCGTTTATCTTGCTTTCTACAAATACACTTATTCCAGGTTAATCGTAACCTGAATCATTCGTTACGCGTCTAAATAAATTTCGCCCATTCGAAGAAGAGGATAAACCATCGTCGGCTTCCATATTGTATAATTGACTCCAGTTACACGTATAAATCAACAGGACCCACCCACGATCCCGTGAAGGAAGTGAAGGAAGGAATAGAGATTTATACACCGGCAGGATCTGGCCGACAAATAGGTTCAACCGTTCAGAATGAAGGTCGATACTGCTGCCCTCGGTGTCGTCGCCGCTTTGCTATTATCACCAATTGAAGCCTCCACACACGGATCGTCACCAAAACTCGATGCCATCCAAAGAAGACATGAACATCAGAGAAGAGCTCATTCTTCACCGAGAGAGGCAACTACCACGGACGTTGGAGCGGAGGATCTGAAGAAGCGCGGAACACAATGTCCGTTCCCTACCGATGCTGGTCTTGTGTCTGTCACACCGAATGAGGAGAATGCTGGTTGGGCTATGTCACCGGACCAGCCTTGTGAGCCTGGTAACTATTGTCCTTATGCTTGCCCAGCTGGACAAGTTTCTATGCAGTGGGACCCAGAAGCTACTTCGTATACATACCCCCAGTCCATGGTATGTTATCACTGAGAGGGATGAACGAAATCAAGAGACTAATTGTTGCAGAATGGCGGCCTTTACTGCGACGAAAATGGAGATATCTCCAAGCCATTCCCTAACAAGCCATACTGTGCTGATGGCACTGGCGCCTTGGGAGCAATGAACAACGCTGGAGCTCACGTTGCTTTCTGCCAAACTGTACTTCCAGGTAACGAGGCCATGTTGATTCCAACAAGTGTCGATGCGTGGGCACAACTGGCCGTTCCAGGAACGAGTTATTGGTGCGAAACAGCAGCTCAGTGAGTTATCCCCTGCGGTTATTATTTAATTAATCAGCAACGTATTGACCATTTTAGCTTCTACATCAATCCTCCAGGTGTTTCAATTGAGGATGGATGTATCTGGGGAGATGGATCCGATCCAGTTGGCAACTGGTCTCCATATGTAGCCGGAGCCAACACTGACTCAAATGGCAACACCTTTGCCAAGATCGCCTGGAACCCCATTTACATCGCCAGCAACTTCGCCAACACGCTCCCAGACTGGGGTGTGAGCATCGAGTGCGATGGTGATGGCTGCAACGGACTACCATGTAGCATTGACCCAGCATCCAACGGCGTTAACGAAGTTACCAGTTCAGACCAAGCAAGTGGAGCAGGCGGCGGAACGTTCTGTGTTGTTACCATCCCCGAGGGAGTCACTGCCAACGTCGTCGTCTTCAAGGCCGGTGGCTCAAGCTCAGGAGGCAGCTCTTCCAGCTCTTCATCAGCCTCTTCAAGCGCTGCACCTTCCACATCTTCAAGTGCGACTCCAACGCCGTCTTCCTCATCCTCATCCTCGTCTTCAACATCCAGCTCTAGCTCAAGCTCCACCACGTCCAGCAGCAGTTCATCATCTTCCTCATCCACCTCAAGCACCTCCACCTCCTCATCATCCACCTCGTCCTCGTCCTCATCCTCAAGCTACTCCTCTCCGTCCAGCACCAGCACCAGCACATCCTACTCATCCTCCTTCTCCAGCTCCTCCTATTTCCGCTCCACCTCTTCTTCACACTCCGCCTCCTCTACTTCCGTTTCCTCATCAAAGTCTTCCTCGGTCTATACGCTCATCCCCTCAGACGCACCCCATATCTTCGTGCAAAACGCTACCAGCACCTCCGCCCACTTAGCCGTTGCCCAGGAGACGAGCAGCGCATCCATTGTACTATCCACCGCATCATCCAAGAAGAAGACTAGCGATGCGCCCACCGCTCTAGCGCTCTCGACCGCCTGCAGCATGGTTTTGTTCTTGGCCACCGCTATCTCTGTCCTGCTCTAAGCGCCTTCGCGCCTACGACTTCATGGACATGGAGAATACCTAACGGAGACAACCCCTCTACATTCGCGTTTGCAACGCTGTGCATATTTCTTTCGATTCGACTGTATATATGTCCGAAGCTCCCCCCGGCCCCATACTGGCTATCTAGAGACTCGGGAAACACTTTCATGATCCTCATTCACCCACTGTCTCCACGACACCTCTTTCTCCTTTCGCTCACGCATCTTTTTCTGTTTATATATACCTTTTATGGCTCGTTACGATCTAACTATACCTTTCTTGAATTGAGCGCGGCTGGTGGTTTGGGGATTTGAACTTGACTGGTTCTATTTTTGTGTTCATGGGACAAAATGGCGAGACTGACTTTTGTGCGAAGCAGTTTTTTGTATGTATTGTATGTTTGTTGTTGATAGGGTGCCCAGATGGTGGCTATACTGGGTACTTCTTATGTACGCGCGATTGTTGTTCGGCGACTTGAGAGCTTAAGTGTTACATACGTAATTTCTATTGTAAATAATTTATTAATGTCTGCATATTTACTGGCTATTGCTATATGCTGTGATGTGATACAGGCTTGATGTGCAAAAGGAGTTTCGAGTGCTCCTGATGAATGAACTACCTTATAGAATGGACTTCATGAGTACAGACTTTTTGATGAGCTTTACTGTATGAGTATTGGCTTGGTTGATATAAGAAGGCTTTGATTAGGAGGGGACGGGACATCTGAGCAGTAGGTATGGGAAGGGAGTTGAGCTCAGATTAGACAGACGAAAAGATGAGGACTTATTTTACTATGGCAGCATGCTATCGACATACAACATATCAATTTACGAATTTTCATTAGTTTTCTCTCCTGCACATGGAGGAGATGATAGCGAGAGTGATGATGGTGTAGAGAGAAATGATCAGGCGTCCGGCCTCGTACAGCCAGGCGGGTCAGAGAAGTCCAGCCTGCACCTGCCCACATTCCATGATAAAGATTGATCAAGACCAACAGTGCACCGTAGCTTTCGTGCTGATCTTTGTGCTACTGCTTGGGAAGGTGCTTTGCAGTGGAGGAGAATGTTTGAGATGTATGACTTAGAGTCAAAGTGAATCACATCTGGCGATTGTGAGCTGTTTATCTGCTGAGCTTGGAGCAATTCGCGAAAGGTGCCGTTCTTTGATGTTGATCATGGCCATCAACTGAGATGTCATATTCTTCCTCGTCATAATATCATGGACTTCTGGGGCGCGTACCGCCTCGTGCTTGTGAGGAGTATACGGCCATGGTTGGCTTCCAATGATTGCCACTGCCCAATAGCAGCTTCTCTTCCGCTATCTTACCTGCATATGAGGGAGTACTTGAGTACTTGAGTACAAATAATGCTCCGAACAATAGGCGCAGGTCCCCGACCATCGATACAGCAGTGGATGGACAACGAAGAAGCAACCAGACCAAGCAACTATCATCATCACAGTGTATCTCTGGTGGAGAGCAGCACCTGGCAGCGGAACATCCGTCCGTCAACAGCGCATTCCCATGCGACCAACGCCCCTGCATTGGTCCCCTTGTTACAACGTTGACATCGTACGAATACAACAGTTTGTGTGTGATGCTGTGGAGCATCACGTTAAGTACACTGTGTTGTGGTGCATACAATTTACGTGTTCCACTACTCCAATCTCCCACTACATATTAATATTCTCCGCTGAGGCGTGAGCAATATCCCGGAGGGCAGCCAGTCCTCGTGGCTGTGGATGAAGTGTCTAGCCCCTAGATGCGTGTGACAGGCCTCTGACAGGCCTCTGACAGGAACGCTTGAGGAGTCCGTTCCCGATGGCTTTGTACGCCAGACCACTAAACACCGTCTACTTACGACGTTGTCCCCTTTGTAGGAGAATGCCAATCAGCCAATCTTACACCGACTGATGGGCTGGCATCGGAACGGTAGACGACTGCTATGAAGGACCGTTTACAACGTCAATACGTATGTGCTACGATACTTACTACTTTCACTTGCAGAATGGATTGTGGGAGTACAGTAAGGGATACTCGAGTCGGGACCTTACAACACTGTGATCCGTGCTCTTCCTCAGAAGTCATGATAATAGATAGTATCTACCTCTTGTCGCTTGTTTTGCTTGACCCTAGCCAAGTCATGTATTCATATAAGCCAAAGGAATTGAGGAGAAATTGAAAAAGCAACAGAATGCCCAGAGAAATCAAGAGAATGGGATGGTTGTGTTGTCTTTCCAGCTTAGCCCCTCCCTTCCCTGAGCATTATTCCTATTTGGGCTTCTCACTCATCCCACCATGAACCTAAACCCCAGCAACAGTTAGATATTCTTAACTTTCAAGTGTCCAAGCCCTCAAACCCCCCGTTACTACTTAGACTTCGTCCCCAAAAAGTCATGGTCAAGATGTCTGATCGACAAAAATAAATTATCACCGACGATCATATAATGCGACATGAGCGCGCATGACCCCATTGAGTTGTCCTGCGATCGTACAGATCAAAGATTCAATATCTAGAGACAGAGAAAAAAAGCTGAACCCCACAGCACGCCCATTTACTCCTCCCAAAGCCCACATCACCACAGCGCATTGGACAAATCTCGCTCTACGCTTCACGCACCACCACGATCCCGATACGAGAGATAGGTAGATACCCATCGTCAGAGGGGCTTGTCTTATCGATTTCCGAAAGACCTCATCTGAGGTACAATACATACTTTACAGTGATATTTGCTGCGATACAAGTCCCATTGCTGGAGTCTAAGCCTTTCCCACCACCGTCATTACCGTCTTACTTCCAATCGCAATTGCAGTTGCTTTTTATACCTCAAACAACACAATTGTGCCGAAATCACAATGCCAACATACCTAGTTCATGGTTTTCGCTGGTCGCGACAGAGTATCCGTATACATATCCTCCTGCATAACCTCGAGGATGCAGCAGCCGAATGGATTGTAGCCCCAGCCACTTCCATGACCCTATTGAATTCATTCTACACCCTCTTCGACTTCCTCCCACCATCCAACCCCCCAAAACTCAGTATCTCGAGTTCCAGTGGCGGCAGCAATGGGCATGCAGAGGGCCAGAAACACAGAAGCAATGGCTCGGTGTCCAACGAGGCGCAAGTCGACTCACCCACAACAGCACCCGAGGACAAAGATAAAGTCATCGAGGGCAAAGAGCGGCTCGTGAACCGGCGCAAGAGCAGAGGCAAACTGCGCAAGCTAAGCACGAAGCTCTCCAAGGGCGCACTGGACTACGAGGAAGACCTGCCGACGACGTCGCATTCCAGCGCCGCCAGCAGCGGCCCCACCATGCCAATGACCCCACCCGCCATGCCCCGCGAGTCCTTCAACGACTGGAGCATCGTCAAGCTGATCGAGCAGTACAACCCTGACGATATGACATCCAGCAGCCAGCCGTACGCTTACGTGGCCGATTATATCGTCCCCATCGACCTCAGCATCGACATCTCGAAGGAAATCGATGCGTACGAGCGTCGTTGCCGGGAGGAGAGGGGCCAGGTCGAGCGTAGCGAGAGTCCTGTTCTTGGGCATACCGAGAGCGTGCGCATGTCTATTGTGGGACCGCCTACGCCTGTCACCTCGCCAACTGCGATGCAGGATGATGGCGAGACGCTGAATAAAAAGATGAGCATGCGGGAGCTCAAGAGGAAAAGTAGGCGTCTGGATTGGTTCCCCAAGCTGAGGGACAGTCTGCAGAAGGGAGGTGATATTGGGTGGTATATTGTTGTTTGTGGAGATGAGGAGAGAGTTGGGAATGAGAATATGGATGAGTACGAGGATATGGATACAGGATTGAAGACACCAAAGAGTGCGGGCATCAAGGGCTTCTTCAGACGCTGAGTGTGCGGTGATGCATAGTTCCTAGGCGGAATGTGATTACATGGTTGGGTCTACGTCAGCAGGTGTTTGTTTTTATCTTTTGTTGAATAGAAAAGGTGGAGTTCGTGGAGGCTATTGAGGGAGTTGAAGATCTGTGGATGGGAATGCCTATTCCCCTGCAGCTGTCACTTTCTTTTGAAAAGTTGATTGCTGGATGACTTTTTTTCTGCGAGGAGTTGGAGGTAGCGACTTTCTATTATACCTAATAATCCACAAGGATCAAGGTTATAATCATATAATATACAAGCTATCAGACTTGGTTTAGCATTCTTCACTTGAAACTTCTTTATGACAACAGTGCTGAATCAAGTCAAAATATTGTATTTTTTATCGCCCTTTATTTACAACCCTAGACAGGTGCTTTCCCATCTATTTCTTCCCCTCATAATCTCTCTTCCAAATCTCATCCCAAACCCTCTTGTCAATGGCAAACTCCCTAACATAATCACTCTCCAGCTCATGCGTGCGTCTGCCCAACAGAATCAGACTATGCAGAGGGCCCCCAAGCTCCTCATCAGCATCACAAAGCTGCCTAAGCGTCCCACTAACATACTTCTCAGTCCTTCCACCAACTCTGGCACATCCAATTGCCAAACTTTCCTCGCCATACACGCCCTCCTTCTTCTCTGCCTCAATCTCAAGCATCTGCTCCGCGCACTGCCCAACAGTCATGTACCGCGGCGGCTCGTACACCTTGCGCCCACGCGCCATGTTCTCCAAAGACTGCTCCTTGACCTTGATATCCAAAAGCATTAGCGTGTGCAGCCCGATGCTGCGGTTCTCGGCTACGCGGTCGTAGAACGACGCTGGGCGCCAGTTATCCAGGAAGAATACCATCGACACCGTCTGTCCGAAGTTGTAAAGCTGCAGGCCCGACGACCCGATGCCGGATAGGATCGAGGCGTTTGGGATCGTGCTGATGGGGATGGAGAGCTCGCGGGCGCGGAGGACCAGGTCGGTGTGTGTGGTTGCGCTGGATCGTTAGTTAGCAAACTGCACTCGAGACCGGTTCCTGTGGAGCTTCTTGAGGGGAGACTTACCCAAATGGATCGCCTACAACACAGAATGCAATATCTTCGGTTTGCGCATTTGCTAGAATCTCATCTGATGAGGACTCGACCATTTCGCGGTCTGCGAGGATGACGGATCGTCCATAGTAGCTTTCCTACTATACTTTGTCAGCCTTTGCGCTTCCATAGACGTTCTCAGCATCCCGTCCAACTGAATTAGGTGAATTGTAAATCGCAGCTGTAGATTTTGGTTAGGAGAAACGTACAAGAACGGTCTTGTCCACCAGAAGGATACTCGTATAGGCTTCGAGGTACACACGTGCTGCTCTCTTCACTACCTCCAGTCCCTTGACTGTGATATCTGTCTCGTCCGAGAGACCTAGACCAATTAAGTACAGCATTTTGGGATTCTGGACTGTGTTGTATGCAAGTGTTGTGGTCGTCGCAGGGCAGAAATTATTTGGCTCAGCCTGCTGCATATGCAAACCGTGCAAACACGCAAGGCTACCTCGATGATTTCTTGACTTGGCTGAGGGTAGGTACATTGTCGACTCTGTTCTGAAAAACAATATAAAACTCCAGCCACATTTTTTCGACGTCCTCAGATATATTGGAAAAGGTTCCGTCGAACCCTCATTTCAGCACAGTCAAGTCTACCGTTTCCTCGATACAGCACAATGTCCGGCAAGAAAGGCGCCTACGGTGATGCCGCCGCCACAGACACTGACTTCCGCAAGAAGTACGACAGGGAAGAGTACGCGCAAAAAGCGAAGGACCGCGAGAGCAAGGAGAAAGAAGAAGGGAGACTACGCTACGAAGCCAAGCTCGCGGGCAAGAAATACTATGCGCCGCTCACGGGCGACGAATCTCTCACAGCGGCGCGCGCCTCGCGGCTCGACGTGTCCAGCAATGTCGGCAAGATCATGCTGATGCCTGCGGGCGCAGCGACGGGGAAGCGTGGGCGTGGAGCCGGGTTTTACTGTGAGGCATGTGATCTCACGTTTAAGGATAACTTGCAGTGGGTCGAACATGAGAATTCTATGCAGCATTTGAGAGCTATTGGGCAGACTGGGGAGGTTAAGAGGGCGACAAGGGAAGATGTGCATGATAGGATTGAGAGGATTTGGGAGAGGCTTCAGCAGGAGAAGGTGGAGGATGTTAAGACTCTTGGGGAGAGGTTGGAGGTGAGGAGGATTGAGAGTGAGGCTGAGAGGGAGGAGAGGAGGAGAAAAAGACTCGAGGTTGCGGCGCGTAAGAGGGAGGAGAAGGAGAGGGATGCGAAGGTCAAGTTGGAGTATGGGGAGGATGTTAGGATTGAGGGAGAGCATGATGAGGATGATATGATGGCTAGTATGGGCATTGTGGGTTTTGGAACGTCAAAGAAGTAAAGACTGGCTTTGGAATCTGCTTTGAGCGCGGAGTTTGGAGTTGGGTTTCTGCATCAGTGGCATTAGAGAACATATTGGTGGTTTCTGTGGATCTTACGGAACTACATACCATTCTCACCATGAGTCGTGTTCTTGAAATGATCACATCTTGCATCTGAATATGCACGATGGTCAATTCAATCGATCTCATCGTTCATCATTGTAGGGCATATCCATGTTGTTCCTGCCATTTGAGTGAAGCGTAGCAGAGTAAAATGTGCTGCAGATTCTTAGGACAGAGAAAGTCGAGACAATCATAGTATTGGGAGCAGGTCTGGCTTGGATGAGCTTCGAGGTGTCATCATCCACCAAGGGGCCAGCGCTGACAAGGTGCACTACACTTCTCATGTCAAAAAGCAGAGACACTTGGATCTAGTCACTAGAAAGAGAGGAAGATGGACGAGCAGTTGATTAAGCATAATATATACACAACATGTGGACAATGCAGGTCCAAAATTATTGTGCTTCAACCCTATTTATTTGCTGCTTCGAACATATTGAAGAATCATTTGACTAATCTTACTGAATTGTTAATTCAGCGGTCTTTCTTGGCCTTTTGTTATCTCACCACCTTTCACCTTCGCCTCAACTTCTTGCACTTTCCTTTCAAGAGCCATCCTCTTTGCTATCAAAGCACCACGTTGCTCCTCGAGCTGTGTGAGCTTCTCGTCGACTGATACTTCAGCCTTTCGCTTCACTGTGCCCTATTAGATGACTTAGTATTAAGTCCACGACACACAACTATTGTAAGAGTACCTGCTGCTGCTGCGTCTTTAAGCCAGCACCATAAATTGTGCCTACAAAAACCACACTGGCAATAGCCCCCGTCCAGATAACGCGACGAATCTTCTGCTGTTGAGGAGTAGCCATGACGCACGACTATCTTTACTTGACAGATAAACTCGTGGGTGCACGTTGCCGTCGCGTCAATGTCGAAGTATATGATGATGGAAGAAAGGCAGAAGTCACGAAGTTTGAAGTTTCGCCTTGACGAATATCTCGCACCAAATTCCGCCCCCGCAAACGCAGTCGCGCTGTGCGGAAGAGTTGCCATCACCAACTCTTCTTCCAGATGGCCTCCGACGACTTTTGCAGTCTCTTCTCGTGCACAGCTTCCGAATTCTGCGTGTGCACTTGGAGCTCTTGATTCGCTCGATCCTTTAAAACCCACAAATTGGTGCAGAACTGTATAATCATTAGGGCTACACGAGTACCCAGAGATCCAGAGCTATACAATAATCAGTCAAGAGCTTGCAATTGTTTGAACGGCTTATGTAACTGCTCCTTGGACATGGCGCCTTTAGGTAAATGATGTGCAGCTATGGTTCTCTCACCTGCTGTTGTCTACATAGATTTTTACCACTCCTCAGCTTCCATTGTCATGAGCAAGTGTGTCATCAATTTTCATCTTCGTGATGACTCAACCACATAGATAGTGAGCACGTATCGTTATCTCCAACTGGTATTCTGTTTCGAGGGTACATAACAACACAAAGTGTCTTTGATTCAATCAGAGAATTTCGTCCTCTAGTCTTCCATCTTATGAAATAAAAGGTCCCCACGTGGCTTGTAGCTCTCTCTCTCTCTCTCTCTCTCTCTCTCTCTCTCTCTCTCTCTCTCTCTCTCTCTCTCTCTCTCTCTCTCTCTCTCTCTCTTTCTTTTTCTTCATTCTAGTCAGGAACAAATGGGGCCCTTGGACTCGTCCGTCACATGCGAAAATACTAATGTAGGGCCGGCAGCTTGGTGGCTCGGAAGCATGCCGTCATTCTCTACCACGGTGCAAGTCTGTGCCTACTTACCTTGCTTCCCACTCAAAAACTTTGACAAGTGAAGTATTGTAGAGTAACGTACGCAGTAAGTCCTCCGGAGCAAATACCAGAAAGAAAGTCCCGTCGATCTTCCCTACCAGTACCACACCAACTCACACCCAAATCTCTCACCCCATTCCGATACTTGTTTCTCACGGTTTCCTTGGTGTTACGTCGTTTTAGTCACTTACCCATGTCAACAGTCCTACAGATATTACAATCGCAAGAATCCATGTAATTCTACAGATACAAGCACAAAGACAAATACAAATACAAATGCCCGTCTCCTCTATATCGTGGTATTCCTCTTTCGCTCATGATTTCCTCAATGCTCCGGCACACGAATGGTGCCAAACAATTCCCCTCGTTGTACCAGTATGCCAATTTACCAATGCACCGTGCGTCACTACGCGCAAACACGTCGAAAAGATCCCTGAGTACCTTCAAGACATTACGATTCCCGAGAACGCCTCTGCATGGTCACTCCCAGTGTCGCCCGACCCCAACGACGCAAACCAAGAAACGCCCGAGTCGGCTCCCAAAACCCCTCATGTCTTCCTTCTCACAACCCGCTCTGGTCGCAATCACCTCGGGCATCATTTTTGGCGGCCTCTTCTACATCCTCTATGAAAATGATTACATACAACCTCTACCGCCCACCCGACTACGAAGCAGTCTCGTAGCAGAGAGGAAGAAGAGAGACAAGAAAGATGCGGAGGAGGAGGAGGAGGCAGCAGAAAATGTTGAGGAATTGGCTGGCCTGCCATTCCCAGAAGAGCCAGAAGATACCACAGCATGGCAATCGTTTTCTGCCAAATTCGATGCCTTCTCAACGATAACAAATCTGCAATGGGACAATCTACCAGAGACTATTGCCGACTATATATTGCCAGAATGGGCGAAACTCATTCCTGGATACGTCTCAAAATTGCAGCGTGAGCTTTCTATGGCGCCAGGTTCCTTGGCCGATGAAATATGGCATGAAGCGCAGGATGCATCTATCAATCCGGAGATCGAGTACTCAGCTAGTGTGCGGGTTTCCACCGAGCTCTGCGACGAGGAGAAAGAGTTCTTGAAGAAACGAAAATTGGTTACCACAACTGCGCTAGCAAAATATCTAGGTATACCAGAGGAAGATGTACACCCAGATGATGTACCCACAATCGCTGTGGTGGGATCTGGTGGTGGTCTCAGAGCTCTGGTGGCAGGTACTGGATCAATGTTAGCCTGCGCCGAAGCTGGCCTATTTGACTGCGTTACCTATACTGCCGGTGTATCCGGGAGTTGTTGGCTACAAACACTGTTTCATTCATCAATTGGAGGACGACGTCTTGATAAAATGGTCGAACACTTGAAGAATCGCATTGGAGTCCACATCGCATATCCTCCTGTAGCCCTCGCAGCACTCAACACAGCACCAACCAACAAATTTCTCTTAAGTGGATTCGTAGAGAAGCTTAAAGGCGATCCAAATGCTGACTTTGGCCTTGTCGATGTTTATGGACTTTTGCTGGCAGCCCGCTTATTAGTTCCGAAAGGCGAGCTTGGTGTGGATAACAGAGATCTGAAGATATCTAACCAGCGTGATTATATTAAGCATGGCGAATATCCTATGCCAATATACACAGCTGTCCGCCATGAGATTCCTATCGTCGAAGAATCCTCGGAAGTGGAGAAGGAAATGAACATGCCATCTGAGGAGACAAAAGAAAAGGCCAGGAAAGAAGCATGGTTTCAATGGTTTGAATTTACGCCCTATGAGTTCTTTTGTGAAGAGTTCTCGGCGGGTATTCCAATTTGGGCATTAGGACGAAAGTTTAAAGGCGGTGTTGATCTACCTCACGAGCAGACTGGGCTCTACTTGCCAGAGCTGCGCATACCACTTCTACTTGGCGTATTTGGAAGTGCTTTCTGTGCTACCCTGAGTCATTACTATAAGGAAGTGCGCCCACTTGTCAAAGGTCTTACTGGCTTCGGAACCATTGATGATATGATCGAAGGACGCAATGATGATTTGAGCAAGGTCCATCCCATTAACCCAGCCACTATTCCAAATTTCGCGTACGGTATGGAAGGAAAACTTCCAGACACTACTCCCGAGAGTATCTACAAGAGCGACCATCTACAACTCATGGATGCAGGCATGTCGAACAATCTTCCTATCTATCCTCTCCTCCGCCCTGGCAGAGACGTAGATGTTCTAATTGCATTCGATGCGTCTGCTGATATCAAGACCGAGAACTGGCTTTCGGTGGCTGATGGATACGCACGCCAACGTGGCATCAAAGGATGGCCAATAGGCGTAGGCTGGCCGAAGGAAACCGACACGGCTGAAAAGACTGCCGAACAACTTGACGATGCACAAGCCAAAACTACAGAAGCAGCAAACGACAAGCTCGCCGAAGCAAAGGCCGAACATGAACATCACGTAGAGGAGGTGGATAAGACTAATGGCATGCACTCAAACGCCAAAAATGACAAGCGACCAGATGAGGATTCAGGAGATCTGGGCTACTGCACTGTCTGGGTAGGCAGCACGCAAGAGCGTTCCTATGACGAGTCGCAACCTGACTCTGCCGGACCACCCTCCAAGACCAAGGCCGCCGAAGACTGGGAAGTCATGCATCCGGATGCCGGTATCGCTGTGGTTTACTTCCCCTTTCTTAGCAACCCGAAGGTCGAAGGCGTTGATCCTGTTACTAGCGAGTATATGAGCACTTGGAATTTCGTATATACGGATGAGGATATCGATAAGGTTATTGCCTTGGCTAAAGCTAATTTCGACGAGGGGAAGGAGAGATTGAGAAGGACTATTCGCGCGGTTTATGAGAGAAAGAAGGAGAAGAGGGTCGCTAGAGAAGATGAGGAGAGGAGAAAACGTTGGAAGAGGAAATTGAGACTTGGAGTTGTGGGCACTGATGGTGATCACTTTAACTAGGGAGGTGGTTTTATTTTTGTGTGAGTGTGGAGCGTGTGATACCCTGAAATTATATAGATGAAGATTATGATGAGAAGAATGACAAGTCTTTAATTGATCAGATTTTGCATGTTTGTCTGTAATCCCATCGACAGTACCAGATAGCACATTGAGGGTTCGAAGCAAGAGGAATTGAAACAAGAAACGATCGTTTTGGTAACTTCAATATGTACTTCATCTCAATTTCGTGAAAACATTGAAATGTGTGCAACACCCGCAGAGTCAGCGTACTAAAGATTCAAACTACTATCCCATATGACTCTTGCGGTCGATAATGAAATTGTAATAAGGAGAACGGAAATCACGACAATGTGCTGTGCAGCCGCACGGATATGGGAAACTAGGTCTTGCCCGAACTTATCAATCACTGAATAGCATGCCATGATATGCTATGCAGCCGTACCAATATGAGAACCTAAGTCTTGCCCATTTTTACCGAAACTGGATAGCATGGTTGGAATACGCTGTTGTTCTGGGTTTCAGAATCCAAGATATACGTTAAGGTGCTCATTTGCTGAGAGTATAGGGAAACCAATCCTCGAGAGCGCCGAAACTCCTGGTAACTCATATCTGAGCTTCAGCACGTATTTTTCATCCTCGTAGGGAGCTTCTCAGCTTCTCAGTAATCCCAAAACTCGTAGTGATATGGGGTAGCTCCAGATCCGAAGTATGGAGAGTATTGTGTGTGCTCGTTAGTGCGCAAGTCAAGGTCAGGAGCTTGTACGTACCTACCTACCTTCTCCACAAACACCTTTTCACCTCTCCGCACGCACACTATGAAACGTCAATCTCAAACACAGAACCAACCTTTGATACATAGACCACATGTCCAGTTTCTTTCGTCAATCATTACACAGGATGTAGATACATCAGTGGTTCCAGGTAAGTGCTTCATCACCATTCCCATCGTCGTTATCAGAGTCGTCGCCATTGTCGTCGTCTTCATCATCCATGTTGAGTAGCGATGACCAACCACTTTGATTGACATCTGCGTCTCATGACGTTCAGAGGCGCGAAGTGAAATGTCCTTGGACCCTCTGATCAAGCAATTGGAGACGTTTATTTATAGTCTTTTCGTTGCTGATGTTCACTGAATTTTCACGATAGCACCACCTCAATCACCCGTCGCGGCGTGGTCGAAGCTTCTGCCAGGGGGATACACGTTCCATAGAAGTTTAAGGAGTGTTGTCCTGGCAGCAGCTGAAGATCTCATTGATCTCGGCCGCGCAGTTGATGACAACGGCCAGATCCTGTTGTTCATGCAGTCTTCAGATCTCATGGATGAACCTGGGAACAGTGATTGAGAAGTAGCAATGCTACCCCTTCACTGACCGACTCGACAGATGGCCACGGTGGTGTCTCCGAATTCATCAGATATGAATCCGTCACTAAGGAGAGGATCCTTACGCATCCGATATCCCATTCAATACTTGGATGAAGGAAGTCGATGCCAAACTCGACTTCCGACATATCGCCACTGTCAACTTATGACGCCGGGCACACGCTTGGCAATGCAGAGCATAGCCATGAGCAGCGGATCCCACCGCTGTACCATACAGGGGCAAGCATCGGTACGCCAAAAGGAGGGAAAAGCCACTGGGCCGGACCACCACCTGCCGGCAGTCCATTCGAGAATGGCAGAAAATATTCAATCGTGCTGATAACCGGATTCCTAATAGAAACGGAAGAGTACAGCAAGCAAGCCGAGCTGCGAGAGAACTCGGTGATACCAGACTTCTTGCTTTGAAGATCTGGTACACAGAAGTAGATGTGTGGAGGCAGACCTCATCGGCCAGGGCCCCGCCATTGGTCCAACCTGTTGACTCTATAGCTGCCATTGTTGTAGCAGAATCTCCGAACTATCTCTCGTCGTGTAGCCTCGTGCCACCGCTGACACAAGCTGCACCAGGAGAGCTTCACTCTTTCTCTCAGTCCCGGTTCTGTTCCTCGTCCTTATCAGTCGTTCAGCCAGAGAGACTGGTGAGATCGGAAACTCGGGCCCTCGAAACCTGGGACACTGACTCAAGAATCTATAATAAGAAAGGAAGAGACCAGCAGGCAAGTAAAGCAGCCAGAGAAGCCAGTGATACTTGCCGTCTCCATTTAAACGTCTGGCAGATAGAGGTCAATGACCTCCCCCGGCTCCCCCAGGTTCGAGCATCGGCTCCTCAAGTGCTGTTCCAACCTGTCGCTTCAATCGCAGAGATTGTTGCGGCAGACAGCCGCTAATCTACTGTTCCTGGTCTGGGAGCCTCGTCAATATCGAACTGAGACTCCCACCGCTGTATCGATACTAAAGAGGTGAGCACCGACACACGAGCAAGAAGATCAACTGGGCAGGACAGCCACGTGCCGGATGTTCGTCCAAAAATGGCAGACAGTTTTCGATCGTGCTGATAACCGGATTTACAATAGAAATGGAAGATTTTCAAAGCTCAGTCGAGCTGGGGAAGGTCGATTGACCTCTGTCTGCCAGATGTTTAAAGCGAGACGGCAAGTATCGCCGGCTTCTCTGGCTGCCTTACTCGCCTGCTGGGAGAGAAATCGGTGCTATCAGACTTCTTGCTCTGAATATCTGGTTCTCGCAGCTCCCCAGCTCCACCAGCACCTCAACCTCTCCCAGTTGCGGCTTTGGTTCCAGCACCAATTCCTCGAGCGCTGTTCCCCACTGTCGCTCAGTTCCTCCTATTCCGGATTCTGTTCCTCATTTCAGTAAGTTGTGAAGCCAGACAAACTTGCGAGACTAGGGGTCTTGCGCTGGAAATTTGGGATACGAGGGTAGGTGTAAACAGGCAAGCTCCATCAGCCAGTCTTACATCTGCAGCCGGCTGTTTCTTCTTCTTCATCTTTCGGAGAACAATGACGGAAACGAACGCGATCCATTCGGGTTATGGTAAACTCCCATCACACACTCTATCATAACATTATTCAAACTGACGCCTAGACAGAAATTCCCTTTTCAACCTATTTCCCAAGGGAAACAGGGAAGTCTTTACTCATGACGACAATGAAAATGACGAGGCTCCCAACCAAAGTCACTCAGGTTGGCAGCCAAGTCTCAACAGCCACGTCGAGTTGCTTCAATACAAGGACAACATTGCTTACAAAACGAAAATGCTCACCAATATTGGACAACGTCGATCATCTTTCACGACTAAGTGAACGTGGGAGTCGATAGCATCAATATCACTTGCCCCATATCCAACTATCACACCGAGGCCTGCGGTGCATAGACCATCACCGCAACAACAACGCCAGCAAAGCCCATCAGATCCGGGAACTTCTGGAAAGACTTCAGAGATACAAAAGGGAAAACAGGAAAGATACTTCGTTGGATAGATTGGATAGGGCCTGTAAATAATCTTCTCAAATCAAAACGTTCCCAAATCTACATAGTTTGTTCTGAAAAACTGATATAATCTCCGTGAATTTTATCATCATGATGCTGCCGTTTCGCAGTTCAAGTAACTAGTAGTTACCGTGAATGTGTTACTCGCCCAGATGTTCTAGAAGAGGGCATCATCAAGCGATTAAGTGCCATATATTCACTAAAGACTGTAGACTTAGTTGAAACTGTACAGTTATTGAAGGCTGTAAGGTTATAAAGAGCCCAGCTGTTCGGAGCCATACAGTCTCAGTTGGTCCATTATGGAATATATGGACGAGTAGCTGGAGGTAGAAGAGACCAAGTCCGACTGACTGATCCTCACTGATATCTCCCACATAATTTAACATTATGTGTATAAGTCTGCTTCGGGACTGATCAAGTATTCATCTGAATCTCATGAAAAGCCCCGTAGTTTGCTACCTTACTTGATAGAAGAAGAAAAAAGCATGACCGAGTGAGTCAGATGACTGACGTCAATCTACGGCAACCATTGTGACTCAAGTTCATGGCGAAGCTTCCAATCGACTACCTTTTCAAGCATCCTCATCTACAGCGCGATACGTATCCCGTATCAACATAGGCATTTGCGCATCTGCACTTTCTGGGTGTCCCACCATTCACTGGCTTTGTCCGTACTGTCACACATTCAAGACGCTGAGGCCCTGGTGAATGTGACGCGCTGCCCCAATTAACGTTCGCTAAACGATTGCGCTAAGGATTGGGACGTGCGTTCGCCTTCACAAACATCGAAATCTTGCCCCGCCAAACATTGAATTACTTGAGCAGCTCAGCAACGGGTGTTTTGAATATCACTCCCGTCTGTCTTTTCCGGTCCTTCTACCCAGGAAGCTGAACGACATCTGTCTTCGAATTGTTACCGAACATATACAGCTCTTCAGTAATCTTAATTCGTCGAAAATGGCGCCCAAGAAGAAGAACAACAAGAAGCAGCAAGATGACTGGGAGGCTGAGCTCGGTGAGACGATTGACCCAGTCGCCGCCGCTGCCACCGAAGGCCAGGAAAACGGTGCTTCTGGAGATGTGGAGGAGGAGGAAGCCGGGGGCGGTGGTCTCATGGCTGCCATGAGAAAGAACCGCGACAAGAAGAAGAAGAAGGGAAAGGTCGTTGAGGACTTCGTCGAGGGCGAGGATCCACCATCTGCGGAAACCGAAAAGGTCGATGAAGCCGCTGAACTTGCCGCCAAAGCCCCTGAAGAAGCAACAATGGATGACGAGTTCGCTCTCCCAGAGAAGAAAGGTAAGGGCAAGGCCGGAAATGCTAAGGGTGGAAAGCCTGCTCCACCTGCAGCTGAGCCTGCTGATGGTGAGGGTGAGGAGAGAGCTGCCGATGGTCACATCATGAGCAAGAAGGAGAAGGAGAAGGCCAAGAAGGAGCGCGAGAAGCAGCGTAAGAAGGAGCAGGTAAAAATAACAACTTTCAGCATATGGGAATTGCAGACTAATCATCCATATCTAGGCTGCCGCAAAGAAGAAGGCTACTCCAGCTGCTGCCAAGGCTGAACCAGTCAAGGCTGCCGAGACGAAGACCGAAACCCTCGCACCAACTCCAGCCGCCGGCGCAAAGGGAAAGAAGCTCTCACCGGCACTCCTCAAGCTCCAGAAGCAACAAGAAGAACTTCGAAGAAGGGAGCAAGAGAAGGCTGAGGCCGAAGCTGAGGAACGTGCTAGAATTGAGGAGGAAGAGCGACGAGAAGCTGAGGAAGAAAAGAAGCGCGAAGAGGCCAAGGCTCTGAAGAAACAGAAAGAAAAGGAAAAGATCGATCAGCTCAAGAAGGAAGGAAAGTTCATGACCAAGGCACAAAAGGAAGAGAAGGCACGAAATGAGCGAAAGCTGCAACAGATGATTGCTGCTGGTGTACAAGTAGGTGGTCTTCAGGGCGGTGAAGAGAAGAAAAAGCCATCTTACGATAACAAGAAGAAGAAGGGTGGAAAGAAGAATCCGGCGGAAATCCAAGCCGAGGAGGAGAAGAAGCTCAAGGAGGCTGCCGAACGCGCACAGAAGGAGGCTGAGGCTGCAGCTGCAGCTGCAAAGGCGAAGGCCGAGAAAGAAGCTGCCGAAGCTGCTGCTGCAAAGGAAGCTCAGGAGAGTGACCTTGACGATTGGGAGGTTGCTGCGGCAGAAGAGAGTGAAGGAGACGTCAAAGATAGCTGGGATGCTGAGTCTGAAGATGAGAAGCCAAAGTCTGCTGCACCAGCTACCAAGGAGTTGGCCAGCCGACCAAAGGCAGCTGCGAAGAATGACGATGACTCTGAATCTGAGTCTGAGTCTGAGGAGGACTCCGAGGAAGAGTCTTCCGATGACGAAGAACAAACTGCGGCTCAAGCTGCGGCTGAGAAGAAGAAGAGAGAAGCCGCTGAGCGCAGACAGAAGGCACATGAGGAAGCTATGGCTGCGAGATCTAAGGACAACTTACGATCACCTATTTGCTGTATTCTTGGTCACGTCGATACTGGTAAAACCAAGTTGCTTGATAAGATTCGACAGACAAATGTCCAGGAGGGTGAAGCTGGAGGTATTACTCAGCAGATTGGTGCCACATATTTCCCAGCCGACGCGATCAAGACCAAGACTGCTGTTATCAACAGAGATGGTTCCTGGGAAATCAAGGTTCCAGGTCTTTTGGTCATTGATACCCCTGGTCACGAGTCTTTCTCCAACTTGCGTTCCCGTGGTTCTTCTCTCTGTAACATTGCCATTTTGGTCGTTGATATTATGCACGGTCTTGAGCCACAGACATTGGAGTCGATGAGGCTTCTCCGTGACAGAAAGACTCCATTCATTGTCGCACTCAACAAGATTGATCGTCTCTATGGCTGGAAGCAGGTTGCCAACAATGGTTTCCAGGAGTCTTTGGCATTGCAAAACAAGGGTGTTCAGAACGAATTTGCAAAGCGTTTGACTGACACTAAGGTTGCTTTCGCCGAGCAAGGTTTCAACTCTGAGCTCTACTACGAGAACAAGTCAATGGCAAAGTTTGTCTCCTTGGTGCCAACTTCTGCTCACACTGGAGAGGGTATCCCAGATATGCTCAAGCTTATTCTTCAGCTTACGCAGGAGAGAATGACTGGTAGCTTGATGTACTTGTCAGAGGTCCAGGCTACCGTTCTTGAAGTGAAGGCTATTGAAGGTTTCGGTATGACGATTGATGTTATCCTCTCCAACGGTATTCTTCGCGAGGGTGACCGCATTGTTTTGTGTGGTGTCAATGGTCCGATCACTACAAATATCCGTGCTCTGTTGACGCCGGCACCACTGAAGGAACTTCGCCTTAAGTCTGCCTACGTTCACAACAAGGAAGTCAAGGCCGCACTTGGTGTAAAGATCTCGGCACCAGATTTGGAGGGTGCCATTGCCGGTTCTCGTCTGTTGGTCGTTGGCCCAGATGATGACGAGTCTGACTTGGAAGATGAGGTCTTCTCTGATATTGAGACTCTGTTCAACCGTGTCACTAAGACTGGTCGTGGTGTCAGTGTCCAAGCATCTACCCTTGGTTCTCTTGAGGCTTTACTGGACTTCCTTAAGGTTTCCAAAATCCCTGTCGCCAACGTTGGTATTGGCCCAGTTTTCAAGCGTGATGTTATGCAATGTGGTACCATGCTTGAAAAATCTAAGGAGCACGCTGTCATGCTTTGTTTCGATGTCAAGATTGATAAGGAGGCACAGCAATATGCAGATGATCAGGGTATCAAGATTTTCACTGCTGATATTATTTACCATCTCTTTGATCAGTTCACTAAGCATATGGCCGAGATTTTGGAGAAGAAGAAGGAAGAGAGCAAGATGCTTGCTGTCTTCCCTTGTGTTCTTACTCCTGTCGCTGTCTTCAATAAGACTGGTCCTATCGTCGTTGGTGTTGACGTTACTGATGGTCAGTTGAAGTTACACACTCCAATTGCCGCTGTAAGACAAAATGCCGCCGGTCAGAAGGAAATTGTCGAGATTGGCAGAGTGTAAGTTCCTTTCAAATCTCTTAGAAGATTATAGTACTAACGAGATCACAGAACTTCCATTGAGCGTGATCACAAGCAGATTCCGGTTTGTAAGAAGGGTCAACCATCTGTGGCCGTCAAGATTGAGATGGGTAGCAGTCAACCTACTTACGGACGTCATCTGGAAGAAAAGGATACCTTGTACTCTTTGATCTCCCGCAAGTCTATTGATACTCTCAAGGAGTTCTACAGAGCAGATGTATCAAATGACGAATGGTTGCTTATCAAGAAGCTCAAGCCATTGTTTGACATTCCTTGATCTACTATATAGCCACGTAAATAAAATAGGAGTTGATGAATGATACGATAAGCTTTAGAATCCTGAACAAATGCATAGGTTGATGTGATTATTTCTATGGCATTTCTGAATGTCCAATATCTTTGAATATGCCAGAAAATATGGATAAAGAAAAGTTATTATGCAGTAGATCCAGAGTATTTGCGCTTGCCAGATGCATCCTGCAAAAGTACTCTAATGACAGCTTTTGTCTTCAATGCGAACCTGCAATCCGCATGTTCCATCTAGGTCGACTTGAATGCTACAAACACAGAAAAAAGTCACAATTTCTCAGTCTACTTCTTCACCCAAGGGGAAATCTATAGTATTAATCACACATGCAAGAAATACACACAGGCTTAAATAGTTTGGACATTCATCGTTATATTTGCATTGACTATCTTAACGAGAAGTTCATGGGAGTTCTCAGATATCGTTGCTATTTTACTAATTTACCACCCTAAATTAAGCTCCATTTCAGAGGTAAATTTAAGCAGCAATACCGATAACACCTGTAGATGTTAGCATGGAAACAACATGAGAAAAGCGATTTAATTGTACTTACCACAAGCAGGTCTGGTACCAGCGTTACCAGTCTTCTTGGACTCCTCATTGCCTCCCTTACCGAGGTCATCAGTACCGGAGTGCACAACAACAGTGCGCTACAAAGCAGTCAGTTATTTTAAATTCCTCGCCGATATAGCATAAGTGTGGGGTAGGACTCACTCCGATAACGCTCTCTGGGCCGATCAACTTAATGAGCTTGTCCTGGACAGAGCCTTGGGCGTTACCCTGACCATCGGTCTTGAAGTTACCGAGGTCACCAACGTGACGCTCCTCATCAGTTGGAGCTCCGTGGGTCTTGGAGTGTGGGTTGACTGGGGCGCAAATTTGTTAGACTGATGCAGGAATGTGTAGGTGTATGTATGGATTGGTATAGAACTCACAGTGAGGACCGGCGGAAGTGCAACCGTTGGTGTTGTCACCGAACTGGTGAACGTGCATACCACGCTCGGCGTTGGCATCATGGCCAGTAATGTTCCATGAGACGGTGGTTGCGGACGACTCGGAGGCCTGCTCGAAGGTGACAGTACCGGTGATCTTGGAGTCACCTCGGAGTTGAGCAACTATATTGGAGGAAGAGCTGTCAGTAAACAAGACAACGACTGGCTAGATATTGCTGGAAGCTCT
The DNA here is from genome assembly GCA_024752435.1 of Allantophomopsis cytisporea. Classification (NCBI taxonomy): domain Eukaryota; kingdom Fungi; phylum Ascomycota; class Leotiomycetes; order Phacidiales; family Phacidiaceae; genus Allantophomopsis; species Allantophomopsis cytisporea. The sequence continues at coordinate 844,290 of CP103034.1, forward strand.
ACTGTGCAGCAAGCAATAACAGAGAGCTTGCATGATTGGCATTTCCTCTGCTGGAACCACATAGAAGCTGCGAAGATCCAAAGAAACTCGCTCATAATTCCCTCAACGAACCCCGCTGAGCCGCTGAGCTTGATTGAGATAAGATAACTTACCAGCCTTGACCATTTTGATGATAGATTAAGTTTTTGGTTGTAGATTGGGTATATGTGATGATTGCTTGAGTTGTTTGAATAAACAATTGAGGGAGAAGTTGATGATTGAAGGTGATTGAGAGGTGGAGACTCTCGTTCCATATGTAGCTGATACCCCACTCAACTATGCTGACAAAGTGCTTCACCAGCGGATTACGGAATTGACGTATACTCGCCAAGATCTTCCATACTTCACGCAGCTCTTCAGACTGCATATCTGATTGGCTTTTAAAATGTATACAATTCAACAGCATCGTTATAGAAGGTTCTAAAATTGGTACAATATAGTAAATCATCATAACACTTCTGATTTGTTAACTGGTAGATCCCAAGAAACATGAAAATTACCCGGTGTCGCAGTCCTTCGTCGAAAATACAACTTTTTGATGTTCTTTGTTTTCTGTGAAAGTGACCGACCCAACACGGAAGAAGCTCTTGGCGAATAGTCTGAACGCATCTCGCACTTCAAAAGTAACAGCAGCTTTTACTGCGTACATTCGCGCAAGCCGATAAAAAGATCAGCAAACGATACGCGCAAACTCAGGGCGTTATTTTCGTCTCTGTTCCACCGTTGCAAACATACCACCGATGCATCCTTTTGCTGCCGCCGTGACGTCGTACTTTCATTGGTACTTTATGAGAAATCCCTAGGTTCGGCGAATGTGGGGGCACTGCGCTTGATTCCAATTACACACAACACATTGCGAACATAGAGAGGAGTAAAAAGAACGTGCGATCATGGATCGCAGGAGGAAACGTGAGATTGTTCTTCCTGTCGCTCTTCACATCTGTGTAGGACCGAAGAATTTCACGGCTGACATTATCTGGCGCAGGTGAATTGCGCGACCTGAATGGGCGTGCTTGGGAGGGCGAGACTGGTTTGTCTATTCATTGAACGCCCCGCTGACGATTGATCACTAATGCATTATCTATTGCAGGTCTCTTTCCAGTCAACAAATCTCTCGACTCCTCCTTGAAGAAGAATACGGCTTTCATCAAGCGCCTACGAACTGCGATCACTTCTGCCACCCAAGCTACCTTCCTTCAAGAAATCCGCACACTTTCCCTGCACAAATATCTCTCCGAAATCATCTCAGCTTGCTACGAAGGCCTTTGCAAGCTCAAGTCTCCTGGAGAGATCGAGGCTGGGGTGGAAATTGTCAGCGCGTTGCACCAGCGTTTTGGGCCAGCCGAGTTTACAGAATTCTTGGGCTGGCTGGTAGGCAAGGGTCTGGCTACACCGGAGAAAGCCCTCTTGAAAAGCCTGGGAGCGGAACAGAAAGAAAAGGAAGAGAAAGAGAGACTTGTTAGGCAGAGAGTGCTGCTACGTGTTGTAACAGAATTATGGCTTGTGGGAGTCTTGAGAACATTGGATGATGTCAGTCGCCCTGATGATGTGACCAGAGGCAAGGAGTCCCTATCTGGGAACACGAGCAAGTCTAGTGATGTACGCGCAAAGCCCAACGGCTCGGGAAAGGGTGGTGGAGCTGAACCGTTTCCATTGGAGGTTCTGAAGGATTTGTTGGGACATGATCGCGAGCATACAAATCTACCCCTCCTTGTTATCTTCGTTAAGGCTTTCGGATGGGATATTCTTGGCGTCAAGGAAGCTGGTGCAGAAGGTCGCAAGACCGTTGAAGAAGACGGTGTCACAAAACCTTCTGGGGGGGATGATGAATCCGCAGACGATGCTCCCACTACCGCAGACTCTCCAGATGATGCGCCTCTGGCATCACCGGAGTTGCAAGAACGATTCCGCAATATTTTGACAAGATACTTTGAGGATGTCAAGAACCATGTCCTAAGGGATCAGAAGACTATCGGTTCTCAGGCCAAAAGAAACGCCGAAGCTTACGTCAAATCTGGAGAAGTTTTCGAGGATCGCCAGTCAAACTATGAAAAGCAACTCAAAGCCCAAGAACGACTTGTTGCAAATGCACAGGTCCTTGCTGATGCTGTTGGTGCTGAGATGCCAGATCTTAAGGACTCTGAGGACGCTTCTGCTGGTGGAAATGGTGGTATCGGATTGGTCAAGACTGGTGAATATCTTCGAGGCCAAGGTGACGGTGCTGGCATCTGGGAAGATGAAGATGAGCGTCGATTTTACGAAAACCTCACCGACTTGAAAGGTAAGGTGCCAGGCATGCTTCTTGAAGAGCCGAAGAAGAAGAAAGAGGATACCAACGAACAAGTTGGCAAGAAGATCGACACGAGTGAGGCTGCCGCCGTTGAATCAAAGCCCACTGAGGGAGAAGATCAATCTACGGCTATCGCAAACAAGAGTGTTGGGGCTCAGGTCGATGCACTTCTTGCTCGATTGCCAGAATTAACCAACAAGGACCTCATTGACGAGGCAGCTGTCGATTTCTGCTTTCTTAATTCCAAAGCCTCGCGTAATCGCCTCATTAAAGCTGTCCAAGAAGTTCCAAAGGGTCGTAGCGATCTCCTGCCTTCATGGTCTCGATTGATCGCCACTCTTGGTAAGTATATGCCAGATGTCACCAAAGGTCTTGTCGATCATCTAGATGCGGAGTTCCGAAGCCTTCAACGCCGCAAGGAAAAGGATTTTCTCGGTCAAGTTCGCCTGAGCAACATTCGTTATCTTGCCGAACTTACTAAATTCGGCGTTGTCCCTGAGCATGTCATCTTTCACTGTCTCAAAGTCAGTTTGGATGACTTTTCAAGAATGAATATAGAGATTATTTGTAATCTTCTCGAGAACTGTGGCCGTTACCTTCTGCGCAATCCTGAGACTTCTCCCCGCATGGCTTCGTTCTTGGAGACTTTACAGCGTAAGAAGGCTGCTCAACATATCGGACAGCAAGAACGTATGCTCATTGAAAATGCCGTATACTACGTTGATCCTCCTGTTAGAGCTGCCATTCATCAAAAGGAGAGAGAACCAATCGATCTTTTCATTCGAAAGCTCATATACCTCGACATGAACAAGCGCAACTATACCAAGATCCTGAAGCAGATCCGCAGACTTCATTGGGAAGAAAAACATGTTGTGGCAATTCTTGAAAAGGTCTTTTCCAAGCCTGGAAAGGTCAAGTACGGTAACATTCATCTTTTGGCTATCCTTGCAAGTGCGTTGTACAGATATCATCAAGATTTTATTACAACCGTAATCGATGATCTACTTGAGTATATCACTATTGGCCTTGAACAAAACGACTTCAAGTTCAACCAGAGACGAATTGCCGAGGTCAAATACCTTGGAGAGCTTTACAATTACCGTATGGTTGATCACCCCGTCATATTCGATGCCATGTACAAAATCATGACTTTTGGTCATGGAGGTGCACCAATTCCAGGCCGAATCAATCCCTATGACATGCCGGATGACTTCTTCCGTATCAGACTTGTTGCCACCATCCTCGAGACCTGTGGTATCTTCTTCAATCGTGGTGCAGCTGGAAAGAAGTTGGACTATTTCTTATCATTCTTCCAATACTACATCTACACCAAAGATCCAATGCCTATGGACATTGAATTCATCGTTCAGGATATCTTCAGTCTGACGAGACCACAGTGGAAGTTGGCTTCGAACATTGAAGAAGCCGGTCGTGCGTTCGCCATGGCTGTCGCACAGGATCAGAAGACTTCGGGAATTGAGAAGACTGTCGAACCAGCTGAAGAATCTGAGGATGATGCTTCTTCTGACGATGGTGAGGGCGAACCGGTCCTACATGAAGCAGATGGCGACGAAGCTTCCGATTCTGAAGACGAAGAGGCTGAGGTAAGTGCTTTCTAATGTTCTTTATCAATCTAGCGTATTAACGATTATAGAATGCCATTAATGGCGATGATCCCTCAGCACCAGGGACTGATTCGGAGGAGGAGAACATTGTGGTCACTCGACAGGAGGAAGAATATGACCCTGAAGCAGAAGCTGATTTTGAGCGTGAGTATGCAAAGATGATGGCTGAAAGTTTAGAATCGCGAAAATTCGAGCGAAAACCTCTCTTCGACGTCCCATTGCCAATGCGTCGAAAGGAGCGTGAAGCAGGATCTGCACCAGAACCCGCTGCTGAAGAGCCAGAGAGTCAACAGACTCAGCCTACTTCTACGATGGCATTCTCACTCTTGACCAAGCGTGGCAATCGCCAGCAGGTGAGTCTTTATTTTTCATCTTGATTCCGCAATGTACTGATATGTTACTGTCCAGACACGTACTGTCGAGTTACCTTCAGACTCGACATTTGCTGTGGCCATGAGAACCCAGCAAGCAGCCGAGCGCGAAGAGCAACAACGCATCAAGAATCTAGTCCTGAACTACGATCTCAATGAACCTTCCGAGGACACAAATGACGGTAGAATCAGCAACTCCATTCAACCCAACATAAATCTAAACAACACAGGTTCCCTCGAACGCCCGTCCGGAAAACCCGACAAGAGCGGTGTCAACAGAAGCGCACAACGCAGTAGGAAATTACAACTTAGTGACGTCGATTGGTATGATTCTAATTCTTCTACCCCCCGGAGTGTCGTTGCAGAGAGGGACTACATCCGCGCCATTCCCGGTCATACGGTGCCCAGGAACCCTGAGAAGAGTGCTAAGCGTGCGGAGGCAAGAATGCGGAAACTGGAGGCTTTAGCATCTCAGCAAAGATACTGAGAAACAGGTAGTCACAGAGCGCTTGCTAACATCAATGGGGAATAGGACATAGCTTTTTGGACTTTGGGATTTTGAGCGTTGTTCGGGCATGTGCATTTTGCAGAGCACATCCAGATTGCTTAGAATTGCTGTTCAACATTGTTATTTCGCGAGTAGGAGCGTCCTGGCTGGCTGCCAAGCAAGTAAAGCAGTCGGTGCGTTCTGATCGGATCGATCGAGAGGGATTGAGTCTAATAATAGACGAAGGGGGCAGTTACTGGTGACTGTGGCTGGGGCATAGCGTGGTACGTCAACGATGACTCTGAGTGGACTTTATGGGGGAAAGTCGTGATGGAGGGCTGAGTGATGAAGTGGTTGAGGAAGTAAACAGATTGACAATCATTCCCTTGAATCGTTGTGCGACTATCATCTGATTGTGCTACTGTTCTCATTCTTTGATACCGAAGAGTCTAGCTTGTATACTTCGTGCCACAGGTCTTACCTTTTTCTATCTAGAAAGTATCGCCCGTAAAGACGCTTTACACGCACAAATCTGTCCAGGTAAATCAAAGTTGTTGGGCGCTGAATGGACTTCTGTCATAGAGCCATAGAATCACCGCAATCTCCGGTTACTGCAGGAAGTTATTTTACGTCAATTATCAGCTATCTTCAACAGATCTCTTCACTAACAATCTGACACCTGTCGTATATCATCATTCTACGGAGGTGCTGATTCTTGGCATGCTAATCAGCGCCTTCTTCTTTGTGTGACCGAGCCTTTGTGTACGTACAGTACCCCATGCATCACCGTCTTAGTTGGTTTCTAATGTGGCAAGCAACGTACAAAATCCCATATATCACCGCCCCTGTTGAAAATCAGATGGTGAACAATGATACGTATATGTGAGACGGCTGAAAAAGTGAGCGGGGTAAGTAAGATTTGTTACAAACATATAATCGCCCTCTTCTCTCACATCTTTGCTCACTCCACGTACACAATTCTTATGTGTTGATACTCTTGTCAGAAACATTCTAAGACCCAAAACTTGAATCCAAAATCAACCTCATCAGTAAAGAATGGCATCTACAAATCCCGCCCAGATTCTTCTCCCCTCCCAGCCCACCACTCAATCCTCCCCCTCCGCCCTCCTCGCCCTCCCAACTCTTCTTCTCCACCTCGACTTTCACCTCCCCAATACACCCGAATTCTCCACTCTCACAGATGTCTGGAATCTAGAAGTCCAGCGCACCTCCGCTCCACCAGCAGCTATAATCTTCCCCGAAACCGCTGCCGATATCTCCACCATAGTCCGTTTCTGCCGCACCAACGCCATCTCCCTGACAATCAAGTCTGGCGGTCATGACTTCTGGGGACGCAGCCGCGTGCCGGAAGCGTTGGTCGTTGATATGGCGCGGATGCGCTCCATACGGATTTCCGAGAACGGAAAGCAGGGAGTTGAGAAGGTGGTTATCGTGGGCCGGGGTGTGCTCGGGACTGACTTGTTGAAGCTTCTTGGTGAGCATGATCTTGGGACACCGACTGGGTTCTGTGGGACCGTCGGCATGGTGGCCTGGTGTTGTGGTGGGGGGTATGGGCTCTTGAGTAGTACGAAAGGTATGGGATGTGATCAGATCGTGGGAGCGACTATCGTTGATGGGGTGAGAGAGGTGCGAGTGCTGCGCGAAGATGACGCAGATCTTTGGGGTGTGAGAGGTGCTGGGGGCTCGCTGGGGTTGTGACGGAGTTACTGTTGAAGAGATATGTGGTGGAGAAAGGGCTGTATGGGTATCTTGGGTTTCCGTTGAATGAGGCGCACTTTGTGCTGGGGGGGCTTGAGAAGCTGAGGGCGGAAAGTGTGGAGGCAATAGGCCATTGAAAGTGGAGTTCCTTGCACGGAACATAGGAGCAGTTGTGATGCTTAGTCTTTTGTTTGTGTGGGTTGAGAGTGGCTCGGATGAGGGCCAGAAGTGGTTGGCAAAGACAAAAGCACTGGGGACATGTGTATTTGACACAGTGGTCGAAAGTGAGTACCTAGATGGCTTTGAATCCCTCAATGCCCATGAGAATTGCCAACTAATAGGCCTTGCAGACACATACTATCAATGGCAGACTGAAATCAATTCCCTCGTGACATCCCCAAATTACGCTAAGGTCTTTGGTATCTTCGTTGAGAAGTTGACACCAAGACTGATTGACATCTTAAACAAGTACGCTGCAAAAACATCCGATATAAGAGATCCAAGTAGCCAATCTGCAATTCTTTCCCACACAGCACAAGCGGCCGTGCTGTCTGCACCAGCACCATCATCCTTCGGTCTCCGCCAACCACATATCATTATCGAGATATTGGCACTCACACTTTCTAAGGACCCGACGGCCATAGAGGAAAATTTCAAATGGGTAGATGCCTTTCATAAGGACCTGAGCGCGAGTGGTGAGATGCTTAAGGGAGGATATGTCAATATGTAGTCGAAAGATGATCCAATGAATGAGTGTTATGGGACTGAATGGGAAAGGTTGTTAGCGTTGAAGAGGAAGTGGGATCCGCATTTTGTGTTCAAGCATAGTATTCCAGATCTTGCTGTTGCATATCATTAGGGCACAGCCATTGGGTCTTTAAAGCTCGCATAGGAGTGGCGATTTTTAGGTTTGAAATCGAATATTTACTAAGAAGCACTGGCTTTTCTATAAAAAACATATACATGAAGATATCCATCTAATCTGCGACGTTGACTCTTTCATCCAACAATGTCTAGTGACGAAGAGTGGAATTGGCAATGTCTGACTTGATAATGTCGCTAGCCTTCTCGGCGACGGCGTAAAGAGTGCTGACCAAGTGACCACAGACCTGGTATGGGAGGACGGAAGCGTCAACAACACGGACATTTGCAGTGCCATAGACGACAAGCTTGTCAGAGACGACACCACCAACCTCACGGGGCATCATGGCTGCGGTGGCTACTGGGTGGAAGTTCGAGCGGTAGGTGCTCTTAAGCCAAGTGTCCCACTCAGCATCAGTAGCGTTCTTGCCGATAAGCTCAAGGCCTGGCTTAGTCTCGCTCGTAATTTCGGCGGCGAGAGGAGCGGTGGAAAGGAGCTCACGAACGAATTTGGCGACGGCGATCTGCTCGGTGGAGTCCCAGTCCAACATGAAGTAGTTGGGGTTGATGGCCGGGGTGACGCTGGTGTTAGCGCTGGAGATGTGGATGTTTCCGCGGGCGAATGGGAGGAGAGCCCAGTACTCAACGTCGAAGGTGCTGGAGGATGGGGTGAGAAGAACCTCAGCGATAGGGACCTTGGAGTCGAAGATGAGAGAGTGTTGGAGCTCGAACATAGCTTCGAGGTCAGATGCTTTGGTAACATTTCCGCTAGCAGCAGAGACGGCCTGAGCATAAGATGCAAGCTTGGACTTGATATCGCTGGCAACAGATTCGATTTGCTCGGCACCGAAGACCTGGTCGACGTTAGGGTAAGCGACGAGGTCGGCCTGGCCAGTGAAATTTCCGTTGTTGGTGAAAGCAAGACCGGAGTTCATCTGATCTTGGAGGTTCTCTCCGACAGTTGGAAGATCGACAACAACTGGAATGTCGTACTTGGCAAGGATATCTGGGTTTCCGATACCTGAGTACTCAAGGATGACTGGCGACTTGAGAGATCCTGCGGAAAGAATGACCTCCTTGTTGGCAGAGATGACATAAGTTCCATTGCTTCCAGAAACTTCGACACCGGTAGCAACGGCATCACCAGATCCATTAGCAAAGACAATCTTGTTGGCGTAAGTGTTGAGGAAGACCTGGAGGTTTGGGCGGCCATCGATTGGGTAGTAGTATGCTCTAGCAGCATCAAGGCGGATATCCTCAGCGGTATCAATAAACTTTGGATACTGGGAGAAGCCGTTCATCTTTCCGCCATTGACATCTGGGTTGTATGGGACATCAAGAGCAGCGTATGTGTCGTTAAGAACAGTGTGAATAGTACCGTTGACCATCTCGTAAGGCCAGCCGACCTTCTGGGGCCCATCACCATAGTAATCAGCATTGTAGTTGGCTCCCGCTTCCCTCTGTGCGGCATTTGGAACCTCAAGAGTGGTGCTCTTTAAGAAATAAGGCCAGAGGCCCTCCCAGTTCCAGCCGTTGCCATTTCCAAGCTTCTCCCATGCATCAATCTGAGAGTCCTCTGCACGAGTAACGGCCATTCTAGAAGGTGTTAGTAACCAATGTATTTATAGGGCGATATAAGAACCAAACTGACCCGTTGAATGTGCTGGTACCGCCGAGAGCTTTACCAGCTCTCATAGTGGTTGTCTTGTTGTTGGCATATTTCTGGACGACAGTCTGGTAAGCCCAGTCGATGTAGGTTCCAAAGGCTTTACCATAGCCATTTGTCGCGGTGACATCGGTGTTGTTGAGCACGGTTGGACCAGCTTCAATCACGGCGACAGTGACACCTGGAAGCTCGGATAATCTGTTGGCGACGACAAGACCAGAGGTTCCTCCACCAACGATAACATAATCAAATGAGGCAGCAGCTGCAACAGACGAAAGGCAGACAGCGGCCTTGGCCAAAGTAGAGACAGACATAATGAAGGATATAGAATGGAAGAAAGATCGACACTCCTTCTCTCAAACGATGAACGGCTAGAGAGTAGATTTCGGATGAGAAGGGAAGGCTCGGGTCACCTCTTATATCTCTGCACCTTTTGAGGCCCTTTTAGGCAAGAAGAATAAGTGACCTCCATAATGACGCACCTGGACCTGGATAACAATTACGAGCGTACGGTCTAAAGTCACCATGGTATATTCATGGAATTGGTCCATGCAAGAAGACCTGGGTACAGGCTAGAAAAGCGAATCTCGGATCCCCACTCGTAATGCGGTACCGGCTGAGCAAATGGTGACCAAGAAGCTTAGCATTCAGAATGAGTGAAGGATTGGCCTCGGAAGGATGTACGAACAGGGCACATCCGGCAAGGAGAAGCCATTTGTGGAAGTTCGAGGGCCCGTCGGGTGAGGAAGAAGGAGGAAATACCTAGAAGGGTTGTCCAAGACCAATGGACACCACCCACCAAACACCAAACACCAAACATAGCCAGGGGGGAAAGGTTTAGATGGAGGATGATTGCAGGTCGTTGTAGGTCGTTAGACTAGGCGTAGTGGATGCGACAAGGTGATACAGCCGAGTCGAACATCAAGGATAAGGCTGGCTAGTTGGCCGGCAGGCTTGCGTCCTGTACCTCTCTGCCTCTGCCCGTACCTGCTTGGCATGTCAGGAACAAGACAATCTTTGCATATCTTGTTCTATTTTTCCCAATCTTTTTTCATTACATATTTCTTTTATTTGCTCATGTGGGCATTCTTGCTCGGATTTGGGGTAAATTCTTTCGGTTTCTCTTCTCATTCAATATTCCGCAATACGTACGAGGATGTGGTGATATTCATGGAGTCGCCTCTGGTTCGGCCGAAGAGAATCGAAGTCCTCTGCAAAGGTTTCAACACTCACAGCCGGTGCAACCATTTAACCAGGGCCAAGAGAAGCGAGCATAGCTCGGACCAACTTAGGTGACATTCTGCACAGTGCTCGAGTCTGACTTCGGCGCATGAGGGACATGGTGAAATTCCAGGGATTGCAATAATCTACTGCGGCGGTTTGCATGAAACGCCATCGAACCACAGCTAGTACTGTAGCAGGAAAACTTTAAAGTTTTTAATCAAGGTTGAGTAATGAAAGAGCTTAAGTCTGAGATCACAAAGACCTTTGTAAGCTTGCTAATGACAGAAGAATTCCGTAGGGAGTAACTGTAGTCGATGATCGATATATAGCGAGCACAAGGTATCATAATACCAAGCCATTATAGATGGGGCGCATTCGGAGCAGTCAACAATATGGTTGTATGTGGATGTTCTTCAAGACAGCATGCACGATATCTATTACACTCAGATAACTTGCCCACTCTTTTCTATCAGCTCAGCATGGAATCTTGAGAGGATCTTGCTCTTCGTATTATGCCTGTTGCGTATGAATATGCATCTCAGCACGAGCGAACAGTGCGATAAAGGAAGAGCATGAGCTGCTGTGCGCAGTAACACAGCATAAATTGGTAGATACAATAAAGATTGCATATGTACCCCGAATCTGTATATTGCTGCATACGATCAATGGCTTTTCGTTTCTCTCTCATATTTAAAGACTTCAGCATAATCTGTACGCTCGTTCCGATGAGAACCAGTGACATCGATCTCCCTTGACCCTGGCATGGCAGCTCAGGATTCTTGCGCATCCGAATGTATGCCAGGAAAGTTCGATTCAACGGTTCTCCTGAGCCGCTCGAAGCCAAAACACGGCCACCAAACGGTAGTGGCAATGTTGATGATCATGGCACGAAAGCTTGACTTGGCGTAGATACGTACATACACAGTGCTGCGTTCAGACCTTGCCTACTCTATATTTTGACTCGAAAGTTGTGGCAGCCTCTTCGAAGTATCGAAGCTTGTTCAAAGTAGAGGTAGTCTCTGTCTATGCGGAGAATAAACTTTGACAGAAACATGATATATAGGCAATGTGGCGTTGGAAAAGCCCGAACACAGCACTTCAACAGTGTTCCTCTTCTTCGAGTCCATGCATGGCTATGATCTTAATATGTGTTGAACTGTTCAAGATTATCATAGACACTGGCCAAATGAGACTGGTCTCACTTCAAAAGTTGAGGCTGTCCAGAATTTCCAGCTTCGCTCAAACTTCGTGCGGTGATGGGCAGGTCGTTTGTCTAAAGCAGAGCGACCGTTCCGGCGGCTTGGCTTGACAACGGATGGCCCCACAGGAGAAAAACCCACAGTACATGCTCCAAAAGGCCCCACATTAATTTCTGCTGCTTTGTACTTGTACTTATGTAGATTATCGACGATATCTTATCAATCTTGCTTGGACAGCTTACGGCATCTGGATCAAGCTTGTGAGGCTCAATTCCGCACATCGCCCTTCTTGTGCTCTTCTGCCGGCCAGCACCTCGGATATACAGGTACATAGTGATGATTTACCAGATTTCACGGATTGCGGCTCAAAGCATCGGAGAATGAACGGATGAAGTAGTAATCTACATATTCATGCTTGAAGATACATAAGAGAATACCTTGAGGAGGATAGAACACCTTGGCTATCTTACCAATCTGGAATAGTCCAGCGGAAACAGCCAACAACGATGTCTTGGCAAAAGGGATTCCATTTCACAGAAACACCCTATCTTTCTTTCTTATTACAACATCTACAAGGTAGCATTTCAATCACGACACCACATCCACATATCCACACTTCTAACCATGGCCGATGCTGAAGGTGTTCCCGTATTGAATCTTCCGTGGAATGCCCACCACTTAGCCCATATGAGAAAAACAATATTCGAGCTGCCTCACAACCTTCGTATGAGCAAAGCAGACTGGGAGAAACTCCTACCATTTGTGGATAACATCTATGCCAGACGGAATGTCAAGACGACAAAGCATTATTATCGTTCTCTATATTCGTGCCGCCAGTCACGACCAACGGTGTCCACCCCAGGCCATGAACCAAGGCAATTCAAAACCCGGCCAAGACGGACTTCGGCCCTGTGTCGCTACACGTTCAAAATTCACGAGTACCCAGAACATGTGGAGTTCTACAGACTCAGTTTAGAGGACAAGCATAATCATACTCTAGACGATGCGGACAGAAATAAACGCCCTTCGCATCTGCGTAGACTGCTGGGCAATGAGATCATTAAAGGGTATTCTCCTGCTACGGCTATGAAAGCGCTTCGCGGCAAGCCAGGCAGTCCACTCTGGCGGCAGCTACAGTTAGTTGGTGGTAAATATCTTGCAAACATCGATGGATCGAATGCGGCGAAATCATGGAAAGAGCAACATCCCGACCCACATATTCCAGTTCCAGACCCTGAAGAAGAAGCCCCTCCACAGCAAGGTGAGTGAGAAAAATAATCATGTGACCAGCTAACATGCTAACAAGGCAGACCCAGGTTTACCGCCACTTATGGTGAGCATTCCAGATCGAGAGCCCGGGCAGGTCACATATGAGGCTCTTCGTCGGCCGCAATGGAGCAATCTCCTTGTCCAAGATACAGTACCTCCAGGTATGGCGATTGGTGCACCTAAGATTCTGGCACCTCCAAGTATGGCACCTCCAGCTATGTGGATGCCTCCCCGATACAGAGTGGGGCCTCCCTCAAACACAGTGAGGCTACCACCGAACATGGTGAACCCTTCACTAAACACAGTGAGACCGGTTCCAAATACAGTGAACCCTTCACCAAATCATATGAATCCTTCACCAAATGCTGCAATTCTTCCGCCAAACACAACTAACTCTCCAGCAAGCCAAGTAAACCCTCCTTCAAATAGAGCGATTCGTCCACCAAATACAGTTAATCCTCCAATTAACAAAGTAAATCCCCCACCAAACACGGTAAGCTGCTCAGCGAACAATGAAGAATCGTCACCGGATGCAGGAGAAGAGGAAGAGGAGGAAGAGGAAAGAGAAGGAGAAGAAGGAGACGAAGAAGAACCCTCACCAGATGCAGAAGAATCCTTAGTAGATGAAGAGGAATAAACCCGTTCATTAGGCGCATGACTCACTAGTCAATACTAACGTCAATATTAACATGGTATCGTCAGAAATCTCATTCTTTCAACACTATGTGATCAAGAATGGCCTGAAAACTTTAAATTGAATGTTATTTTAATCTCCTTTTTTTTCTTCTTGTCGTACAAAACCATTGCATCTAATCTTATACGGCTTTCTCTCTTGGTCCAGTAAGTCTCTCGAATCTATCGACACTCATTACAAATGTGCCCCGACCACCGGTCAAACTTCGCAGATGCTTTAGATAACCAACCATTTCCTTAAGTGGCACCCTGGCTGTAATTTGTCTCTGTTGTCCTGGTCCATCTTGATTGACCGATCCAGAAGTGAACGGATCTGGAGGCGCATAGATCCGTTGTGGGTCTATAGCTTCCAGTTCTGTGCCTGTAATATCGGCATCATTATCATCCCCAAGAGAAAGTACTTGACCACCTCGCGCAGATGACAGGTCGTGAACAATAGATCCAAGCGATACCTCGTCGCAGCTAATCACAACGTTCATCACAGGCTCCATCAGGCCGGTATGCTGATTGTCAGCAGCTTCTCGAAGAGCCGCTTGGACAGCTAGTCGTGCAGCCGAAGTAAGTGACGCAGGAGTGGTTTCTGGGCCAAAATAATCTGTAGCAGTCGAGAATGAAAGTGTTACATGAGCCGCATGAAGGGGGAAGCCTCTTCTGGGTCCACGTGCAAGTGCTGCGACGGCTCCGTTGAGGAGCGAAGAACGCAGCAATGACAATGGGAACTCCTGTGGAAGTTGTGGGATGTCCTCGGAGACGGCATCCACAAAAGGTGTTTCGATAGTGATTGTGTTTCCATCTTGAGTCACAAAATATTGCTCGCTATCAATAATGCCTTCTGTGGATGGGCGAATGCTCGCAGAACAACCTGCCTTGCCCTTCTTCCCTGCGATCTCGCGATCGAAGATATTATGATGCATGCCAGTCTCTTCTGTGACACACTCGCGATAGCCAATTTCGATATTTCCCATAGACGCCTTGGCCTTGAAGTCGTTCACCAAGCGATCCCTTGCAATCTCCAGATGCAGCTCGCCCATGCCACTTAGCAACTTCTGTCCAGACTCCTCGTCCACATTGACGTGCAAACTAGGGTCTTCTCTAAGTAGCAGGTCGAGTATGTCGCCAACGTTCTTCTCCTCGCCCAAGCTGTGCGGCTCCACAGCCGCAAAGAATACGGGCGGTGGAACGTCGATCGGCCGTAATTGCAGCGCGTTGATTGGTGCAGGGGGGCCCAGCTTGGGATTTACACCAGGATATGAAACCAGTGTGTCGCCCGTTCGTGCATACTTTAGCCCGGCTATTACACCGATTTGCCCTTCTGGAATATTCGGGATTTCAACGGCGTCTGACGCATACATTTGTAATAATCGTTGTGCCCGCTCTGTCACATTCAGGTTCGTATTCCATAGTGCAGCGTTTCGCTTGATGGAGCCCGAGTATACGCGCACATACACTAACACCCCCCTTCGTATATCGTTAACGACTTTGAATGCTAGGGCACATGCTTCGATGTTTGCTACGAGTGCAGTTGATTGTTTTGGTAGTTTTTTGGTCAGTTGTTTGGTGACCCGTGGCGCAAGTTGAAGCTCCCCACTCAACAGTCCTGATAGATTCCCTCGGATAGATCCCAGACTGACTTCAGCATCTGGTCGTTCAGTTGGGTTCGGAAGCAAGTCGTTGATTGCATCCAGCAGCGGCTGTACCCCAATGTTCCTAAAGCTTGCGCCAGCAAAAACTGGTACTAGCTTCCCGGAGCCATCAAGCACACAACGACGAAGACTTGCCACAATAGCTTCAGATGGAATAGCCATACTGTCGTCATCGTATTCTAGCCAGGTGTTGAGCAGTTCTTCGTCAAATTCGCAGAGAACCTCCACCAAAGCTGCTCGAGCCTTTTCAAGCTCTGCGGCCATCTCGGGATTGATAGACTTGAGCTCTCCCAGTCCAAATGTCTGAATCCCTTTTCCATCTCCACCCTCTTCCCACTTCATGGCTCGAAGATTGATAGCATCTCCAATTCCCGTAAAGCGGCCTTTTCCTCCTTCCCACCATGGGATATGGCATACAGCGGGCCAGCCGCGTAGACGAGTGCCAATTTCCTTCACAGTGCGCTCGAATGCTGCTCCATCTCGGTCCAATTTGTTAACGAAGATAATTCTTGGAATACGATAATTGTTCGCTTGTGCCCACACTTTCTCCGTTTGTGCTTCGACACCTGCAACTCCATCTAGAATACAGACCGCCCCATCAAGAATCCGTAATGATCGGAGGACTTCAAATGTGAAGTCTGCGTGACCAGGAGTATCTATCAGATTCACGGTGTGTGAGATTTGAGATCGAGGTTGATCGGGGGAGTGTGTGGTCTCGCCATTTCCCAATGGTGGCCAGTGGAATGTTACTGCCGCCGATTGGATAGTGATACCTCTTGCTCTCTCAGCTGGTAAGAAATCGGTCACTGTTGAGCCATCGTCGACATCTAAAGTAAAGTCAGCAACTGTTTATTTGCTATAACAAAGCTGGGAATGAACAGCCTAAAACAACACGTGACTACGTATTTGTTTTCTATGAAAATTGAATCATACTCCAAAGAGAGCTAAAAAAGAGCAACGTGATAAAATGAATTGTGAGAAAACAAAGTCGACGGCAACGGCTCCATACCTCCTATTCTGCGAGTATGTCCACTGTAATAGAGCATACGCTCTGTTGTCGTTGTTTTGCCCTATTGTATCATTAGTAACTAATCTGTTATCCTCTTGAGATTACCTGTGCTTACAGCATCAATATGAGCTATGATACCGATATTTCGAGTTCTCGTGATATCTGCATCCGAAGCTGCTACGCCTGATGAAAAGCGTTGCAAAGTCACTGAGAGAAATCTACGTTGATTGAAGCTGCGCCATTGCAATGCTTGATGCCGAATACGACACCCAGCTTGAAGGGACAGAAGCGTCATCACACATAGGCTATAACAACGTCTGATTTTGACTTTAAAAAATTGTAGACCGAAGTGACTTCCTCAGTACTTTACCCTCGGCCAGATCGCTTGGCGCTTAAGATGGCGCGCGTCTCTGATAGGCTCCAGCTGCACGCAGCTCGTGCGCGGACCTGCCCATGTCCGCCTGCTCATCGCCCCGAACGTCATTGCTTCTCGACAGTTTACAAGTTGACAGCTAGATTTCTGACCATTCCAGCGTCGAATTGTTAGCAAGGCCATCACAAGGTTTTCGCCAAGCTCAACCTGTGCCATTCACCGCCAGCAGCGCATAGATACCCAACCGAACCACCCCTCGTCTTGCGCTCCGAGCTTCATAGGGAATAGTCAGCATGGACTACTCCTCGATTTCCCACGATGCCGATCACCCAGCTGGCTCTTCGCCTTGGGGTTCATCGCCAGTACCTTCTCCGCAGGCCAATAGATCAGTCTTCGGCCAAGCAGAGCCTCCAATGCCACCTTACAATGTCGACCGACCAGCTATTGAGAGCTATGAGGGCGATAATGACAACTTAGAATCTGAGAGCTTCCAGCGTCCAGAGAGTTCGGGTACAGTTTCAACAACGGACGATGGAAGTAACAGACCATACACCGCAGACTCAGCTCAAGCAGCGTTCGAGGGCTCCCAATCTGGGTTTGTTGGCCAACAACACCCTCAGCAACAAGAACCCGAGCACCAAAACTCCCAGGCACAACAACCACAGCAACCGCAGCAGCAGCAATATGCACAGCAGCAGGAGCCGCAGAGACGCACGCAAAGCTATAATACTGGTGGACAGCAAACTCAACGACAGTCCACAACTCATTACAAACTTCAAGCCAAGATTACTGGGTTGGAGCGCACTGGTCGGAAAGATCCAATTATGCGATTTGATGTCTATGTACGTAGGGCTTATGATGCATGGCATTGGATTACGAACTGACTTACTAGACTAATCTTCCGAAATTCCGTACAACTCAATTCCGCGATGTCCGACGAACACATAGCGAGTTCACCAAACTAGCCGAGCATCTGATATCCTCAAACCCCGAGGCAATTGTTCCAGCTGTCCCACCCGCTTTGACATCTGCGGGAGTTGGCACCGACGAAGACGAGGCCCGTGTGAAGGGATCTCTACAACGATGGCTCAATTACGTTTGCAGCAATGATGTATTGATGCGAGACGACGAAATGGTGCTCTTCGTAGAGAGCGACTTTGGATATAGCCCAATGGTCAAGAGAAAGCAACCAGCAACTGGCGTCCGAAGACGTGTTATTAAGCAATTTGCCCCTCCTCCAGATGATACCCCGGAATTGCAGGAAGCTCGTCCAGTTGTCAAACTCTTTTATCTTGGTACAATGGACGCTGGTCATAAGGTTGATAAGCTTGTTAAGGCTCGCAGAGGTATATTTCATCATTTCCAGTACTGGACATTCAGCTAATATGTTGTAGGTCTTGGTTTAGCTGAGTCAGACTTCGGTGTTAAGCTTGGCGCAATGCATGTTCAGGAACCACATCAGGGTCTTGCAAATGCATACAGAAAGCTTGGAAAAACCATACAGTCCACTGGAGATTTTCATGCAGCACAAGGGACTGCTGAAGCAACTACTCTTGGAGATCCACTGCAGTATCATTCACAAGACGCATTCATTGTCAAGGAAACTCTTACGAACAGGCACATTCTCCTTCGGGAGCTGATTCAAGCACAACAGCTCACACGCAGTAAACTCAATGCTGCCGATCGATTGAAATCCAGTTCTTCCGTACGACGTGAGAAGGTTGATGAAGCCATTTCTGCTCTTGATGAAGCGCGCAGTAACGAATTATACCTTCTTGGAAAAACACAGCGTGTCACTTCTAATCTTCTCTTGGAGCGCCGAAGATGGTTTGAGCGCACTACTGCTGATCTGAAGCTCAGTATTCGCGAATATGTACACCGAGAAATTGAAGCCGAACGACGAACTCTTGCGACATTGGAGAACATCAGACCAGATATTCGCGCAATCGATGCTTCTGGTGGTCTTAGTAGACTGGGCAGGGAGGCCCACCCTGTCGCTAGGCGCTCTAGTCTGGCAGCCAGCCAGGGACCAAAGGGCGATGCATGGAGTGGAGTTCCACGAAGACCAGATGGTATCAACAGAAGCATATCTGGAAGCTTCATGTCTCAAGTCCAAGAAGATACCAATAGCGATGATGGCGATATTCCAGGACGTACTCGTGCGCTCAGTGCTGCTAGCTCAAGTGGCCTTGGTGGTGTTAAGGAGGAGGAGGATGAGGATAGGGTGGATGCTCGAAACGCAGCTAGCCGTTTGGCTACAAGCACTTTCTAGGAGTAGAGGATTTCTCGGCTCCTATCCAGCCTGTCAATTTGATCTGTCTATGGAGCTATGGTTACTGCGAACACCTCAGAGTACCCATGTATTGATACTTAGCACATATTTAGATCGCAGTACTCTCTAATCACATTATGTCATGACCAGAATTGAGAGGTATCAGAACCATGCATATTATGTTTGATTCATGCATATCTTGCAGTTTTGTTTACAGTGATCTTGGTGTCGGTGAGATTCTTAAGCATGTCCCAATCAATGTTCTAGCCTATCCACATTTTGTACTACTTACTGAGGAGTTTGGTCTGGTAAGAAATATCAGAAATAAGCGTCTTCTGCAATGGCTTCTATAACATACCAACTTATAATTCACTCATAAAATATCCTTTGACATCTTATTTGTAGATCAGAGAAATTAAGAAGCTCAAGCATGTCTAGGTAGTTTCTGGGTGGCTTTTGTCTTCCTTATCACAATAGCGAGCATATTTTCCCAGAACTACCATGTTGAGAACATCTACCTAGAGGTGTCGTTAGTGGTTTCGTCTTGAAGATAATCTCATCGCCACCCAGTACCCCACCACCGTCCAGTACATGATCGTTTTAACTTTTGACATTTGCGGACGTCAGAGTCTTTGAGTAGACTTCAAGCTTCTTTGAGAAATGGCTCCCAAGTCAAGACAATGGGGAGGTTGATATACCGTAACTTAAGTTGGACCTAAGCACGAAATACACACACATTGTGATGTTAAAGTGTATCATCAAAACACAAGATTCCAACACAATATTCCAGCATTAAGTACAACTAGCACTTGTCTAGATAGGGCTATCATTTCAGATACCTAGTTTAGATTTTATCTCGTCTTATATTGATCACTTCGCTCTCTGTAATCGACGATGTTTTTAAGTCTTATTAGCTATCTCAGAATAATTTGCAACTTCAACATATGTCAGCCATTATTATGAGCTGTGGCATGTCACCTGTTTAACTGTACTTTTGTTCTATTGACTCCGGCTTTAGAAGCCGTTAGATTGACACTACATAAAGTCACAGACCCAATCTCGGGTCGTCATGGCGACTGGATGTCTAGTATCCCCTTCCTCGGACCACTTGGAGTCTCTGACTGATTGACGAACTTAGATACAAAAAGCTGCGGATCAGAAGCAAAAGGGAAAAGGCGAACGTCGAAGAAAACAAGAATAATCAATTGGATCAAATGGGGAACCAGTTCAGGTCAACTCGTCAATCATGGATAGAGCCGGTCGTATCAAATATGTAGATATAGATATCATTCTTCATAGGACAAGTCTGTCTAAAGTCTTCTTTTCTCAACCATCTATGCATTTAGTCATAACCCATCTAAACATCCTGGTATATCCCGAAAACAAAGAAAATCCACCCCAGCCAAAGCGCATTACAAAAACATAATATGCAGCATAAACCCTCGCCATATGCACCTTAACAAAAGAACAGAAAAAGGAAAATGCAACTTCATGCGAAAGGGTCTACACCTCAGAAGCAGATAACTTCTGACCAAGGAGTCCACCATCCTCGACATGCTCCGCATGTTCGGCACCAAGACCCATACCCTTTCCATCGCCAACACGGCGCTGCTTCATGCCACCCATGATCTCTTGCTCGAAATCAATGTACTTCTGTGGGCGTCTGCTGGAAATAGCGTCCTTATCCTTGTAAACGAGGATATCGTGGTTCTCACGGAAGAGACGGTCGATATCTTCAAGAGTGCGACCGGCCGTCTCTGGGTAGAGGAAGTAGACGATTGGCACGAAGGAGGCGTTGAAAACGGTCCAGATAATGTAGAATTTCCAGCCGAGGGAGTTGATTCCAATAGGGGTAATCTCCACTACCATAAACTATTTCAAATGTCAGTCATTTGCAAACTTGGAGGCATGTTTACTATACTTACGTTGACTATCCAATTTGTTGCTGTACCAAGGGCCGCACCCTTCGTACGCATAGCAAGAGAGTTGATTTCGGTCGGGTACAACCATGGAACTCCCTGCCAGCCTATTCCAAAGAAGACGTAGTATAGGAAGAAGAACGCAACCGATGCAGATGCGACCTCATGCTGGTGAGCATAGCCTTCCAAGCTGGTGTAGCGGATGAGAACAGTAATCATTAGATAGCAGAAGCATTGTCCGGCAGCGGCGTACATCATCAAAGGGCGACGACCCCATTTTTCAACGTTTGGAATGGAAATGAGGGAGAAGAGGAGATAAGAGACGGAGTTACAAGCAGCGAGGAGACGAGCCATCTCTGTGGTCAAACCGACAGAGGTCTCCAGCACAGTTGGGAGATAGTAAGATGTGACGTTGATACCTGAGAATTGTTGCATAGCTTGGGTTCCAACACCAAGCAAGATTCTGCGCATGGTTCCAGTGCCAGCTTGGTCTCCAGTACGGCCACGAAGAAGATCTGCCCAGCTTACGGCGTTGTCTTTCTCATATTGGACAGCAAAGGCGATTTCCTTGACCTCAGTAGCAATGTAAGAATCGTCTCTTGGGAGAGCTTCGAGATCAGCAATAATGTTCTGTGCTTCCTCCAGACGGCCGTGGGCGATGAGCCATCTAGGAGATTCTGGGAGCCATGGTACAGTTGCAAAGAGGATGAACATGAAGATGAGTTGGAAGGCGAGGGGAAATCTCCAGGAAATTGGACCACCAACAAAGGAGAATCCGTAAGTCATCCAGTTGGACAAACTGAAACCAGCAATGTTGCAAATCATCTCAATGATGACCAACTTTCCTCTCCAGCTGGCCTTTGATGTCTCGGACTGCCATACTGGTGCTGTTGAAGTGTTGAGTCCGTTGCCAATACCAGCAATGATTCTACCGACGAACATTTGTGCGAGATCGAAAGCAGCGATTTGAAGGATTGCTCCAACAATCATAATGGATGTACCTAGGAGAATAGTGTTCTTTCTGCCAAGTGCCTCTCCTGCCCAAATGGCCAAGATGGCTCCAACGAAGCATCCAATGTCGTAAATCGCGGTCACAGTACCAATCATGCTGGCATTGCCTTTGATACCGAGCTGGTTAAGAAAGTCATCGGTAACAATAACACCACCTAATTGTCAACAATTAGTATTCATTCAACTCTTGAATTTGCTGCTCTTTGGCTTACCAAATACACCCTGATCATAGCCGAAAAGCGTCATATCAGTTGCACAAGCAACTGTGACCCAAAAGGTGAGCCATCCACCTGTCATACCAAAGTATGGTGCCATTGTGACAGTCTTGTATGAGTCCCTGACTCGATAAATATATTAATGATGAAGCGTCCAGCGGTAAACAAAGCACTGTTGATGGGTAATGTTTCTTCAACTTCTTCACACCTGGTCAAGAGCAAAAAGAAAATAGAAAGGAATGTACTGGGAACTGGCAATATTTAAGTCTTTTCGCACAATGAAGGGAAACGGCATTGCATAGACAATGGGGGATGCTAAAGCCGAGCGGGCGGAGGAGACAAGCGTCTCCAGGTTGAGCCCATAGCGAGGAAATCTCCGTCCTAAAAAGAGGCATTATTCTTGACTAGGTTTAATGTGCTGGATAGCATGGAAAAGTGCTGGAGGTCACCAAGAAGCACTTGTGACTGGTGTGAAATGACAGTATTTTGCTACAGTAGAAAGTTGTAAGTAAGGAGCTAGTCCCTGCATGCACCGGTGTCAAGTTGACGGAATGGCTACGTGAAGCAGCCATCATGAGCCAGGATGTGCCAGCTTGCCATGCGATATGCAGGCTGAACACAATACACCTTTATTGTAAGCCGGGGTTCTGGCGAAATGTCCTTAAGCCTCTTCGGGTTGCTTTATGATCGAAGAGGGTAGGCCTTGTCTGTATTTGGCCCAGCTTTGCCAAACTTTGGGCTGTCATCCTTGTCGGGCATTCCGAGCGGAAGAGACACCCCTCATAAGCCACTTTTTACTGGCAATGACTGCATGGCGCAAAACCGCTGAAGAATATCTCAGACGCATTCATAACAATAAAGTGAAGGATGTTGGAGATCTAGGGCTTTCGTGTACTGTTGGTCTTTTCATAAAAATTCTGTGGTCCTTAGGATTTGTTCCTGGAGTCTCCATACGGGAATGAAGACCCAGAATTCCCCATTCCCCCTCGATTCGATTTTTGGATTCCCCATCTGGAGGATTCCCCAGTGTCCATGCAATTGCTAGACGAGACAACTGGAGACTCCTTTCCAAAGTGAGTAAGCGATGCTCTGATCTCATGCATCTCCGCTTTACGACTGTTCTTGGACGAGCCCTGTCATTTATCCATGTTAAGATGCCCTGTCATTGAAGTCTAGATTTTCCGAAGACCAAGGCAAAAGCATCTCCAATTCTGTTTTTGCGTTGCGCAGGTCCCCGTCAGAAACCTCGGGTGATGATATCATGCGGCGTTCCAGCAAGAGATTTGCGCAAGGGATCGGGGACTCTGAACTCCGCGATCATTGATCAGTTACCCAGTCAATGATCCAGGATGCCAGGCCGCACCAGTACAAAACGATGCCACCGTCGGTGCTATTTCTTTTGCGTTTGTTACTTCAAACCCCGTACTGAGGAGATGATCAACTTGGGTACACTAAGTCTCATTCCTCTGGAGACGCGGAGTTTGAAGGAAGGGACAGCTTGAATGGCAACATCTGAAAATAAAGAAAGGACACCAGGTGGCCCTGCTTCGATGCTGGGGAGGTGGACGGAGCATGTTATTCTTCATTCTTCTATTGCAACCTTATTCTACTGAAACAGAATAGTAGATGCGTATCCATGTGGATGGGTTGCGAGGAGATGAGGCTCTGACATGAATCCGAGTCGATTCGAGGGGCGTTATGGGCATTCACTAACTTCAGGCACGGAGCCGGCAGTTAGCATTCATCGACCAATGACATTTGATGAGGTGCTGGTTGAGGCTCATGACAAGAGACTAACGGCCCTACTTCAACTTCACCACTTCAGCCGGTGGCGGTAGAAATCGTTGACTCGTGCGTATCGATTCGATTCTCTCCAAAGGAGAAAGCATAAATTCTCAAAGTGATACAAAACTGTCAAGATCAGCTCAGCTAACGCTGATCTACTGTAAATACTTGCCGCCGTCATGCAGAGTTTTCTCCTTTTCAGAGTAGAGTTAAGTAGCAGCGATGATGATCTGGCTGTGCCTGTCAACGCTCCATGCCAGGTTGCCTTACCTGTATTCATTCCCCCAAGAAATTCATCTAAATTGAGCTTGCGTACCTAAACTTGCTAATAATCCGACCCACTCGTTTTGGCCGAGAATCAGCAGTGGAGCTTCAACCCCAAAATCTCCCACGAATTTCTCCATGCCCCATAGAGTCGCCAAAATCTGGAGTTCTGCATTTGCGTGAGAGCTTGGAGAACCCTCATCTCATAGAGATGGAGAAAGTGGGACATTCAGAATCGGACCGAGATGTTTTGTCTCCATGTTGTTCATCCACATTGTGGGATTTGGCCCCTGTGAAGTGATGAGGACATATTTGCTTGGAGAATTGGTCATCTGATATCTGACGTAGAGTATGGAGTCATAAGTACGCTGTGAGAACGTCGTCGTTGTTGGTATGGTTGTCGATGTTGCTTGCGTAAACGACGGTCGTACTTCGTATAGCCGATCGACAGCAACCACGTACATATGTGCATATTCACAATTTCACATTATGTGGAAGAGCTGGAGAGTTCCTTTGAATGTATACCACTCTGGGGTGCATAGGATAAGAAAAAGATAAATAAATTGCAGGATGTTAGAACTTCCAGCTGTGAGGTTGAATGGTTTCATGTATTATGTACTATGTATTATGTAGGAATTTATTCAATTTAATCATACTCCTCCTGGGAATACTTACTAACAAATAAGGAACAACACAAAAAACTACAAGATTGTTTCCCAACAAGCAAGCTTTCATATGCAGGAAGTTGACAAAGGATAACGAAATAATTAAGAATTATAATGGTAATAACCGAATGATCAATTTCCATCATTATGTTCTCCTTCCGCAGAGTAATCCAAATATCGATTTATTATTGTTGTTAAATACGACACGAGAAGACCACATATGATTGGTATCAAATCAGATGAAGGATCACATATGATTATGAGCACAAGCAAGAATGAATACTGCAATATACAAAATAATTCTGGTATAATTTTGTCCTCGAGTTTTTCCAAATTTTCCAAATTGCCCATCCTCCATAACGCGAAACATAAGCATCCCGGACCGACGGCACGCTCATCTACACCTCAGACAACGCATAGCAGCTCCACTCAATAAGCAGCACAACGCAATCCATCAACGAAGGTCCAACTCCAGTACTCCAGACTCCGCGTACTCCAGTCTCCACGCCCTCCGAGCTGGAGAAATAATCGGAGCGCATCTTAGGCTTTTTACCTTGCTCTCTCCCAACCCCACACCGCAGAGCCCCATTATCACGAATATAGATGGGAGAATCTCGGGTGCACTACCCAGCACAGCCATCGGCGAAACCGGGAAAGTCAGATCCAAATCCAAAGTCTCTGGTATCTGTGTCTTGTTACCGAGGTCGTCTCTTTTAGGGGTTTTATGGTTCTGGGGTGAATTCTGGGGTTGTAGGTATTCATGGGGGAGATGGTCAAGAGAGCGGGCGGCGACTTTCAGGCCTTGAGAACATGTAGTATTTACTTCAGATATTGACGGATTATTCGTATCAAAAAACCTAGAAATCATAGAGAGCCTGCTGTATATCGAGAAGATGAACTAGGCAGCTAATTTCCCATTTCTCTGCTAGAAAACTCATGTCAAGCACATTATACTGCCATATAACATGCTGATGTATGCAACGGTACGTATATCACAAAAATTCATACCCTCAAAAGACATCTTCTAGCATCTTACAGGCTATACTTCTCCCCAGGCCCAAAAACCAACAAAATCCAGCTAAGAAAGGCAGCGATTTTCCGCAAGTGTTCATCACACCACTTCCCCTCTCCCATCGCCCCATTTCAAAGTCCGGGGTATTACAACATCCCCGTAGATGCCATCTCGAAGCAAGGCTCGCGTATGTAAGTGAAATGCACAGTAACATTATAGGACACTCCCCCTCATAAAATACGAACTTGGATACGTACAATTGTCAAATCACGCGAAATCCACCGGCACGCAGACTACCCCAGGTTCTCACGAGTCAGAGAATCGGATAACATCCGTCCGGTGGGGTATGGAAGGACATCAAAATGTCATTTCTGCATAGGGGATTGAGTACTATGGCAGTAAATAAGCCGAAAAGAGTAAGGTCCATTCTGTACGTATATTTCCCCAGGGTTTTGCGAGTCAGGACGTCGTCGGAAGACACCAGTCCGGTGGGATGTAACAGAATGCTATCACCATTTCTTCTACAGGAAAATAGGAGACCCAGAATTCCCCAGATTGCCGCGGGAGTCAAAGCAGCGGATGACAAGCGTCCGGTGGGGTATATAATAATAAAAGTTATCAAAAACCCCTGCATGAGAAGCAACTCACCATAGCAACGAAGAAATGCATATCAACAGAAGAAAGGATTTATTGGTATTTCCCTAATGACTAATGCATGACCGCTCAAGAACTTGAACAACCCACCAAAACCCCCATGAATACAATGAAAGAACAAAAGAGCAGAATGTAATGATCGACGTTCCAGGGTCTCAGAAATACCCTTCCAATACCCAATCACATGCCACGAGCCCTGCGTGATCGTGATATCTCCCCATAAATCCAACAGGCACTGATATAAGTGCTTAATCCACATCCACAACGCTCCCTTTCTCTGGCTTCTTCCTCTCCATAGCGGCTTTTAGCGCCATGAGCTTCTCCTCCGTGACCTTGATAGCGTTCTCAATCTCCTTCTCGCCTGCGCCTTCACTCTTTAGCCGGTCTTCAATGGCCCGGTCATGCATAGTTTTCGGTGTAGGGCCTCTTGCTGTGTGTAGCCTTTCCAACCCGACACGCTCCTCAAGCCACTCCCATAACTCGCTCTCCTCGCGTCTCCATATCTCCTCGTAGGCAGCGATGCGGTCCGGTGTGCTATAGAAGCCCAGATCCTGCTTACCACCACCTCTGCCACCAGAACGGAGCCAGCTGAACAGTAACATGAATACCACTATGCCAATTATAACATTTGTGGATAGTAAAGGCTCGAAAATATCGACAATAGGACCAAGAGGGCCGTGTAGAGGCTCCAGAAGACCCCAATCCGAAGCAGCAGGTGATTTTGAAGCCGCAGTGCTGATACTCTTTGGAGACTTCGATCCCTTCTCCTTTTTGCCCTTCTTCTTGCCTTTGCCATTTGTAGTAGCATTGGTGTTTGTGCGCGCGCGCGTCGAAACAGCGGCCCTCAAGGCTGCGCAGATGTCTTTGGCATATTGAACCTGACCATCGTTGGCCCCCTTTTCGATTGGACCTGCGAAGCGTTAATTACGCACAAGAAGAGACAAGATGTATAAGCCTACCTTTAAGCCATGACTTGCCAGTCCACTCGATTGCACAGTTCATTTGAAGGCGAGTGCCATTCCCTTCCGCCCAGGACAAGCAATATTTTGTCTTCGTACTAAAAACATTTCCGCTGGGAACATCAGGCGTTTGAGTGGATACTGTAATACTGACAGACTTTTCGAGATCAAGAAAGTCCAGTGTCTCGGTAATCACACATTTGGTCTGTTTTGGACCGATCGAACCATTCAGGGGTTTAATATAGGAGAAAACACGGACTTTGTTGTCGTTGCTCAAACCCTTCTTGTCCTCCATCTGCAAGTCTAAGCACTTTTGCTCGCCTGTGAGCCATTTAGACATGAACTGAACTGAGGATGGCCCGAACATGATGTCGTAGATCTTGCCGAGAGGCGCAGGAATAACCTCATCACCAATAACTTTATCGTAATGTGTATCTGCATCGGTACAATCGGTCGGCGCATGAGTTGCGGGTCCAGGGAATGAGCCAACTCCAGAAGACGCTGTGGGGACTCCCTCCTTACTCTTTTGCTCTGGCGCTCCACCTGAGACGACGGGAGCCGACGGCTTTCGACTGACTGTCCTTTCAGCGATATCGCTACCAGCAACACTACCATCTCCGCCATGTGTAAAGCTCATGCCATCCTCACCCTCATCGTCCTCATCATAGATGTCATCTCCATCATCGCTCTCATCAGATGATCCTTCGTCACTGGTGCTCGCCGAAGTCCCGTCGTCCTTTTCTGTCTTATCACCACCACCAGTCTCGTCAATTCTGACACCGTTGAGAGAACTACGTAGACTAGGATGACCAAGCTTCCAGATGCCAACGATAAGATCGTAAGTCGAGTCTCTACTTGTGAAACTTGCAAAGACGTTTTTTGAGTGTAATGTGGAAATCATCAAACCATTTTTGAACAACAATGCTGTGCTTCGCTTTTCAACTGACACGATTTCATCGAAACTCATGACAAGGGTGGTGACCCATCCAAAGATGTTGCTACTAAAACACAAGTGGCCTTCGGAAACGTAAAGGCGACCATGAGCAAGGATCTCCCGTTGCAATGCACAGCTGTAATCCTCGATAAGGTAATCATCATCAGGTACACTGCGGAATAATTGATGGAAATCTCGGTTTCGTTTCTTGCTTGCAACAGCGAATCCAGTCAGTTTTGGAGTACTGCCCGCAGCTTGAGGGTGAGCCACGGATGCATTTGCTGCGGCTATAGCTGCACCGATTGCGCCGGAACCCACGTTACTACTTGTTGCTGCAGAACTTCCTCTCTTCCTGCGATGACCAAGAGCACTGCGAACACTACCACTTCGATGTATCCCACTCTTTCCCTCGAAGACGCTCCCATTCGGTGGTGTCTGATCTCCAGCCACGCTTGGCTCGTATGCCGAACGAGGTCGGATAAGATTTTGGACATCATCAGCATGGTTGATGGGGCCATTATCGGGATTATCTGCCATCAAGCCATGTGACGAAGTTATAGCGCGACCTGATAGAGTGTCACCTCCGGCTGATTCCGACCGTCCTCGATGGTCTTGTAGATCCGGAAACTTAGCAGCTACAGGAGTGCTTGAAGCGCTCTGAGTTTCAGAAATGCCAAGGTGGCTTAGACTTAAGTCTCCCATTCCCAATGTTTTCACAGCCAACTCTCTCTCTTCCTTGGTCTCTCCCGCGTCCCCTGTCTTTTGAACTGAGCTTTCGACCTCCACGTTGGCGGATGGTCTCGAATCCTGTGTTCCGCTCCTGCTCCTGTTCTGACCTTGTGTATTCGAATTTGAAATAGTGTTTGTCAACGTTGATGCAGCGTTTTGTGCTGCGGAAAATACGCTCGAAAAGAAACTCGATTGGTTGTTTGTGCTAGATGTGCCAGAACTTGTAGCCCCGTTCTCGGAAGCCTCGATCGTTGGGGTAAGAGGTGCAGTTGTGATGTTACTAAGCTTGCTTGGGCCTAAATTTGCTGATCCTGATCTCACCCGTCGGTGCGATATCATATTCCCACTCGGGGACGTCACGATAACTGAGTTCGATGGGGAAACAGGAGGTTCTGACGCGGTACGTTGATGAGGAGAAGCAAATCGGGGCGCGGACGAATCAGTTGGTGTCGGTGGCGTATTTACAATGACTGGAGCGGGGGCCTCGTCTCGCGGGGGTGTTTGGGGGTTGTTTGTATTTATAGTCGGTGGAGCTTTCGCAGTCCTTGGACGATCTGAAGTGGATATTCCAGAGACACTGTCTGATTGACTAGACGGAGCCCCCTTTTCTGGAAATATAGCACCGATTCGTGATGCTACGCTACCTCGCCTGAGAGTAGTATCCTTATCCTTCCCAGTATCCCGTTCTTTGCGTTCGGGACTCGTATTCGGGCTCGGGGCTTTTCGAGGCTTGAAAGCAGCTGCAAGCCTACCGACTGGTGAAGACGACCGCCGTGCACCGTCGTGGCCAGGCGCTCGTAGGCTACCGCTTTCTGACGGCGCGGGTGACTGGGAGGTCGCCAGTTCGGATGACAGTGGAGGAAATGTTGAAGATCGAGGGGTTGCGTTTTCTAAAGCAGAGAGAGCCTCTGGATGAACGGATGTTTGAACGAGCGGCGATGAAGTTGTAAGATATCCAATATGCGAAGGGTGGGATGACAAAGGAGGGGGAGTTGGAAAGTTGCTGCTGAGATAGTATCTAGTTAATTACAACCCGTTGTAAAGAGGATACGCCAATTATGGGTGCCTGTATGAAGGTGTGGGGAAGGATGGAAAAGGGAAGAAAATATGCAGCAAGAACGAAAACAAAGCTCTTGTACAGAGCGGAGTGTATGTACAATGATATCTTGGAGATCGCTTCGCAGGAGGTTTGGACAGGATGGAGCGAGCTAACTAATGTGGAGGTGATGATTGAAGGGGAGGGCCTGCGGAAACAAACATTGGCGAGACCCTTCGCTACGGTGAGCGCAAGGTAAACCGTCCCCTTCCCACCACTGTTCACAGGTAGCTGGACACTCAGGTATCCATAATGAGAGAGATGCGACGAAGACCCATGCATCGGTCTCAAGCACGAGCACATTGGTGGTCAATTGACTTCTAAATCCATCTTTGGATCTTAAGGAGATGGTGATGTTACTTACGATTCTTCGTCAGATTCATATGTGATCAGACTGCTCCCGTCTCCCTCGTTTGTGGAGCGGCTGATGTTACTGTCCTCGTTCTCGAGCGTACCACGCTCCGCGACGCTCCGCCCTCTCGCAGCCTCCTCGAGAGCCTTGTCCTCATCTTCCTTCTCTTGTCTCTTCTTCCGTCGCTTTGTCTTGATCGCTTTTGGCAATAGCTTGTCGAGTTTACTCGAATCGTCATCGTTTTCATCGAAGCTCTGTTCCGAGCCCTCGTGGTGCTTCAACTTCTCTATGGCGCCCTCGACCGATGCTCTTATTCCGTGGTGCTGATCGCTCTCGGTGCTGATGATTGAATTGGAAGCCGAGGTTGATGTCTTGCTACTGCGATTGCGGCCTTTGGTGAGAATGTGACTAAGGCCATGGCCTCTAGATGGTGATGATTCGACTGCAGACATGACTATGACTGCTTCTCTTTGTCAATGATACTATTCGTGCATGGAAGGGTACTTTAATTCGCTCTGCGGTTATTCGATACGCGTTGATTCCACGGTTTATGGGAAGGATGAATAGAGTGACAACTTTCTTTCCTGCCACAACTTCGCCTTCGGCAGCTCTGGCGTCGACGTTCAAGACTGAGGGTCGATGAATGATTGGCCGCCGCGTAACTACGGGAGGGGTGCCTCTGTCGGATTCTCAAACGCGCAGATAACGTCTCTGTGCATGCAGGGTCGTACAGTAAGATAGATACAAACGCTGCAGCCGTGGTTGAGTGTCAATGTCAATGTCAATGTCAACGATGCTGATATAGTGGATGTCGTGGCAATCAATGGTTCGTTTCGTATGCGGTTTCGTACGTTTTCGAATGTTTTGAGGAGGGTCAAAAACAATCAAAGCTGAAGAAGGATGAACAGCATCAACGGACGTCGAAGATAAGTTGACCCTTGACTATTACACCATTGGCATTTTTTGGCGATGATGCGGCGTTTCTTTACCAGCCTTGTGATCTACGATACGATAATCCACATCACTGCTCCGCCGTACACAGACAGTAGTAGTGCACAAACAAGCACACCTATGTACTCGACTTATCTTACCTTACCTTACCTTACCTTACCTTACCTTAGGTACCTTTCTTTACTCCGACAATATGGAATAACACGCTCTTGTGTTAGCCTTGCCATGGCACGGCACGTCACGTCATTGATCGGATTACTTGGAACAGAACACCAGAATGTGGAGATTGAACAGAATCCAGTATGAATATGAATATGAATGCATAAATAATTGTATCGTGTATATATGTATATATATATATATATATATATATTTGGAGATACAAGTAGAGGATAAATGCAGTATGGATGTACTGCGTATGACTGTATTCACTTCCAAGTAAATGATGTAACACGCTTTTTGCTCATGCCTTATATACTGTGCAGCGTCTACCTTACCTTATTCCATATCTGAGTGGTGCGGAGAGCTGAAGTTAATTAAGAGATCTAATTCATGTTATTGTTGTTATTGTTGTTATTAATGTTATAAAAATATGTTACATATATTACATATATTACATATATCATTTATATAGAGAGTGTTCTATGAAAGACCTCATGTACCTATTCTCTTTTGTTCTCCACTTCCTGCTACCTACTCCTCTCTACTCACCCTGCCACCCGCGGAATCCTTCCCTTCCCTTCCCTTCCCTTGTTCCTGCGGCGGACCGCGTGCTCTCTCTCACCAGTTCGTCCTTGCCAAAGGAATGAATGCACTTTAGCCTGTGCACTGATCGCCCGCCTCCCCCTCCCCCACCAAGCCTCACACCCTGTTTCATCCACTAATTCTTGCGTCTGCGTCTACTATGTACGTCTGCGTCCGCGTCCTGCCTTACCAATTACTACTTACATACAACATTTACCGAATCGTGGGCAGTCACACTCTCACAAGCCATGCAGCAGTAACATCATACACGCATCCGAATGATGCTGAGAACTCACACAAACAGAGTAAACCCGTATCTCCACATCTGAACAATAACGACTTCTCGTAATATTGTTGTCACCCAAGAACACTCCACGCCTGCACAAGGCACAGCCGCTGAGCACCCTGTTTTCCGAAGAACAACACTGTATTCGGTCGCGAGATGGAGGCTTCTCCGCTGGTCACGGTAAGTACAGAGCCAGATTTGCAAAACCGCTATTGCTGATACAGCCCAGGCACATGAGCATGCCAGAGCAGCTGCTCTCGCAACTCAAGGCTCGAACACCACAGTAGCCATCAGTGAACATGCCCTCGCCGCAGGTGAATTCTCCAAGGCCGCCTCTGGAACAAGTAGTAACGAAGCCATGCGCACCTTGAAACTCCTCGAACAAGAACATCTCAGACTATCTGAAATACTTAAATTTGCATCAGAGAGCCCGGTATCGACGCTCCAGAAGACGGATTCACCAGAAGGGTCACAGGAGAAAGCTGTACAGCCATCTGCTGCCGTTGCGGAGTTACGATCTGGAAAGTCTGAGAGACGGACCCCTTCTACAAATACAACTACATATCGCAAACAACCCTCTCGTGAGCTAAGCTCCTCTATTGCCAGCAACTTGGCATCAGCTCGTGGTATTCGCTCCAACCACCCACGCCGACCTCTATCCCCAAGTGTATTCACACAGCAGGTGTCCGGCAATATCGAACAGTCCAGAAACAACGGCCGCCAGACGAAACGAGAGCACAACAGTGTTGAACAAGTCCCTGTACCGGGGAAGCCTAGCTGGGTTCCACCCATGCAGAGTGCACCCAAGTCAGAACCACGTATTGCCCTGATAGCTGAATCCCCAACTGCTGCAACTTCAGACACAAAACCGGCAGATGATGGCTTCACAAAATGGTACAATACCGTCGAAGGTCTTCTCAGCAAACTCTCAGCTCCTCTGGCATACGCCGGCATTCCCTTGACATCTGAAGAAACACCGGATGCCCCCAAATCGCAGACCTTCCCAAAGCAGAAGAGGTCCTCATCCACAAGATCTATTATTTCCAGTGATGCCGACTTGACCAAGTACTTCTCACGAGCAGCTCTACGTGCTACATCCCGCACTGACAATCCTGGTGGAGATTCTTTCTATGTTGTACCGTCAACGGGAGGTACAGTATCTTATGCTGGTATTATGAAGTACGAAGCCAAAGAGCACAGACGGCTGCAACAATCTATGCACAGCGAGAACTCAGGCTTTGAAGACGAGTTTGTCGATGCACTGGAGGATGTACAAGACCAACCAACACTCTCACGCTCACCAACAGCCCAGAAGCTCCTAAGCTCGTCACGAAGCCACAAAGACCGCATCATTGAGGAACTCTACTATACGAACAAAGAGCTGAAGCAAGTAACCAATAACATGAGTAAGCGTCTGCGCGCCTTCGAAGTCGGATCTCAAAGATCGGCTATGGCTCTTCAAGAAAGCATGCGCTTTTCGCGCCCAACATCACCCACGGCCTCAGCCACCGCACCTCAAGACGCAAAACTTATGTCACGTATCAAAGAGCTCGAAGATCAAATCGTCCAGAATCAGACGGATATGCTAGCCGGTGGTGATGCCGGGCTTGTTTCACGCATCAAGCTGCTAGAGGACCAGTCCAGCCGCGACAGAAGAAAAATGGAGGATTTGGCGACTAAGAATAAAGAGTTGAGGAATATGCTAGGCAGGTATAGGGAGAGATGGGATAATCTGAAGAAAATGAAGAAGGGGGAAATATCGGGTGCGATTGCGGGCACCTCCTCTCCAGAACCGACTGAGCGTACTGTGAAGGCGAGAGCGGAAGAGGGTGTTAAGAAAGGTGATGTTAGTGGTGGGCGTTTTTTGGCAGGATGAGTCGATAGTCGATTGCGGGGTCTGGGTTGTAGTTGGGTTGATCCATTGTATGTATCGTGTTCTTTGGAGCTATCCATACCTCTTTACCTTGAAGCATCCATTGATCAGAGTAACAAACGACCAACACCATTTCCCAGACTCTTTGCGCACTCTACCTTTCATATATGCCTCGATCCCTTTAAACAAAAAAAGCTCTTTTCTCTGCCTCGGCACCTCGTGACTATTAAGGAGAATCTCCACCACTGATCCCTATCCCATCATCCCATGACTCTCGCCCGTCGCTCCTCAACAATTCCAAGCACAGCCCATAATTCCTTTTCCCCAGATACCACCTAGTTCACGAATCAACCACCCATAAATCTAAGTATCACCCGCCATGGCTGGTGAAATTATATCTGGCGTCTGGCGTCTGGTGGCGGCTTCTCCTCGTAGCGTATGTTGGAAGCGGCGGCTAACGGCATGTAGAAAGTTTGTTTCTGCTGCCAGACGTCGGCATTTGGCCTTTTGGGTATTTTGAGCTCATGGGTTTTGAGGAATAGGGGGGGACGGGAGGGGGATAGGTTATTATTTTAGGGCTTGTCAGTGTATGGAAGTATTTCTCCTCAGTTGCTGTTGTCGTTGTTGGGGCAAGTAGAGTGATGTGTGATTATTGTTTGAAGGTGGGGCCCTTGTTAATTTATTGTGGCATTGGGATGGTGACTTGATGAGGAGTGGAGGTGCTTGGGAGAAAAGACGAAGACGTGGATTTGAGCGCGTCATTGATATAAACTAATATCGTTGTACTTATTTTGTATGGAGTATATATAACGCAATATGATTGATATCAATGTGTCACAACTCCATGCGTCAGGGGCCACTATTTCTCCCGAGGCGTTGATTGAGGGATAACTTACCAAGGAGGTAGAGTGTAGTCACGGCAGAGATGCTATGACTAGGTACCGTGTATAGATCTTCCAAGACGCCGAGGCTATAGAATAATCTGATCGCGCGGGTGGTGAATGTCACTTTGGACAGTAGGCGTTCTGTAGTACTTAGCTACAGGATGGGGAAACAGAAGCTAGAATGGACGATATTATCATGACTACATTACCTATTTGTACCAGAATACTGCCAAATATCAGCTAGACAAGTCCCTTACGGGTGTGAGACAGAACAAGACAGAACAGGACATCTCTTCCTGTAGCAATTTACGATTATGTTGGATTCATAGTAGAGAAGTGTCATTGTTCGCAGTGCTTTTGCAACTTCATAGTATATTGAAAGCGGATGAATGATAACGCTCTAGAGAACTCATGAATGCTCATAGGAATTATTGCAGCAGAGTCCAAAGCAACGCAGAAGAATATACTTGGAAGGAGAACAGCTCCCGGGTAATGGGTAGATAACAACCCACTGTAGATCATCAAACCCATACATGATTTAGACTGCGTCTTAGAGTGTTCTACTCTAACGATACTCAAATATAATTTACACGAATGCCACCGGGCAGCACTTGGCTTGAAATGATCTATCTTAGATAAAGTCTTGCACATTCATTACCTTACGACATATATATAGCTTCACAAATAGCTTGGAGACTATCTCGGGCGTCTTTAGGGATAACTCGAGGTAGGTACAAACTCATGGCGTCCAGACTATTAGAAGAAATGGTATTCCGGAGCAATACTGACGAAGAAAGGATTGAGGAGAGCCAGCTTGGTGCTTTACGACTCAGATCCTGAAACTGACCTGTCTTTACCTGTACATATACCAGCCAGACACCCCGATTTTTGACACTTCTTTTCGTTGTCGTTGTTGTCAGCTTGCCGTCTCTATCCTTGGATTTGAAAAGCATACCTTCATACTTTCTGAAATACATCCACCATTTACAGCGTTTTACTTTCACTGAATTCCCAGCACCTTGCTGATCCCAGCGCCAATCACTCCCATCAATCGGGTTCGCTCAGGCCCTGTCGATCGCCGCCGGCTCGCCTATCTCACTTGTCCGACCCCACGATCAGAATGAGGGACCTGCTGTTGGAGCGTGCCTCAGCGCATCGAGGGCAAATTGACAACCAGTTCCGCAATCCTGGGAAGAGTACTCGAAAACGGTCGTTTCACAACGATAGAAATTCCGCAAAACAGGACAATTGCTTCATTGACAAGCCTGTGCAGCCAGATGGCTTCACGGCGCCGCTCGTCAGTCTCACTGCCGAGCCCGTTCAGTCCTGGGGTCGCTTCAATACTGGCTCCTGGCTCGCTGCAACAGGCTGCACGGGAATCGTCGTGTTGTGCCCCCTCCTGACCGTCTTGCTGTACATTGCTCTCGAACGCTACGATGGATCTCTATTTGGTGCTCTTGGAGACCTCTTGCTTCTTGGACCGTCAAAATTCCTCGTCGAGAATGGCCTCCGTGCTACAACGAAAGCTTTCTTTGGCTATACTGCGTGGCTGCTCTTTCAAGCCGCCCTGTACTTTTTTCTACCAGGCCCAAGTAGTCGCGGCCAAGTAACACCTGCTGGCTACCTCTTGAAGTACAATACGAATGGATTCAATGCTTGGGTTGTAACACACGTGTTGCTTATTGGCCTGGCATACGCTGGTCTTCTTGACCCGGCAATTTTGGCAAAAAACTGGGAGGGATGTTTAGTTGTAGCTAATTTCTACGGATTCCTACTTGCTACAGCTTCGTACATCAAGGCTCATCTAGTGCCAACGCATGCCGAAGACCGCAAGTTCAGTGGTAAGTACATCCTTAAATTCCTTCATGCAAGGTGTTTACTTGAAATTGTAGGATCCGTTTTATACGATTTTTATATGGGTGTCGAGCTCAATCCAAGAATTGGAAAGGTTTTTGACTTCAAACTTTTTACCAATGGTCGCCCCGGGATTGTTGCATGGACTTTGGTTGATTTGTCCTTCACGATGTGGCAATATCAACTTCACGGGAAAATTACAAACTCGATGCTTATTGTTGATACTTTACACGCATTATACGTTCTAGACTTTTTCATCAACGAAGACTGGTACCTTCGCACGATCGATATCTGCCACGATCATTTTGGGTTTTACCTTGCCTGGGGATCTCTTGTGTGGCTTCCAAGTGTATACACCCTTCAAACACAATATCTCGCACGCTACCCCGTCGAGTTATCTCACCCGATGGCTGTATTCATTCTATGCATGGGAATTAGCGGCTATGCAATCTTTAGATCTGTCAACGACCAAAAGAATCGCGTTAGGAAAGCGGATGGCGACTGTATCATCTGGGGAAAGCAAGCAGAGTATATTAGATGCTCATACACAACTTCCGATGGCAAGACACACAAGTCCCTGTTGTTATGCTCTGGCGCGTCTCCTTTCCATATACTGCAACCACAGTGCTGACGATCTTATAGGTTGGTGGGGCACAGTCCGACATGCGAATTACCTGAGCGATTTGGTCCTATCATATAGTATGTGCGCAACTTGCGGACTGACTAACATTCTTCCATGGACATATGCCATATTCATGACCATCCTCCTGATTCATCGCGCTGGCCGGGATGAAGAGCGCTGTGCAGGCAAGTACGGCAAGTACTGGAAAGAGTACTGCGAGAAGGTACCCTATAAACTTATTCCAGGTCTCTATTGAGCCCTCTTGGACTATAACGTGAATGTAATGGTCTGTGGGCGCAAAACACTTGATAGAAGATAACAATGATCAGAGTTGGAAAGACTACGAAGTACCAAAGAAATCGTAGTGATTAATAACAAGCAAAAATGCGGGAGAATGTTAACAATATAAATTTAATAAAGTATGGATAGTCTATTTCAGTTCCAAATTAGCCGTTAATCCCCACCTAAATATGTTATCGTCAAATCATGAAACGATTATAGGACAGCTTCGGGTGCACAGTCTCCAACTTTCGTGGCTTGGGGTCAAAAAAGAAATGACAAAGATGCACTAGTACCGGAGTATTGATTGAGACAGTTATGGGACGAGATATTGGACTCAGTAAAGAGTGTTAATGAGCTAGAGGAGAGAAATCTTTTGTTGATACGAAGAAGATTACTTCGTCTAGAGACAAAGAGTACATATCAGGAGCCTCAAGAAAAATCAAGCATTTGGGAAATAAACAAACGCCATTTGCTATGCAAGGTATTCATCGCCAAGTACAAGTCCACATCCGTCACATGCCTTGAAATAAAGTCAAATTCATACAACCCATGAATTTATCTTCTTGGCCTCTTTTCGTGACCACGATCAGCACCCTCATCAGGTCTTCTCTTTCGTCCACTTTCATCCCGGTCTCTGTCCCTCCTCTCACTCCTTCTTCCACCGCGTTCCTCTCCCTCTTCACCCCTAGGCTCCTTCGGTTCTCTACCATCACGTCTACCTCCCTCTCTATCACCTCTTGCCATTGGATCCCTACTGCCGCCGCCTTCACGACCTGAGCGTCTGCTATCACGCTCGCCACCACCACCACCGCGTCTCTCTCCATGGCTTCTGTTTGACCTCTCATCATCAGGACCACGTCTAGTAACATCTACACGTGGGCTTCGTGATCTCGAGGAACGTTGTCCACGTCTCGGTCTACGTTCACGTTCTCTGCCATCCCTTGAACCATCGGCATCTGGAACAGGAGTACGGCCAGTAATACCAGTGATAAGATCTGCTCTTGCAGGATTAAGACCGTCTTGTCTTGTGTCTATGAGACTAGCTCTAGCCGGATTAATAAGGTCTCTTTCCTGACTGATGCGTTCACGAGGATGAGTCGACTCCTGACGAAGTGGCTCTGAGCGACTTGGTGGTGGATTAGGTGTGGAGGGTCTAGAATCACGACCAGGTGGTCCATTGCTGCTACCTGTGCGATCAGATCTACCACGGATATTGATGCCACCAGTTGAGCTATTGCGATCAGGACTGTTTGACTGAACGGCTTGCGACGCGAGCACATTCTGAATGCCATGAATCGTATTTCGAGGATTACGCCTGTTGCGTTCCATGCCAGACGAGGGACCAGTAGGTGTACCACTATTGATGGAAGCACCGGGACTCTGGTTATTGTTTCCTCCTCGTGGACCAGAAGGTGGTGCTGGACCAATTGGAGATAATGCGGGAGGACCGCCTCGCATGTTGTTGACCTGAACAGCTGGTCTGGCAGGAAGTTGATCTTGTCCTAGATGGCGAGCTCTATCAGGATGTACACTTACAGGAGGAAGTGGAATAGTCTGTTGGTCTCGAGGACCTTGTTGTTGTGGCACATCTGCGAGATGTCTGAGACGATCAGGATGAACAGCAGGTGGCGCCGTTGCTGAAGCTGATGGCGGCACAGTCGCATTAACACCAGTGGCCATGTTATCATTTCGACCCGAGATATTGCGCCTTGAACGATCCCGACCACTTGCCGGGCCTGTTGGTGGCTGTTGAGGGGGCAGCGGGATTGGCTCTTGCTGTGAATGAGGACCGCTGGGAACACGGTCTCCCCGGCCCCCTCTGGTGCGAGGACCTGATGGTAT
This sequence comes from Allantophomopsis cytisporea, assembly GCA_024752435.1. NCBI lineage: Eukaryota > Fungi > Ascomycota > Leotiomycetes > Phacidiales > Phacidiaceae > Allantophomopsis > Allantophomopsis cytisporea. Next base: position 883,963 of record CP103034.1, read on the forward strand.
ATCAGGCTGAGAAGGAGCAGGGTTCAAACGACCGAAGCTAGCATCTTGCAATCTCGAAGACGGATTGTTGAGTCTGCCATGGTCTGGATCTTGTATTCTAGGTGGTACCTGTGTTGGTTGAAAAGCTGCCGGGCCATCTCGTCCTCTATCCATAGCTCTTTCCATACCTCGAGGGCCAGATGGTGGTTGATCATCGGGTCGCATGCGGGATGGGTGTATATCCATAGGAGTATTTCGACCACTCGCGATGTTATCATCTCTACGTGGCTCGAAATTTGCTGGACCGTTCCTATCACCTCTGCGAGGCGATTGGGGCCGAGAGTTTACAGTGTTTCTGTCGCGGATGTCGTCTCTGCTGTTGTTGTTGTTATTGTTGTTGTGGCGAGAGCCGCTGGATGAATCTCTGCCGTCACCGGAGATAAGAGCTGCTCTAGATGGGTGCAGTGGTTCTGCTCTCTCATCAAGAATTGACGCACGTTCAGGATGAAGCCCTACAGTAGCTCGTGGCGGAGGCATGACGTTGTCGCGAGGTGGTCTTTCCAGTCCATGGTCGATCTCTCTAGCTCCATTCATAGGAGGTCTGCCGCGGTCCATGCCACGTGCATTTTCCCGGGGATCTGGCATGTTGCTGTCATTCCATCTGCGTTCTCGATGGTCCCGTTCAGGACGAGGACCTCTATCTACGAGACCTCTATCAATACCTCTTGGGCCAAGCTCAGACATTCTGCCGTGAGGCTCAATATAATCGCGGCCTCTGTCTCGGATGTCATCACCAGGATGGCCTAGGCGACCCGGTCCTTCCCAGCGATCAACCTGGGGACCGCGGGCACCCATTCGATCGTTATGACGTGACGGGAATGAAACATCCGGCCTACCGGGGAGTTGATGAGGAGGCCGATCAAGCATTGAATTGGACGCAGCATTTCGGCCAAGATCAGGACGGGAGGACTGCATATGGTGGGAGGGCATCCCCCTTGGGGGGAAGCCATCACGGAATGGTGGTTCTGGACGATTTCCAGGATCTCTTAAGTCGTTTCTTGGCTGCGGTGTTCCAGGCTTTGCAACAGGTGTCGACGTGCCAGATTGTACTCCTGACGCTGACTTTATGTCTGCTTGAGTAATGGCACTATCCTTCTTTTGGTCGTTAACCTCCCCGTCTTCTTCTATACCCGGAGCAGCAGTGATAGCACCATTAGTTCTGTTGTATCGTTAGCGTCGTTGTTTTTATTGGTTTACAATAATTACTTACGGGGGTGTCGATCGTGGCTTGAACTCTGGCGCCGTTGGCTTGAGGGTCGTTTTGGCTGATTGTGGCAATGCTGGCTTCTGGCCATTTACACCGGTAGAGTCATCCTGCGTAGTGTCAACAACATGATTTCGGGAGCAAGAGATGTGGAAACTAACTGTGTTGATGCAGAATGCCTGCTTCATCATCCATTTCTTTTCTTGTCGCTTCAAGTCGGCGAGCAAGGCATTGGCAGCCAAAGACAAGTCAGGTCGGCAGTTTGGCTGACCATCGGCTTCGCGCTTTCCGATGTTCACAGCAGCCTGATAGAAGTATTTTCCTTGGAAGTCAATAGCTGGGAAATACTCATGGACAGCTTTGAGGATAGTAATGGCGTTTCTGATATGTGTCCACTCCATGCTAACCAAGCACGCTCTTAGAGCGGTATTGAGAGCCTGATGAAACTTGAACAGCATCTCACGGAATCCTTCGTAGGGGAATAGAGTCTTAGGCTTAGAAGAAACATCCAATAGTTTGGAGAATCCAGGCAGATCCGCCTTTGGTCCATGTGCTTCCTTTTCGAAAACAGCTTTATCTGCATGCCAGCGTGAAAGATCCTTAAGTACCTCCTTTAGGAAACGACCAAAACTTTGTGCCTCTCTTGTGGTGCACATGAAAATGATCAAGCGCAACTTTTGTGCTCTGAACAATTTGCCGAGAAGTCCAGCTGTTCGGAAGTGTGGCGTACCAGATGCATGCAGATATTTGATCATTCGAGCAGCATAGTGGGCATCACTTGGTGATAGAAGTGCTCTTGGTATAATACAATGTTCGAGTATGGCATTGTTCAATGCATCCCAGCGACCGTGAAACTCGGCAAACCACTGCATTTTCTCCTTTGCCAGACGTGCAGACGTGACTTCGAAGGTATTGATCTGCTCTTTCAACTCTGCTCGAAGCTTGTCTGCAATCTGCTCAAAGTGCTTCTTTGCTTCTTCCTTGCGGTTCATGCCTGCGCGTGTCATATCGCTTCTGTCTCTCATTAAGTCTGCTTGCTCCTTCATAAGTCGGGAAATTTCAGCCTCGTAGCTCTTTGATGGTAGCTGAATATCTGACAAGGATAATTGCCAGAAGGTAACGTAGAAGTCAACGCTCAGGTTGCGCCATACAACTTCTGGAAGAGCCGTCCGAACAGTTGATTTGATTGGGTCTAAAATGTCTGACCATGGGTTAGTAGAGGCAATTGCAATCTCTATGTCCTTGTTGTCGTCGAGAACCATGCCCGACTGAGCTTCGCCACTGACATTAGCATCTTCAGCCTTAACATTTGCGTTTGATATCTCCATCGAAACATCGCCATCGGTGTCAGTCTTCGAGACACTATTCTCATTAATCTGTGCAGATGTGTCCTGGATCTTTGGTAAACGGATTGCAGCCAGTCGCTGCGCAAGACCAGGGCGACTAATCTGGAAAGCAAGGCTTGGATCAAGACCGAATTCTGAAATGAGCTCTGTGATGCTAGGGATGAGGGCATCAAATTCTGAGGTGGAGAGATTTGAACGAAGCAAATCCAGGTACTGTGTGAGAACTCGCTGAAGGTCATCAATCATCGATGCCAAGAACTTGATGTGTGCATCTTCATCCGGCACTGCAAAGACACCTGCCTGTCTCTGCTGCGCCAATGACAGTAGTAGCTGAGCAGCCAGATTCTTTTCAACCAAAGATCGCAATAGGCGCTTAGCGGTCTTTGTGGACTCGAATCGTTTGTCTTGGAGATTGATCAGGGTTTGACGCTGGAGCACCTCACCACCGGTCATGGCAGATAGCTGAGCTTCGTTAAAGTCAGTGTCAGGTACAACTCCTGCCATTTGCATAATGAGTTCTTCCAAGACTCGTAAGTCCGTTGAGTTTCCCTTGGAAAGCTGATCATTGACGTATCGGAGAACAGGTGTAGGATCCAAAATAGAGTAGCGCTTGAAGATTTTGCCAGAGAATGAGGCGAGTGCTTGCAGCCATCTACTTGCCAGGAGACCTCCTTCTTGAGTACGACTTCGATTATTGCCACCCAGCGAACTAATCAGCGACCAAATGAGGACATCATAACCAAGATCTGTGAAATACTTGGCACACTCGACCACTACCTCAATCAGATTATTGTAAGCCTCCATATGTTGAATTGCAACGCGGAATACAACACCAGGAGACGAGAACGCAGTTTTCGATAGAGTTCTTGCCATGAGAGTGATATTGGTTTTGCTGATACGCTTCATAGTGGCAATAGTCTCCAATCGTGCACTCTCAAATGCAGCCTTCATAGCAGGTAATCGAGAAGTCTGGCCCTCAAACCACTCAGAGTAGATAGTATATCTGACTGGTGCTGGGTAGTATCGTAACATCTCGAAGACCTCATTGACAACGCTCGTATTCGACTTCGTCAAGCTCAGAGCCGGGACTAGTAGCCTCTTTAACAAATCTTGCCATCTTGCAAGATTGGCCTCGGATCTGTCCGATGCAAGGCTCTGTATGCCTATGTTAGCTAATTTCGAAAGTAGTGATGCATCTCTACCAATGTTGACGCCAGAGTAGTTGAGAAGAGTGCTGCACAAAGTGAAGACATCATCTATGTCCTGACAGACAGGTACATTATCTGCCCATTCATCCCAGTAAAATCTAAAGCTGATTGCATTGTCACCATGGTCTCGTTTGTCTGGGTGCGGCCAACGGAGTGACTTTTCAGGACGGTTATCAGAACGTTTGACATATCCTTTGGCGGCTCCACTTTGATCATAATCTGGAACCTGCATTGGTGGGCAGCTCGCGTCTTCTGAGCTTACTGGTCGGCTTGCTTCGTAGATCTTGCTAAGTGAGTGGTGCAAGAGTCTATGAATAAGATCGAGGAGCTCAGGGTAGGCTTCTGGCAACCAAGGGAAACGACCCAAAATGAACAAAGACTCCGGGATTGCTCCAATTGTGAGAAGACTCTTAAGCAATTGTACTTTTTGCTCGTCTGGAGGTGGCAGCTTATCCTTCTCATCTACTTCAGCTGTAGTCGTCGTTGGAGTAGCATCACCTTTGGTAGTACTTGAGCTGCGATCAATTTCTCGGCTTCTTACTGGAGGGACTGTGTCATCTGCAAGAGCTCCAGCCATCATAAGGGCGTTTTTCGCACCTCCACCTGGTCGACTGGCCTTTTCTTTCTCTGCTATCTCCTTCATCTTCTCATCGCGAAGTGCTTCCATACCCTCGTCAAGAGGATAGAGATGTGGATATAAGTCTGCAAGAGAAATGAACCGAATCTTAATAAGCACCGCTGCGAGATATATTAAGGTTGGAGGAAGAACATCTTCAGCATCACGCGCTTCAGAAGCGTAGAATCGAAGCTTGAATCCCAAAAGCTGAGCCGCGACTCGGTTTCCAGTGGGTGGCAAGGTTCCAGTAGCCTTGACCCAATCTTTGTAGGTCTCATGATCATCTTCATCTTCTGTATGCGAGAGCAGATCTATCGAGTCTTTATCCGTAACACGGCGTCCTCCCAATTCAAAGAATGCATCAATCCCCGATGCTCTCGCCCTGTTCCAGAACTCTCGATCTCTTTCATCTCGCTGCTTTGCCAGGACCTGTTCTTCCTCTGCGGAAGTACTCCATCCTTCTGTCTCTGGAAATGCCCATTTTGGGAGACCACCAATATATCCATTTGAAACAGAGATACCGTCGTAATTCTGCTCCCTTGGCCACCAAGAGCTAATACGTAATAGTTTGATGAAGTATCGATTGCGCTTGATAAGAACAGCTGCAAAAACGTCAAGTAAAACATCCAACACACGTCCAACATCTAGATCGAATGTGCCGATGAGACCCTTGACCCTCTCGAAAGTATCTTCCACAGACTGCTTGGAAGGAGGCTCGCTATCGCTAGTCGTGAAAAGCTCTGTTATAAGCTTGGAATATCCCTCGGTTTCTTCCCGCAAAAGATTGTAATTGGCTTGTCGATAAAGTAAATTGGTGACCTTACGAATGCCGACTTTGAAGAATGTACTACGCGTAAGACCTAGGTTTTCTAGTAGTGGTGCATCAAATTGCTGACGCATAAGGATGGGTGAGATACCAGTGGCCACGGCCAAATCGCGTAAAGCCGGGTCGTATGTTTCGGTCTCGGCAATGAGTGAAAGAGAATCGAGGAAGAGAGTTTTTGGATCTGCAGAACTCGGCGACGCTTCCTCGGACGCCGTATCTGGACCCAATATTTCTCGTACACAATTTCCAGCCTCCACACCTTCAATCCTGGAGTCGAGGGTAGCTCTAATAAGCTCCTGAAATAGAGCAGCGAGCTCCAAGGTTTCGCCATTCTGACGTGCCTTAATACCATCATTTATAACTGATTCTCTACCAATAGCAGCCCAGCTAGATATCTTCCCCTCCGTCAGATATTCGTAGTCGTAAGGCGCTGGAGGTGGCTTCTCAGGCCGGGGTGGCTGCTCTACAACCATCGGCGGTGCAGGCGTTGGATTATTGACAATACGCGGTGGTGGAGGAGTCATAGGGCCGGGAGTCGTCTGCGTTGGGGTCATTGGTTGTGGGGTCGAACGTGCTGGTATGGGGATGGAATTGACGTTGTTTGAGGAATCGCGGCCGCGATCGATTCTGCCTCCTCTGCCTCCACCTCTGGGAGGACCACTTGCTCGTCTGTCAGAACCTTGTCGATTGACAGCGTCTCGAGCCATGTTCGATTGTGCAGGGCGATGTGGCGATGGTCGCTGTCCGTCTACTGAATCAACAGAACCTCTATCATTCCTCTTCCGCTTCCCTGGAGCCATCTCCACCAAGTTCACCTAAGCTTGTAATTGACGTATGCGCATGTGTACAGCTTTTGCTCGAATGAAGCTTTCGCAAAAGAACGGTTTGTAAACGCGATGACGATGGATTTGTTTGCTACCTGTATGCGGAATGCAAAGCTCGTGCGATGTGAAAAGTCGTGGCTGGACTGGACCCAGGAACGTGATATTTTGAATGCGCAACAATTGTCAGCGCCTGGTCAATGAACTTCAATACCTTAATCGAGCTTCATGCGGTCGCGACTTTGTTTGCGCTAGACCGCCGAGAGCTAAACCCAGATTAGAGGGAACAATATTAATCCGAGCGGCCTCCACATGCCGTCATTAGGGATTTTTCATGAGTCAAGAGTCATACAACTGCTATTAAAACACTCAATTGGAAGCTCCTGTACTTTACAGGACTCAGAGAACCATGTCTACCTCTACTACAGCGCAAAATGGTGCAGCACCGACTGCCATTCCACGATTCGGTCAGTATATCTTTGCAATTACCCCTGCTATGACCCCGCCCAAAAAAAAAAGTTATCAAGAGACGGTGACTGAATACTTCTAAGAAAGAACGCATACACAGCCTGAGAACCCGTACGCCTCCTTGATCCCCGATCAAACCATTGCGACGATTCCGTCTTTCACTCTCGAATCCGGCGTGGAATTACGAAATGTACCTCTTGCATACAGCACTCGAGGAAAGCTCTCTCCAAACCGCGATAATGCCATGGTTATTTGCCATGCCTTAACCGGAAGTGCAGATGTCAGTGACTGGTGGGGACCTCTTCTTGGAGGCTCCGGACGTGCCTTTGACATTTCTCGATTCTTTGTTATCTGTATAAACAGCTTGGGAAGCCCTTATGGCAGCGCAAGTCCAGTAACATGTAAGGATGGGGATCCAAAGCAAGAAAGATATGGACCCGAATTTCCTCTCACAACAATTAGAGATGATGTAAAGTGAGTATTTTCGTCGATCTCAAACAACTGGGTGATCAGAAACTTACAATTGCCTAGTATTCACAAGCTACTTCTTGACGAGATGGGCATCAAGCAAGTTGCAGCAGTAATTGGAGGCTCAATGGGCGGTATGCTGGTGTTGGAGTGGGCATACTTTGGCAAGGACTACGTGAGATGTATTGTACCGATTGCAACATCAAGCCGACACAGCGCATGGGGAATCAGCTGGGGAGAAGCACAAAGACAGAGCATATACGCAGATCCTAAGTACGACGACGGATACTACACCTTTGAAGACCCGCCATCAGCAGGACTTGGAGCGGCACGCATGTCAGCCCTTCTGACCTACCGAAGCCGCAACTCCTTTGAATCACGATTTGGGCGCAACACGCCAGATGCATCCAAGAGACAGACTATCAACGAGGACCAGAGGTCGACAACACCATCCGAGTCACACTGGGCAATTCACAACGACGGGCACAAGACCACGCGCGATCCACTCTCACGATCCGCAAGCGCGACGAAACTGAAAGCTGATATCTCAACACCAGTGAGCAACAACCCAATTGAACTTACGGACCCACAATTCCACGGCGCTACACCTGTATCCCCTGAGCCTCGGCCAGCACGACCAGGACGACCAGACCGTAAGCCAACGTCGACCTACTTCTCAGCACAGTCGTACTTGAGATACCAAGGAGAGAAGTTCGTCAAGCGCTTTGATGGGAACTGTTACATCGCGATTACTCGTAAATTGGATACGCACGACGTGTCACGGTACCGCGTGGATCCAGCATCGCAGACGCCTGTGGCCGACGCGCTCAAGCAAATCCAGCAGCCAACGCTGGTACTAGGCATTGAGTCGGACGGATTGTTCACCTTTGCTGAGCAGGAGGAGATCGCGGCTAATGTGCCTGACTCTCGTCTGCGCAAGATCGACTCACCGGAGGGCCACGACGCCTTCTTGCTGCAATTCGAGCAGGTCAACCACCATATCCTAGAGTTCCTGCACGACACTCTTCCGGATATCATGGGAGCACCGGGTACTGTTGACGTCGAGGCTGAGGGCGTGGGTCAAGTGACGAAGAATAGTACTTTCGGTGAGGCAGAGGTGGAAGACATCACGGCTTGGTAATTGTAGATCGCAGATCAAATATTCAAGACAGAGATACCCATCGGTCGGCTGAGATACCTCTAAATCGTTTGTACGTGGAGCCGAGTGAGATGTGGTAATTGAATATACTCACCGACCAGTTCGTTAAATTTGTGATTTGCAGATCATGACGTTGTAGAACATTTTAGATATTCGCAGTGAGTCAGTCCTACGATCCAATACATCCGCGCTCAGGATAGAAAAGTGAAACACTCCACAGTTGGAACAATTCGAGAAGCCTTCCCGCAGCTTGGAATATTGATTGTAGTATCTGGAACTCAACAGGAGCAACGATGATCCGTTTGTGTAACACTGTGTAATGAGGAGCTAGGCGTGGTAAACCTCAGCCCATTCCCCGAACAATTCCAAGAGTAAGTTCGAAGATGAAAAATATGCATCGTTGATATTGGTCATTTAAATTTATGATTAATTGTATTCTTAAGTCAAGCCTTAATTCCAAGCTGCCATAAAAATACCAATATTCATAGCAAAGCTCCAAAATCTCCAGCCGGAGGAGAGTCATTCGTCCACTGGAAAGAAGATCGTTTGTCTTACAAAGGATGTCTCAGCACGACGGTGAGGATATCTCGAGCTACATCAGGCCCAACATGACATCCTTCGTGGAGTATCAGTACATATGAGTAAGTCCACCATAACTTTTCCACGGCAAGGACTTCCCCGGAATCAATGAATCTTCCCACAACCTTAGCTACCACCTTACTCCAGCCTTTCGGAGACGCTGGTAGAGTATCACGTGAAAGTACAGTAGCGCAACATAGGTGAGATATCTAACTTTCGGACTTTCACTCTACACCACAACTAGATCGAGAACATCACCAGGACCTAGGTTATACTTGCCAGGCACTGGTTCCCATGGCATGATTGATTCTCAACATATCCGTTCCTGCAAGTCAGATTACTACTGCACGTCCGAGTATTGTCGACCGACGCCGAGGTGTCGCCCAGCGCATCTCACTGATGTTGAAATGTGATAATGCGGGGAAGACATATCAAAACTCGTATTCGCACCATTCCCATTTCTATTTGGAGAGATGGCGTGTGGTCCCCATTGCGTCGTAAGCCCAAAGGATAAATCCCATCGCGCTGTCGAGATGTTTGTTGGGTGACGGGTAGCAGGATAACTTGTAATAGTGAGAAGACCGTTCTCGTCCAACTTCGGTCCCTGACTTGGTTGAGGCTACTGTCAACAAGTCCATTACCAACGCCGAAGTCAATTGGTCATTCTGACTACTGTCCTTGATTTTAGCAGTGAGTCTGCAGCAACAGGTGGAAATGATGGACGAGTGGAAGAGGACTTTATTACTGAATAACGATGACTTTATCATTTCAATGCTGAGGATCATGATAGAACCGGTGGAGAGGTGGATGCTCACCACACAAAACACATGGCAGGAATGTAAAATCCAGCCATAATTTCATTGCATATGCATGCAAACCAAATTCCCGCATACAATGCGTATGATCTAAGGCACCTTAAGACTCTATACTACCTACTACTGACTACATAGTCACAGCAAGCTACTGCAACACCCGATCTGGGGATTGTCTTAACATCTCGTGAGATGGAATGCAGTTCATCAACGTTGAGTTGGAATCATTGACGTTGTTTACTTCGTCGATGTTTCAAGTTCTTGCGCCGGTATTGTCGAGCCTCGAAATCCTTCCAAATGTTCGCGGGGTTATTCCTGGGGTATTTCACATATGACAAGGTACATACATTTACCTACTTTGTACTGGCATGGAATAACCGACGGATTGTTCTTGTTTTCAAAAAGCCGATGCATATTTCGTTGTTCTCTACGGAAAGAGACGCTGCACAAAGGCGCGTGCATGCGCAGCGATCGACATGCTGCTTTGTGAGAAGCCTTCTCATCCACTGGAATACCATGCAGAAGAGACGAGACCCGAAGCGTTGTAACGCCGAACAGGTGATTTTCTGCTGGCTTCGTTCTTTTTACAGAGGATGTGTATTATGTATTACATACGAGAGCGCATCCGCACAGATTGAGGGCGCAAACATAGAATACTACTGATACTCTACGCAATACGCCTTGGTACTACTCATCGATTTTCATGTGACACCGTTGATCTCGGAAACTTTCTGAGAGTGATAGGGAATTGCTGGGTGGTGAAGGTCGATTGGTCTGTTTGAGATCTCAAAACTGCAAATGGAGCCGTTGGCAGCGAGGACTGTTTGCAGACATCCATATGCAATCATACCGTAGCTTGCTCGTCAGGTACTACTTTATGTATGACTAACGGCGTGTGTGTTATTGAATCCAAAACAAAATGATTTGTATGTATTGACGGTCGCAAGATGATGTTCCGTACAGAGTACTGATACTCGATGCGTGTTCTTGGTGTCTCCGTACTTCGTACTCGATGCGATAGATACCCTTCCCTTACTGATGATCACATACATGCAACAATGCCTGTAAAGCCTTATGGCAGTTCGGCAAGTTGGAGCTTCCGTTGCAGCCGGAGAAAAGGTTCTGGTAAATTACACCGACGCCGCCGCCATTCTAGCAGGTGAGTTTTGCTATCATTATGCATTTCGTCATGAATTAGGGGGCAGCAACGTCAGGGAAATTAGGAAGCATGGTTTTCAAGAAAAGAATATCAACTTTTCTTCTCCTCTTCCTTCTCTCGTCTCCGTCATGATGGCGCTCCGAACCGACGACACATCAACGGACAGAGGCCGCGCCGATAACATGTGGATTTTGCTGTCTGCAGATACGTAGAGTATTGGTGAAGCGTAGAAACAGTGGTTCTGAGGCGCACCCGGTTCGTTTCAGGAGCTGGTCCGCCTAGCGACCACGCTGTTGGATGGGCTTGGACTAGAGGCTGATCACTCGAGGACGCGAGATTGAGGCTTCCACTTTCGGCCAAGGAGAGGTGTATTCATCTGCGATTATCCTTCTGGATTTTGGATCTCGCGCCCGAGAGACCGCGATGAAAGAAAGGATGAAGATGTGAAGGGAGCGGGACGGCCAGAACGCAAGGAGAGCCATGAGGCGCCAGCTGAACTAGCATCGTGAACGACGTCAATGATTCGATTCCTTCAATGAACCCACAGTTCATGTCGGAGATGCTTGTATGCGGTATGTGTGCACAGAACAATGCATTGATTGAGAATGTCTGCCGGAAAGCCATGATAAATAGTACGGTACGAAGTGTAGAAACTCAATGGTGTGAGTAGATAGTGATCTGATAGAGCATCTTGTACGATATAGAGTTGGTTGGACTTGGAAGTGCTTAGTCTTTAGGAATACCCAATGTCAGAGAGTATGGATTCGACCCATTTTTCAACCATTTCTTATTTTCTGCTTTCTTCTTTTTCTTCTTAGTAAGTATCGTGACCATGTATCCCGGATGTGTGACAGGTAAGGTGATGTTGTGATACTGGTCTTCATTTTGAGCAGTGGCACCACAGTTGATGAAAAGCACCAAACCATACACCAGAGTGAGAGTGAAAAGTATGTTCGAAAGGCTGCAGATGAATGGCGTGTCAGATAAGGCATGTGCCGGGGGGAGGCAGATATCTTTGGGTGCAAATGGCCAAATGTTTCCTGTTGCACCGAATCATAATAGATGGGGGGGCAATTTATGTTGTGCGAATTCGAATCTGAAAACAACAGGTCTGCGATGATTACTGAGTCGTGAGAGTACAAGTTTATTGTGCGCCGCGCCGTTTACAGACAGCTGTCTCTTCAAAAGAATGCCTGCATATTCCGGTTGTGTTACTCGGACGGAATCGAACAATATGGTGGAAGATTGGGAGAGAGGAAGATCGACAGGGTGCTTTACCTCATTAATAGCTAGACTCGAAGTCCGGCGACGGCGAAGAGATGAAGCTTATGAATTCTATATTCGTCAGGTAGTCTGTGAAATAATAGAGTGACGAATAAGAAGATGAATGTGATGCTTCGGTAATGATGGTACTGCAAGAAAAGAGCTCTAGCAGTGAGTGACAACGTGGGGCGACAAAAGCAGTCCTAGAGGACATTCATGAAAGTTCAACTGGGTTGAGACTTTTCTTTCATCAGTCAGCTTTACGACCTTGTGGAGTGAGAGTGTGATTGAGATGATATTCATAGAATAATCCGAATAAGAGATGTCAGCCTTTTACGAAGATGCTCGGCCTGTACTATTACTTGACCTACACGGTACAAGATACGAAAAAGTACTTTTGTGCAAGCCATGGCTTGGGGCCTTTATGAAGTACTCAACAAGTTCTCTGTACTTGTTATATACGCTTATTCATATGTGCTTGGTGGCTGGGCTTTGATTTTGTTAAGACTGTATATATTATTATTATTGTTGATAGTATTATTATAAATTATTATAATTGTCATTATTATTGGGACTATATCAAGCATAGTGCACGAGTTCTTAACACAGGATCACAGCTTCAATTCACATACATACACACACCGTACTGTTTACGCGTACAACACTTTATTCACACTCACTCACCCACCCACACAATATCTACGTGAATGTGATTTGAATTTGAATTTGATTCACAAATCCATCACGGTCCTCGGCGGTCTTGATCCATGCACTAGACTATGACGAATTGGTGTATTTTGGAGCAGGTGTGGCTTGTATATCCCTGTTTACTTCGTGTCTAAGTTGGCATAGCCTACGGCTTTTCGACTCGTTTTCCCACTCGAGCCAACATAATACAGTGCAGTTCTTCAGGCGTGCCAGGTACTTTTACGACTTTACGGCTTAGCACTACGGGAGCACTGGAGCGACTGGCGACTAACGAGTGGAAGCTACTTGGGCCGCGACCTTCTTCAGACTCTCTCGCATGTTATTTTCCTTGCATTTGAATGATTTGGGGAGGGGTCATGTCTTTGGTGTTGTGATGGTGGAGACGACTTGCACAAGTATCCCCGTAAAGCTGCAGCTCTAGTGCAGGAGAAGATGAAAGAGTGGAAAGAAGGCGTCGAAGTAGTGAGGGAAAAGAGGACATGGAGGACATCGAGTAGGAATAAACAGAGAAGAGAATGAAAGAGGTGGCAAAGAGAAAGAAAAGAGAAAGAGGAAGAGGAGGAGACCGAGAACGGAAGAGGGAGAGGGAGAGGGAAGAGAAGGGCAAACATACGGAGGAAGAAAGCAGCTGATGTGAATTCCGATGTACATATCCTACAGAACTTGTCTTGTTCATCAGACTTGCTTGCTTCTCGCTCTCCAGGTCGCACTCAGATTGCTATTGTGGGTTCTCAAGATTTGGCCCAGATTTGTCCGTCTACCTAAGTCCAGATTGCTCAGATTGCTCAGATTGCCCAGATTGCCCACAATTCCTGCTCCATTCATCGAATCTACACCTATCAAAAGTCTCTAAAAAGAATACGTAGACACCAAGAGAGAGATAGAGAGAAAGAGAGAAAGAGAAGAGTTCTAAAAGAAGCGCCGCATTCGTTTCCATTCCAACCATAATTTATGCTGCCGTGCTGCTGCTGCTTGCTGCTGCTGCTGCTTGCACACGCATACATACGAGACCCCCGTCATTGAACAATGTACACAGTACAAACTCTAGAGCAGCGCCCGAAATTGCCCTTTCCACTCAAACACAAGACTTTCTTCCTCTTTCCGCTACTACTACGTACGTCCTGCCGAGAGAATCGTCAATATCCTTCTTTCTACTCTCCTCTCCTCTCCTCCTCTCCTCTGCTCTGCTCTGCTTGAGCTCTCTCTGTCTCTCTCTCACGCGCACTCCTCTTTTCACTCTCGTTCTCTTGGCCCAATCCAGTCATTCGTTACTACCACTTCCGTAACTGCGGATCCCTCTTCTCTCTAAAGCGCCCTGCCTGCTCCATACTCCTCCCCTCCTCTCCTGCAGCTACACTACCTAACACTACTACCATCTCTTCAGCTCCTCTCTGCTGCCCTACCACACCGACCACCCCAAACACTCCCAGTTTCCCAGAACTCCAAGACAATCAGCACTCCCACCCTCGTCGTCGCTCCGCTCTTTTTATTTCTTTCTTCCACTCACTTACTCGTTCCCTCCTCCTCATACTACTACGCACCCATACACCCATCTGTGCAGGTCGCGAAATAATGAAAGAGTGTTGCACTCTCGAATTGTGACCATATCCGCTGGGATACTCGACTTTCGTTACCAAAGGTACCAGCGAAATAATAAATCTTGCGCCAAACAGAACGTCGAAAACAAAGGCAGACCATCTGCGTCTGCAGGGAAGGCAACAAATCACCATAAATCCCACGAAAATATATCGAGGTCCCATTCACGAACCTATCTTTATTCAGAGTTTTTACAACCTTCACCAAAATGATTTCTCGTCGTGGAGTCGCTCCACTGGTCGCCTCTATACTCTGCTCGACACTGATTCCTCAAGTATCTGCGCTGACAGCGGCATATTGCTCCACCCTAAATACTGCCAGTACTGGAAAAAGTAGGCAATCCTTGTGCCCTCTACACCTGCCTTCAACGTAACTGACAGGTTTCATTAGATAGCAGTATTTACCAGTCTAATGGTCTCTGCTATAACTTCTGCATAGATGACTATGCATTTGCGGTTTTGCAGGACGAAGGCTGCTGGTGCTCCAACTATGTGCCCGGCTCAACAGTTGACACTAGCAAATGCGACGAGGACTGCCCAGGTTATCCAGACGACTCATGTGGTAGCAAGGACGACGGTCTGTACGAGTATCTTTCGTTGACCTTGGCGGCATCCGGAACACAGGCAGCTTCAACCAGTTCATCTACCTCGTCATCTTCTTCAGCAGAGGTTAGTACCGTTCCACAGCTTGTCTATTAGCCCTATCACCTCCTCCCGTACATAAATACCTCGCGTTGTCATTTTTGTGCTTTCAATCGTGCCCAGCTCGATTTTGACATGTACATTTACAGCGGGCGACGGTGACCGAAACTCCCTCTGTAGTAACAGTGGACAAGACGGTCACTCCTACTATCACACCTACTTCTGAGACCTCAGCAAGTTCCATTACCTCTTCCATAAGTTCATCTTTAAGTTCATCTTCAAGATCATCTTCAACTCCATCTTCAAGTTCATCTTCAAGTCCATCAGTATGGAGAAATGTCCCCCTTATCACGAGATAAGTGGTTGCTGCACGTGCTAACTAATTGCACAGTCATCCTCATCTTCCGCTGATCCTACCACCACATCCTCTCCAACTTCGACTAGTAGCTCATCATCAAGTGGATCAACCTCGACATGGACTCCGACAGCTGTTGTTTCTGTTTACACAGTTACTGGCAAGATCATGACTGTGACAATGACGCCTACCACACCGCCCTCTTCCAGTGAAACATCAGCGTCGTCTTCCATATCCAAGAAGAAGAAATCTAGCGGTCTCAACACTGGCCAAGCAGTTGGATTGACTGTCGGTCTTGTTGCTTTGGTAGCACTAATTGGTGCATTCATCTTCCTTTTCATGCGACGACGCCGGCAAGCTGCCGCTCCAACAGACTACGATACCGTCAGCAGAAACGACAGTGTACTTGTCAACGCCGCTGCTGGTGGCAAACCACCATCGAGAAGTATGAGCGAAAACTCCCGCTACGTGCTCGGCACAGATGGACGGCAAGTTGTGGAAACATGGGAACCGGCCGACCGAAGGAGTACATTGATGCCAGTCGATCCTCGACTTAATCCATTCACACCATTATATCAACGAGGCGACGGCTCCAAGAGTCGAGACAGTGTAAATACTCTCCGTGACGACCACGATTACTCGCGGCGCATCAACCAACAAGGACCAATACTACGAGCCACCAACCCGGACCCAGATCCTTGAACTGAGGCATAAAGTACGAACCAGGATATTCAATTCCCGGCCGGTTATGACTACAATATTTCTGGACCCACGGCGGGGGTTCGTCTCCTTGAGATTGCCAGCCAGATTCGGCTTGTGACATAGTAGGGGCATTTTGTGATTTTTCTTCTTTATTGGAGTTATACGAGCGAGGGATAAACAGGCGTTTTTTGGGTTGACTCGATCATCGATTGTTCACTGAGAAGACCTACTTACCTACCATTCCAAGCTTACCTTTTCTTCTTTTTTCTATTTTTCTTTCTTTTCCTATTAGAACTTGGTGCTCCTAGGGGGTCGACCATTCTTTCGCCTACATAGGCTATACAACACACTACACACATACGCAGAACACAGCATGAGCGACAGCACTGGCTCCTACATATAAGAGGAGCAACTTTATTCTTTTCAAGAACCTCTAATAATGTCAATTTTGTACATATTAGGATGGAGGCAAGGGATTACGTGGAAATGGAGACGAAAGCATTGGGGGGGTTTCTTCGGGAGGAGGAAATTTGCTGCCTTATGCAACCGGAATTGGTTGAGTTTATGGGCTAGCATGGTGAGCAAGACTGAGGATGAAGCTCTTATATTCCAATCGTTCCGTCGCTTGGTGTATGGCGGGACAATAGTTTTTGACAAGACTGGGACGACATCACTGCCTGTACTGCCCAAGGGCAGAAATAGCGGGCGTGAGCTTTGTAGATAACAAGTAAACCATTTTGACCAAGCTGTGTTTTCTCTTTCGCTTATGAATTGTGTTTGTATATCTGTGAGGGTTTTGTGCTTGTTCTTAATGCGATACCTTTCACGCCCTATATTGTGGCTGTCCAAGACAGATTTGCCTTTCCGACCATATGAGACTTTCAATCTCATGAACTCTCTCCCAAGGTGTCAGTCTGAAACAGCACGGATATCAAAATCCGCAGGGGAAGACAATTTGATGCCTGCTCGTGCTTAACCTGCGATGTGCGCAGCACAAACTAGATTGTGTCGAAATACGAAACCCATGGTAAAAACAGCGTATTTCACACCACAATTGCGTAGTCTCAATGAATCAGAAGGACACTGAAACGAAATGTTCCTGGAGCTACGACAACTGTACTACCTAAAACATCAGTGAACTGGGGTATTTTGGGCGGCTGCTACTGATGATTACGGCGTGAGAACCATGTAGAATTCGTGGTTGTAAGTTTCTCTACCCTTCTCATTCTCCTTGTGCCTTCCTAATGACTTTACACTATGATACACTAGAGTAGTTGTATACATACGTCCTGCTCCAAAAATCCGAAGGACGCGAAGGAGAGGAAAGTAAGCTAGTTCTCCCAGTACAGTGTGGTTTTTTGCACGTCATCTTCATTACATTGTCTTGAGACGACGAATGAGCTAGGCGACTCGGTTCTTGTATGCTGTCTATGTCCATCCATTACGGGACCTCTTTGTTCGGATTGTGATATTTGATCGAGCTTTATAACTTTCCTGCAAAATCCTCGATCTCGTTGTTGTTATCATGAGGCTTGTAATTATTGCTTTCGTGCTTTCCCTGTCTCTTGCGTTTGTGATTTGCCTACACGGCACCGCTGGCTACCATTATTGATAAACTAATTAAGGCGCATCAGCTCTTCAACACATAATAAAGGCATTGGGTGGAAAGATGTGTGTCGACTGCGTATTTAATAGAGCCCCATGAAGCAATTTTGAGCTGTGTTTGTTGCTCCCTGTTAAGTGTTCATTCGGGATTTCGATAGATAACGTGCCTTTCGAAGTACGGTGCGGTCCACCTCATCGATGGCTGAATTGATCCTGAAGTAGTCTGCACATATTTGAAGCATTAGAAGCTGCTAAGGATATAATAAAACTGTGTTTGTTAATATAGCGCGAGACGATAACCATGAGAGCCGTTGATTCCGTGTGAATTGTTTTCGGTTGCTCAGTTGTCGACACCAGTCCCATTGTAATGTACTCTGTTGGTTGTCTGCTGAATTGGATTCACCAATTCCACTGGTTCTACCTGGTTTTAGATAGCTTGCACATATATATGGAGAAATGTTCTTACCGTTCATGAAGATGGCCTGGCCAGTTGTGATGGAGGTTTAGGGGGTCGACAGAGTATTCGAATGGATGCAATAAAATGTCGGCATCGCAACACGAGGTATTGAAGAAAGGCCCAGTAAAAGCTATGTGAAGAAAATAGAATAAGAGCATTTATGGACTTGTTTATGCGCTTATTTGATCAATTTCAAAGGCTTAGGCCTGGGGTGATGGTCTCCTGGTCTCATCGTCATGGTGACCAAATGAATACTGGGATTGTCCCATCACCAACAAGTTCTAACGACAGTTGCCTTGCACAGATTGTTGAATTAATCCAAGACGGAGTTACTCCAGGATTCAGGTATACCAGCACAGAGTTGTTTCATCAACGATCATTGAATCGGTAGAAGCAAAGGCTACATCCCATGGAACTTATCGTCTCTACCGTCTTTGTTGCACCTTTGTTCTTTTTGTGAATCTTCATTTTGAAGCTCCTCGTAACTGTTGTTCTCCAACTTGCTGCGTCTCTTGCGGTTCGAGAATCCAAGTCTACGTTTCCGAAGCAGCTTACCTGTAGATGCTAGCCTTTTGATATATCGAGATAATTTTATAAAATTTGCAACTATAGAAGCAAAAAAGAGGTTGAACATTGACTGTAATCTTGAAAGTTCTCTGAATTGACCCGAAATTCGCAAACCTGCTCTCATTTTGCCATGCTCTGGTTTCCATGTTTACCTCATTCGATCATCGCCCTCAACCTTCCTAGAGCCAGACGCCATCAGGTTTCTAGGCGCTCCTCACCAGCTAGATACTTTCATGCTTCCTCACTTCGAATGCGGAGATTTTCGCTCATCGCCAACCTCCCTCTCGTCGTCAAATATTCCCACCACCCAGCACAACCCATCCTGTCGGGGCGCTTGACATCTACTTAAGTGCATCTTCATCCACTTCCCATCCGTCTCTCTTTCCTCCACCTCATCAAATTTTCTTTTATTAAATTCTTTACTGCGTTGCCAATCGCAATTTCGTACCTTTTCCTGGCGACAATATCAAGTTTGAGAGGTACGATGAATCTCATCATCGTACCTCTCAAAGATATCGTCGCTGCGAAAACGATATCGTTGAGATGTGAACATCATATCCTTCAGTAAGCTAACACCTCTCTCATAAGTTGGATCTGTTGACTGACTTCCCATCAGCATATCTAGTGTGCTTGTTTACCTGGGCAGAGACGCCAGGTAGATGAGCCTGAAAATACCCTGGCCACGGGATGTCTTTCGCAGGTATGCAATTAACATATTGATAAGCTGAATATCCACTCACCTCTCTTGAGCATATCACTGTGTCTCTCTGTCCGGCTGGACAAACATTCTCAGCAAATGAGCCTTTTAGATACCCCACCCATGGGATGTCTTCCTGAGTATGCAGCTCTCATAGTGACAATGTGGGCATTCACTGACCTCTCGTTAGCACAACAATGTGCCTATATTTGTCTGAGTATATAACCTGGTAGGCAGAAGAGATCCGTCGCGGGTACTTTGATCAGTCGTCTTCTGGAAAATTGAATCTGCTTGCTAATTTCTTATTAGCATCTTTGTGCGCCCCTGCCGGCGTAAGAAACCTCCCCCCATTCGTACGGTCTTGAGCAAGCCTTTACTGACATGGCTTAGCACATTGTTGACAACTCCCATCAACCCACATCTAACTCATGGTTGGTCCGTAACAACATCTTCCTACAACTGCTTGGAAGAGATCGAAGGTATCAAATGTTTGTTGTAACTTTCATGAGCCTATCGATGTACCCTTCTGACATGTGTAGGTCCAGGAGAATAATCTAACTCCTCCGCATCCCTTCACTATCGAAATACCACGCCTTTTTGAGCAGCATTGGCTTTGGTGCTACAACCATGGGGATGTAGAATGCATATACACGTTGCATGGCAACTTGGTTCTGTGCTCTTATGGACCATCAAGTTTGTGCCGCTCTGCAGGATTCTTCCGACAGCTATGAGAAGTTTGGCTTCGACTTCTTGAAGGCCAAGGCAGTGGCCAGGAGAATGGCGCGTTGTGGTACTGACAATGCCGTTTGCAACGAGGAGGAAAAATGGTACCTTTCCCCGAAAGTAATTCTGGTTTGGGTGGAGTTTGAGCCGAGGAAGACGCTCGATTTTGAGATTCGAGGAAAATGTAAGGCTACGATAATCTGAATAGGATTAAGTGACACCAGTTCAGGTTCCTGCCGTCTTCCATATCTAAAAATGACCATAGGGTAGCGAAATACTCCCGTTTCTGGTTGTGCATGTATCTCAAGTAATGCTCCATGTCTATTCACTAATTTCTGACAGGACAGATCAAAGTGCAGGTCAGCAGAGTGACAGAGAGAAAACGATCAGTAATATGAGTTCCTGCAGAAAAGTTGAAATTACTTACAGGACCTACTCCTGCCATGCAAAAATACCCCTACATCGCCCTTTCCAATTGGGTTCTTTCGCTCGTTCGTTTGAGATGATCGACAGGGATCTCAACTTTCCAACCAATGCCATTACAAAAGTCGTTTCCAGGGACCGTGAAAAAGCGAGATTCGGAAGCCAACATGGACAGCTTTCTGGTGAGTTCGGCATTCTATAAATCGAGAACATCCCTTAATAAGTTGAGATCAGCTTCATAGTTGGATGACTCTGGGAACGAGCGGGCATGAGAAGAAATTAGCAACCTGCTCGGCAACACTCAAAGGTTGTCGACAGAATATAACAGCCAAGCTAATTGACAACGCGATTTCCTCCCAGGCGAAGACATCCGAACAATATCATCCCTACTTCACAGAAGAGCAGTTTCGAAGAGAGAAATTGGTGGAATCTCTCGCGCCGCTATTGATAAGGACAAGAGATGTCCTTACAGAAATAAGGGGATGCCCTTACAGGAACAAGGTCTCCATCACATTTGTTTTGAGGGATGGAATTTGGATGCTTGGGAAGAGCCATCAGCAACACGATTTCCCAGGATGATGAGTGAAGCCGTCTGGAATCTGGAACCAACACCATGATGGACCAAGCCCTTCTCCTAACCAAGAGGGCTCAAGTCAATATCGACAGTTCAACGAAGCAGATGCTCTTGGACACCTTAAAAGCGAACATAACTGTTCATTCTAAATACTCATGCATCGATTATGCAAAGAAGCGTTGTGGCTTAAGTCATCGGTTTTGCGGGATCGAAAATCCGAGGAGGAATCAGAACAGCATTCAGGAAAACCTTGTGGTGATCTTTTCCCCAGGAGATCCAAGTCGGAAAACTTTACTCATATGCCAGAGAATGTTGCTGGAACCAAGAATATCTATATTGAGCCTGCCGGAGCGTTTGGGTTTGCTGCAACCGTTATCGCCAACGAGGTGTTACTGGTGTATACCGATATAAACAGGATTTGATGGCGGAATTGGCTGGCAGTGGATATGTGTTTAGTGGTGAATAGATTGATACTGGTGTCTTCGTTCCACCCTATAGTAATCGTCGGTCTTCTCGTGATAATGGAGCTGATGAGGTAAGACTGCATGGCATATTCTTAGGACGAAGGCAACAAGCGTAACCACGGTGAAGTTGGCGCTGACATTAACTCAGGATCGTGTCTGATTCGAGGAAGTATGTGCGAACTGCAAGCTCGCGTTTGTACTTTCGCCCGTTGTAGTTAGAGTAACGTAGGTTATATAGAAATCTCACCTGAAGCCCTATATTATCAAAACAAGCATCCTTAAAGATGTTCGGCCAACAAAATTTGCAATTATGTACAACCTCTCGACCTATTATAGATTGAGTGGCAATAGAAAGTTGCACTTTCAAGTGAACATAGAGACTTTCGAATCAGTATAGCCTAGAAGAAAGACTTCGGCAAATATAGAGGCAATAGAGATTGAGACTACTTCTCAAAGGAGGGGACATCTTTTGGAACTAAGTAGTTGGCTTGAGAAGATATACTTTGGATGGCAGACAAGTCTAGCGATTTGCGTTAAGCTTCATGATAGTGGTATCGCCGATTGGATCCCGATGATACAAAAGAGGAGAAAGAAGTTGAAAAAGAGGGATTCCGATTATGAAGGGGTAAACAGAGCAGCTAATTTAGAAGGTGGTTGGGCAAAGATAAATGGCACTTTGATCATTGTTTTTGAACGCTCTGGGTACTTACAAATGTCGTACTAAATCTGGAGTTTACAAAGACTTATATACTTAGAGAACTTACGTTTACAAATCTTTTGTTTTATAACCTGTCCTCCTTTACAAGCCCTAACAACTTCGCGGTCTATTTGTCGACAAAGGTCAGATTTACCAAAACCGCAAAGACTTGCTTTTCTAAGAGGCTCACAAGAGAATCATATAATACGAGATATAACGTTTTGTTAGATAGACTTAAGACTTAGTCCTTACTAGGAATTATAGTTTATCTAGCGACAAGACATTAACATTAAGGCCTCAAAAGTCATATCCCACGTCTGAAAAACACATCTCCTTTCCCATTTTCTCTATAGAAACAAATAACATCTTTCATTCATACCTATAACAGAATGGCCCAGCACTCACACTCATCAGCTCTCGTATTGTTAGCTCCGGTCCTAAGACACCCCAACTCAAGACATCATCTAGGGTAGCATTTGCGGAAGGCGGTATGTTCGATAGGGTCCTTGTACCAGATATTGCATACTGGCGATCGGCAGGGTCCAGTTCCTGCCATAAAGTCCAGACACGATCAATCATCCCATGATGTAAAAAGAACACTGGATCTCCTGGAGAAGCGAAGAAATCGTGCATGACACTCCCCACACCAAAGTGTCCTGCCCCATGGACACCGAAATCAGATGTGAGGCTGGGCGGAGCGCTCATGGTATCTTGGAAGGCTGCAATGTCGGATGAATTGTAGATTAAAGTGTCAATGTTCGCTTGCGCGAGGAAGTGGCTGGAGACGTAAATATTCAGATCTCGGGTCAGACATCCTAGTACATAGCCAAAGGGATTGGCTGGTGGCTCAGGGGAGAATGCTTCATTGGTATCAAACGTACGGAAGGTGGTTGTGAAGTTGACAAATGGACCAGACTTTATACATCCCCCACCGCTGCCATGTGGGAATGTTATATTTGATAGGGTTATGTTCTGTTCATTGGGAATGCTTATGCCGTCACTTGACATGGAATATTCTGAGCCATCGAATAAGGCATTTCCTGTGAAGTTATTGGCAGTGAGTGCCCAGTTCCAGTATCTGGATTGATATCAGCTATACACTTGGTTTACTGTTGTGGGTTGTTCTCACGGAGTAGTTCCACTATATCCACATTCTTCTCGCAGTGCCTTTTCATAAAGGTGTACGAAGTATCTGTGCCACGGTAAAAACCAGGCGTCAAAGTGTATGACTTGAGTCAAGTTGATGTGCACAGCTGTGAAGTCGCCATATCTACTTGTGGCGCCGGGGACGAGGGAGTTATTGTATCTTGAAGGAAGGCCTTTCAAACAAAGTACAGCATTTGTATAGGCTTTACGCTCATGCTTTGGTAATGAATTCCTGTTGAAGTCAGGTTTGCATGTGTACGTGGATATGGACGAGAGTGCACTCACCATTCCTTTCTCACCGACGTTGTTTCAACTGTACAATTCGAGTACCCTCGGGGCTGCCTGACAGCTAGGCCTGTCACCGCTGCTTCTGCCGAGAACTGGGGTGTGCAAGTGTATATAACAGAAAGCAAACTAAAAATCAGATACATGTTCCGGAAAGTAAGAGTCGCCATTATCAACAGGAATTTAGTATAAAAATTGCGGAGACCAACAAGACATCCAAAATTAAAAGAAGGCCTTTGGTGATACTCAGCCAAATAAATACTTGCTATATCCCAGATTCACGTAGAGAATCTGACTTGCATATGCATAGTTTGTTGTCTTTCACAAATTGGCCCGATTCAAGGCCGCTTCATTGACTTATTGAATAGGCAAAATTCTCAATTCAAATTCACGGGCTGTCCCTGGAAGGGCGTGTCTATCCGCAGACAAGGTCATGCTGGTCAAGTTCTGCTTCGACAGAAACAATTGGTTGAATATATGTCAGACAATATCCGGCTCCGACAAAGAGCATGCCTGTATGCAAAGTGTGCTTCGACCTGCACGAACTTGGTAACCAAATCTTTTCAGGTGCGTGAGCGGAGAAGTAACTCCTGGTTAGCCATGCATTTGCCAAAGAGTAACATTTATTACCATTCAATGGCGATCCACCTTGTTGGAACATCGTGAGTGTGACTTTTGCATTCGAGTTTAAGAGAGAGCATAGACTCGAGAGCGGTACATGCACGGGATCGGAGACAAGGCGCATTTGTATATGGCCGATGTAACGATATTAACCGTTTGTTTCTCGGGAGCTGCGGGTCGCGCTCCCCACAAGTCGACGGTCAACAAATTGTAAGGCCTTGTATGTAGCGCCCAAGTACCTTAGCTCACGATCTGAACATCGATCTTCAGGTTATCGCCAAACATAAATAATGACCCGTCGAACTCCACTTCATGATCTGAACCATCTTCAATAACTGTGATTTTGGGATTCTTATTGTGGAGGATCGCATGCGTTGTCTAATTAATTGTATAGCATTCTCATCATCAAAGAATTTGCGTTGTGAGATTACTCGGCCGGGCGTCACCGCAGCAACGACGCGTCAAAACATGGTCATCCACGTTTCCAGCCCCGGAATTTACGATGGCGCGAGCCAGCCAAGCAAGGTTATGATGATCATTGGCTGGACATAGGGCAGGCCTCGAAGTCAAGAGGTTGGCAGCAGGCATTGTAGGGCCTCCGGCGTAAGCTTCTGCCCACACCCCTCAGGTCAGTGTGTTTTGATCTGTTTCCTTGTGCTTTCTATCTATTTTCTACATCTCGATGTTCTTTCTGTCTGCGAAACAGCAAATTTTGGCTTGAATGATGGCGCGAAATCGGTTCAGGAGAGAAACATAACGCCCAAGGAAGTTTTTGATGAAATCAGTGGACTGCAGTCCACAGTTCAAAGGGCCTCTCGACGAAGTGTTTTTTCTTCTTGGCACACTTCAATTTCGGGCTGTTCTCACGATCTACGATGTCAGAGTTGCGTATTTTACTAATCCTGACAATATTCCTGATACTACGCAATGACATCGTCAACCA
This sequence comes from Allantophomopsis cytisporea, assembly GCA_024752435.1. Lineage (NCBI taxonomy): Eukaryota > Fungi > Ascomycota > Leotiomycetes > Phacidiales > Phacidiaceae > Allantophomopsis > Allantophomopsis cytisporea. Next base: position 909,135 of record CP103034.1, read on the forward strand.
TATCTAAATTATCCGCGATATATCTGGCAGCTCTACAGTCATATGGTTGTGCGCAGAGCTTGCCATATAACCCGGCGCGAATACTGCTATCTTCGGAAGACAATGATGTAGCATACATCCTTCAGCCCTCTGTGGGTTCATCTGATTTCGAATTGCTTAGCCTCAACATCTCATCGACCCTTACAGCTTCAGACCTGGGAGCCGCAACGATTACCCCGATACTCCCGCTATCAGGGACCGATGCTTTTATACCGGTTATCAATGACAAGGCAGAAATATCTGTGTATGCAGGAAACTGTTCCTCTTCAACAGCGAGCACCTTGTGGACTTTCATGCCAGATTCGACAAGTTTGAATGGAAATGGAACGTGGTCTCAAGGCACCACGAGTTCTGCGAACGATGTCACAGCATCAGACTTACCTGGAGCAGATTTTCTGGCTTCGGGTTTCTCTTTCTCGAGCTTAGTCGGAGCTAATGCTAGCGACTGTGATATATTCATTTTCGGGGGAATGTGTCCCACAAACACCTCAACCACCGTGGACACATGGCAGGCCTCAGCATCTTATTCGAACCATATGCTCAAGCTTACACCATCTGGAACTTCATATACTCTTGACTTGAGCTCTTCCCGTGGTCCTCCGATACCAGAAGCTGGCTTTAGTATCACAGGCTTGCAAGCCACACAATCGAATTCTTCGACTGGCGTCGTTACCCAACAGCAGAACTTTGTATTGCTTGGGGGCCATACACAGACTGCGTTTATCAACATGTCTCAGGTCGCGCTATTTTCCCTCCCTGAAGAGTCTTGGAGTTTCATACAAGTTCAAGGTCCAAGCACATCGAACACAGAGCTAGCTGTCAAGAGTGCCAATACAGCCACAACTGTCGATTCGAGAAGTGGTCATACAGCTGTTTTGACGGAGGATGGAAGCAAAGTTCTTGTGTTCGGAGGTTGGGTTGGAGACATCACAACCGCTGCTGATCCGCAATTCGCTATATTAGAAGTCGGAGCTGGTTATGGCGGATCAGATGAATGGGCTTGGGATATTCCTACTCTTCGTGGAAATGGATTAGCAAGCGGCACTGGAATATATGGCCATGGTGCAGTAATGCTGCCAGGCAATATAATGATGGTTGTAGGAGGCTACACAATTCCTTCCACAACCTCAAAGACGAGGCGATCTTCTTCCAGTAGCCAGACTTACTTCTTCAATGCCACTAGCATGACATGGACCGATACCTACGAAAACCCCTCTTATTCACGATCGACTGGTTCAAAGGTATCTTCAGGATCAAGTTCTTCCAGAACAACAGAAGTCGGCTTAGGAACGGGTCTAGGCCTTGGGTTTGCAGCAGTTCTGGGTGCTATTGTCTTTTATGTGTGCTACTCCCGACGATTGAAAAGGCAAAGACATGCTAGAAGAGAACAACAACTGCGGAACCTGAGTCTGAATGCTGCACGCTTCTATTCTGCAGCACATGATGCTGAGCTGGCATATGCTGGGTATCCCATGCGGGAGCATGTGGGAGCTCCGTATGGGCTAAATCACGGCTATCAGAATATTCCAAGTAGTTACACTAGTGGAGACGGCAGTCTTGACATTGATAGATCGGTGTCTATGCCGGCCCTCAATCAGAGTATTCGACGGAACATGCACTCAAGTGGCATCAAAGGAGCTTATCAGCCTGCACCATCGTTCGATGGCCATGTCCGGGCCAACAGTCTTGGTACTGCAGGTCCTATTCACCCAATTTACGAGACGGACGAAGAAGATATCTCTTTTACAGAGCCTGAACCTGGTAACGAGCAAATAAATGAGCAAGAACGCGGGAAAGATGCTGTCCCTAAGGAAATCAAAAGAAAGCCTGTACACTTGAATACCAGGGACCCCTTCCAAGATCCCCCTCAGGTTTTACGACCTCTTGAAAGTCCAACTACCGAACGCTCGGCAAGCACACCTTTCCCAGAAATGGTAAAAGACCAAGCTAGAGATAGGGAAAAGGAGATTGAGTCGTGGGTTGCAGACTGGGCCGCCGCAGATGCTTTTCTGAACTCACAGGTACAACAAGCTTCTATCGGAAGAATCAGCCCTACGAAAAAGGGTAGTACTGATGAGAGTGGGCGCACAAATAGCAATCTTAGTGAGCGTTCTACCACAACAGGTATCGTTTCTCGATCAATGAGTCAGAGATCAAACAGTCTTTCAGCATTTTTTAATGGCGGGAGCAAGCATATATTCACAGGGGCTTCATCGACCGCTGTGTCACCAACACACGAGTATCCTAGTGCAAGAAGTCATACACATCAAAATTCCGGCTCATCAACAGCGCCATCATTTCCCGGGTTAATAACAGACGGAGAAGCCCTTCTACCACGACCAGGAACCACTGATGATACCGGAAGCCCCAGTAAGCTAAGGCGTGGCGGAAAGGGGAATTGGCTGGTAGGGAGTATTCGCAAAGCGCTGGGCGGCGACACAAGTCCAACAAGATTACACCGCAGCCCCAGTTCTTCGTCTCGGGAAGCCAGTCCTACGAGACCGTTGATGAGTAGCTATATGACGCCGGCCGGCCAGCCACGACGAACTGTTAGTGCGGGAGCAACTATGTGGCGACGAAAGCAAGGGAAAAGCGACTGGGAAGACAGCGAGGGGTTGGAGAGAAGGTGTGGGACCATGACAGAAGCAGCTGGAAGGGAGAAAGATGCTGTGCAGGGCGGCGTCGGTATAGCTGGGACAATGGAGGATGAGGAGTGGGATATTGAGCGGGCGATCGAGAATCGTGTTGTTCAGGTAATGTTCACTGTGCCGAAAGAGCGGCTAAGGGTCGTCAATGCAGATGAGGAAGCTTCTGAAGACGATGACATCGAGGAAATGATCGAGCCGCAGGGGCTTAACGTCGCCGTCCAGCAACCACTCGCAGCACAACAGAGTGTCCCCAAATCACAGCCTCCTCAGTCAGAGCCCCAGATGGAATCCGCGCCCGAAGCCTTAGTCCCTTCTCAACCACCTCCACCCCCAGCCAACCAATACGAAGAGTACCAAGAACCGTACTTGTCTGCCTCTCAAACGCAACAAGATCTAGAACCTCCGCCCCTCCGCGTTCCCCGCACCCGAAGCCGCGGCGGCGTACGCACCACGCGCGAATTACTCCGCGAGTTAGCTGAGGAGCCACCGAGTGAGACGAGCAGTGCGAGGATCAGTGCCAATAGTACGTCTAGTTTTAGTAGTGGCCGGCCGAAGAGCCGTGTTGCGGAAATGGTGGAGAGGTTGGAGGCTCTGGGGCCTAGTCCGAGTGGGAGTGAGAAGTCGAGTCCGGCTCCTGGGTAAGTGAAGGACAAAGATAAGGAGGGAGATGGGGAATATTACGGTACCATCTTCTTGAATTTTAGTTATACATGGGCGATTTATCAAGCCTTGAGATTTGATTTCTTGATTTTTGGTTATTTGGGAGGTGGAGGATGGGGCGGTTGGATTTGGGTGATTTGGAATGGGTGGTGATCTGCGGGCGTTTGGCTGGGTGTAGGATAGTGGATGATAAGTAGACATAGCAATGCAGTCTGATCCTATTATATCTCCATCACATATATGTAAATAGGATACGAATTGTACATCAATCATATCAGCGTCCGATGAGGGGGAGGGAGTCACAAGAATCACGTGAATCAAATCACGAGACCATCTCGTATCGAGCCCATCCCTCTCTCGCGCCCCTTGTGCCTCGTTTCAGTGAGCTGATGCGAAACCGAGCATCAGAGAGCGCCGTGCAGGCGATCGTCATATCAAGCGCCTAGCTGCGTTACGCAGCACATGTATCATTGTCACGGCCGTGTCTGTCACAGAGGAGCGGAGAGGAGAGGAGGGAAGGAGAGAGGAGGAAGGCCTGTACAGCTGAGAGCCCTTGCTTGAGATGGCGTCGAGTGTGAATCGTTATTTCGATAAGGGAATGGGGAATTGGAATGAGACTGGGGTGGGATTTGATTGTGAGGAATGGAGAGGAGATGTGCTTGTTGTATTATTGGCTGATACTTGTGACTTTTGCAGGATATAGCTTCTTTTCTTTTCTTTGCTTTTCTTATCTTTGATACTTGATACTTCTTGATACTTTGCTTTACTGGCTGCACTTACGACAATAGAAGACGTGCTCTAACCGATGTCTTTGCATGATGGGAATTTCCAGCATAATAATAATGATCCCCAAGGCTTGGCATACATGGTTTCTCTCAAGTAGGTACTTATTGCCGTACTACTGCGTACTGCTTTTCTGATTCGAGAGAGGGATTGTGTGTGTTCAGTGGATAATTTCAAGCAATCTTAGGTTTTAGTGGCACGGAGATGATGGTGCTTGGGTCTACCGTTTAGGCGCTGCTTGGGCCTTTGGTTGGGTGGTTGGCCCTTTGACTTTGTGCCTTGACGATTGGCGATGGGGTCACTGCATTGGGCGGCTGGTGATTGATGACTGATGGCTGATGCTTGAAGACGACTGATGAGTGGTGACTGATGAGTGGTGGTGGTGGTGGTGGTAGTGGTGAACTGGCGTTCAAGGCAACTTTCCTGCCGACATTCTCGTAAATTTCAGGTGTGGCTGAGCCTGCATCTGTTACTCACTAGAGCGTCTACTCTCTCGACTGATACTTGGGATGTCGTGTCAACTAAGGAAGGTCATGCGGGATCGAATGTCAATAGTGAATTGTGAATGGAGGAGAGCATTGTTGGAGTGTCGTCAATAAAGAGACGGTGAGCTGCGTGGTAGGGCTTGAGCTTGAGCTTGAGCTTGAGCTTGAGCGAGAGTGAGAGTGAGAGTGAGAGTGAGAGTGAGAGTGAGAGTGAGAGCGAAGCTTTGTTCGTATCGTTGTTGGAGAAGTGAATGGCCAAAGTCAATGGGTTATGAATAGAGTCGGTGGCACTTGGGTGGGTCAAGAGTTGCCTGCTCTTTGACTGACTATTGTTTGCCTTTGTATGATGCTGAAGCTGGTGCGCATGCTGATGCTCATGATGATTAAGGTATCGGTTCGGTGTGATGATGATGATGATGATGATGGGATGGAATTGGGGGCTCCATATACTTAATATATCCCTCTGCGCCTACGACTTATGCTCACTAACAACTAAGAAATCCATCTTTCAAGAATCACTGCCCCAGAAATACGAATCCATCGCCTCAGCCTACGTCCCCATCTTCGCCGCTTTCTTCATTACGTTTAATATCTCCATCCATCCATCATAGAAGATCAATCCGATGTACCATGTCAATCCTATCTTGAACCCAAAGACGAATCCAAAAATGAGTATAAAAAAATAAAAAAATAAAAAAATAAAAAAAGACACCGCGGCAAACAGTATCAGTCTGTGTACATGTGCATATATCTGAGCCCCTTGATGGTGTTTCCTATTCGTTGCACCGTTATTTCCTTTTCATTCACTAACAAAGCACCCACCACACAACGATACATGCTGATGCTCGACAACATCATTTTAGAAATCTTGGCGCGACATCCTTGACCTTCAAAAGTGCTACGTAGTCCGTCCATCCATCCATCCATCCCTCCTCCGACTCTCATTCTTTTACTTTACTTTTGTCCCCTGGAGATAGATGATGGAAGAGTGTTTGCCTAGATAGTCTTTCACCTCTTTAAGTAGTGACTTTCTTAAGTACATAGCGTGTGGCTGTTGATTGAAGTACGTACACACTTGCAGCAAGATGCTGATACATAGAGAAAAAGAGAGAGTACAGGATAACCTCAAGATACTGGCTGGAAGTACATAGCATATATATATACATACATGCATACACGCATATACTTTCATACTTTACAATCTATAACTCAAATACTACTTCAACGGGAAAGACTGCCTGTTTTACTCTGTAACATCACATCTTATTTATACCTTCTTACATAAGTAAACGCACATCTATCTACCTTATTCATCTCTCTACCGTCACTTATACACTGCAGTGCACAACTGACGGTTTATAAGATATCTCATCTGACTCTGTGTATCATCTACTGCGTAGGTAGATACTTATTACTATCATTACCTACCCTTGAGCTACCCTTAGAGTAGTATCATGTATCATTCATCATCATCATTGATCTTCAAAAAAGTCTAGATTCTACCAAATCAGAAATCAAAAATCCATCAAAGAGACGAAAAAGAACGAAAAGGACGAAAAGGACGAAAAAGACGCCAAAAATATTCATCTCCTTCCTGCAAAAGGTCAAACCTACTTCGGTCAATAATACCTTACCTCTTTATCTTATTCCTACACCTCCACCTTCACATCCGCCTCCACCTCCACCTTCACCCTCACTCATCATCCTCCTCTCCCTTCCTTCCTATCTAAATTCCCGCCCTTTCTCAACGCGCTCAAACGACCCAAGACAAAAACACACGTCCCCGTCATTCCTTAACGATTCCCCACGAACGAGAAGAAGAAGAAGGGGAGAAAAAAGAAGAAAAAAATAAGAGAAGAATACGAAGAATCAACGACCGCAACGAAAACCTATAACCAACAACAAATCATCGCGACCGACAAAAATCACACTCCTTCAATCAAACCACTAATCATTCAGACATTCAAATATCGGAGCCCGGCTGCGACATACATTCAAGCGCCCAGCACACAGAGCCGAGACTAGAATAAGAGTTGGCTTGTTGATCCAGTTTACAGTGTGGAGACCCTGGAAATTGGGGGGCTGAGGCATTACGAAACACTACATACAACCAGAAGTTCAAGCAACGATAGCGCGAAGGAGAGAGAGAGAGTCGACGACGAATACTACGACGACGAAGACGACGACGAGAAGGACGATCTCATCGACACATGGGAAAGGCTACGAGGTTTAACGTGCGCTTGTGTGATCTAGAACTACCAGACGGCATCATTGCGACGAGGAGGTCCCTTTGAAAGACGATTCCCCCTCCGAGCGCGCGCCGATATACCCGCCCATTATGGTCAACTTCACATGCAACTCAACGCTCGATGACATGAGAAGTATGGGAATACCCTCCTCTGCCTTTGCACACACAGCTAACGCTTTTATAGTTGGCACCTCTGAGGTCATTTCCATCGGCCCACTTACTTTCCACGAATTCGGCATCATCGTTTCTGCCGGCTGCTCGTTGGTCGCCATCCTTCTTTCATTCTACCTTATATGGATGCATGCGTTGCACTACACCAAACCATATGAACAGAGACAGTAAGCCAACATGCTGTCCGCCGTATAGTGTTGCCATGGATACTGTACTGACTACCCTCAACAGCATCATACGAATCCTTTTTATGGTCCCCGTTTACTCTGTTGCTTCATTTCTCTCGTTCTGGTACTACTGGCACGCAATATACTTCCAGGTCATTTCCGATTGTTATGAAGCTTTCGCCATTGCCTCTTTCTTTGCACTATTATGCCATTATGTCGCCCCGAATCTCCACGAGCAAAAGGAGTACTTCCGTGGCATCACTCCAAAGCGATGGGTTCTGCCGATCAATTGGCTTGCGAAGATGTGTGGAGGTGAAACAGGTCCATGGAGAACCCCAAGGAGTGGTTTGACGTGGTTCAACGTCATCTGGACTGGCATTTACCAATACTGTTTTATCAGAGTTTCCATGACGATTACGGCCGTGATAACACAATATTTCGGGAGATATTGCGAATCCTCAAACAGCCCAGTCTTCGCACATATCTGGGTAAGTAGTTTGGTTTTCCTTCTTGATGAACGAGTAATTTGCTTACAAACTGTAGCTCCTGATCATCGAAGGTGTTGCTGTCTCAATCGCCATGTACATGGTCATTCAATTTTATATTCAACTTCGAGAAGATCTCGCCCCTCACAGACCCTTTTTGAAGGTCCTCGCCATCAAACTTGTCATTTTCCTATCCTTCTGGCAGTCATTCGTTATTTCTTTTCTCACCTCTTCCTCCTTCAGCATTCTCTCTGCCAATTCGACAATGGCCTACCCGGATCTGAAGGTTGGTATTCCTTCCATGCTGCTGTGCATTGAAATGGCCATTTTTGCATTTTTGCATCTGTTCGCTTTTCCTTGGAAACCTTACCAAACAAATGGAGTGGGTACGAAGTACCCCACTAACAATGGAGACCCGGATCGTCCAGTATACAATCAGCCAGGCGAGAAGCAGGGAGGTTTCTGGGGTTTCGGAGCGTTTGCCGATGCAATGAACCCCTGGGATTTGGTCAAGGCGTTCGCAAGAGGAATGAGGTGGTTGTTCGTAGGAAGAAAGACACGACAAAACGACATATCCTACAAGTCTGACGTAACACTGCAACCTCAAGATACGCGCTACAAGAATACCGAAGACCTCCCAATAGCAAACGAATTCCGGCGAGACGGCCCATTTGGTGCTGGAGACGGCTCCATCAGCCCTATAAGAACGGCACGAGTCGATCCCGAAGCAGAAGAGGGTGCAGGACTTATAGCTCACGCGCAACCTAACCCCCTCAATTCCTCGACTGGAAAGAGTGGCTATGTGCCAGCCAGCCAACGATATGACTCTGATGGTCGCGAATATGTATCTGCATCCACGAGCGACGGCTGGGGCGGCGAATCCGTTGATCCAGATCATCTTCCCGCACATCCTGGTCCAGGCACCGTCCGACGAACAGAACAGATCGAGCAGGAGTCTTATGGGGGTGAAATCGGCATGGCAGTCTCTGGCCACGAGGACACACCCGGCGGATGGCCACAGCAGCATATCCAGAATGTCCGACAGCAAACGGGCCCCTATGATCCTTCGCATCATACTGCGTACGCTGCATCGAGCGAGTATGTGGCGAATCCAGATCACTACGCTGCTCAGCCTCTGCGGCCATATGAACAGGATCACTTCGCTGATCAGGCGCCTTACCCACCACCCCTCGGCACATACCCCCAGGACGCCAACGCAAATGCGCCGTCGGCGCAGCCTCATCATGCTGCTCATAATATGCTCTGGGGCTCCAAGCAATAATACCGGGCTATAGATAGCCGAGTTGAGCGGAGCCTTTCGAGTTCAAGTTCGAGATTCAAAATTAAAGAGGACTGGGGTAAAACGGATGGGTATTTTCTGCATTGGGTTTTTTTCGGTGGTTTTCATTCACCTCTTCTGTTTTATTTTGCTTTGCTGCGTCTATGGACATTATGCATTGGGGGCTTGGTGAATTGGCGGGGGAAGATAAGGGTGGGGTGCATGAGTATGGATTCGAGAATGTTGTGTTCAACTCGGATTCATTGTGTGTGATTATTAAGTGTGTTTTTGTATTATAGATGGGTGGTATGCGGAGGCTCCAACCTTCTCTCCTGACTGGACTCTTCCTTATTTTCTTATTGTCTGTTTGTTTTTTGTTAGGGTTATATCATGAGGTATGCAGCGAGGGTTTTGGTTCTGGCACTTTTTGTTTTTTTATTTTTGCTTCTTCCTTTTTGCTTTGTGTGGCTTTGATTGGCTTTGAAAGTTGACGTGGGCTGTGGTGCAGTGTGATGTGGGAAGAAAGAGTTGAAGGTTGAAGATTGAGGATTGGATTGTTTATCTTGCGTATACCGAATCAATCGTCATGAATGGAAGTTGTAGCGCGAATAAACTAACTCCTTGTTCTTTTCGAGGCTCTTGTACTCTGTGTTGTGTTTTGCTGAATGACTGGTGAATACGAGCTTTGATGCATGTTCAAAGGGGACAAAGCCTTGGTGTGAACGTATGTTGTGAACTGACTCAGTATGTCTGAGTTACCCCTCAGGTGCCAGAATGGGACTCAAGTGGTGCGGTGCACGGTGTGCCTAATCCGGTAATCATGAAAGTGAGATTCTCACTTTCACTCCTGTTGAGCAGTGAGATTTAACGGCATATGTTGACACATTTGGGGATGTATCATTCGGGATTCTATGAATGTCATATAAGATTCATGCCACTTTAATTTGAAGTCATTCATCAAACTTGCAGCTAGTATACTTACATAGTCATACCCCCATAGCATACAGCCCTCCCTGACTCAGTAAGCTCTTCATAGTCCCAAATAAGCCCTTCACATTCACAATTGAGGGGCAGATGGTAGAGTGGAGAATAAAACCAGATGACGCTCCCTCAATCGCGAGCACGGCGGTTTGATTCCCCACACGGGAGTTGAAAATGGGAACCTGATGCTTCCTCCTCTCTCTACGAGCAAGGACGTTCCGCGGATAGTAAACCGATGACGCACCGGACGCGGTGAGGAGACTTCTGTAACTGATACGACTTGGTGCGCAGTCCTATCAGTTAAACTTTTGCCTTTTGCACCGTCGTATATTGTGCTTTTGTGTTTGTTGTTGAGCAGTAGATGGCATGATATGTGCTCTCTATGAAATGGCCTTTGCTGCAGCTATATCTACCTGCAGAGGCTGTTAAGCTGTATTGCAGCCACCGTTGCTATTACACTTTAATGTTCCTCAAGCGCTTGTCTTGTGGCAACCAACGCAGAAGAAGTCTTCAAGTGCTTACGAAGCGAGCGCAAAAAACCTCTCCTACACAAGTCACACGTAAGTGTTCGTCATGCAACCCTATGTATAGACCTGGTACCGGAAAGCTGAGAAACCCGCGGAGATTCCAAGGTCAGAAGATGGGTGGTCTTTTTATTGTATTCACCAATCTCCCACCAGTGATACCAATCTTTACATGCTAGCGTCCTTGGCCTCAGCCCGAGTCCTGTCACAAAACGTAACAAGCGTTACGGAGATGATGAGTGTATAGACAGTTACGACGGCGGTTTAGAGACTCCCATCAGCTACGTTGTTATTTACTGCTCCCGAGAGTAATAGAGAAAGTTACATCTTAAGTTTTAAGATAATAACTACTGCAAAAAAGGATCTCACTTGATATAACGAAAAAGGATTCTTGCAATTAAATTCATAGGCGATTGTGTTTTATGGTATCCAGCTCTTGTCCCGAGGCATATCTTCCCGTGCCAACCATACCGTATTACCGTTTACTCAAAGTGTTCCTCGACTCTCTCAACGAGCGCAGCTTTCTGCCCCTTTGTGTCCAAACCCATTGCGGCCAACCAATCCTTCAGCTCCGCAACTTTTAGTGAATTTACTTTTCCAGCCTTGGCCAACGCCTTCATGTCCACGCTACCATCTTCATTCTTGATCTTTTTGCCAGCTCCATCATCCTTGGTAGTTGCCTTTCTCTTGGTGCCCCCCACAGCAGCGTACAACGAGGGCCTAGTCTTTATCCACTCATTATATTCCGCTTCCAATGCTACTCCCCATTCATGAACATAAGGGCCAGCACGTTTATCAATTTGCTTGTACCTCGGAACCGTCTTATCTTCCGGCGTCTCGGGGAGCTCTTCCTCGAGAGCAAGAGTTTGTAAGATCTTGTAATGCCACTGAAGACTCGGGTTTGGGTATTTGGCAGGATTGTATTCAGCTTTTGGAAGCTGGAGTTGGCGGACAACAATTCGCATCTTGTCGACGAGTTCGTCAGAGGGTGTGAGGGGCTGAGGCGCCTCAGGTGGATAACGAATATCGTCAGCGTAGGGCATAGGATACAGCCAGAGACCGGCTGGCATCACCTGAGCACCATCTTCATCGAGCTTCTCTTCGCCAGGTAGGATAGCAACAAGCATCGGGGAGGCATTCACTCGTGCAATATACCATGCCAATCCCATCTTCTTATCTTTGAGGAGTTTCTGTTGTAAAGCAGAGAAAACTCGTGTTGAGCCTACGTAGTCTTCTTCTGAGGGGTAGATGAATGTTGATTTGTGTATGCTCGCCCAGGGAGGAAGAAGTGACTGTGGCTTGAACCCGATGATTTTTATACCTGGAGGACCAAAGTTCTTGATCTCTTTCTGTTCTTCTGGAGTAAAGAGCACTTGATCGCCTCCGAATTTGTAAGCTTTCCTGATCTCGGTTTTGGAGATGTGTCGTGCAGTATCTTCGGCCATCTGCGTGGTCTCTCCCGATACTATTTGAGCTTGTTCGCCGTTCAGCCATACATAGCAGCTTCGCGCTGGTTTTTGGGGGTGTAGAATGTTGTAGCCTTTTACCGAGATTTTAAAATCTGGACCAATTTCAAAAGGCAGGTTTGCAAATAGTGTACGTTTAGCAATTTGCTTGGAATTGATGTTGGAGATCAGGGAATTTAAAAGTGATATTCCATTTCCACCAACTGCCTTCACTGCTTTCGATGTCGAAGCTGGACTATCCGGGTCTGTCTGGTCGCTATATATAATATCCTAAAACGATCAGAGATGTTTTCAACAAGGTGTGCTGGTGTGCTGACTACTTACATCATAGAACTTCGTTCGGTCGAATTCATGATCGGGCTTAGAAATTGGGAATAGCTCAATGATGACGCCAAGATCATAAAGATCCTTGGCTCTAACAGCAGCTGAGGAGCGCATACCCTTGTCATCCGCATGTGGATCATCTCTGTCTGTGATTATGAACAATCGTCGGGAGCCAAAATTTGGCGCTTTTGTCGTAAAGATCTGATTTGCACAGAACAGCACATTTGACATGGAGATGGGCTCCGAGGAAGGGACGAGCAAATCCTGTGCCTCCTCCTCATCTTCAACAAGAGTCTTTAGAGCTTTGACATCACTGGCAGCGGGAATATCGAGGTCAGTGAGGAGGTAGCAATGAGGATATGCAAGGCCTCCACGGTTGTTTGGGTCTTCGTCATGGAACTTAGATTTCTCGGTACCAAAAAGGAGAACTCCCACCATGTCCTTTGGCTGGGAGATGATTCTTTGTTGCATTATCTGATATGCACATTTCAAAGCTGCCGAAGTTGCCGTATCCTTTTCTGCTCTCTTGGAATCCGATGAGGGTGGAGGCTGAAGCATAGACTCGCTAACATCAATGGCAAAAAGTACTGCATCTTTTTGTGCAATATAGGCCTGAAGACTAATTAGAATTTTTTTTGTAAATAATCTTCAGCGACTTACAGTGTCGTCGATCTCCTCTTCCTCCTCTTCTTGTCCTTCCGGCTTGTACTTCTCTTCGTCGGCCATATTGGCCTTCAAGTATGAACTTTCTTGTCTTCGTGTCAATCACTAGATGTGTGACGAAAGAAAAACTCGTTCGAAAAGAGGTCCAGTATTGATGGAAGATCTCGGAATAAAGAGGTTCAGAAGAATGGAATGTAGATAGAGACTTATGATTATTATCTCGTCGTTTGAGACGTGTATGATCAGGCACCCGCGTGGAGGTTCTCGCGTTCTAGTCACGACATCACGTGACTAACAATCTTCTGCGAGCCTGCGTCCTACCTTCTACCCAATTACGGCAAAGCTTTCCGTCAGCACGTCCTCAACTCATCATCATCGATGAGTACATCCTGGTGCATTATTTGGCGATCTGCCTTACACTGCCTGAGCTTTACATAGAGCGGATCTAGATGTCAGACCACATAATCAACCAAAAGAAAACACTTTTACCGTTCTGTGTTGTTTCAAATTGTCAATCGCTTATTGGTGTTGGTATGCAATAATAAAAACCACGAACTTTCTGATTACACCTCTTCGAACGCCAGATCGGAGACACTGAAGCAACCATGTCTTTTCGATTGCCAGCATCAGCGCTCACGAAGCATGCCTCCCAACTATCGAGAACAAAGCTTTCGAGCTTTACCCCAATTTCCTCACTCTATGCCCGCAATTCGAATCAAGAACGAGGTTTTGCGACGCCTGTACCACCAGTAACTCAAGATGCGACCTCCTCAAAGGGCCCAACGGCTATAGTTTTCATGAATATGGGTGGACCATCTACAACAGACGAAGTTGGAGATTTCTTGAGCAGATTATTCGCCGACGGCGATCTAATTCCTCTCGGTCGTCTGCAAGGCTGGCTTGGACCGCTCATTTCAAAGAGAAGAACACCTAAGATCCAGAAGCAGTATGCGGCAATTGGTGGCGGAAGCCCGATTAGAAAATGGTCGGAATACCAAGCTGAGGAGATGTGCAAGATTTTGGACAAAACAAGCCCGGAGACAGCACCCCATAAGCCTTACGTTGCTTTCCGCTATGCAAACCCGTTGACTGAGGAGATGTACAAAAAATTACTCGCGGATGGTTTTGGTGGCGGAAAAGGCGGAAGAGCTGTCGCATTCACACAATATCCACAATACTCCTGCTCAACCACTGGCAGCTCCCTGAATGAGCTTTGGAAATGGAGACAGCGTCTCGAGGGCAAGAGAAGTGGCAAATCTGACAGCACGAACGAGGTGATGGCCCCGGATATGCGCAATGGAACATCTGGAAACGACGGCACTATCCAATGGAGTGTAATTGACCGCTGGCCAGCACACCCAGGCCTTACCAAAGTCTTAGCCAAGAACATCCGCGAACAACTAGCAACATACCCTGAGGAAAGAAGAAAGGATGTCATTTTGTTGTTCTCTGCTCACTCTTTACCAATGGACGTCGTCAACAGAGGTGAGTTTTGTCAAAAGTATCTGAATATAGCGAAACTAATCCCTTCTCAGGTGACCCATACTCTGCTGAAGTTGCTGCTACTGTCTATGCAACCATGCAGGAGCTCGGCTGGTCTAATCAGTATCGACTTGTCTGGCAATCACAGGTTGGTCCAAAGGCTTGGTTGGGACCTCAGACATCCGATACCGTCGAGAACTATGTCGCCAAGGGTCAAAAGGACCTGATCTTGATCCCAGTTGCATTCACCAGCGATCACATCGAGACCCTTTATGAGTTGGATCAGGAGGTCATTGGTGAGAGTGGTCACGCCGATACCATCAAGCGCGCCGAGTCCTTCAACGGCGACCCAATGTTCATCGAGGCCCTTGCAGACATTGCCAAGGAGCATCTAGATTCCGGCATTCTGTGCAGTAAGCAGATGGGCTTGAGATGTCCGGGTTGTAAATCAGAGAGATGTTTGGAGACGAAGAAGTTCTTTGCGGGAGAGGCTACCGCCCAGTGAAGGATTTCATGAATTTCTTTTTGGGGAACATTTGGATCAAGGACTCGGGATGTATAAACAAAGCAGTTTGCTTCATGTATAGGTAGTGTGCATAATAATTCACTTCGAAAGGATCATGTGGTTTAGCTTTTGCTTGACGCTGGGCGTGTTTACTATGTATGTACAAGTGATTTGAGGATCGTGTAGTGAACTCGCATGTATTGATTACAGAATTTTCCCACGATATGTGCACTAAGAGAACATGCCGTGAAGAAGTATCGACTCCTTTCCTCGGTATGTCAGCTGGACAAGAGAGGTTAAATCAATACCCCCCCTCACCTCGCCCAAATGCGGATGTACGAAGCACGTGATGTAACGGTTCTTTGTTTCCCTGGCACCGCACTATCTGAACATTGGCTCCACCCGACGGCATGTATTTTGTCCGAGGCAAGGTGCACCAGTTCAGTGTGGTGCGTCATGACTTTTCTCTTGGCTGTTTCTGCACTTTTTGCTGGGACGACAGCTGCGACGAGACATCCCAGCACAACTGTACTACATACTGCGTAATCGAGCTGAGATGACAGGCACCGCGTCGAACCCTGCATGCCGGTCAGCCCAATGCATGTCGACGTCGACGTCGACGTGTACAATTGCGATACACGAGTCGAGTCGAGTCGAGTCGAGTCGAGTCGAGTCGAGTCGAGTCAAGAGCTTTCATCGAGAGCTGGAGAGCTTGGGCTCCGTTCTATTGTTATCATATGGTTAAGAGTATAAAGCCCTCTGCGGACTATTCATGTTTGCACATACTATCGTTTGCATATGCAATCATTCTTTCTCACGATGATAGGATCATGCTCCATAAGCAGACGAACGGTACCAAATGGAAAGGAAATAAGCTGAACTTTGTTACATATGTATGAGTTCTTAGTACTGTACCACTCACTCACTACGCTTCAATATGTACTTATTACCAAGATGCTGAGTTCGTAAGCCATTCGCTGCAATCTTTTGCCAGGCTAGCCCGGTGGCTCAGGGTCACTATGTGGTCCATTAACCACCGTTTCGTTACATTCCCGTGATTTCTGTACCCACTGGGCCACTACCCACCACTCAACAACCATACCATACCACACACACACCATACTAAGTACATAGCACCCTCACACACCAAACATCCCCTCCCCTCCCCTCCCATGGATTGATTATCTATCTATTATCCATCAGGTCAAGGTGAGTTTCGCTGTACAGTACGTATTGCGTATCTCTCTCTACCTTACTGAACTGCTTGATTGATAATCCCTACCTCTTCGACTTCCAACACCTTACGCTCTACGGCGCCTTGAAGCAAGCACCCAAGCACCTCACCTCACCTCATCAATGTTGTCCCCCTGGTATATGAACCCCCACCCCATTCTAGAACATGAACCCTTCATAGGTCGATCGTATCATTCGACATTGCATTGATACAACTCTCGCATCTGATACGTGACTGTGGACGATCGCCAATCCAAATCCAGAGATACCTTGCTCTAAATGGAGGTGTAAGGGAAAGTAAGGTCATAGTGCCCGGATTCCGAGTCTACATTATCTCTCCCACGATACGACCCGCGGTAGCGATAGCTAGTAGCTAATTTATACACCCCAATCTTCCTTCTCGACCTCTTCATTTATCCTTACTCTTCCCTCTTCTACCTACCTATACATAGAACGTCAAACTATGGTGGATTGTCTTCGTTAATCTGCATCGAGCGACATTGCAAGACATCTTGTCTTCGACGGGTTCGATTGGCCTTGGGCTACCATCCAGACCAAAGGATCTCTACCTAATAACGACTATCTTGTATTAGATAAGTTCTTAAATTACCACTTCAAGCCCAACCATGGAGGACAATCAAGTCTTCGAGGCTGATGCCGCTATCGATGCTCAGATCCACAATCGTGGGGATCACAAGAACGAGAGTGCCGAAGTGCTGATAACTGCAACGGGCTCTTTCAATCCAAATGTATCAGATACCGCCTCTGAAGAATCACCTTTACTTGGGCACTCAAACAATCCTAATAACGGTAATGGCGGGAACGGGGACAATGCAACTTGGGCTGGAGCTGCCGATCTCGAAGGATTACCATGGTGGCATCGTCCTTCTGTAAGTATCTCTAAATAGTGTTTTGGTGGTTGATATGGTTTTTGGAGATATATACTTGACACTGTGTATTAATGACATCTCGAATAGGTATTCTGGTTGCTCCCAGCATTTTTCTTATTCACCCTCGCATTTGGAGGCATCATTGTACCCAAGCTCAACCTTACCTTGAGCCTCGTCTGTCGACAATACCTTGCCAATCGAGCTTCGATAGATCCAACATTCACTTTCTTACCCGTGCAACCACTCGCCGATAACCCACAATGTCGGATTCCAGAAGTTCAAAGCCTGGTAACACGCTTTACACTTTACATGAATCTGGTGACTGGAATCCTGAGTGCTATCGCCTCTCCAAAGTTGGGGGCGCTCAGTGATAGATATGGGCGGAAGAAGGTCCTTGCCATAACTACCATGGGCGGCCTATGCGCTGAGATTGTCACGATCTTCGCAGCTACTTATCCCGATAGCATTGGATATCAATGGCTTCTCGTTGGCTCTTTCTTTGATGGCATTTGCGGTTCCTTCATTGCAGGCATGGCTCTCACTCACTCTTACGCCACCGACTGCACCGCACCACCAAAACGTGCAGTTGCATTTGGATACTTCCATGCATGTCTGTTCTCTGGTATTGCCATCGGACCACTGTTCGCTGGCTATATTGTCAAGTTGACGGGACAGATCTTGTCGATCTTCTATCTTGCTCTGGGTTGCCACACCCTATTTATGCTTTTCATTGCTTTTGTTGTGCCTGAGTCTTTGACAAAGAAACGTCAAATTCTCGCGCGCGAGAAGCATAGCCGAGAAAAGGCAAGGGCAGACAAGACATGGGTTGGCTCTTTGAAGTCTCTGAATTTGCTTGCACCTCTCAAGGTTCTGTATCCATCCAACCCTACCAACTCCCCTGCCATCTCTGCAGTTCGACGGAACCTTCTGTTACTTTCAGCTGTCGATGCTATTGTCTTTGGTACGGCTATGGGGGCTATGAGCGTTGTGGTTTACTACTCCACCTATCAGTTTGGCTGGGGCAACTTTGAGACCAGTATCTTCGTGTCTATCTCCAATTCTTGCCGAGTTTCTGCACTCATCATCATCTTGCCACTTTTAAACTACGCCCTCCGCACGAGGAAACGTAATCAGGCAAGAAGAGCTAGTTTAGCTGCTGGCAATGGTGATTATGTCCCCCCAGAGAAGAACAGCGGAAGCGATAACCTCGATTTATGGACTATTCGCATCTCGGTACTTTTCGAGCTCATTGGATATGGAGGTTATGCCATAGTGAGAACAGGACCGTTGTTCATTCTCAGTGGAGTCTTCGCTTCGTTTGGTGGCATTGGTAGCCCGACTTTGCAGTCTGCTCTGACGAAGCATGTGCCGCATGAAAAGACGGGAGCATTGCTCGGAGCAACTGGCTTGTTACACGCTCTCATGCGTATCATTTGTCCACTGGTTTTCAGCTTGATCTATGCGTCAACTGTGGGCAAATTCACCCAGACTGTCTTCGTGGTGCTCAGTAGCTGCTTTGCAGCTGCCTTCGCTGTCAGTTGGTTCATCAAACCTCACAGTAAGTCTTTGTCACTGTTTCTGACGTGCACTGCTAACATGATCAAGTCTATCTCGAAGAATCCGGCGCTGCTGGAATTTCTCACAATGCGGAGGAGGAGCGACTTATGGACGAGGAAATTGCAGTGATGTGAGCCACTGGGCTACGATATAGTATGATATGGTATGAAATAGTATGAAACAGTATGAGATAGTATGATCTTCGACGACTTGGTATGATATGTATTACATAAGCACATATGGGCACGTTCATTCGCATCCTAGGCGCATGATGGAGTTCTGGAGACGCTCATTTGAGTAGTTAGGTCGATTATTTAAAGTTGTCTTTCTTTGTTCTTCTATATTTCTTCGGCCATATTCAACATAGCCTCAACTTAGAATGTCAATCTGACCTAGAGTCATACACTGTTGGTAGTAATCAGTCTTTACGTTCTGATGATTGGCTTTGATATAATATATATGGTAAGGTAATTCGACTTTCGAGAGCCTATTTGATAGTATCAACTTGGTTGATAAAGCGAGAAAATATCTTTAGAGGCACATGCTACCAAAGCCTCCCCCAAAAAGAAAGGGAATGAATATTGAATATAAACGTGAAACCTTGTTATAACGTCGCCTCGCTTTTTTTGCGATTCACTAAGTTATAATACTTTATGACTACGTGCAGACCATGACTCGTGACATTAACATAACTGATAGCCAAGAAAAGGCCATGACAACTTCCCCTCCACCCCCACACCAATACTAATTCGTGCTACCCGAGCGGCCCGCCTCCACAATCGCCAATAGATAAGCCTGGGGAGTTCACGATCGTCTACAGCCGCCAACGCAACGGCACACCAAAGAGCATGAACTTCCTCCTGCTGCCCCGCGAAATCCGCGAGCAGATCTACGAGTACGCACTGTATCCCACCGGCATCCTCAAAGTCAAGCGCTCCCCAAACCTAAAGTCCATAGTCCTGCAACCCTGCGTGCGGCATGACTGGGTGGCCGCCCAGGCGATGGACCCCGTGGGCGATCCCATCAACCCGCTCATTGTCCTCGCGTCGCGGCAGATCCACGCCGAGACCACCGCGCTGCTGTGGGCGCGCAACGAGCTCTACTTCCCCAGCTGCAAGGTGTTCATCGATGCCGTACGCCGGATGGGCCAGGTGGCGTCGCGCCGGCTCGTGCGCGTGCGCCTCTTCGTGCGTCTGCGCGCGAACCTGATGGCTCGCTTTGAGAAGGAGGCCAGGAAGGCCCTGGCTCTGCTGGCTTCGCGCGGCAGAAAGGGTGATCTGAAATGTCTTACGCTTAATGTGGCAAGCTTTGATAATAGAGCTCATGCTAGTGACCCTGCGAATCGCTGTCCGGTGTATGAGGGCTTTCTGGCCGCGTTGAGGGAAATGTTTACGGGTGTGGAATCTTTTGAAAAGATCATTGAGGTGAGTAGTTGTCATGTCTGCCGGCCTCCTGGTGGTGATAGGGATTCGAAGTCCTCGAAGAGGCATAGGGCGCTTGGGGAACAGGCGCTCTATGAATTGCATTGTGCTTGGGCGGGCAAGTTGGTTTGTAATGGAACTCTACTTTTTGAGAATTATGAATGGGCAGATGGGAGAAAGGGGCCTTTACCGAGGATAGGTGCTGAGTATCGTTCTGACAACTATGATTATACTATTTCTGAGCATCCTCAGCATAGTTCTATCAGATGATAGTGGATCATCTACTTTATATTTAGATCCTTTTGATACATACGTTTTCAGTGAAGCGCCTTCACTTCAAGATATATCAAAAGCTGCCATAGTCTTATTCGTATACTTGCCCATATATTCATAACAGACCATCTAAGAATGTATGCATTTAGTTAACTGTACGCTTCTAAATGAACGTATGCATATCTATAAGTGTATAGTTGTAAAAAATGGTACAGTCACTAATCAATTCAAAGCTATTGATAATTGTACGCTTTAGAGGAATTGAATTTGATGCCTTCTAAGCCCCTAAAACCTCTTAATAACCGCTCTTATATTACAATCTATTGACTGTATCATGACCAGGTCATGTAACATACTTCTACAATGGTCACATTTCAAGTGGATTCATTATACAAGAGACAGGCGAGTAACATTTTGATGATACTCTACTTTAAACTCCCATTCTTCTCCTTCTGTGCCTCTAACCTTTCCGCTTGTTCCTTAGCATTGGCGGCAACACTTCCCTCAAGTCCATATGCCATCTTCCCATTCCCAGGTGGCTTCATCTCGAAAGTCTCTCGCACAACGGCATACTCATAGTATCCACATCTGGCAATAGGCTGGACCTTGCTAAGATCAATCAAGCCCTCAGTCAGCACGCTATCAGAAATATGCACACCGACTACCTTTCCAATGATGATATCTACGGTACCCATAGGTGGGTTTCCGGGTAGACGGAGCGTAGTATGATAGGTGCACTCAAAACGAATGGGGGATTCGGCCACCATGGGGACTTCATGAGGGAGTAGAGTGGAGGGAAGTTGAGTAAGGTTGGCCGCTTTGAATTCGCTCTCTCCATAGGGGACCTGCTCGGATGTGATATTCATGGCTTCGCGAAGATCCCATGTGCACAGGTTCCACACAAAAGAGCCCGTGGTCTCTGCATTGATAGTGGTATCCTTGCGGACGTTCTCGTCCGTTTGGTTGGCAGAGAACATTACATAAGGAGGATCAAAAGTCAGATTGTTAAACTGACTAGACTTTGTCAGTAAATAAAACATTGGCTCAGGGTTCAATTCTAGAACTGACCTGTATGGTGCTAGGTTCTCCTTTCCATCAGCAGAACGGGTTGATATCCAACCAATTGGCCGTGGTACCACACATGCCTGCGATGATGAATATTAGTATCATATTCGTATAAATCTCAACTTGGTCGTCCAAGTTGGCTTTGATTTTTAGATCTGCTAGCTGACCTTGAAAGGATCGCGCGGCAATCCGTGCGAGGTCACTCCTGGCTGGTAAAAGACCATTTTATACAAGTGGAGAGAAAGAAAGATGAGTGATGTAGATAAAGATGAACGGTACAGTGTTCTCCGTAGACGAATTGCAAAACTTAAATTGGTGAGGAATATGTTAAACATATGTATTCAATAATCTGCCATAACTATGGTTCAATGCGATTGGGCAACATCATAGACAGTGGACCTGTATGTTGCGCCCTCTGTATCTGACGGGAGTGATTATCGGGTATGACGAGCCGAGATACGACTCTCGGATTATCGGTCATACCTCGGACGATGTCTGCGGCTACTGCGTATGGATGGGGCTCGTCAAGTAAGGTTCAAGTACCTTGTATGGCAACGTCTCACCGACCTCTGGCATTTGACAATCCCTACCATC
The DNA here is from genome assembly GCA_024752435.1 of Allantophomopsis cytisporea. Classification (NCBI taxonomy): domain Eukaryota; kingdom Fungi; phylum Ascomycota; class Leotiomycetes; order Phacidiales; family Phacidiaceae; genus Allantophomopsis; species Allantophomopsis cytisporea. The sequence goes on from CP103034.1 coordinate 931,078, forward strand.
ACAGACTTTGAAAGCGCGGCATTTCGCTCAAATACTTCGGAAATCCCAAGCTCATCAACCGCAGATACCGATATATTTACCACGTGATCCGACAGCCTCGGACTTTAATAACGATCCACAAAGTTCGACATCCTTGCCCTTCAATTCTAGAACTTGTGCATACTGTACGAAAAGCATGGAGTTGGCATGAACAACAACATGGCAGAAAGTGGTCGGACTGCTCGGCCAATGGATGAAGCCAGAGAGAGACTCAAGCAGAGGAAGAAACGACGGACAACTTCTTGTTGGCCTTGTAGAGACCGCAAAGTCAGGTGTGATAAAGCGAACCCTTGTGATACTTGTTCTAGAAGGGGACACCCGGATTTATGCACTTATGAGCGGGTGCATTCAGAGCATGATCAAATCATGCAAAATATCATGCTAGGTGCCATGCCAGTACCAAATTCCGATGGATCTCTGAGAAATCCGGCTCCTGGAAGAGGAATCGTTAATGGACCCAGAGAAGGTCATAGTAGCCATTCAGTTGAGAGCCCGAGTACACTGCATTCCCGAGGGACAATCCAGAGCTCGAGTGCAAGTCCCAGGGTTGACAGACCTGAACCTTTTATGGGTCAGAACTCGATCCCGCGTTTCGTGAGAGATCAGACGAGTGCAGAAGACGCCACGAGCAGAAGGAGTAATGTTGAAGGAGGCTTGATGCCTATACTTGGTCTTGAAGATTCATTGTCAGGTTATCCTTTCATGCCGATTGTAAGTGATATAAGTTCTATGCATAGTGCTTTACCATCGGACCGAGACATCATAAAGTAAGGAATTTCTCTATATATCACACTCCATCTTGTGTTGATTCTCTTTGTTGATAGAAGCATGTATTAACACCTTTGTAGACTATTTCAATGCTATCGTACTCAGTTACACATCTTCACTCCAATCTTGTGTGATGTTGATTCTTTCGAGACGCAAATATGTTCATACATCGAATTCCGTGCTGAGCAGAAGAGATCTGGTGCTGAATTGAGAGGCGGGTTATTTTCACCTGGATGGATCAGCCTTTTATACGCTGTTCTTGCTTCTGGATCTCAGTTCTCTGACATGGGCTATGACCAAAGGTCATCTACGTCTCAGAAGTATGTCAGATACTCATCAGATTCTCTTAGACTAGCAAACTATCTATTGAGGCCAACGATCGAATGCGTCCAAACGTTTCTTCTTTTAGGCAATATAATGCAGAATGCCATGAAACCAGAAGCAGCCTGGATTTTGTTGGGGACTACAACTAGACTGGCTCAAAGTCTTGGCTTGCATGCGCCCTCGAATACACAAAATGAATCCTCTGCTGGAAGAAGATTGTGGTGAGTCTTACAATCCATCAGAAAGAATATACTAATTATCGATCATCTGATAGGAAGGCTATAGTCTGGCAAGACTCTTTGCTCTCCTTGTGCTTCGATCGTCCAGCAACGGTTGCAGGAGTTGTCATCTCCACTGGACCGTATGTGTCCAATATGTGCCTTTTAAGTTATGTCGATGCCATGTACGCACTTGTTGAAGAGTCTCTACATGGTGTGATTCTTGAAAGACAGAGTTCTGACATCGAGACGAGGACGAAGACCATAATGGAGCGCATTGAGCACATATATACGAAGGTTCAGCCACATTTGCAGCGGTCTGATATGTGCTCCAATATTCAGCAGAAGTGCGAGTACCATGCTCTCCGACTACATGCTTCTTTTGTGATGGCCTGGTTTCTACGTGCGGCATTTCGGTCAGGCCCTTACACAGAACAATACGAGCAAGTGCGAGCAGGACTTGTTGCCAAGGGCAAGGAATACCTCATTGAAAGTTTGAAAGCATATCTTCATCTACAGCCGCTGTGTATGCTTGCATCACGATCATGGGCTTTTATTCACAATGGCCTCAGCTCGGCTCTTCTACTTGGACTTCTCGGCGAGACACGAATAAACCCTGCAGTGCGAAAACTTCAAGGAGATCTCATTGACGTTCTGAGCACAGGTAGCGACGGAAATCGAACCATAGATACCGAAGGCAACGTAGTACTCTCTAAGCTTCATAGTAGAGCGCTTGCAGCTCTCAAGAATCTTTACAATGATCAGTCTCAAGCGTCATTAGCAACTGTAGGACTACCTAACGCTCAACAAGATCTGACCGCAGGGAATGCTCTGCCACCTTCAAACACTGTAAATTACACTTCCGAATCTGGTCAGCAAGCTGGGTTTTCTGCAAGATTTGATGACGTAGGTAGCGTCCCTTACGAGAATATAATGGCAGGAATGTCGCCCATGGAAATGTTTGACTCGATAATCTGGGGTAAGACAACGTCTCTAATTGCTTTATGTTATGCTTATTTTTGTCGTAGATCCGAATTTCTCCAACGAGGCATTTCCAGGGCTAAACTCGCAACAAGAGTCATGGATGACCTACTAAAGCTCGAATCTGGATCGACTAGCATCATAAGGCGCTAGAGCCTACTGCCGATATCTGTGGTCATGCGGTCTAATCCGAGTGCATAGTGCGGATTTGTATGATGCTGCGGAGTAGTAGTTTGCCAAATACTCCGAGGAACTCCGAGATGTTTCGAATGGATCATGTCCGCATCAAACACTTCACCTACGCAAGAAATTGACGACATCAAACATTTCAGTATCTAATCTCTTTGCATTTTAAATAATATCATCGCTACCATATTCGTGTTTCCGAGTTACACCGTCCAGAAAATGTCCTCGAATGCAGAATTGATCGCTGGCTTCGCCGCTGGCTGTTGCACTACAGTGTGCTGCCAACCGATTGATAAAATCAAAATAACAAGACAGGGTACATATTTTACCATCATAACGTTCTCTTAAGATAACAAGCTGATTGTATAAAGTTGAATGTCATGCAAATGGTGGACTTGGGCATTCGCTCAGAATCGCAAATGAAATTTGGTCTCGGGAAGGTGGAATTCGAGCGTTTTATCGTGGATTTACTCCGAATCTCATAGGGAATGCCTCGTGTTGGGCGTTATACTTCATGTGGTACGTCAAAGACCTATACTCTCCCTTGCTACCTGAATCTCACGTGGGTTCGTTTAGGTATGACCGGATTAAGTCGTATATGTCACGCAGGAAGCCACTGACTTCAGCGGATTATCTTCTTGCGTCTGCATCTTCAAGTGAGTCCGCACATTCCTGTCATTTTTAATATAGACGCATAACTTATTATTCATAGGCGTGCTCACTTCTATATGCACAAATCCAATATGGGTGATGAAGACAAGAATGCTTGCTACCTCAAAATATGATTCAGGAGCACATTCTAATATGTTCTCGGGAATGAGAGACATAGTAGCAAAGGAAGGTCTTTGTGGTCTATATCGAGGCATGCTCCCTTCACTGCTCGGCGTTCCACAGTACGCAATCCAATTCTCAACTTATGAGAATCTAAAAATCTGGAGATCAAGAAGCCATGGGGAGCTTAGTAACCTCGATATTGGAGTCTTATCTGCATGCGCGAAGCTGTTCGCAGGGACGTTGTCGTATCCCCATCAAGTTCTTCGCAGCAGAATGCAGAACCCACCTGTTGAGGGCAGACTATCCATGTGGGCACTTGCAGAAGAAATTTGGAGAATACAAGGTCCTAGGGGCTATTATAAAGGGTAAGACCAGGCAGATCTACTTCTGGGTGTCTGAGGATTGAACAATCTTCAATTTACCATATCTTCACTAATTGCAATATAACTAATATATAAACAGTATTGGACCGAATCTTCTGAGAATAGTTCCTTCGACCTGCATTACCTTTATCATTTACGAAAACGTCCGAAACCACTTGCTATCATAGTAGCGTACAACGCATGAATCTGTTTTGGATACACTGGTGCACGGTCTTTGTATGGGCGACCCGAAATTCCGACGACCTAGTCTCGGAGCTTTTCGGATTTAATATATGAAGTTGCCCCATGAAGAGTTATGATCACCACATAAATCCGAGGCCGATTCGGCATTGACTTTTTGAAGTCTCACTACGCCGGCAGCCCCACTGGATGTGATCTTGTCTCCCTTGAATATATTTTATCGATCTGCTGCACATGATTGCTATATATCGTTCAACTTGGATTTCAACCTCAATACCATCAATATGAATTCCTCACGCACGCTATTATGTCTTGCCAGACCTCAAGCAAAACCCTCCAACCATCTCATATCATTACGGTTACCTCGGTGTCAAGCATTTCAAAGTCTCCCACGTCTACAACGTCGTGCCTATTCTTCCACCCCTGATGCCAATCAACAGCCTCCAGCCGCAGTTACGCAGCCCAAGAAGAAGAAGAAAATAGTTGTTGCCATGACTGGTGCAACTGGTGCTATTCTAGGCATCAAAGTGCTCAAGTCTCTTAAAAAACTGGGTGTGGAGACCCATTTAATCATGAGCAAATGGGCTGAAGCAACCATAAAATACGAGACGGCCTACAAGCCACTTGAGGTCCGGGAACTGGCCTCGTTTTCTTACTCTTATAAGGATCAGTCCGCCCCCATATCCAGTGGATCCTTTCACCATGATGGCATGATAGTTGTACCTTGCAGTATGAAAACGCTCGCTGGCGTTCGAATAGGCTATTGCGATGATCTTATCTCCAGAGCTGCAGATGTGACTCTTAAGGAGAGAAGGAAGCTGGTTATGGTTGTGAGAGAAACGCCATTTAGCAACATTCATCTTGAGAACATGTTGAGTCTCAGTCAGAACGGAGCTATTATGTTCCCTCCTATGCCTGCATTCTACACAAAGCCAAAGTCACTTGCTGATGTAGAGGACCAAAGCGTGGGAAGGATGATTGATATGTTTGATTTAGACACAGGGGATTTCGAAAGGTGGAACGGCATGGATTGGAGTAAATGATAGATCTAATGAACATTGTTATAGAACTAATGAACCCATTATGTATATGATCAAAATTTCAGGGGTCAGTGGTATGAAAAAGCTTCTGTTGCGATTCATAGGTTTTGAATGCTGCGAAACTAGATTTATAACCCTAAGTTCATGGCATTCTTGTGACCAGGGCTTTGCAATAAATTTCCAGGATAGTTCATCTCCATAGTCCGATCTTCGAATCTTTCGAAATCGCGGGTTTTGTAAATGTATGTTCTAGAACAGTTGTCAAGTTGAAATAGCTCGTGGCTTCGGAGAGTTTATGAACGGAAGGCGTATCCAGCCTCTACGTCATTGCATCATTTGGCCATGATTAATTTAGCATAGATGATCTTACAGCTTGCGGAGTTCAAGCTACTTCATAGTAATACCTTGTAGCTCATCGCAATATCTTCGGAACTCGGATCCATGGTGAGACTGAAATCATCCGTTTATTATTTCCGAGTGGGCCAGTGTATCAAATCCGAGGGATAACCGAGTGTCTCAACGGTGTGATCGGTTCCACACTAACATATTCCGAGGAGGAATCGCTCTCGGGGGTTATGTGTGAGTATATTACTCTGTCAATATACTGCCTTGTATCGTGTAGATATCTAACATCATACTAGTCCTACAGAGAATACCATATATTTCATTGAGCACCCTTATACGCATCTCACACACTTATACCTCCATCAAACATGTCCGCATCAGACAACCAAGGCAGTGTCTTTGCTGCGACCAATGCCCAAGATCTGCCTCATATGAACTTTCGTTCCTTTGTTGAAGCACTCAAAGCAGATAATGATCTCGTAGAGATCAATGAGGAGATCGACCCAAACCTTGAGGCGGCAGCTATCATCCGTAAGGTCTGCGAGACGGACGACAAAGCGCCTCTTTTCAACAATCTCAAGGGAATGAAGGATGGTTTCTTCAGAATTCTAGGAGCTCCAAACTCCTGCAGAGCATCTGAGAAGGTCCGCTACTCCCGTCTTGCGAGACATTTAGGTCTCCCTCCTACCTCATCTATGAGCACGATCTTGAAGAAGATGAACTCTGCTCAAAACCAGACTCCAATCCCTCCTCGAATTGTTGATACTGGGTCCTGCAAAGAGTTTATCTTGGATCCATCTCAGTTCGACCTCACCACCCTTCCAGCTCCATTCCTCCACAAGAGTGATGGTGGAAAGTACATCCAGACTTACGGCATGCATATATTCTCCTCGCCAGATGGAAAGTGGACCAACTGGAGTATTGCCAGAGCCATGGTACAAGATTCTAACCACCTTGTCGGTCTAGTAATTGAACCTCAGCACATCTGGCAGATTCATCAAATGTGGAAGGCAATTGGCAAGGACATGCCGTGGGCTTTGGCCTTAGGTGTTCCTCCTGCCGCAATCATGGCAGCTTCCATGCCTCTTCCAGATGGTTGCACTGAAGCTGGCTATATCGGAGCTATGACAGGCGTTGCTATCGACGTTGTCAAGTGCGAGACCAACAACATGTATGTTCCAGCGAACTCTGAAATCGTCATGGAGGGTTACCTTTCTCAGACCGAAACCGGACCAGAAGGACCTTTTGGAGAGATGCATGGCTACGTCTTCCCAGGTGACAGTCACCAATGTCCAAGATACACAGTCGAGAAGATCACTCACCGCAAAGACGCCATTCTCCCAGTATCGAACTGCGGCCGTCTAACCGATGAGACCCATACCATGATTGGTGCTCTTGCTGCTGCTGAGATTGGTAATCTCCTCAGAGTCGCCGGTCTACCCGTTAAAGACTGTGCTTCCCCATTTACCTCTCAAGTTACCTGGGTTGCCGTGCAGTTGGACACTGACAAGGTCCGCGCCATGAAAACAAGCGGTCCAGAGCTTTCCAAGAAGATCGCAGACATCATTTTCTATCACAAGGCTGGCTACACTATTCATCGCCTCATTCTTGTTGGAGATGATATTGATGTTCATAATGACAAGGATGTCATGTGGGCTTTCTCCACCCGATGCAGACCTGGTGATGATGAAATCTTCTACAATGATTGCAAGGCTTTCCCACTCATTCCATATAACTCTCACGGTGCGCATAACCCTACAAAGGGTGGTAAGGTCGTCTGCGATGCGCTGCTTCCTGTTGAATATACCACTGGTAAAGACTGGGAAGCTGCAGACTTCAAGAACTCTTATCCGGTGGGGATCCAAGACAAGGTGAACCAAAAGTGGGCTACTATGGGGTTCCGCTCCGAAGAATAAGCAGTCTGTTGTAATATAAATTTTGTTTGTTAGATATATGCTGCATCTAGATAAAATAGAATATATGAGTTTTGAGTATTTTGCAGTAATCATTGGGCATGGTGGTCAAATATAGTAGCAAAACAAGTTCATTAGTTGGCACTGAAAGGAAATCACATTCAAGATAGTTATCCTATGGTTTTGTTCATTTCCATTCAGCCGAAGAAGCTATGGGTAATCTGTGTGATCTAAATGCTTTTATCCTGCATGTTTCCATCTCCGACCTAGCTCGAGCTTCTCGGAAGATTGGCATGTCAGCTTCAAAGTTTTATCAGCTTTAGCTAATCAGAAGTTGAATACGTTGGAGATAATTTCGACGATTGAGTTGCTATTCTTCCCCATATCCTCTCTGGATTTAGCATCGTCACTCTCCTTCTCAACAACGTTGTGCTCTTCAGCTGCTAAAGTGTAGATATCTGCTCTGCTGTTCTTAGTAGCCAGTTCTAATCTGACGAGAGACCTCAGAGCTTTAGAGCAGGTGCTTTGAAGACCTGTACTTGAACGATCTTTGATGTCCTTGGACGGAGGCTGCATGAAAGAGGTACTGGAAGGTGGGGATGGGATACGGTCTTTGAAGAATACCTTCTCAACAACTCTTTCGTCGGTTTTAACAATGACACGCTTGTTGTTATCTTCTTGGCATCCATTGACCTTTTTGCCGACAACTGTGTCAGTACTGCTAAATGTCGCCAGACCTAATTTCTGAATAGCTTTCTTGACTTCAATCATACCGCCGCAGAGATATATTCCGCCGATAATAGCTTCAATCGTTGCAGTCATGGTCGCAACAGGAACAATATCCTTATGTGAGGGATTATTTCGAATAACGCGATCAAGTCCAAGAGCCTCGCCAAGCTGTTTGAGGTTCTTGTTGCAAGCAACTTGTTGAAGTAGCTGGCTTCCGGATCCTAAAGGTCTAATCAGCTAGATCTACTAGCTTAAAGGTATTTGAAGGCTTACTTCTTGTCTCATCTGGCTTCTGATACCAGTCTTCGAGCAGAGCAAGCTGAAGTACAGTGTCTCCCAGCATAGCTAGACGTTTGTTGCCATTGATTATCTTGCGGTCTTCAACTTTAGTTACACCGTTGCCAGCGGCTTGAAGCGCTTCGACTAGGAGTGCCGGGTCTTTGAAGACGTACACCGTTACAGCTTCTATAGCTGTAATTTGGGTTGCCATATCTGTACTTTTAATCACTTTGTCGCCTCTCCCAAGCTTTGACTGCGTGTCAGACTTGTTAATAGGGATTCGAGGGATCGTTGATTTCAGCTCTATAAGTTTTTGGGATAGAAATTGATTTTCGGAAGTACTCTTGAAAGTACCTTCTTCGGGGCAATTCGGGAAGGCAGCTTGCTCAGTGGTACATTTCGGTTTCACCGATTTGGTCTGTTCCTTGTTTTGCGTGATTCCTTTGCTTCGCTTCTCTGTAGGTGTAGCTGCTGGCCTGCTTATCAGAGGAGATGACTTGCTTGGCTTCTGTGGCGTGGTCTTCTTGTTTGGTTTCTGGGCAAGGACGTCGTTATGTTTCTTGGAGCAGACTGCGAATGCTCCTCACCCGTTGAAGTAGTCGTCAACATCTTCTTTCCTTTCTGCGCCATGATTGATCTGGTCTGAACGACGATATTGACTGAAATGCTGGTGCGAAGACTGTGACGACGAGAAGAATTTATAGGCCTAGGTCTCGCAGTCTTACGCGTAGACGCGATTGATGCGGTGCGATAATTCTCGATTCTATCACATTTTACTCAGGTATAAAAAGAAGTAAGAAGTGGTATGAACGACTACTATCAACCAGATTCTTGCCTCATTCCAAGTTCTTAGACTATATCCACAAATGCATACTCAAGGATATATTAACATATGTAGTCAATACCGAATCTATAACATATATAAGCATATCTATATGATTTATATAAATAATGTCAGCTGGGAATAAGATTTTGACAGAACTACCTGAGGACTGTATAGAGAAATATCATTTAATTATTCGTAACCAATAAATTCGGTTAGCTTTTATCAGTTGCTAGTCTCATAAAACTTTTGGGTAAATAAGTCTAAAGAGGTATCTCAGACAGCATGCCAGATATATATGCGGCATAAACATTATAGACGCTACTCTTAGAGACTATATAGTAAAGGGTACTTCCAAAATTCTGGTTTGATATATTTTGAAAAGGAAGTAGGTTTGATCATAACAAACTACGTTATACGGTTTGTTGCAATATCTTTTTCCCCCAAAGATTTGCATAACAACCGAAAGAAACTTAGAAGCTCATTTTTTGATCTGCTGTAGCAGTAGCATTAGCCAAATTTCAGTTTTTAGCAGCCTTGAAGCAGAACTAGCTTTTATAAATTATAAGCCAGACCTCCTGTATAGATCATGTTTATCTTTCAGTGACATATATACAATAAGTAAGACTTTTATAAAAACTAGCCAATAACTTGAAACATTTTATCACCAGCTCTTTGCTCCCTAATTCATCCCCTGCACGCTTCTTCCCTGGTGTCATCTGGAGACTAAGATTGATGGTCTTGCTGCTTCTCATTCTTCCACTGAGATAGATAGCGATGACGAATGTAAGCAAGAGGAGCCAACTCAGATAGTATACCTATATGAAGTTATAACTCCATGTTCTCATAAATACATGAGCATACGTGCATGCATGTGCCCTTTGCCCTATGCAGAAGTATGCTGGAGTGAGAGGACCGAATTACTCAGTTTTGGATCCATGAATGTAGTCTACAGGTGTAACACATCTGTATGCTCTAACAGGAATGGATCTGTGAGATGTATTCTTTCTGAGGATTGTAGAACACCAAAACATCAAGGCTTTATATAGCAGAAAACATCGCTAAGATCAAGAGTGTAGCGTAATTCACGCGTTTTCCTGATATTCCATGCCAACCGCATTTTGCGTACCGACAATTTGCTCTCTCTAAGTTTGCTGAAAGTCAAACCAACAAGTCGGTCATCAGCGACCACAAATCTTTGACTACTGAGCCTCAATACTGAGCTCCTCACAAATCTTCAGAGCCACAACAGCTCTCTTCGAAGCTTCAAGACCCCCATCGTGATATACAGCTCCAAGAACAGCCTTGACAGTAGCCCCAATCAACTTTGTTTCTTTATCCTTGGAAATTCCTGTCCCAAACATCGAGATGGGCCCCAATGATCCGCCTAACCTCACATACCGTTCCAACTTGCTTGCTCTCCCAATATGATCGAGATGCTTTTTCGAGAAAACTTTGTTCATTTCCTTCTCAGTCTCCCCTGCCATTGAGTCAGTACTGATCTTCTGGATGGTTGCTAACCATATCCAAGAGCAAACATTCGAGGCCCGTACCAAGATCCAAACCAATCTTATAATAAAATTCACCGATAATCAGCCTCAGAACATGTTCACCAATGTTCGCCAAGCGAGCATTCCCTTCTCTCACCATCCTCTTGCTCTGTCCAATCAATTGCCATCCATTCCCCGGAGCCTCCAGGGCTTCCTCCAAGACATCAGAATCGTTAAAAGTATGATTTATGATCTTCTCGACAGCAGGTACGAAATTTTTTGAATTCTTCGCTGAAGGGAATAGAATGCCTCGACGTATAAGGTCCTGGGACTTGGCCTTTGGTTTTATCCTAAGTCGATTTGTGCGTGCACATGGAAGGATAAGCCGTGCAAGTGGGTCACTCATTAGCTGCGCCATCTGGGCCTTTGAGAGGCGGACCTCTGATTTAGAGGGAAAAGGAGACTGCATAAAGAATCAGGACGAGTGGTATCGCTACCTATGCCAGTGTATCGTGATAGATAAGGTATAAACCAAAATGTTCCACGATGAGACCACGAAGAGAAAGTTCTCCTTGAGGTAAGGAAAATGTTAGAGGGAAGTCGGCTGGATGGCATGAGAGACGTTGAACTCTACGTTCGCAGATATACAACTGTTGAAAATAGCAGTCAGTGAATTGATGAGGACAATAGCTGACGAAGAAGCGTGACTGTCGAAAATAGCAAACACTCATTTACAATAGCCATAGCTTCAATATACTAGAGTTGACAATAACATGGGAACAATATGAAATGCTCAAGCTCTTGTTGAGGCTAAAATGGCGAATTCGTTATTCATGTTTAAGCTGTTAGCATCACTCACGAAAAGGCTAAATCGTTGTAATGTGATATTATTTGGGACGACGTTTGGCTATGATATGATTGCTACATAGACGTGAATCAACGGTATGAAGGGTATTTCGGTATAAATTCAGGCTCGAATAGCAACGCTTCGCGAAAGTATGCTTGCCCCAGGCTGTTGAGCCAACAGGAAATCATCCCAGGTATTCAGTTCCTCCTCCGTCCAATCTCTCTCGGATCCCCACGAGATAAGCTTTTTACGATCAGCTGCGATCTGTAAGAGCCCACCCAACATATCCCCATCTCTTCTGACCTGTGACCACGCATCGAATTGTGTTTCTACTACAGATGGCACTTCATCCAGAATAGCAGTCAGCAAACCTTTCGAGAAATTCTCGTAGAAATTGTCGGCTTTGCGGAAGCCTTTGAATATTTGATGTGAGGGATCGACCTCCACGAAAACATGCAGAACGCGTACATTAACACAATCTTTCAAGCCTAACGCATCGTTCACGACCCAGCCTCGAGGGGGAGCGTTCCATCCGGGTCCTAGGCGGAGATCGAGGGCACTGAGCGAGGCCCGATAGCGGGGAGATAGGCGGGCAAGGAGTGGTTTCTTCGTTTTGAAGAACCTTCCCGGGTGGCATGGGAATACACGAAATATATGGGTTGAGTAGAAATGGTGGCTGGCCTCATTGTGTATCTGCCTGCTTACCAGAAACAGTGGCAATATTGTCCGGTGCACATTGCGGAAGTTGTCCGGGTCAAGGTCGAGCACGCGAGGTACTCGACTAAACACATATGAATATATCTTTGTGCGCAATTCTGAGGGCAATTCGAATAACGGGAAGGGAGCGCGAGCCTTCTTTGCTTTGGCGGCGGCTTCATCTTCGTCTTCGTACTCATCCTCATCGTCGGTGGGGTAGCGGGAGGGCAATGCTGACGATTGAGGAGTGGTAGTAGTAGAATTCGATAATGAATTGGTGTATCTTATATTCAAGTGGCCATTGCGTGCTGATACCACACGAAAGGGCAGTCGCCTCTCGTTGGATGCTCTCGTACTGTCGTCATCGGATGTATATGTCGATGGCGCAGCGGAGGATTGCGCAGTTGATGAGGCAGAATTCTGGGGTCGTCCTTGTCGCAAGCTCAATAAGCCATGATGCATGGGCTTTTCACTCATGTTTGCAGATTTTAAGAGGTGTAAGAAGGATTGTATTGTATATGTATATGAGGAATACGTAGGTTTATCGTGAAGGTGGGGTAGTCAGGTGGTGTGATGGAACTATGGATAAAAGGTGCGGTTTTGTCGGAATGAGTGTAACGATGCAACGGGAGCCATAGTGCCTTGAGTAGATCTCCGAAAAGTTCCAGTCTAACTATGCCTTCTTTAGCAACGTCATCTTCTTCTCCCCATCTAGCTACAACTCCACGTCCATGGAGTAACGGATCGTCGAGTCAAATTTCGTGATATTGGGTGATCAACTTTGTAGAAAAAAGAAAAAAAAGAAGCCTTGGAAACATTGAGGAAGGAAAGCCTTATGTAGCAAACCCGGCCTTGGCGCTTCCGACTAGCGAGGCGGCCGACAAAAAGATCATGGAATAGCATCATCGTCCAAATAATCCCCATCAAGGTCTACCTTCCATAATTAATGAACATATCATTTCTGCGACTTCTTGGCTGAAGCATCGCATTCCCATTCATATCTTCACAAAAAACAACATGCTTTCCAGAGCAGTGAACAGATCGCTATATGCGCATAGTCGACTCCCACCTACGAGCTTGCGAATAGCTTCCACGACCCAGTTCGCCCGGGGTTTCGCGAAGGATAACAAGTCACGAAACGCACAGAAGAAACCAACAAACTACTCAAGACCACCGGGTGCACCAGTGCCTTCAAAAGAGCCAATCGCGTCAGCGTTTAGCGCCACCGCGAATACTTCGAAACCCAAGAACCAGCCCGAGTACTCGAACAAGCAGGATGAGGTCAGCGCAGCAGCTTCGCCAGAGCGTAACACTGTGCCACAGTCTGTAGGAGGTGGAGCTGGAAAGCCTTCCCAGAGTGGGCAATCAGGCGATGACCCAAATATCTCCGGGCAGCAGGAGGAATTCCAGACTGACACCACTTCGTCGGAGAACACAGCTCCCCAATCAAGTTCACCACGAGCCATTGACCCAGCGGAAGCCCAACAACAATTCAAACTTCCCGATCTCACTCAGGGAATCCCATCAACCATTGAATATGAGTTGGCAGGAAAGAGCCGTAAGGAGGAGGCAACAGGCTTGAACATCACAGAGGCTGCTTCGCAGGAGTCCTCTGGCGGTGGACGTGGAAGGGGAGAACTTCCAGACTCAGCATATGTTTCATCCACAGAGAAGCGCCGTGCTAAGATGGCAAACCTTATGTACTTGGCATTTGCAGGTTTCGCAACTGTTGGCAGTGTCTATCTTGGCCGAAACTGGGAGTCCGAAGAAGAGGAGGCTAGACACCCAGAAGCCCCATCTGGATGGTCGCTCGGAGCCCTCTATAACAGAGCCAAGGCGAGAATGGGCGACCAATTAGGTTACTACACTGAACCTGCCTTCCAGAAGCTTTTGCCCAATCCTGACCCAATGTTCGAACGGCCATATACCCTTGTGTTGAGTTTGGAGGATCTACTCATTCATAGCGAGTGGACAAGAGAACATGGCTGGAGAATGGCTAAGCGTCCAGGTGTTGATTACTTTCTCCGATACCTCAGTCAGTACTACGAGCTTGTCATCTTCACAAGTGTACCTTTCGGTATCGCCGAGCCAGTCATTCGCAAGCTCGATCCATACCACATCGTAACTTTCCCACTGTTCAGAGAAGCTACCAATTACCAGAATGGTGACTATGTCAAGGTTAGTATGAACAGCTCACCTATCTTATGTCAGGCTAATCATTGTTATATAGGATCTTGCATACCTTAACCGTGATCTTTCCAAGGTAATTATGATCGATACTGTTCCACACCACGCCAAGAACCAACCAGAAAACGCCATTATTCTGCCAAAGTGGACTGGTAACCCGGATGATAAGGAACTTGTGTCACTTATTCCATTCCTTGAGTATATCCCAACAATGGCCATTGGAGATGTTCGCAAGGCTATCAAGTCTTTTGAAGGTACACACATTCCAACTGAATTCGCAAAGCGTGAGGCGATTGCTCGCAAGAAGTTCAATGAGCAAATGGCAGAAGAGAAGTCGAAGAAGCCAAAGTCCGGCTTGAGCTTCCTTGGCGGCGCTTTAGGCATGAAGCCTCAGACTATGCCTGGTGAGCAAAGCATCGGTGAAGGTATGGCAGAGGGCAAGATGTTGCAAGATCTGGCAAGAGAGAGAGGCCAGAGAGAGTATGAGAGACTTGAGAAGATGATCAGAGAGGAGGGTGCGAAGTGGTTGGCTGAGGAAGCTGCCACTGAAGAAAAGATGAAGGAGGAGGCCATGAAGGGTATGAAGAACTCCTTCACTGGCATGTTCGGTGGTGGAGCTGCCAAATAGATTCAGGAATGATTGCTTGATTTTCTTCCGACTCTTCAAAGTCTGATGAGATTTGTGTCACATTCGAAAAATTAATAAGAGCTCGGTGGAGCTCGTGTCCTCTCTCTCCTCTGCATGTGGTTATAGTACCACGGCGTGGCTGTACAATAGCAACCTTTTTCTCTGTACAATATATGTCATGAGCGTAGCAAAAGTTGTTTTGAGGCTTTCTAGGTCCATCTGTGATAAGTGGCATGATAACTACAAACTTCGATTGTCGTGAAGAGAACAGCAGATTCGTGTCAGAAACTAATTGCCAATTGTCTTTGTAAAACCTCATTCGAACTGTTTGTTCTGCTCTCGACGATGTTTGACCTCGTATTCTACGGCTCGTCACATCTCACAGCAAGATCTCGGCTGTTCTGGGAGTTCTTTCAGAATATGATTTTTTTGAGATCCTGCGCACTTCCGCATCCGGCACGGTTACCTGCAGACAAACGTCGCGTGCCTTGATTCTGCCACGACTTCGTCGATGTCACATCAACTTCTTATTTGGTTTCTATTTGTGTTTCATTTGAGCTATCGAGTCTTTTCTATAAATCCAAGGAAAGTGTCAACAAGAATTCCCAGAAAGGCAGATATTGACACTCTGACAGCTATACCCTCAATCATCACTTCCAAAACCTACACGTTTAGTATCAGCGCAATACCATCAACCGTTGATAGAAATCCAAACAAAAAGCATGAAGTCCTTCTTTGCAATTGCCTTTGTTGGCTTTTCTATTATGACGGCTTCGGTCTTCGCAGTCCCTTATCCTCTCGCCGAACCAAAGGATCTACCATGCGTCATGCCATACTGTCTGTGCACAGGCTATCCTACTGGCAGCGAGGCGTAAGCTCCTAATCTGCTCTTTGAATTGATGGTTCAAATTTTCTCTCTCAGGACATCAGCTAACAGATTTCAAGACAAGCTCAGTGCCAGACTAGTCCGAAGTGTATGGGGTGCTAAGCCGTCGAAGGGCAAAGACCCATGATTGAACGCTACCTGAGGGATGGTATCGTTATGATCTAAAGAAGAGCATCTGAGCTGTTGGCAGTGACTTATTTTCGGCTTAGTCGGATTTGGATGGGTTTGGGCGCAGGGATCTCATCTATCAGCAGGTATTCACTGATGTAACCATTAAAGGAATTTGATATCTAGTGCGGATATTTTTCGTATTTGAACTTTTCCCTCCTGATCCCATACAGTTCGGAATGCAATGCAATGTTCAATTTCGATCACGAGAATGTCGACTGCCTTATCGCTCTGTCTGAAGTGACGTCTACGCACTCCAGCCTAGATATCGATGATGTTTTGATGCGAAACCCACGTGACAAGGGTCATGATCCATTCATGAAGCTAAGTTACCTACCTGGTAACATCTAGACCATTGCGACTGCCATAGCCATAGCCATCTCAATTCTACCTTACCTTATCAACACTCAGCCTTCTAGCTCTAGAGCAATCATCTCCATCGAGATTCAATGATAGCCCTCCACGGTCCGCATGTGGCCATGTTGAGGCTCTTCCCATGTCTTAGATGGAGCACTGATTGAGCAATGCCACGTTTTGTCTCTCACCGTCTCTCCTAAGTCCAGGGATGTCTATTAAATTTCTACTACAATCCTGCAGCTGCTTTCAACATGTCGCACAGAAGCAGAGCAGAGCAGATGCCAGAGGCTATCAACTCCTGAACTCAACGAACCTCGTTGTCGGTTGAAGTCCAGCTACTCAAAGAGGTAGGTGGTCGGGGTCACCTCGTGGCAGCAAGGATTATCTTCTTGGCGTGAGTTACATCGAAGCCCATCCATATTGCGACCATCAGGTGCGACCAGGTACAAAGAACATCGTTGAATTTGCGGTAAGACATTTCATTTCACAATCAAATCATACATACGATTGCTGTAACTGCTTTAAATAGATACCCATGTTCTGCATGTCGCCGAATATGTCTGCTTCGAGTCTGCTTCATATCGATCTTTGCTCGTCACCTCTACACAGATTGCGTATATTCCTTGCAACTGATGGTGCTTTAAAATTCGTTCCTAATCTCCTGGAGTTTATTGATGTCACGGGTGTAATTGTCTGCAAGGAATTGTGGTTAGAGAGACTGCGAGCGGAAAAAAGATATTGTATCTACGTATGTACGTACAATGATCGTCGCGCCAGTATCCACCGGTTGAGTGCGGTAGGCTCAGCACTTCTTCTCCTTGTTTCTTGTGGTGCCTGCATCAGACCTTTTGCGATCCAGCGAGATCCTGGGGTCTAACGTGCATCCACTGCGCAAATCTGAAATCTTCCGTACATACGAAGCACGTATTGTTTACATATGATGTTTCCCTTGCGATACCATGATTGGCTTTGGTTACGATGCCATTGAACATCCCTGGAAAAAACCGTTATTACCCGAAGTACGAAACACATTTACATAGTAAATAGCTCTCTTCTGTTGCCGCCGGAGAAGGGCTGAGGCTCGCGGGCTCATTACCTTAGTATCCATGCTGGCTTTGCTCAATCATCGTTTAGTCATGACAGAGTTTGCCAGGATACTATTTGGTCCATGGGATTGTATTGAGAATCAAGCTTCAGGAGCCTTGTCCGAGAGAAAACTTTTCCGGCGCCTCAGCCAGTTGTTGATGGAATTCACGACGCACCTCTGCTCATACAGTAGTAGTCTTTGTGTGGACCTCGGCTTGAGTTCTGGCTGTCATCCAATGGTTTCGGTGCGGGCTTCGTTATGCACAAATGATGAACGTTGCACATCTGTTCTCAACTATTTTCAAGATTTTTCGACGTTTCCAATCTCAATTGTGCCCAGCAATGCTGCATCGAACCCTGTGTTTGATATTTCATGAATTCTCTTAGCTCACATATTTGTGGTTGCCCTACGACGGAGTCGGCGTGAGCGAAAAGTAGATAGTTTAAATTTCTTGAAAATGTTGGTGTTTGAGGATGATCGACGGGATTAAAGGGCGCAAATGTCATTTACATGTCGTTTACATACCCGCCACCCCAGCCTAATGAACACCATCACCCACACGTGAGTAGAAGCTCCCGAGCCCATGGGCGCGGCACGCACATTTCACAGTTGCGCCGAAATCGCCTCGAGCAAGGATGAGCAAGGGAACTCGATATGCCTCGAGTGGACCGCGATACATGTCAACCTACATATCAGCTAGAACTTCTCCTGCATGCTTCTCGAATGAAATCTGTATCGAATTGTCTTGACCTTCAGCCCCCAATGCCTACCAATGCATGGTATCCTCAGACAACTAACCCTCCTTTCAGTTTTTCGCTGCATATACCCTGAATCAAGCATATCTGCCTCGTTATTTGCGGATCTGCTACATTGGGGCAGTTCGCTGAAGCGGCATGCTATACTCCCCATATCATGGAATTCAGAAAACCATATATACTGCCATGTGGCAACATCATCATGGCATGTCTGCCCGTCAAAGTGTGTTACCTCCTGTTGACCTCGTCCCAGCGCTCCTTGTCCTTCCCAGACTCAGAAATATATCATACTTCATCTTGACCACTATGGCATACACTGTTGAAGAGCTCCGTGATTATATCACAGACCTCTACTGCGACCAGCAATACACAGAGAGTCAAATTCTAAACGCCCTCCTTAGCAATGGCGTTGAAACAAAGTAAGTGGTGACTCCTACCGTTCAACCGTCAGGAGTCTAATATCCACATAGTGCTGATCATCTCCGGCGCCATCTCGAGCTTTGGCAACTAAACTCGGCTCCTTCGCACGGTGCGGATCCGCTTCGGTCAGCCGAGCGCCACGACGACCAACAAAACTTTAGCAACGACCGTCTACAGCAATACTTGCAAGAAGACAGTCACCATGAACAATTGGCCCTTCGTTTAACCAGCCTTGTTCAAAACGAGGAGTATAATGGAAATATCGATTTGTCAGAACTGCCAGCCCCCGGTCAACGAGAACGACGTGGCTCTGACAAGAAACAGCAAAGATGTCAAAATGGGCATCATAGATGATGGCTTTGAGAGGCTGTAGCATACGTTAGGATTGTGGCTTATGTACTGTATTTGTATCTGCACTGTTGCATTGGGAAGGGTTTCTTTGGGAGTACGGCTGGGATGGGAAGTGTCGGCTCTTGACTGACGGGTTTGGGGATCATAAGGTACATACTGAGAAGTATGACTTGTACTAACACATGTACTCCATTAATGAGATATGAGGATGGATATATGGGAAGAAGCAACATACTTGTTAGAGTATGCTTCTGGTGGTATTATTATCATCACTGGGTCTTGAAGATAGCAGTAGTACATAGTTGCCAACAACTTCATCTAGAGAATAAATGAGGGAAATTACGCACTGCCTGCCATAGTCTACGGTAAATTCTCAATCTTACTTGAACGAATTGTGCTTGCCTTTCAATTGCAGATAGAATGCCAACAATACACAAACCGCCAAGTAAATAACTCACGTGATTCTATGGATCCCTTCAAGCGCTAACTCACGTCCTTAATCGACAATGTTTAGTCCTCCAGCAAACAAAAGACCGGAACAGTTGCAAAAATTCTCTTGCAATCGTTTCTTCAAACCTGGACTCTCTCTTCTAAATGTTCACCCGTGATACAGCCGGTCGCAAGCAGTACAAGCATGCAAGTACATCCATATACGCCCCACCCGTTGGGTCAGAATTTCCTAGTTGTAGGTACCATTTGTGGGGTCCAAAAGACAGCTACCGCTCAGCTCTTAATGCCCTGGCATAAGTTCGTCATGCAACACTTCACAATGGAAACACTTGTGCATATCTATTCCCCAGAAGCTTCTCAGCCAACCGAAAACTGCAGATTGTGCGAGGGAAAGAATTACCGGACGTACAAGATGGTACTGTAATTGTGCATCGTACATGGTATCCGCTCCTTTTTTATTCTGTTTTTTTTTTTGGGAGAGGCCACAGTACCAAACGCGCCATGCGTCCATGCAGCAGACAAGGAACGGCAAAAGCAAAACACAGACCAAATTACGCACGCACATCTCTCGGTACTTCCTTACGTTTTGGGCAGTTATCGAAAGATTTTCTGCGCTCATTGACGTTCAAGTATCGTGGAAATCCTTTACCCAATCGTGATATCGCGATGCTGGTTCCTGCAATGCGTGTCCATGTCTGGTGCTCGTATGAAGCCGAGCTTTGGGGGACAAGGTAATCTGCCTTGATGTGGGGATCTTATTCGTATACGCAGAGAATGGATGAACGATGGAGTTGAGTGTGCCTTGTTGGAAGGATTTGGACTAAAGCTGCGTCGATGTGTTAATTTTACCAAAGAAGTACCGGCCTTGGCGAGTTGGGTATAACTTTGAGTGTGCATTTCTAGCGCACATATCAAGATCGTGCTGAAGGAATCCAAGTATACGGGTCGAGGTGGAGATGGGTCTAAGTATAAATCAATCGGAACAAGACATAAAAGAATGCCATGGTCTGACACTCACAGGGAACGTGTTCTTAGCTGGTGGGACCCGTATCGGCTTGATTCTTTGCTCTTAACAAAGGGTTTCGAATCTTATGAACGCCATTCTTGGCCCCATTGTCGCTTTGAAAGTTGCTGTATTGTGGGGTATCTACCTACCGTTATCACCAAATAAACCCAGGAAAGACATCAAGCTAACATTAAGATAGGATAAAGATCGACATAAGGATTCATTTTAGAGATGTAATTGGAAGCCCTCTTTCCATAAATGCGATCGCAACCCAAAAACCCGACAGTGCTGATCACACTGTGATGTTTCATCGTCCAGCCATTATGCATGTAATTTTGGTTTGAGCCAAAGTATACTCGAGGAGTATGGAGGCCACGAAGATTCTGAGTCAGTTGCTGGAACTAAGACGCAATTCTTCGCGAAACCTTCCTGTCACTATGTCTGCAACTGTCCTAGTATATGTACACTCATGCGCCTCATCGTCTTCACATACGCATCTTCAAGAATGCCTTGAGTTAGCGTTCTGTGTCGGACTTCCATTGAGGTTGTTCAGCCCGACGTTTGCTGCATGGCCTGAAGTAGATTCAACGGTTGCGAGGATCGTGCCGCGCTACCGAACTGTCTTGCGAACCTCTTGGACTGCAAAGAGATAATGATAGAGTTAGTTGTTGGGTGGTACGATTCATGATCCTGGTAAAAGGATTTGCGTGCTTATCTCGATCGTCCTAGATCGTGATGAGTGCGATCTCGGCATACTATTGAGAGCTAGTACCTGGCACATTACGCTCAACACACAGAGTATTAACTCAACTGCTATTTTTGCGCGAAACCCTCCCAAAAGTGCCTGCCAACTATCAAGCCTTCATTCAGCATGGGTACAGCTTTGTAGCGGTAAAAACTGGAAATCTAGGCGGAGTATAGGATTGTGATACTCGTGTGCAAGAACACCCAAGTCATTGTCCAGGTGCTCTCGCCTCAAAGATCTCGATGACCTGCTCATTCTTTCCGATTCTCAAAACCAAAGACATCGACGGAAGCATTGGTACCCATTGTGGATAATGAAATCTCCCATCCATGCTTATTGCTATTCTCCTTCACGAAGTTCGTCAATCGTCAATGATATGGGCTTTTGAATGATTCATGATACATTGAATATTCAACCGAGTCCAACAGTTATATTTCTGTTACCACGTAGGCTTTTCTACCGTCCTGGCATCAAAGTTTGTTCTTCTGATTCCACTCTGACTACCGTTTTCTTACGTAGGTGATTATTCATTGTAGAGTCAAAGGTAGACTGGTGGTCTTGCAGAAGCAGCAAAGGGTACAGAATCCATATATACATATAGAGCTGCCACTTTATCACTCTGAAAAACTTCAACTCAACTACAATAGACTACAGAATAAGGTAGAATAAGCTGACATCTCTCATATCTACAATATATTCGACTTTTACTAACTTTGATCTACATATAGGCATAAATATCGATGTTTCACAAGCGCAGTATATTATATTAGAAAAAGCAAATACACGCACCGACCATCCAGGGACATCCTTGATGACCGACCGCTCGTAACTCGAAACTTGTAACTCGAATTCGGTTCCTCTACTGAATAGTACCTGTAGGGGGGACGGACGGAGGGTGCTTGCTGGCAAACAATTCAACCGCCGAGCAGCATCTGAACCTGTTTGTCATCTGGACCTCTTATCTTCACCCCCTTCCCTTTTCTTCAACTTTGGTACCGGGCTTTTGGCGAGGACTGCCGGCTGAGCATGCATATACAGATGATAGATGATGCTAGATTATACAGCTCCAAATAACTTGACGGCCTCTCATTACTGCAAAGCTCACACTGATCATGATTCTATTAATAGTTACAAGAATCTGAGAAATTGTATAGATCTCAACATTAAAGTAGCTTTGAAAGTGGACGGCTCTTCCTTATTGCATAACATGACTTAATTATACAACGCACGGTGCTGCGGGATTTGCAAAGGTATCATCGGGAATGTAAAAATCTACAGCCTAAGAAAGTCGCATATCTGTGAAGAATGAAAAGCTCCTAGGTGATTGAATAGATATTGATACTCATACTGCTTGAGTACGTCCGTTCTACATGACAGTCTCGTATGAAGTACATCTCTTTGTATGAGCAAGTATTGCAGTGCTAATATCACCTTTCAAGTACACGTGAGAATTTAATACGCTTCATGCAGCATTTTTGATAGTATGGTCATTTGTACGTATTGCAATGAGGTTATACCAACCTCAAGCTCCAGAGACACGCTCGCTCTCTGGTGGACCCAAATAACTCTGTCTTACACCTCCAAGATCAATTATGATCCTCTGCAATACAACACCTACGTCAAGTGTCCAAATCTTTAACGAGTGTGCTCCTTCCGCAATTGCATGTTTAGTAGTTGTGCTATGACCAGAAACCCCCCAGACAGCATCAGAGACCGCATCACCCCAGCCAGTAGGTAACGCTCCACCTGTGGTATTACTCACAAATTGCACGACCCGCGGCTCCTCATCGTCAACAGAAACCGCGTATCTCAAAGGATAGGCATCGCTGTTGAAGTTGAGGCTGGGACTCAGGTGTAGAGTGACGTTCGCCGGTGCATCGGATGTGGTGGTTGTGAAAGTGTAGAAGTCGTATTGAAGATACGGACCTGAAGAGATGGTTTGAGACGACGCAGTTGAGGGAGTGAGAGTTACACCAGACAATGTACGGCCATAATTGGGGATGATCGCGTAAGTGGCTTCTGTGGTTGAGGTGTTGGACGTAGTGTGCTCGGCTTCCATGGCTACATATGCGTCGTCTTCGACGAAGCCGCTGAAGCTTGGTAGCGCTACAGTGCGGTTCAATGGAAGTATTATTGTAGGGGCACTTGCAGAGCCCCATGCGCAGTTGGAAGATGTGATTTTGATATTCACAGATGTAGAGTTTCCCTGTGTTATTGATGACCAGTCCGAGACAGCTATGGTGACTCGGGTATCTGTGCCATTGGCCCCGCCTGTAGTCCCAGTTGATGGATTTGCAACAACATATGATACTGCGGGAGTGATAGCCCAAGTGCAAGAGGATGTGCCGCGAGAAAATATATCGATATAGCGACTTGGTGCGCCATAAGGTGATAGAGGCGGAAGTGTTAGAGATGTTGTTGTAGTTTCGTATTTACTATCACCGGGTGTAGCACCTAAAGAGCCTTCAACTCCAACGCCCAAGGCACCCCCAAGAGAAGTCTCTGACACCTGTACAAAACCAAGGGGAGGAATCGTGTTGCGCATAGGCTGTTGCCTGTTGTTGTTAGTTAGTCCCCCGAGTTCATGTGAACGAATCTGCTAGTTCAAGATGACTTACCAATAGTTGTATCCCAAATGAGTTTGGTCTAGTATATGATCCCACTTCCCATCCAACAAATTATGATATGTTTGAGTAAGATTAGCATCCTGGGTTAACTCGTCAATAATCCCATATGCATTCTTGTTCGTCGCCGTGCGCTTTTGTTCCACAAAAAGGGCATTTTGCCCAGCCCCGATATAGATCCTATTGACAATCGCTCCAGCAAGAACAGGATGCAAGACGAGTTCGAAGAAAGCGGTCTGCACCGAACCATCAAGCTTGTTGTAGATCTCCTTGGCAGCGGTTGAAAGCTGATCCCATTCGGCAAGTACATTCTCAGCCTCGTTATAGTTGACCACACTGTATGTTGAAGGCAACAGCAACTCGTACTTGCGTCTCGCTGCTAACCTTCCATATCGATCCATGACACTTGCAGCATCCTCGGCAACCGCATTACCGAATTCTCTGGTCGCCCAAAGCACCAACCATTCGGACACGCTACCGAGTCCCCAGCGAGGCACATCGTAAGCCAGATCGAAGAAATGACTGATTGGTACCTCTAGATTCTTCAAGTCGCCTACATTCACGATCCAAATCCTATCGGCACCTCTTTCATACGCAAGTCCCATCTTCTCCCACGTATTCTCTAACTGGATCGTGTTGATCCACTTATAATCCCGCGGTTCCCCAACATAGTCGAAATGATAATAGACTCCTGCTCCACCAGATCGGTTTGTCTCTGCAGGGAGGGGGAGTCTTCGAGGATTTCCCCAGTTGTCATCAGACCAGAGAAGAGTGATATCGTCGGGTACAGTCAATCCCGCCTCGTAATAGCCTTGAACCTCTTTATACAGACACCACATTTGCGGAACCCCTGTACTATTCCCATAGACATTGGCGATGATATCTCGTTGGGCTGATACAACGTCTTCAAGCACCTTGATAGCTTGATCTTGAGAGAGCGTTATAGCCGTATCACCACTGCCACGCATAGCCATGGTAAAGAGCGAGTTTTTTGCATAAGGGGCTGCACGCTCAGCGCCATATACAAAAAACGGGTAGATGCTGGCATTGTTGGTGTCCCACTCCCATTCCCCATCTCCAAAATTACTCCATTCGTTAGTGGCCCGCATCATTGGTTCTGTGTGAGAGCTGCCCATTACAATGCCATATGCGTCAGCGAGTGGCTGATTGATGTAGTCGTCTACGTTGAACATGCTTGACCACATCGCAGGCCAGAAGTAATTCGCTCGCAAGCGTAGCAATAGTTCAAAGACATGTGAGTAAAAATAATGATTGAAGCCAGAACCATATGGACCAGGTTCATAGTTGGCACTGTAGAGTCAGCAGGATTCAAGCTCAAACTGAAGCCAAAAGCACTTACTTGATCCAGTTCGTTATACCAGGTTGCTCATCGTTGATGAACAGACCTCGATACTTCACGCTCGGACTTTCCTGGATTTTAACACTTGATTCACCACCCACCCATATATCACTTCGTGGTACAACGGCTACATCAGCGAACCAATACCATGGACTGACGCCAATCTGTTCGCTGATATCATAAATACCATAAATGGTTCCCCGTGGGTTGCTGCCAACAATGACCAGGGCCTTTGCCACTCCTGGTAAGGGATTCGCAACCAGCTGTGTTGTAAATGCTTCCCATTTATTCGTGATGGCAGAAACATTAAGATGGCCGTTGGAGATGAGAGAGTCGATCAAGTGGGAGGAACCGATGGTCCCTGCTATGATAACCGGCCTTGAAGAGGAGTTTGATGAGAAGGTAGAGGTGTATGCAGGTCCAGTAATGTTCTCTGCTGGACCAAGAGTATACTGTAGATGAGGTTAACTTTCTGATGAACTCAACATATCACAAGAGAGATGGAGCAATGATATAAGGGCCTTTGATAGCCAACTCTATCCCGAAAATCCAGATTGTACCTCAGTTCCCGCATAGGTCTTGATAGAACCATACATAGCACAACCAAACTTCATGTATCTAGCATCGGGACCAATAAGAAAAGAATGGCATACATCAACATTACTTGTCGGCGGTCTATAGGTATACACAGGTGCATTCACCGCACCACCATACGCCGCCAAGCTCAAGTTCTGTCCCGTGACCCGGCCAAAATCGTAACAGAGATCAGCAGCAGCACGGATGACTCCCCAATTGTCATTCTCAGAGACTAAGAGCTGGCCCTTAGTGCCATTGCCAGCCAATTGGAATGAGCCGGCGGAGGCATCAAATGTGATGAGCTGTTGCTGGCCGATTGACAGGGCGAAGACGAAGAAATTGGCAGTCACCAAGAGGTATGTGAGAAGAAACATTGTGGGGGGAACTCAAGACGATGAGTAGAAAGGAACTTAGTCATGCTGTTTATGGGAATTTTCTGAATAGTGAATCGCTACTTATATGAACAAACGCTTGAATTCAAATCGCAAATCCAGGTATGGCCATTGACCCGAACCTATGGGTTCGGTATGGGTAAATAGATGAACAAACCTAAGTAATTTGAGGTTAATTTAGATGCAGACATCATTAGTCTCAATTCTTTTTGGTGGCACTCCCAAACAGTGCTTCTCATTCGACGACATTGGTGCCAGGCCTCCGCAATATGTGGGGTAGGCAAGGTGGAGGCTCAGGATGACATTAGCCTAAATAAAGAATCATCCCAACTTGACGTCTAGCAATTAAGCCGCTTCTCGTTCCTGGTTTATACGACATCGACATCGCTTACCTTAAATTATGATAGGAATCATCAATCAGAAGCTCCTGACGGTAGGGTATGTTTACAACCAGGAATTACAGCACAAAGAATTGCTCACATGATAGCCTTGGCGATGGCAAATTAAATTGTAACCATTGGATTTTTCTTAAGGACATGCAGAAGACGCATCGGTAGCAGATTAGGTTCCAATTCAGTGGGATGAAGACACAGAAAGAATTGCCAACCTTGGTACTTACAAACAGATCACAAAGCCATGCGCAACCGCCAGACTCCATGAATGACTTCCCAACTCCAGATGCTATATAACAACACACTGCAAATGCTCAGTGCCACCATCAAACGCCTTTGCTTACTCACCATTAGGACGCTCAGAGAGGCTGTTTTAGACGAAGTAGACAGCGATGAGAAGAGCTCAGTAAACGCACCCAAAAAGGTTTCCAATGAACTTAGCTGGACCTCAGCCACAAATTATCCTCCGCTTCGTACCATTGATCGTAACCGAGTTCGTAAAATGCATTGAAAGTCGATATGTATGAGGGTGAAGTAAGGACTGCGGAGTCTTATTCGTCTACAGTGCCGGCCACTGCAGGTTGAGCTGCCTCCACAAGTGCTGTCTCATCCTTGCTATCTGGAACGAATGCGTACCTTGGCATCTTGGACAGCTTTTCTTCTGGGCTGACCTCATTGTCAGAGTAAATCATCTTTGTGGGCTTGTCTTTCTTAGACTTCTTTTCTGCAACTTCTGGAGTTGCCGTAGGAGCTGGCTCTTGTGCCGTTACGGTTGCAGAAGCAGAAGCTGTCTGCTGATCGGTCTTCTTTGGAGGACGAATTCCTGCTTCAGCCATTCGGATGATCTCATCAATGTCGTCAGCCGGGCGAGAGGCACTCGACACCAATTCATCCACAGACGATGCATTTGGCGGGTAGTTGGGGTCATAACCTTGTGATTGTGGTGGATAACCGTGCGACTGATCTTGTCCGTTCCAACCGCCATTCCAACCTGGTGGACCACCTTGGCCTGGGTAAGGTGAAGTTGGTGGTGGGCCGCCCTGGTGCATTGGCTGTGGGGGGTATGTGTTGCTTGGGGGTCCACTGAAAGAAGGTCTCTGTGGCAGGCCCGGAGCTGGAGGCAAGCTGGGAGGTCTTGCTGGAAGAGAACCATTCTGTGGAGGTGAGTGAGCAGGTGGCTGGTATGGATTGAAACCTCCGGGTGGAGAGCCAGCGCCGTAGCTGTTGGGTGGTGGACCACCTTGGAAGCCTGGAGGACCTTGGCCATAGCCCGGTGGAGCAAAGGATTGTTGAGGTGGATATGATTGTGGTGCAGAGTATGGAGGTTGTTGTGGGGGATATTGCTGGCCTGTTGGCGAGTACGAAGGTTGAGGTGGTGCATAGGCCTGTTGGTAAGCTGGGACAGGTTGTGCGTATGGATCTTGACTATATGAGCCATGACTCGCACCTTGTGTTCCACCAAATGTTTGTGGTTGAGGGAATGGAGAGCCGTTCTTAAAAAGCGATTGTCAGTATATGATATCGTGCATAAAGAGATATGACCTACATATGCTGGACTATGACCCATTGCCGGGCTTTGTGCATTCTGAACGCCTTCCATCGGAGTGTTTCCTCCACTGCTTCCACCTCCAGCAGCTTGTTCTGCCATACGGGCTTTGTGCTCCGCAAGTCTCTTCTTGAGCTCGGCTGGGGACTCGAACTTTGGCTTCTTTGCACCCGAAGCTCCGGCATTACCAGGACCTGGATTTCCGGTAGCAGCGCGACGCTCGGCCTCAGCTTGGTAAAACTGCTGAAGGAGTCGCTGGTTGTGTGCTTGGGAAATATCATCTGGAATTCCTTCCATTCCGAAGATCTCTACGCTGAGATCACTGCGATTTGGTAAGGCATTGTCGACAGAAGTGAGTGTCTCCTTGTGTACTTGATTCATGTGAACCGACAAACCTAGAATGCTGTTTAGCTATCACCGGCACGACAGAGTACATAGAAAGTCACGGAAACATACCTCCTGCTGTGTTCAATCTTCTTCCGCATCGTTCGCACTTAAAGTGCTTCGCCTTTTGATGTGAGATGAGGATCTTGAGATCATCGAAGTCGCGCTCACCTGCGCCGTGGTTAGCATACACAGACAGTAAGTCAGTAGCGTGAATAAACTTACAGTAGTAACACCATGGCCGCGCCAAGATTTCCTCAACATCGGGATGTCCACGCTTTTTCTTACCCATGTTTGCGTTGTTATGTGTGTGAGTTGTTGTGACGAAAGTGGTGGAGATCGATTGCGATTCTGTCGCGACATCGATATGTACGTTCCGGGACGTAGTTATGCTCGCTTAGTCAGCATACAATTTGGCGAATCACATATTTCCTTTTCAACCTCGCACCGCACCGAAACTTTTTTTTCCTTCCGCAAGCAAAACTCCATTTCAACAATCCATCATCAAATAAACAGACCTGATTTACGGCCTTCCATGGTCAGAACTCCATGTTCAAAGCTGTTACAAAATAGCTACAATCATGTTCTTGAGCTATTGCATCTCAATTGAAACATGTCTAACTGGTGTCCCCAACCATTGCTATATCTCCATTAACCTATATCCAGCTGGTCATCTCCGAAGACAGAAGAGAACCCACAGGAGTTCAATGTACAATATGCAGCATCTTGATCAGTCGCTTGGCCCCTAGGCATCCCACGAGATCTTCTTCGGAAGGCCTGGCAGCTTTATTTGCGTCTTGTGAATGAGTTGTCAGGGACTGAAAAGGAGTTTGTTATCTTCGGATTACTACTTTCCATAGAGGTACGCTGCAAGACAAACCGGGCCTTCATAGTCCACACTCTTACTCTTTATGAGCATCCTACACGAGTGTGGCTCCTTGCGCACCTACAAATGTATATTGAGATATTATATTATGTGATCGTGTGATGTATATCTGATGTGTTCACATCAAAAAGCAATTTAAGAAACCACAATTTATGCCGGAACGTAAAACCACAGAAGGGTCACCTCTAGAAGATGCTATACTCACATCAATCATGTGGTAAAGCTAAGGGTCTTGTAAGCATCACGTTGCACCTCACCTAGTAAAGCCGTAGATCGACAAGGAACGGTAAGGACAAGCAAATCACCGGTAGCAATGTAATTCACATTGTACTGAATCATGGAGAATCCAGTTACAAAGACAGGTGGTTTACAGGCGAAGAGAATTCAACACCAGCTTTGAAGATTTGCAGATTTAAGTATGCGCATATCTTGTAGCCAAGACCAGCTTGGTTATCACGCTATCAAGCTCAAGTGAGGTGGCCAAAGATACCTATGGCCACCGACACAAGGAAACGCAATAGTGAATGATACGCCGTGAACACCTAAGCAATTCTGAAACAATGAACACTGATTCATATCATTTCTCATTTATCGTTACAAAGTGTTGCTCGACTACCACTCCAACATCAAAGCAAAAAGCAACAGGGGCAGCCATCCACCCAGATACATTTATAATACATACAGCTTCCCATCTAAGCTTTCTTCCATTCAAAGTGATGCTTCCCAGTTTCTGGTTTCCCAGCCCCTTCACCCTTCTTATCATACATATGCTTACCAAAGTAATCCAATTCCGCCTCGTAGAACTGTGTCGGCAACTCAAGGTTTCCACAATACTTGAGGTACTCGAGGGTAGCTGAGATGCTAGGCATGATAACATTTGCCTCGACACCCTTAGCAACGACTCTTTTCAGTCCCTCAAAGCCCTTCTTGAAGTCTTCGGCGATGCGCGGTTCATACAAGAGGTTACGGTTCTTGTCGCGGCCGTGTGAGCCCGCAAAGATAGACGATAGCATGTCGGCGATGTAGTCAGCCTGGATGATACAGCCAGCGCGCCAGATCTGAATGACGGTGTTGTAATCAATCTGCCACTTGTTCTCGCGGTCAGAAACATCAATAATATCCATGCCCTGCGTATAAGAAGCCAAGCAGGAGAGATAAACGGCCCATCGGAGGTCTTCGATGAAGGCTGTTTTCTCTGACTCGCTGAGGGAAATGGGAGAGGGTGGGAAGGCGCCATGGAAGGTTGCCTTCACGTGCTCCCGTTGTGCGCGGTCTGCGGACACGATGCGGAGGTAGTGGGCTGTTGAGAGGGTGGGTGCTGGCACATGCTGCTGTGTTGCTTGCACGTTAGACCAAATGCCTGTGCCCTCTGATCCATCGATGTCTTGGACTACTTTGTCTTGCACTTCGCCGAGGACGTGATGGCCTTCTGTATCTTTTTGTCTGCAGATATCGACGCCGATTTTCACTAAGAAAGTCCCTTTCTATAAGATGTTAGATTAACTTTTTATGCTTAGGGGGTAGTAGAAGAAACATACCAATTCGCCTTCAGGGGACCACTTCTCGAACACCTTTCCGATATCATCATATTTCATGCCCAAGTGCTTGTTCATGATAGTCCATGCCTAGACTTGTGTTAGATATCTGCTGAAGAAAGATAGAATTGAATAATTACATACCTCACTAATAGCAGACATCATGCCATGCTCAATACCATTGTGAATCATTTTAACGTAGTGACCAGCACCACCCTGGCCAATCTTACCAACACAAGGATTTCCCTTCGGATCCTTGGCGGCGACCTTCTGGAAGAATGGCATCATGATATCCAATGCAGCTTCCTGTCCGCCAGGGGACATACTCGGTCCTCTCCTCGCAGCTTGATACCCACCGCTGACACCACAACCAATATAATACACTCCCTGGGAAACCAACTTCCCTTGTCTTCTCTGGGTGTTCATCCAGTTCTCATTCGAGCAATCGACAATGATATCTCCTTGCTCCAAGTATTGTTGCAGGCCATCCACCACGGTATCGCCAACGGTGCCATGGGGCAGACTGAAGAAGAAAACCTTGGGAGAGTCGAGGGATTCACAGAGGTCTTTGTAATCTTCGTGTTTGGAAAGTTTGGAGGTGTCAATGTTTTGGTCCTTGGCAGATTGGATTAGGGAGTCGACAGTTTCTTCGCTGGGATCTTGCAAACAGACGTGAATATCATTTTCTGCGAACAATAGTGACATCCCTCCACCCATGCTGCCGCAACCTATCATAGCGACCTATTTCACGATCAGTCACAATTCTGCTTGTAAGTCCGAGCTTTTCGGTTTCGAATTACCTTTTTAATTTCCATGGTGCAGTAGTTTCGTATTTTAAGTTGGGTTGTATTATCCTATCTTATTTCTTATAATTGCTGGAACCTGGAAACTGGGATGCAATGATAGAAGCTGAAGTTTTGAAATTGAAAATGCGATGCAAAGGGAAGTAGCAGAAGATTATTGAAGAAAAGCACAATCACAAGTTTTATGGAACGTTTGTTGTCATGCGTAATTAATTACTTGAAAGATTTATGGATATTTCGTTACTTGATGTCACAGCCGTCCCATAGTTGTGACGTATTCTTGAAAAAGGTACAGTGCCACTGTACAGAGCACCTTGAAGACACGTGCATATGATCCTTTGACTCGACCACCTACTTAGGTATGCAACAAAAGCACAGTGACAGCACAGCTGTATAATAATAAAACACGTACCTGTCTGTACCTACTATGGTACTACAGATGAGGTACCTACCTATGTAGTCCGATCATCTAAGGTACGTACCTTAGTATCCTCTAGGTACTCAACTTCGTAGTGAATTACATAACAGTAGAGAGATATAAATAAGAATAAAACAATGTCATTATCACAAGATTATTCGCTATTTAGATCCGCTTTGTCGTGGTGTTTGTTACCTTTCTTTGAAACGGCTTCCACCTAAGAAAGCAATCTCAACCGCAACTCTGTCTTGTGCCCCGCACCCGTACCTTTATACCTTTGACGATTGAGGTGGTGTTCTCACTCCAAGTGCTCTACTCTCTCTCTCTCTCTCTCTAAGTCATAGATTACTCGTAGCTTCTCATCCTCAGCCCAGCCCAGCCTAGCCCAGCCCATCTACCTACATAGTAGGAACGTCGTAAGATGGTGAGCCGTTCGTATTGATACGCAAGACACTGCCCGCCCAGCACCCTTTCTTTCTTTCTTCATCTTCGTATCGCACCAACCCCTCAAGCTCCACTCCACAATGTCATCTTCTACAGAACAGCAAAACGAAGGCATAAACAGCATACTAACCCCGCCTCGGGGGGAGATGCTCTTTATCCATCCAGTGGAAGAGCGAGGCTTCACCTATGGCTACTTGTACTGCATTATCAGCGCCGGGTACAAAGCACAATGAGATAGACAGACACCTTAGATAGATGATAGGGGGACATCGACGCACATGCTTTACTGTAAGCACCATACATACATACCTACATTACATACTTCGCTCACTCACATATGTATGTATGTAACATACGGATGGACTAATCATGACACATTCGCAAGCTGACATAGGAAGACACGAAGAGTAAACGACCGGGCTGTCCAAGACGCCATCCGAATACTCTCGTCCGCCCATCATCAGCCATCACAAACAGCTCAGCGCCATGGCTAAGCGACGTACGACTTACCCGTCTGGTCATCCCACGTAATGTTTAAGTCTGGCACCATGGCTCTCCCGAACATGGCTCAGCAGAGAATACGAACAATTCAAGACACTTACCACCACACTATGTGACTACCTAGATACTTATCAGCCAAGTGCGCGACTCTGTTCTCTCTTGCGGAGAAGATTTGTCTGTCTTTCGCCATCTCCACTTATTTATAGTTACACAAGATACTCAACATGCTCAACCTGCTGAGAAGACGGTACTGAAGATGCTCAGCTACTCCGTACGTGCCTTAAGTACTGCACTCTGGCTCAACTGTACCCTATCTGTACCCTGTCCACATCCACATCCACATCCACATCCACCAAGCATACATACCTACGCATGACAAAAGACCCGAAAGAAGTGAATGAACGCTGAGGTGCTGAGATATTCCATTGTCTTATTCCCCACCACACAAGCACACACACCCTCACTAAACAATGTGACTGGCATTCATCGAAACGATATATCTATCTATCCATCCTCTCTGCTGAAGAAGAAAAGTAACATTCTTCGGGCCTGTCATATTGAAGCACCTTACTTTCGTTTCACATTGAATTCGAGCGACCTTGCGGCATCCCTAGCTAGGAGGCACTTACCGTCTATCATCAAACGGTTACTACTTATCTACCGATTGACTGCCGTTCGTTGGCCACGGAATTATTAATAAGCTACTGTTGCAGCTCCAGATCCATTGACCATACGCTGCAATTCTTTTGGACTTCTTTTTGGTCGGAGAATTACAAAGTCATCTTGGAAATTCCAGCAGTGGGAGGGAAGAAAGAAAGAAAGAAAGAAAGAAAGAAAGAAAATACAACATGCACTTGGTAAATCTTTTCGCAGTGGTGATGGTGGGACTGGCTGGGTTCGCCGCTGCAGTTCCGATATACACATCGCCCTGCACGGATGTGAGTTCACCATGAATTTTCCCTCTTTTCGCTTTTCTGTCTCACCGATAGGACTTAATTACTGACGAAATTGTTTTGCAGGAGGTTTTAGATAAAATCCTTAGCGGAAAAGCCGATGCTGCCACCTGCTGTAGCTATGGTGTCTGCATGGGCACCAGAAACATCCAAGCCACGAAGGACTGAGATATCACTACGGCGGTCTTTTTTTTATGGTTCTCAACCAGCTGGCGTTTTCAGGATACGGAGTTTTGGACGGCCAATCTGCATTACTACGACAGACTGAAGAGCATTGAGATGGAGGAGTAAATATGGCGTTTTTTGAGACTTTTGGTATGATGATTCGGGATTCAAGGCTATTCATCAGAGCAACTCTATCAGAAATTAATATTGATGCACACTGCAACCACTGCATCATTTCGTCCTCTTCCATTTTCATGTCCTCTTCGCCGCGCAAAACGTCTGACTATCAACCACAAACCCATAACTACCACTCACATTATGCAAACAAACCTCTTCTCCTCCTTCCGTGGTAGTAGCACAGCAGTCATCAACCAACACACAATCCCAGCCAGCGTTATACGCGTTAGTAAGTGTCCCGAGAACACACTGATCAGTATTGACCCCCGTGAAGAAAACTGTCTCCTTTCTGGCCCCGCCGTCCTTCCCTTCCAGATATCTCCACAAAGGCTGCTCCTCGCACCACAGCCCACTCATTCGCGTCTTGGCACAATGTACATCGTCCGCTCGCACATGGTCCTTCAATGGCGCATAGATATCCGCGTTCCAAGAGCCGCTGAATAGACAGCGCCCCTTCCCATCGCCAAGATCAGCACCGAGCCCTGCGCGGCCCGTGAGGGAGGCATCGGCGATCATGGCCCGCGAGAAGCCACGCTGCACACCGGCCGGCATGCTTTCCATGGAGGAATCGTCGAGGCCCCAATTCAACCATACCACCTGGCGCTGCGTTAACGATGCGTCTGGAGAATCTCATTGCATGACGAAGTACGGTGGTTGGATAGGAGCAAGGAACAAACTGACTTGAATGCCCACCTCTCTACACTTCTCGATGACTTTGATAGTAGGCTCCACGGCCGCCAGTCCCAAAGGATGATTCCTACACTGTACACAAACATTAACGTCATCCGGAGCCAATCTTCTCCTCAAAGCCCTCAAAGCTCTCATCCCTCACATAGCATCCCCCTACCTCACCCAGCAAACCGAGCAAACTACAAAACCAATGGCCTCTAAGAACCGTGGCCCCAACCCCCCGAACTCTCATCCGGAAATCAAGCTGCACCAAAACAAAACTCACCCGCGGACTCAGAAAGAAATTCTGCATGTCGACTACCACAAGCGCACACAGTGCCGGCGCAACGGCAATAGCGGCCTCGGGTCCTTGCGTCGTCGCCATGACCAACGCATCCGTGCGTGCGCGGGCCAAATTGTAAGTTTTGGTGGCGCGGGAGTACGTCCACTGCGCGTGGGGCGGCCCAAAGGTGAGTTTCTCCGACGCGGAAGCATCAGAGGACATTTTGGAAGTTTGAGTTTTCAATTGGAGGCTGGGGGAGGTGAGGAAGTGGTGGTTTGGAGACTTGAGATGGGCTGGTGAGGGCGATGATAGATTGATGATGACGCTGGGGGTCGAGTCTTATCGCTGCAAGGAGGGGCGGCCTTATCGATAATTGTGGGGTACGCTTGACGGCTAACCGTTATCGCGAGGCGGAAACGTTTTAATGGTATTGGAATTCCGAAGGTAATATCTTTCTGTGTGGCTGATTATCTACCAATTGCCAAATCAGCTGAGTCTTGAAAATACTAGAGATATCTGTATTGTCTTTGGCAATGGGCTCATACCTAATCTGCTCAAATATTGAAATTCCTTTACAAATAGACTCGCACTCACAGCAAGAGGTAACTCCCTACAGGAAAAGTAATTCAATTATATTTATTGCTTCTCATTTAGAAATATAGTCCTCATTATTGATTAATTATACCTGGCTTGCCGTCCCAGCTACACCCATTTCGCCCTTTGCTTGTCTATCAGCGTTGGCTGTATCAACCTTCTTCAAAGGTCTGTAAACAGGGTCCCACATCTGCTCGCGGATCCACTCTTCCAATTCAGCATCATCAGTAGGGATGTTCTTCTCAGTCGCCAAACCCTCCTCAACAGCCTGCTTGATAACAGCTCTAGCAATATGTACACTGATATCCCTAACGTCTACGACGTCAGGAAGAAGTCCCTTGTCAGGGTTTTTGAGTGCTGGAGACTGCGCTGCGAGAGCTTTGACGGCAGCTACAAGCATCTTGTCACTCAAAAGCTTGGAACGTGAGAGAACGCATCCGAGGCCAATTCCAGGGAAACATGTCGAGTTGTTGCATTCAGCCACTTCGTATTCCTTGCCGTCGTACTTCACAGGTGGGAACGGACTTCCCGTAGCAATTAGTGCCTTGCCCTTTGACCACTCGTTGATGTCCTTAGGATCAGCTTCGTGGAGGCGAGTTGGGTTGGAAAGAGGGAAGATGATTGGTCGATCGACATGGCTGGACATTTCTTCGACAATCTCTTTGGTGAAGGATTTGGGACGAGTTGAGGTTCCGATGAGGACATGAGGCTTAACCTCCTTAACCACAGACAGAAGATCATTGTGATCTTTACCCTCCCAGTCAGAGTCCTCACGAGCATATGGAACTTGTGCTGGAGTGAGCTTGTCTTTGTGAGACTTCAAAAGCACACCCGGCTTGTCCACACACCAAATTTGCTTGGCGGCTTCTTCTTTGGAAATGTTCTTGTCGGCAGCGATTGCATCGCGTACCTGATCTGCAATACCTGTTCCAGCTGTTCCAGAGCCAAAAACAACCATGCGCATATCTCGTAGCTTGACTCCACTGACATGAAGTCCTGCCATCATTGCCGCAAGAGTCACACAACCTGTACCCTGAACGTCATCGTTGAAACAGGGAATTGATGGCCGGTATTTGTCGAGAATTCTACGAGCATTCGGTAGACCGAAATCTGCAAGAACTATTAGTAAGTCTAAGATGTGAGCTCTCGATTCCACGTACCTTCGAAATGAATGTATGCTCTAGGGTATAGTTTTCTGGCATTCTGTACAAAGGAGTCGACGAATTTATCATACTCCTCACCTCGTACACGCTTCTTTCTAAGACCCAGGTAGAGATCATCGTTCAATAAATCCTCGTTATCAGTACCACAATCAAGGACCACCGGAAGGACTCTGTTTGGGTGGATACCAGCACAAAGCGTCGTTAAAACCAGCTTTGCGACGGAGATCAAGATACCACCAACACCTTGATCACCAATTCCCAAGATTTCCTCGCCATCAGTGACAACGATGTAATCTATGTCATCGGGGTTTCCGTGCTGTGCAAGATCATGGTGAATTCGCTCCTGGTCATCAATATTCAAGAAACACCCCTGTGGTTTTCTGAAAAGCTGCGAATATTGTTGAATTGCATCTCCTTCTGTGGGTGTGTATATGATGCTGAACATCTCCTTCAAGTGATCTTGAATCAACTACAAATATGTCAGATCAATTCTCCAATATATGATCACGTGATGTTCACTTACTCTATAGTAAAGTACCTGGTTCTGTTCTGCCAAGGAGGTCATAAAGGTGTTTTTTGCGAGGTTATCATGTCTGCTAGAGTACTGCTGGTACGCTCTCTTCACCTGCTCGTCTAGGGAAGAGACATGTTGTGGGAGAAGGCCTGTGAGCTTGAATTCTCTGCGTTCCTCAGCGGGAAAGCCTGCTCCCTTATTGAAGTAGGCTGTATTCAGCAATGCCGTGCCCTGATCTTCATGTTAATTCCGTTCTACCATATTCCGATGATAATAAGAAAACGTACTTTCAAGGCGCACTCTACTGGACCACTGGTGGACAATGGTAGGTGTCCGAACTTAGGATGCTTCTGGTGAACACTCTTCTGCTTATGATCAGATGACATGGTTCGAATTGTGTTTCTGGATACTGAAAATGGCAAGATTCGCACTGAATTATGGCTTCGAAGGGTTGATTGAATGGAGGGAAGTTTTGCCATGAATTGCGAAGGAAAAGAGATCATAAATCAAACAAGCTTTCGGAACTTCGGGGCGATGAAACGTGCCTGCCAAGTTCTTGAATATATTTATGTCAACAATAAAGTTGGAGCATGAGATGCCGTAAGGTGACGAACGTGGTGGAGTTACAGTGTGCCAGTCAGTGCGCACTGTGGATAGATAAGCTGGCTTGCAAGATGACGTTGTGCGTGTTTTGCTCCCGCCGTAGTGAGATTTAGACTGAGTCTTGGATACTTAGTATGTACCTACTACGTACATATAAATTCTATGATATCTATTAATGACTAGAGCCTCACCACGTCATCAATATGCATGATATTAAGTAGCTGTCTTTATTCTTATTTGAACCAGAAACAAATTTGCCCTAAATACAAAATAATTGTTGAAGACAAAAGTGTCATCTTATCATAAAATACTGCCGTGATATACGACAGTTCTGGAGAGAATCTCATCGAAACACGCAACTCGAGTACCCCTTCGGGTGTACCTGGAGCTAAGGGAAGTCTAAGACACTCTTTAAGAGGTACGGAAAATCTTGATGTTAACTTGACGATAACACCCGATCCATGACGGACGACGAGATAGGCTTACGAAGCTGAGAACTGACCCACTCCAATACGGCACGGCATGATTGTATCCTTCTGCTCCAGCATAGGTAGGTACATTATTCACGAGCAGGCCCGAAATTCAATCATGTGCCCAAGAAACAAATCAAGAGCATAAGATACAAAGTATTTAACTACATGCTGTTGTCCAATGGTCTAACATAGTTCATGCATTATTTTCCTATTCATTCCCATCGAATAAGTTCATCTCATATATCTCCTTGCAATTTCACAAATTGAACCCCTATGACATTTTTATCCAATCAAATCCGTAGAATAAAAGAAAAAATGGAAAGAAAAGTAGCAAAAATATCCCAGTCATGTCTTAAATACGCAGATTAGAACCCCCAAATAGCTTTGTCTCGTCTCAACTCTGTGAAGCTTGATAAACCAGGAAGGTTATCAAGGTTGCCAGTGACTTCGCCTGGGGTATTCATATCTCTACTCTGAAAAATTCTTATAAAGTCGGAACAGGTGTTAAACTGACTGCTATATCTGCTTCTAGCTAGCGATGGTGGCAGGACAGGCATGACTGGTGGTCCTGATTTCGGGAGAGACCGATCTCTAGTCAAGTCCATGGGAGTAATTGCTCCAGAAGAATCCTTAGTAGAAGACATTGCGCTCGATGGATAGGAGGCGTATAGGTCTGAGGTAGAGGGCCCTGCTTTGAAAGGGCCGGCGACAGCATTAAAAGTTTGAGATATCGAGGAATCGATGCTTGCATTGGAGCTACGTTGTGGAGGGACAGCTTTCTTATCATCGGATGGACCCTTGGATTCTGCAGCAGGAACAGGAGTATAGAGAGGATAAGGAGTTTCCCGACGCAACGGAGGTCTTGAGTTCGTTGTGGCCGTTGGTCTAGTGAAATTTCTCATTGCTCTGGGTTCTGTGGGTACTTTCTTGGGAACGGGTTTTTCCAAGTGATCTTCACTAACTTTGTAGCCCATGATGCGGTGGCATCGGGTGCACGAATGGCGAGTGCCTTGCTCGAATTGCCCGATATTCTCCGTACCAGGTCTATAGTTGATGTAGCAGGTAAGACATGTCATATCGTTGTCGGAGGTGGTGAGGAAAGCTCTGTGGGACTTAGGCAAGTAGTTTGTGTTCGAGGTGAGAGAAAAGTGGGGATGAATAGCCTCGGAACCCATCTTGACTTGCTTTTGGTGGTGTGGTAGGGATAATTGAGCTTTGTGGAGATATGCCCAGTCAATAGCAGTTTAAGATAGATGCATATGAAGAAATATGAAGTTGATCAAAGGGGTTTGTATCGTATAGTCGTGGCTTTGTCGTAGCATGTATGATCAAAATCGCCAAGTTGATATATACTTGATATATGTCACAAATGATAGATGCTTCGAGGGGTAACGATCTCGAGACAGTGTATAAGCCTGCAGTGATTTTACTCGAAGAGAAGAAGTGGAGACAAGTGTAACCTCTACAGCTCTTATATATGCTAGAGTATCATTAAGGTATTGGAGTACCATGCATCGAAGGTCAACATTAAGGTATCAGAATGTTGAACATCAAGGTACCCTGATTTCAAGGAACGAACACACGCCTAAATAATGAGCCGTCAGGATACAGAGAAACATTGGATATCAAGGTAATTAGTCCGCATCTAAAGTATACATGGTTCTACCCTTTTGTAAAGCCGTGCAACGCTTGCCTGCATCTGACTTATGTACCTATGGATATCGTTAAAGCTTGACAAAATCCATCATCACTTATCTTATTATACCGATGAGCGTAGGAAATTGCAGATCAGTCACTTATAAGGGTACTGCGAAAGAATGAATACGTATTTTGATGTTCTGACGTTGAATAGTTACCTTCATGTCATGAAAGATGTGCTGTATTGAAGTACCTTCCAAACTTGCTCAGTCGCCCAAGGCAAGAACCACTCAATAACGGCTGAACCACCATATTAGAAGAGATACACATAGTAGTACATAAGCACATTTGAAGCAGGTTGGAATGCAATGGGACTTACGACAGGCTAGCCTTGATTATTGTTTAATACCTTAGCTCTCGAAAGTTTCGAGCCTTTGAATAATTGCACACGTCTCAACAAATATATGACCTGTACCAAATGTGCTGTCTGAATAGTGGCACACACATTTGCAGGATCATGGACCTCCTGAATACATAGCTTGTAGTTACTATGTAGGTATGTATGAGTGTATTACTTGATACATGTACGGCTTGTGATGGATATACAGCTCAGAATATCCTCATGGCTACGAACACCCATGTAGCTCTTAGAGAAACCACTTTGTGTTACAACACCATTTCCGTTCTCCAGTCAAAACCAAGTAAGCATGAAAGATGAACAAAAGCAACTTCGTATTTCATAGTCCTAATTACACAAACACCATTCCATCGCTATGCCTCCCAAAAAGAACGCTATGCATAACTGCTTTTTTTTTATAAAATCCTCGTAATCTTTAGCAACTTCATCATCCATCATCCCCCAGTCTCAGCTTAAATTTAAGTTTCCGGACGGAACTTACGAGGCATAAAAGCCACTGCCGTCACGTTTGGTATCCACCTTTAATTTCTGAACGGAGACTGCGAACCTTGAGAACCGCTGCCCTCACGTTTAACATCTCCAAAGCCCAAGACACTCTTTCTGTTTCTCTTTCCGAGAACAATGTTCGCACCTGGTGATGAAATGGCCTGGAACTGATCATACTCTGACTTGAACTGACGAGCCAATTCTTGTTGGAGACCTTCACCTTCGCCCTGTTCCTCACGAGTGGTTTCCTCTGCCGCCTCATCTTCTTCATCTTCTTCGACTTCTGAGGACGTATCTGGCAAAACAAACGAGGTGCTGGCACGGACTGCAGCCGGGCGCTTTCCTCGTGGTCCGAGTGGTGAATTCAAGGCTGGAGAAGTAAGGGCCAGGAACTGCTCATACTCAGACATCTTGCGAGGCTGCTCCTCATCGTCGCTATCATCTGCACCATCAAGACCCAAGTTACGTGGACGGCGTGGACGTGCTGACTTGCGCACACTGGTGGAGTTAGATCCGCTTCCGTTGGCTCCAGCACTTTGAGATTCTTGTGGTGCAGCGGCATCTGTACGAGCTGGGCCACTAGCAGAGCTGTTCTTGCGACGCTTGCTGGAACTTCCAGCGTTCTCAACAGGAGCATCTTCCGACTGGGTGTTCTTGCGTGGACGACCAAGCTTCTTTGGAGCGGAAGAGGGTGGGAGGATGGGAGTCTCATCTGCACGCTTTCTGGATTTTCCTGAAGCTGCTGGTAATGTTGTTCCCGGAGGAAGGATTGGCGTCTCCTCTCCAAATGGAACCTTAGGTTTTGGAGCACGTTTGGCTCTTGATGAAGCTGCGGAAGCCTCGGAAACAGTCGCACCAGATGATGGCGGTGGCTGCGAAGTTGCGGGGAACATGGTTGGAGCTGCTCCTTCATCATTAACATTGCTAACCTTTGGTGGTCTGCCGCCACGATTCTTCTTTGCTGGTGGTCCAGCAGCTTGCTCTACTGACTCGAGAACCTCTGCGGCAGAAGGTTCATCTGCAGGCTCCTCCTTACGCTTGCGCTTGCCTTTGCCAGCTTTCTTTGCATCCGGAGCCGCAGCAAGACCTTGGTTCGGGGCAGCAGTGGTACCAGCCGCTGGATCTGGAGAAGCTCTGCGAGATGCAGCAAGGGAAGAGGCGCTCTGGCTTGCAGCTCTTGGAGTGGCAGAAGCACTGTTGGCTTGGGATCCTGCCGGGTACCGACCAATTTGTGGGACTGGCAATCCGGCAGCGATAGCTGCTCTCTTCTTCTCCCATCGATCACGCATGACCTTCGATTGTGCAGTTACTACCGTCCCGTCTGGAAGCGTAACCATCTTCTTAGGTCTTGGCTTCACAGCAGTTTGAGCCGAATTGCTCTCAGGATCAACAGACTCTTGAGGCGTTGGGCGGGAAGAATCTTCACCAACCTGCACTGTCGATCGCATGCTTTGTGGAGGGTTTAATGATGAGGGGCCAGCTTGAGGTTGACTGTAATCTCTCTCAGCTTTTGCTAACTCAGCCTTAATAATCTCTTCAACCTCTGCCTGCATCTCCGGAGTTGGCATTGGCATATTCGCGTGGACACCTGTGAGGGTATTGCCTTGGTTGTGTCCGTACTTCTTGAGTACTGCATGTTTTGCCCATCTAAGCTTCATACTCGTAGACTGCTTTGCCTTTCTCGTGCCGTCATCTTCTGCCCACTTGCCCTTTTGTACGTTGCTCAAATGAGCTGACTTTGGCTTGCCACCCTTCTTGTTCTTTCCTGATGTAGCATCCGTATCATCCGCTCCTGTATCAACAGCGTTGCTGTCAGTCTCATCCTCCTCTTCGACCCTTGGTTGTTTTGGACGACGGCCACGAGGCTTCTTTGTAGATGCTTGCTCCATGTCTTCAAGCTCAGCAGAGCCTCTTTTGCGAGACTCGGGCATCGATGAAATCACACCAGTAGAAGAAGATCGCGTCATATGACCGGAGGAACTGCTTGTAGGACGACTCTCATCCGCGGCATTCGAGCCATAATCATCATCATTCGATTCAATTGTATTCATTGCGTTTGAAGATTGAGCTCTGCGCACAGCTTCTCGAACATCCACACCTTTCTGAGCCTTTCGACCTCGCTTTTGTTTGCGTGGTGACTTATCATCGTCCTCTGGCTCGGTGTCATCCTCAGAACCGTCTGGAGTCTCATACTTTGATAAAGCAGAAGGCGAATTTGTTGCATTTTTGCGGGAGAGTGGGTGAGCAGACTTGCTGGTTCGGAGCTCCTCGACACGAGAAGCATTCTTCGGAGGTCGACCCTTTCTCTTTCCTGATGGGAAAGTTGGAATTGGGTTTGGTGTTGCCTCTCGACTCTGTGAGTCCGGTCTAGAAGAACCATATCGACTCCGGGTTGAGCGACGGCCATTGTCATCCGCGGCTGTCATAGACTCCGGACTTGCGCTCTGATCAGCTTCAGCGGCTTTCTGTGTTGGCATGCGGTGACGGAGGTTTCGGCCGTTCGCGCCACGACCACCTTCGCGCTGAGCAATTGGATCCTGGTTTCCAATCTTCGAGTGATGTGGGTCATGCGTGTATGCGTAGACATCGGCCTCGAGTCTGTCCTGATATTGGTGATATTCTCTTACCTTGCGAGGATTGCGCAGGACTGGAACACCATCACCAGGCGTAGCTTTGGCCGTCAATGCTTCCAATTGCATCCATTCATCCTGATATGCCATCAAAGTCTTCTGGGCATTTGCTAATCTGGCTCGGAGCTGTGGCGTGTCCATTTCTTCCATATTTTGCAGACTCTGAGCAAAACGTTCAACACTGGTGATCTTCGGGAACTTCATGGCTAGCAATATCTCAGCTGCATCGGCTTCGTTGGTCGAGCTCACACTCTCATCATCGCTGGCATCTTCGGTATAGGGACCTGGAAGATTGTCGCGTTTTCCTGAGTGCATTGATCGTCGACGTGAAGCTCCTGGGGATGTTGGTGGCTCAGACAGAGAACTTCGAGTTTCGCCATCTGTATCATTCTCGGCTACGCATACATCGATATGCGCTTGGATATCATCTCTAGGCATACGGGCATCACAATTCAGACAAACCATGCTCTCTGATGGGTCATAATGGTCCACAGTTGGCGGAATGTGATACATTGCCGAAGGTCCTTGAATGTCGACCTTTTCGTTGTTAGCAGGTTCTACACTCTCAGACGTCTTAGTGCCATTGACTCCAGCACTTGGAGATTTTGACTTTGAATACCATGCAGGGAAGTCCCCAAGTTGGTCTGGTCTTCCGAGATTGAGGGGCTTGCGGAAGGCTTCGAAGGCTTCCTGCTCGGCTGCTGACATGATGTACTTTGGATGAGCCTTGTCAACGGACGGATAGGTTTGGCTGGCTGAATTGGCCTTGGTGCTGCTGGGAGAGCTGTCGTCAGTGCTAGCCGTGAGAACCTCCTTGAGAGGTGATGGGTCCTTAGGTTTCGTGTCTGATTTTGGCAGACCCTGGGAGATGTCCTTAGAGGACTCGAGACGCGCACGCTTTGAAGACCCCTCAGAGCCGGGGTTTGAGCGCTTTAATCCGCGCTGTGCGTCTCGGCGAGCCCAATACTCGCGATTCTCACGATGCTTTCGCTCGAGAAACTCCTGCGACACCTCTATCTGGCGAGGAGCACGTGAGC
This sequence comes from Allantophomopsis cytisporea, assembly GCA_024752435.1. Taxonomy (NCBI): domain Eukaryota; kingdom Fungi; phylum Ascomycota; class Leotiomycetes; order Phacidiales; family Phacidiaceae; genus Allantophomopsis; species Allantophomopsis cytisporea. Next base: position 975,797 of record CP103034.1, read on the forward strand.
GGTTTCGAGCTGATCTTCGCAGACCAGTACTCGGTGATCTGAAAGAGCCGCCCGATTGAGTGGAAAGGGAGGAGTGGGAGGTGGTGGAGGCGGCGCGGGGGAAATTGGCGGTGGCCGAGGAGAGAGATGGAGAAGCCGAAGTTCTCGAGGAACTGGCGGTGACGGACAGCTCCTCACCGGATTTGGCGATTCCGTAATTGAAAGAAATTGAAGGCTGCGGAGGATTGACGGAAAACGTCCTCGGCGCAGGGAATTTCACGCCAGCAACTGCCTCGGGGACAGGAGAAGTTGTGGAGGAGGAGGTGGTGGCGGCGCGGTCGTCCTCGAGTTCACCCCTCGTGACCGGCACGAGTGGAAGGGTGGGATCGGCCGAAGCCTTGGAGAGCTCAGTAACTGGTCTCATTCTGATTGCAGGGGAGAAGAAAAGAACGAAAAGGAAGAGAGAGTAAAGAAAGAATTGGAAAGTATTCATTTGACGACTGTGGCCGTCAGGAAGAAGTTGTTGGTGTGTAAATACCTATGAGAATTATGTGGCCGTGGGCTGATTGGGGGTGAAAAGCAGAGTTTTGGATGCGCGGGGGCGTGATGTTGTGTGGAAGAAGTTTTTATGATGACAGAAATGAAGAATTAGATTGAGAGAGAAGATGAAGGACAATTAGGGCTGGTGGATGAAAGTGAAAGGGATGATATTGTTTGTTTGTTTGTTCAGGACTGGGAATTTTGAATGTGAGAGTATTGCGGGGGGGAGGTTGTTGTTGTTGTTGGATTTGATATTGTGTGGTGGTGAGTATTCAGTTACTTGTCAGGCATGATGAATGAATGATTAACTTAGGTGAGGTAGAGTGTTCACGATATTCTCGGTTGGCGGGGCCCACCAATCAACATCCGGGTCAGGGGCGCTAGTCTGTTATCAGCTTGCAGGGGACTTCTTGGGGTTGCTCTACTGTGTATGTATGTACCGCGCACCGCGTAGCAGCGGTGGTGGTACATAGTAAGGTATGGAGGTACATACATAGGTACATACATAGGTACATACATACCGGCGCAAGTCCAGCAAGTATCATCACCACCACTGCCACCTTCTTCTTCATCATCAAACATCTTCAATCTCAACCTCCACCTTCACCTCAACCTCAACCTCGACTTCACTAAGGTATCCAGACGACAAACAATACCTTGTTCACCTTTTGCACCCTGCTTGCCTTCAGTCCAAATCTTTTGCGTCCGGGTAGTCTACCATCACGACTCGCTGTGACTACTCGCGTAACATTCCAATCCCATTACTGCAAATTAATCTATCACCCCACACTATCATCCGAAAGTACACTCCCCCTCATTACGTTGCAAGTATGGCCGCAAAGAAAGCTGCCCCAACAGATGATGAGCTGAACAAACTCCTCGAGGGGATTGGAGATGAATCTACGCCAACTAGTGCACCAAGCAAGGGCACATCAGGCAAGAAAGCAGCTCCAGCTCCTTCTCAGGAGGAGCAGGACCTGTTAGCAGAGCTTGACAACCTCGAGAAGCTGGGTGCCGACAAGCCACCAGCCAGAACACACACCCCACGCCTTGCAACAGCAGGTGCAGGGGCGGAAGCTCGCCCATCACCTATAAAGCGAACCACCACAGGCACACCACCGCCGACTTCTGGTCGTTCCAGCGAAGACAAACCTTCAGCACCACGCAAGTCTGGCGATAGTACACGATCATTCCATACGAGCTTCACGCCAAGTGCTACAAGCAGCGAACCTCAGGAGCCGGAGAAGAGTGCACCTGTTGCCGACACCGCTGAAGCACCTGCAACCGGAGGAGGATGGTGGGGAAGTGTGTTTGCAACTGCCAGTGCAGCTGTGAAGCAGGCTGAGGCTGCAGTCACTCAGATCCAACAGAACGAGGAAGCAAAGAAGTACTTGGAGCAGGTGAAGGGCAATGTAGTTACTCTCCGTGGCTTTGGTATGTACAAACCCTCAAGTCCAACCATGATCACCATCATAAATTTCACACTCAATCAAATCCGAATACAATCTAACATCATCCAGGAGGAGAACTTCGATCCCGCGCTCTCCCAACCTTCACCAACATTCTACACACACTTGCTCCCCCAATCTCCTCTCACGAGCGTCTCCAAATCCACATAACTCACGACCTACTAAACTACCCCTCACTCGACCCCCTCATCCACGCAACCTTCTCTCGTGTAATGGCGCAAGTCGAAGGTGGTGACCTAATGGTGATCCAGCGAGGACAAGAGAGCACAGCCAGACACACGCATGAAGGCTACACGGGCGGTAGCGGCGGCTGGAACAGCGGACCATGGTGGCGTCAAAGCAACGAGCACCGCGACATGGGCGCCGTGAAGGGGCTAGTCGAAGGCACGAAGCTCGTACGCGTATCAGCCGAGTCGTACGCCAACGAATACTTCAGTTCGCGCGGCGGACTGGAAGCCGCAGCGCAGCGCGCGACAGAGAACCTGTCCGAGAGCAACCCAGTGCGCAGCAGCGACATCTTCTTGGCCGTGCAGGCGATTGTGCACAGCGTGCCCAAGGACTACTTCCAGGGCCCGGCGTCGACCGACGCGTCGCACGTCGAGGAGGAAGAGGTCGCGGATGAGCAGCTGTGCTTTGCCGTCTACCTGTATGACCCGGTGCACAGCATCACGTTCTACACGCTGACGCAGTCGGTGCCGGAGAAATGGGTGTCGTGGCTGGACGCGGCTGCGCCGACGAGCATCCACGCCGAGACGACGGACGAGCAGCTCGAGTTCGGCGGCTTGCCGGATGAGATTCGCGAGATCATCGAGGCGGGCGGCGTTGATCCGCGCGAGTGGGCTGCTGAGTGGGTGGAGGAGACGATTGGGTTGGGGGTGGGCGTCGTTGCGCAGCGGTATGTGGCCAGACGTATGGGGGTTGGCGAGGGGGGTATTGGACGGGGGAAGGCGAGGATGGAGGAGGTTGTTGGGGATGGGGGTGGCGAGGCAGCCAGAGCGGGTATCATTTGAGTTGAGTCGGGTCGTGATGAGGTGTGAAATGAATGTATGGCTGGTTCATTTGTGGTGGAGGTGTGGATTGGACTTGCTTTCTTGCTGTTGTGAGGAAGGGAAGGGAAGGGTAGGGTGGGGTGGGCCAGGGATGACTTGAATGGAATTGAAATGATGTTTGATGGCGGAGTTGGGTGTTTGGGATGCTTAGTGTGCTATGCAATCAGTCAGGCAGTCGAGACCGTCAAGTTGGTGTTAGAACGTGCAGGGAAGATCATTTGTTAGGGGTCGTGTACTGAGAATGAATACATTATGTTATCTCCCTATATATATGGCGTTTGATGTACATTTGTGAGAAGAATATTCATGCAAAAGAGGACGAAGACGAATTCCCCACCAGCGACATAGGTATTCTAAGCGGAGAAAAAGGATACAGAAAAGTAATGGTCAGTTACACTGGCCACGGTATATACATACATTAGCAGTAATAAATGACGACACGTCACCACGAAGAATAAATTCACCTCACATCAAGAGCCCTTTATAGAGAGAGAGAGAGAGAGAGAGAGAAAGAAGATCGGAAGAGAAGAGCGTCAGTCAAGAAAAAGAAGTCATAGTTTTCCATTTCATCATCGCACCTAATGCTCCCAAAGCAAAACAATATCCGTTCCGTATCCGGAAAAAGACATGTTGAACAGCAACACGCAAAACGCCCAAAATGAACCACCCACAATGTAATTCAAACTTGACACACCTTCCACCTCGTCAACGTCAATAACACTTTCCACTCTACTGAACAACCGTTCCCTCCCGAAGTCCACTAGGACCAGCCCCCTTTCCTCTACGGCCTAAAAGCGTAGCACCATCGAGGTTCAGCTCGAAAGCTCCCTTTCGATTTCTGACCTGCTGCTTGGCGGCAGCAGTGACAGCAGCGGAGTGTTGACCGTAGCCCTTTGCCTGTGGGGCAGCAGCTTGACGGGCGTTGGCAGCGGCATTGAGATTGGTGTTCTTGAGACTTTGCTCTACTTGGTGAACATCCGAGTCCTTGGCCTTTGGAACCTTGGCTGGGTTCTCCCCACCAGTTTCCTCATAGTCATCGTCGTAGTCGTCTTCGTCATCGATGGCGTTCAGACCGTTCATAGCTGCAGCACCACGGTAGCCTTGCTTGAAGTTTTTGCGGCGCTTGCCCTCTTCTTCTTGTCTGTGGACGGCATAACCGACGTCAAAGACTTCACGCAAATTAACGGCACCTGGAGAGCGGAAGTCCATACGTCGAGAACCAGGAGACTCGAGGAGGTCTGGGTTGAAAGCGCGCAACTTCTCCCCATTGCCACCAAGTTGCTTCTGACGTTCGACGGCTGGCGTAGCAAGTGGTGGTGCATCGAAAGCCGAGTACGTTGGCTCATCGGTTCCTCGGATCCATGGGTGGTTCAAGAATTCACGGATAGTATACCGTTTCTCTGGGTCGACGGTAAGGAGATGGGAGACAAGATCTTGAGCTGGCTTGGAGATGTCATCCCACCAAGGCGACAAGAAGGTGTATTGTCCTCGTGCGACCTTTTCAGTGAGTACCTGAATCGACTCATCGTAAAATGGTGGGAAGCCACAGAGAAGCGTATAGAGCACACAGCCCATAGCCCACATGTCGACGGACTTGGAGTATCGCTCATCCTTGACGATTTCGGGCGCAGTGTAACCAACCGTTCCACATGGCGTCATAGTTTGCGTATCCCAGACGACCTTGGACAGACCAAAATCAGCGATCTTGATCTGGCCAATTCCACCTGCACCAACACCCTTGATGAATTCTCCCTCATCGACCTTATCTTCATCCTCGGCAGATCTTGGCTTCGGATTCTTCGAGGGAATGAATGGAATTGGGCTGAACAAAATATTCTCCGGCTTGATATCTCTGTTATGACGTCAGAATGGATTCCCCCGCAAAGTTGGAAGTGACAACGTACCTGTGGACGACACCCTTTTCCTCGTGCAAATATTCTAATGCCTCTGCGACCTGTTTGATTACGTGTCGTGATAAATCTTCGCTGAAATAAGTAAGACGAACAATCTGATGGAAAAGCTCTCCTCCGGGGGCGAGCTCAAGGATGATGAAATAGTATTGTTTGGATTCGGAAAAGTCGACGAGTCTCGTTATATTAGGGTGATCTAATAAGCGCATGATTTGTACTTCCTTCAAGATATTTGCTCTCTATAAACAAGAGTTCCAGTCAGCTATCGGTTAATTTGGGGCACTTAGACTGAATGCCATAGAAGGCCGAAATGGGATAGAGAGGGGGAAAGATTGAATGAGTGGACTGAAAAGTATGAAAGGTTTCGCACCTCCACAACTTTTGGTTGTTTCTTAAAGTCCGGATGAAGATGTGCATCGCCCTATCGCAAGCACCATTGTTGGCAAAAGATTCATAAACAGGAAGAAGATAAAAATCACGAAGGAAAAGCGTAGCCTCTCCAGCTCAGTACTGACCTGTGATGAGTTCATCTCGAACTTTCTGACAACTTTGATGGCAACCTCGCCAGCAGTGCCTTCTAAATCTCTTGCCTTGTATACATTACTGAATGCGCCGTCGCCCATCTTCTCGATCAATTGCCATCTCTCCAGTCCTGGGTATCTCGGTAGTTTTCCCTTGCTCTCGTTCTCTTCGGCGATGATTCGTGCCAGATCTTCATTGTCGATCTTCTTCTTACTTGCGCCAACTTTCTGGTTACCAGCTGCGGCATGTGCAGCAGCGTTTCCAGCCTGTGCGACTCTGTTTCTTCCGTCCATGTCGGCTGTCGAGTATGCGTCGCCGCCTGGAACTTGGTGGGCTTGATGGTTTATTACGTTGGGTTGACTGTTTGCGTAGTTATTCTCAGGGTGCGGCGCATAGTCATATTGCTTTGCCTGTTGGTTCTGCTGATGCGCATGCACCGGTGAGACGTGCGTCGTTGGGTTATCTTGTGGGTTCGACGCTCTTGCTTGCTTTCCTGCAGAGAAAGAATAGTCAATAAAGGCGTTCATATTCATAATGAGGTTCTTGATGTGACACACACACACACACACACACAAACGAATGTGATGGAAAGATAGGGAAGGCTGAGATTGTATGTGGGTGTATGAATGTATGTGCATGCGTGTGATTGTGTGTGTGTGTGTGTTTGTTTATGAGGGTAAAAAGAGGTTTTGGCTTACCGTGACGGATAAAGTTCTTGAGTTGCTGTATGGTACTCATGGTTAGAGGGATTTTGTATGTGAGTGTTGAGAGGTCGAGTGCGGGAGATAGAGTGAGGCCCTGAATGCTGAGCGGGCAGGAATGCAAAGGAAAGCGCGAATAGATTGCAGTGTATGTGTGTGGGGGTGGAGAATTTGATGTATGTGTGAAGTGAGTGAGGTAAGTGAAGTAAGTGAGGTAAGTGAGATAGAGTAAAGTGATGTGAATAAGGCAAGGTAGGGAGGAGTATAGGTAGGGAGGACAAGGTAACAGTGACAGTGACTTGTGAGAGAAGAGGATGAATGAGGTCAGTTGTTGGTTGTGGGTAGTAGTGGTAGTAGTGGTAGTAGTGGTAGTAGTAAGTAGTAGTGTGTAATGGGTAAGGTGAGTGAGTGATGTGCAAGGTGCTTCTTCTTCTTCGTCTTCTTCCTTTTCTTCTTCTCTTTCGAGATCCCTTGCTCTCTCTTCTTTTTCCTTTTCCAAGGAAGTCGGTTGTATGTAATGAGAGGTAGTGGTAGGTAGGTAGGATGTTGGTTGGATGGGTAGGAGTATGAGGTAATTGATGTAGGTCGGCGTTTTGTGGCAGTGGTGTGTGAAGTAGTGAAGTAGAGTAGTAGAGTGGTAGAGTAGTAGATTTGTCAGATAAGATTGAGTGGTAGTAGCGGCAATAATTTTGCAAATGAGGAGGAGCTATTTGCAGCGATGCCGAATAGAGCAGAACAAGGTGGACAAATTCAAGCAGATGCAGTATTCCAGCAGCAATCTTCAAGCAACCCGACAATGCAATCTAATCTAGCTATCGGATCGGATCAGAATGAAGATGATGGCTATGAAGATTTTCTTGGGTGAGGTTGTATGGTGTTGGTGTTGGTGTTGGTGTTGTTGTTGTGCTTTGCCTTTTTGGAGAGATTATGATGCGGTTGGGTTTGCCTTGTGCCTGCTTTTGCGAGGTTTTGTGTATGATTGATGTACGTAGTAAGAAGGGAAGAAAAGAAGCTGGGGTGGGAGGAGGCTGGGGGGGGTGGTAGACAGGCGAGAGAGGGGACCAAAGGTGTGTGAGAGAGAGAGAGAGAGAGAGACTAAGGTAGAGAGTAGACACACACACACACACACACAGGGTAGAGTACAGTACAGTACAGTACAGTAAGGTAGCCGTGCAAATTTGTGGCGCTCGGTGCAGCGAAGATCACCCAATCGCCAGAGCCAACGTTTTGGGCGCCAAAGTACCCAAATAAGGGTACCTTACGCGGTACAGAACTTTGCAGATAGCGATAGAGTAAAGTAAAGTTATGAAAAAGAAGAAGAGAAATACATCAAGAAATAAATCAATCAATAAATCAATCAATAAATCAATCAATAAATCAATCAATAAATCAATCAAGGATGAAAGATGATAGAATAATAATAATAATAATAATAACCATAAACCGTGTTATTTGAACGGGTTGTGTTATTATTATTATTATTATTCTTCTTCTTCTTCTTCTTCTCCTTCTTTGGATATTATTCCTCATAAATCCTTTCTTCTTTCTTTTTTGACTCTTCGCTTTCCCATTCATTTACTTGGGTCTACACAGACATGTGGGGTGTTCATCTATCGCGTCTCTCATTGAAGTCTCTCTCTCCCTCACTCTCTCTCTCTCTCTTTTCCTCTCCCTTCACCCTACTACACTTCAGAGCAATTCCGATGCATTGAACCAGAAATGACAATCCATCAATCAAAGCATCAACAAAATATTGCCTATGATGATGATGATGATGATGATGTTATCATGCCGGACTTGGGGCGCAAGCTTGCAAGGCTATCGAGCCTGTTCGCCTGGTATGGCGTGTAAAGTCTGGCTTAGACCCCCCCTGTCAATGAGGTAGTGCTGGCATGCCCGGCCCCTGCTAGGATGGCACCGATGCGCGCCAGATTCACCACCACTCACCCCTTCCAAGGGAAGGCTTCAAAGTACCACATTCAGAAGTCAGAAGCACGGCATCCTGGGGAAAAGATCCAGAATAATCCAGAGGAAATTGGAGAAGGATGCATGGCATTTCAAGAATTGGAACATCTTCTTACAATGGCATCCATCAAGTCCATACCTCTGGAGTTATTCGGAGATGGCTGAGATGCTTAAGAAACCTCGAATTCCAAGAAGCTTTCTTCGGAGACTCCAGTACAGACAGACACATTCAAACGATAAGGGGGGAATATGGACCGTGAATGAGTGATTCGATGACGATTCATGTACGCGACTCGACATTTCAATCAAAGCTTGCTCGATATCATTTTCAGAAAATGTCCGAAGATGTGAAGGAAGGATGACGATGGTGAATGCTTGGCAGAACAACCGCCGACATCCTCGACCTTGCAATCCTTTTAATCGGTGTCATGAACGAATCAGTCAATCAATCAATCGCAAAGGCTGACGGACCTTCAATTAAAACCACCACCACCACCAAAAGTTGTGGATATTGATTTCATTGCATAGGTAGGAGGACAGCTCCATGCTATGCGATAATGAGATAATGCGACGAGACTGGATATCTTTCTTCAATGCCAGTGCACTCACTCCCCCTCCCCCATGGATCCCTCAAAAATATCGCCCGTACAACGTCATAGTGCTCTCGCTTACGCGAGTAGGCCCTGCATGCGCTGGAACGGAGGCCCATAGGCTCTCTAGCCGTACTTTAGAGCAGATCTAGGGTGCTGGACCATGCACCGAACAGCGTCATCAGGCAAGATGACTCGACCATCAGTCCCAAAGCTGCCAATGGCTATGAACCATGCACCAGCTCTGGACACGGAGGAAGGCACATCATATTCCTATCATCCGGTGCTTTGGTGCTTTGGTGCTTTGAAATACCATCATCACAACCCATTCATCGTACCCCATCTCATTGCCCAAATTGTCTTGAATTCTTCCCGTGAGTTCTCCCGTCTTGCGTACACTCCTAGGGGAGGATATACTTTCCGCATAGTAAGATCCTCAGACCCTTTGACCCTTTTGACTAGGAGACACAAGATCTTATTCGACATATATTGCACTTTGACTTTCATTGGGCAGTGATGGCAATGTCTGACGACAGTCATTTGACATGCTTCGTAAACCCTCCAGTCAAGTTGGATTACTGGTAGATCATCTCAAGGATCAACACACGGCAACCATGGATCCCTGAGCATCGTGGAGGTTATGGCGACAAGAGACTTGAAGAACTGCTGCAAGTGTGACATGGCTGGCTTTTGCTGTCGTGACTTCCCAGTGCTAGCACTCCCGCATATCTCATTAAAGCTTTTCTTTCTGCGTTTCAGAACCAGACAGGAAGGTCTTGAAACTTGGAAAACTTTGAAAATGACAAGCTGTGGAATGAGTGCATGGGAGAGAAAAGACACTTGATTAGTAGGGATGAATGAGGCTTCAGACGGAAAGCCCGAAAAGCCGAAAGCCTCTTTCCTGTATTCTAACGAGCCCCCATCATGTGCTTGGCCTAAAACATACCCATACGAAGTACGAAGTATGAGATACCGACTCGGAACACATGCGGCTAGGGAACGCCGAATGGTTCCGCCATCCACGCAGCTTGCTGAAAATACAAGGACTTTCCAGCGTTCGCTGCAAGAAAAGCAAGTAATCTGGTACTTGTTTCCAAGCTGTACAAGGACACTTTTCAAGTGCCAGCTTCCCAGGCATGCCGAAAGAAAGTGGATTTTCCGACGCCTTTCCTCGTCCGTCACGGGAATGACATGAGCAGAGTTCATATGGGTATCAATAGATAGAGTGCGGCATGGCATTTCAGTGCAAGCTAGAGGAAGTGGGAAACGTCAAATGACAAACGACCCTGACCTGTCAAGCGCAATGACTTCATGCGCGTGCAATTCAATGCAGGATCATTATCACCGTCTTCCCCCACGTTCCCCAGCTCTCTCAAAGCTCAAAGCTCAAGCTCAAAGCTCAAGCTCAAGCTCAAGCTTCTGGCTTTTGTGCTACACTTATGTGGATAACACATCTGGGCCGCAAAGCATAAGCACGAGCGCGCGCACACACACAAATCTATTACAATGAACCAATACAAGTATCCGTGCAAAAGCAATAGAAAAGCACAGGCAAAAAAACAAAACAAAAAAACAACAGTCAAATCAGACCGAGGAATAAAAATAAACACACGAGCTGAAGCCCAATAAACTTCGCGGACTGACCTCGAACACGGGCATGATTGCTATCGCAAGGCAGATGCTGCGTAACAGACTTGCCGAGCGGGTAAGATGAAAATGGCAGGGACTGACGGAATCAGGGTCCAGGAGAAAGACGATTCGATCGAGCGATGTCGAAGTGGCGAATCAGATTAAGAAGCAATCCTTTGGGTATGGAATGCAACAGCTCGGATGGTTTGGTATGGGATGGGACGTATGTATGTTGTTTTTTTCTTCTTCCTTGCGTGGGAGAAATATCTGGTACCGAGACGGAGGGGGGAGGACACGGAATGTAAAATGTATGTATCTTATCGGTGTCGATAGCAATAAAAGACAATAATCAGATATGGGAAATGTGAAATGTTTTTTTTGTGTGTAAGGTGAGTCGATGGAGGAATTTAAAAGAATCCAAAAAAGGGCTGCGTTATCCACACAAGATGAAAGTTTTCCTTTCGGTCTGTACAGCTACTACGTACGTCTGTCTTTTACTGGGGGAAAACGACAAATGCTTCTAGAGTAGTCAACCGTAGAGTACAGTAGAGTAGAGGAATAATAAGGTCAAGTATAGTACGAATGAATGTAAGACGATGTTTTAGCCGCAAGATCCGAAGCATCAAAGTAAGTACTTACCAATGAAAAGAAGAAAAGGGAAGGGAAAAAAAAAAAGTCATCAATAGATCAAGAACCCAGTCAGCAATTTGCTTAGTAGTGAGCTGTTTTTCTTTTCTTCTTCTTTCCGCTTTTCAATTCACACAACATACCACCATCTCGTGGCTAACCATCGTGGCCTTACGGCATTCCCTGGCTTCTTCCATCATCGTCAGCCTCAACTTCGGCACTCGGAAGTGTGATGCTGCGGTATGCCCGAGCTTCGAGCTGGCTTGGTCACTTTGCTGGTCTGAAAAGTGGTGGAGGGATTTGTCAACATCCCTCGACAGCCACTTCCGTCGCTCTGAGACCCTTTTCTGTTCTGGATTTGATGGTGACTTGCGGAGTCCAATCTATGCGTACACACGTATGATGACATGCGCATTCGATCAGGTGGTGATGAATGCTGGATAGGTGTGTCTGGTCGGACTTATGGATCTTCTGCACATGGAAAGATTAGGCTCCTCTTCTTTTTTTGCTTTGATATCTCAAGCCTCACCGTACGGAGTACTGGAAGATTCAGATGCATAAGGTTTATTTTGACCATGTGGTGCCTATGGTGCTATGAGGTTAATTGGGCTACAATCATGAATGCTCACCTTGCTCATCTTTTCCCTCAAATGGCACAATCAAGAAGATGAAGATCTCTCGCCAGCAGCGGTCTGAGAGTGATACTGATAGTGACAGCTATGATGGACTGGACTTTTGTATGCATACGATAGCATGAAGACCCTGCACTCGCGTTTCAGATAAGCCTGATCTACAAACACTCGCGTGCAGATGAACAAAGTATGGACGACATTGTTCAAGGCATGTCTGACGCAGAAAGCGAACCAAAATGTCCAAAGTCTGGAGTATCTCACACCCAGTCCATAAGAAGCTGGACTCTCCATCTTTTTGAAACTGGCCTTGGAAGGGTAACATGCCTTACTCCGGCGTCGACAAGTGTTCTTCTGTAATGACGCGTTCGTCGTTATTCGAGCACATATTTATTCATCATCTTGGATATCATCCATATTCTGTCTCTCTAATTCTCTACCTTGATCTCTATCAACACCTGATCCTGTTCAGACTCCCGCATTAAGCACCCTGAAGTCATGGGTACTTGCATGCATTATCACTGTAGTATATCTACTATGAGAACCACGGCAATCCGACTCTGGAGAAGTATTGATTTAAGCTCCAAGTGATATGATTCTATTCGACAAACTCGTTGTTCAAAGATACGATGCAGATACCTTCACACCTGCTATTCATATGAATCTATATGGTATATCCACAGACCTCTGGGTAACGGTTGCACATGGTATGACGCAATATTGATCCCAGGTACACAATAGATACCCCAGCTTTCAGTTACCGTTTTGAAATACCGACCCCACCAAAAAAGTAGAGCTTGAAGAGTAATGCTACAATTATTCTGAATATCGAAGGGATCATATTTCAATACATCAGCGCAGGTACAGAAATTCAGTGCCTGTTTAAATACTCCCATTTGATCCATTGCAATTCATCCAAGTCATAATGCCGGTCTATAATGTTGCAATCCTAGACGATTACCAGGAGATTTCTCCATCCCACTTTGAGCATCTCGCCGAGTCCATCAAGGTCACGCATTTCAAGGACACCCTGCCCGCATACCATGGCCCGAAAACAAAGGAAGAAGACAGGAAGAGACTGGTCGATCGCCTCCAGCCCTTTGAAATAATATGTTCTATGCGGGAACGAACCCCATTCCCGGCGGAACTGTTCGGAAAGCTCCCGAATCTCAAATACCTTCTGACCACTGGATTGCGCAACTTGGCTATCGACCTACCCGCAGCTAAAGCACATGGTATTGTAGTAGCAGGTGCTACTGGATCTGGACGTACAGATAAGCCACCAAGTGAGGCGTCAAAGTTGAAAAATAAAGGTGTCGATTCTACTACTCAACATGCTATTACACTCATTCTGAGCATTGCTCGCAACGTTGCTTCCGATGACAAGAATGTCAAGGAGGGGAAATGGCAGACCACTATGACTACGAGTTTGGCTGGAAAGACCCTTGGTATTGTTGGGTTGGGGAGACTGGGTGTCAATGCCGCGAAGATCATGCATGTGGCTTTCGGGATGAGAGTTATTGCTTGGAGTGAGAATCTCACTCAAGGGGTAGCCTCAGAAAAGGCACAGAAGGCTGGTCTGTCTAGTACTGATGGGGAGGAAGTCTTCAAAGCAGTCTCAAAAGAGGAACTATTCAAGACAGCTGATGTTGTCAGCGTTCACTATTTGCTTTCTGATCGCTCGAGGGGCATCGTCGCCAAGAAAGATCTTGAATTGATGAAGCCATCGGCTTTCTTTGTCAACACGAGTCGAGGTCCATTGGTGGTGGAGTCAGACCTCCTGGATATCCTCAAGCAAGGCAAGATCAAAGGCGCTGCTTTAGATGTCTTTGATATCGAACCATTGCCTCTGGATAGTCCTTGGAGGAACCCCAATTGGGGCCAGAACGGCACCAGTCAAGTTTTGCTAACTCCCCATATCGCTTACGTCGAAGAGACTGTGTTGAGAAATTGGTATGATGAGCAAGCTGAGAATATCGAGAGGATTCTTAAGGGTCAGGATCTCAACCATATTATGACCTGATGGGTGAATGAAATAGCTTTCATATAGCAAAAGGTGTAATTCCTTGAAGCTCAATCATTCTTGAGTTAGATACAGAAAACCCTAGCCGTTCTGGTGGATGTGAATCCTCACAATTGTTCCGCGTATCCAGTATCGTCAAAGTTACCATCTGATGTCTGATATCCTACCCAAGAGCTTGGCCAAGTCGCTTAGTACTGTTCTTCCCCTTAAATATGAACATCATCATGAACCTAAACTACTTGCGATTAGTATTTTCAGCCCAAAACCAAAGCTTCAGCAGTTGCAGATGTGGAACTTTATCATACGATTGCTTTCTAAATTATCCTACAGTTGGTATGCTTTGATTTTGTAGCCTCAATTCGTTTGACGGGATCGGTTCATTCTGACCGAGACCGGTCCCACTCGCCGCCGCAGCCTTCTCCACTTCTCCACCACTCCACCAATGCTAAACCACAACATCTCCAACACTCAATGAAATTGCCGAAATAATAATGGGAAGCACAGTAATATCTCGGCTTTACGTGTCAATGATTCTCCGCATTGACTTCATATTTGCTGAGTTTATCTAAATTTCCCTTTCGCACCACTTTCATTGTGAGTTTGTATTTATCATTGCAATTGATATAGCAGTCAACGAACGACGTCATAAGCAGTTTCACAGAGAGGAACATACAATGGCAACCAAAAAACCAGATGTAGCCTTCGTTGGTCTTGGGGCCATGGGGTTCGGAATGGCAACTCATCTTGTCAAGGAAGGGTACAGAGTATCTGGATCCGATGTGTGGGTGCCATCCGTAGAGCGGTTCGTGTCGGCGGGCGGACTCGCTGCTTCATCACCCAAAGAGGCGTCCGTCAATGCCTCGTTCTTGGTCTCAATGGTAGCGACAGCAGACCAAACTACTGCCGCTTTATTCGATGCCTCTACTGGAGCAATTCATACTCTCCCAAAGAATGCGACCATCATCATCTGTTCGACAGTCTCACCTACTTATATACCTGAAGTACGAGCGTTGCTCGATGGAGAGTTCAAGAGACCTGATGTACAACTCATAGACTGTCCTGTATCAGGAGGGACTACCAGAGCTGCGGATGGCACTCTGACCATCTTAGCCTCTGGGCCCGACGAAACGCTCGCCCACTCAAAGACTATCCTTGATACCATGGCAGAGAGCCTTTTTGTAATTCCTGGAGGATTGGGATCTGGTACAAAGGTCAAAATGATTAACCAGACTTTGGCTGGCATACACATTGCGATCGCATCCGAGGCAATGGGCTTTGCAGCTGCTCTAGGACTTAACACGGCGACTATATATGAGTTGGTGAAGGCGAGTAGGGGTGATAGTTGGATGTGGGGCAACAGAATGGAACATGCTATCAAAGGAGACACGAAGATCTACAGTGCCTTGAATATCATTGTTAAAGACATGGTGATTGATCTTTCAGACCTAGGATGCTATTATGATGCTAATGAAATACTAGGGAATCGTAAATTCTGTTGGTCGCACCGAGCGCATCCCACTCTTCCTCTCCTCGGCAACAGAACAAGTGTTTGCTACAGGTGTAAGCGCAGGTTATGGGTTAGAGGATGATTCGGGAGTACATCGAGTCTACCTCCCTAAGACTCCCGGGCTCGTTTATGAGCAAACATCCGCCCATACGGCCACCTCTAACGACACGGAAAACACAAAATTGATCATCGATATGCTGGCAGGTGTCCATCTCGCTTCAGCAGCAGAATCAATTGCGCTCGGCAAGAAAGTAGGACTTGATACGAAGTCCCTGTACGAAATCATCCAGACGGCAGCGGGCTCAAGCAAGATGTTTGTGGATAGGGTGCCAGAGATGTTGAATGGTAAATACGAAAGTGGGTCACTTGAGGACATTTCCACTGGTCTCAGAGCTGTGCTTGATAAAGCTGGGAGGATAAAGTATCCATTGCATCTTACCAGAACGGCGTTGCAGATGTTTGAGTTGGTGGGTGGAGAGAAGGATGCAGAAATTATCAAGTTATGGGGTGGCTTGTGATACCAGATAGACTCAACATTTTGATACGATACTTCAACAATTTATCTTTAATTCAAGTTGGCTTACACTGATATTAGTGACGAAAAGTAAATTGACTATTTCATTGTGACCTAATCTAAATGTTAGCATAGATTCCTCGCAATAATCGAATACGTCAACACCTACGATTTCTTCTGCAGAAGTAGGATGGATAGCCACACAAGCATCGAAGTCCTTCTTACGAGCACCCATCTTCACGGCGACCGCAAATCCCTGTAACATCTCACCCACCCCATCACCAATAAGATGAAGGCCCACAATCTTCTCTTCATGCCCTTCACAAACAATCTTGAACTCAGTTGGCGGCTTGCCGCCGATCGCTTGCACATCGGCTTCCGGGAAAATGTCATAAAGCATCGCCGAGAACTTCGTATGGTAGACTTTGATATTGAAGGCCCCATACTTCTCTCTCGCCTGTGGCTCGGTGAGACCTGTGGTGCCAATCTCTGGGTGCGCGAAGACGACCGTAGGAACGTTTTCATATACGAGTTTTGAGGATGAAAGGTGTGGGGGACCGAAGAGGCGGTCGCCTAGGTGGCGGCCTGCTGCTATGGCGACTGGGATTGTCAGTGTCATTTCAACAACTTGATCTTGGGAGATTGTGTGGAGTATCAAGAAATCGGAGGTTTTCTACCTGGTGTAAGCTCCATCTGTCCCGTGACATCTCCTAGGGCGTATATGCCCTCGACGTTGGAATTCTGGAATTCATCAACAGCGATATACCCCCTTTCGTTTGTCTTGACCCCTGGAACTTCAAGGCCGAGTCCAGTCTCCGGTGCGCGACCAATGGCCCAGAGCAACTCATTAGTCTCGAACGTCCCATTGCCGATATGAAGGCGAAGCACCTTCCTGTCTCCTTTACCACCACCTACCAAATCCACCTTCTGCAAGCCTTTGAAATCTTTATGTATCTTGATACCAATGGCTTCGTAATGCTTCGTCATTGTCTCCTGGACCATCGGGTCGAAACTGCGCAGGAAAGTTTTGCCGCGGATGAACATGTGGACTTCAACCCCAAGTGCATGAAGCATACCAGCCATCTCAACCGCGATGTATCCTGCTCCAATGATAGCTATCTTGCTAGGAAGCGTATCAAGAGCAAAGAACTCTTCATTTGTGATCCCATGCTCGGCTCCAAGGATATCCATGGGAACAATCGGGTAACCACCTGTAGCAATGCAGATATGGGGGGCAGAGAACTTCTTCGTGCCCGAGCCGTCCTCAGGTTTAACCTCGAGTTCCTTAGCCCCAGTGAATTTGGCAGTTCCATGCACCAGCTCAATGCCTTCTCGGTTCCAGTTGCGTTCGTACGCGCGATTCAGCCCTTGGATGTTAGTGTCCCGGCGTTTCTTAAACTCGGCGAAGTCGTATGGGATGTTGTCAGGAGTCTGGAATGAGTAGGATTTACTGTTGCGCAGAGCCTCTGCCATTGATGCCATATTCCAGGTGATCTTCTTTGGCACACATCTGTACTCATCAATTATACAAGATACTTGGGAATAGAAAATCCCATCGACTAAAGAGAAATAATAGGAAAATGGCACAACATGAATTGGGGTAGATTGTGAGATTGATGTTGGTTTTCAACGGGGTCCAATGGACATGTAGAATAAATTAATGCTGATAGAACAAAGGTATTCTGGATTCAAGCTATTCTGGTTGCTTACCCGACATTCACACAGCAGCCTCCGGAAATTCCGTTCTCGATCAACAAAGTCTTCGCACCATACCATCCAGATGCTCGCCGGGCTGTAGCACTGCCACCAGATCCCCCGCCAATAACAATCAAATCATAATTATTTGAAGTAGGAGCCATATTGATATAACTTGACAGGAGTTTTAACCTCGATGTTGATTTTGTAATTTGAGGGAGAAGTTGCCTTGATTGTTGAAGCATCTCGCAATCCCGATTACGTTCCGGAAGCTCTGGAGTTATATATCCACGCAGTAAAGATAATGAGCTGATATGTGACCAGCTGAGTCATCTGCCCGCTTCTCATTTGATGGTATCTGTAACTCAACTCTTCATTCTTCGATTAGTGATCACAAGAAAGTATCTTGTAGAAAGTTACTCACAATCATGCCCCGCTTTGTTGGAGAACGTGAAGCATTATAGTAGTACAATTGCTGTTGACAAGATGTCAAACGTTTTCATCTAGCACTGTGCTTACCTAGGTAGACTGCACATGCTGGCAGACGTGAGGGAGCTTCCCCAGATTTCGCGAAGTGGGTCCGATTAAGCTTCAGCCTTGCGTTAGCTGATATTCATCACAGCCTTGTCACAATTAACATTCTAGAGCTACACATTCTCTCGACAACAACTTAGTTTCGCTCTTGAATACATCCATGACAGCCCGCTCGGATATTCTCGACTACTTGCCTCTTTTATCAACGCAATGAATCTTTCTCTCATTGACCCATTCGTCCTCGCTCAAGACTACCCCGAACAAACTGACATCAGCCTCCGCAGCGGGCACTCAACGAGCGTACGTTTTAGTCGCAACGGTGATTTTCTAGCATCAGGGCGCAGCGATGGTACAATCGTGATATTCGACGTGGAAACAAACCAGAAAGCGCGCAAGTTGAAAGGACACACACGGCCCATCCAGTCACTCAGTTGGTCACGCGATGGCCGATACTTGCTCAGCGCATCGCAGGACTGGCGAGTTATTCTGTGGGATCTGAATGATGGATCATGCGTCCGGACAGTGCGCTTCGAAGTGCCGGTTTATATCGCGGAGATGCATCCTTGGAACCAGTGAGTTGATCCATATTCAAGATTGGCTTAGGATAAGATCTGACGGTGCAGCTTGAAATTCGTTGTCTCCCTCTACGACGCCTCACCCATGCTCGTCGACTTAACGGCCAAAAACCCGGTGAAATCGCGCTTCTCCTCAGCCCCGAAACGCATGCGTCCCGAAAATGGCGCTGTGAACGAGAAACAAGCTATGCAGGACGCGAAGATGAAGACCACAGTCTCGACATTCACTTCAAGCGGCAGCCACATAATGACAGGCAACGACAAAGGCTGGATCAACTTCATCGACACCTCAACGCAAGAAACAATCTACAGCTCCAAAGTGTCCGGTGGCGCAATCATCATGATCCGCCTAACGAGTTCGGGACGACACTTCGTGATCAACAGCCAGGATCGCGTGATCCGCACAATCGTCATGCCAGACCTATCAGCGCCGGATTTCGACCCGGACACCCTGCAGATGGAGCTGGAGCACAAATTCCAGGATGTGGTTAATCGATTGAGCTGGAACCACGTAGCGTTCAGCAGCACGGGCGAGTACGTGATGGCCAGCACGTACAACAACCACGACGTGTACATCTGGGAGCGCGACCATGGATCTCTCGTCAAGATCCTCGAGGGACCGAAGGAGGAGACGGGCGTGGTGGAATGGCATCCTCATCGTCCGCTGATCGCTGCGTGCGGACTCGAGACTGGTAGAATTCATATATGGTCTGTGACGAGTCCACAGAGATGGAGTGCGCTGGCGCCGGACTTTGCGGAGGTGGAGGAGAACGTGGACTATGAGGAAGACGAGGACGAGTTCGATATCCATCCGCTTGAGGAGATTCATAAGCGGAGACTGGATTTGGAGGATGAGCCTGTTGATGTGCTTACTATGGAGGAGGCGAGGGAGGATGATGGCGAGGTATTTCGCGCACCTGTGTTTATGGATGCTGATGATAGTGCGAGTGAGGAGGAGTTTATTGCTGTTGGGACGGGGACAATGCGGAGGAGGAGTCCAACTGGTGGGGAGGTGGAGAGCGTAGATGGCAGTGCGGACGATAGGCGGAAGGGAGGAAGAAGATCAAGGAGGAGATAGGTTGATTGTTAGTAATGATACCCTGGAATTCAAGTGATCAAACGTTAAAGTGACTCTGTAAGTGCTGGTGCTACTGCCAGCTTCATTGTGCAAATCAAGAACGATATTTCAATATAATCCTTTGATAATCGTATAACCACGACGATGTAACTTAAAGCAAGCGGAACTGTAAAAGTACCTAGGTATCATTCACCACCCCATCCATCATTCATCCATTCAACCCAAAAAGAAATCCCAACGCCAATCCAATGCTTAACATCCACCTCCACCTCCACCTCAACATCCACCTCCACCTCCACCTCCACATCCACCCCCGCCCCCGCCACCACCACCACAGCCTCCCCCACCACCTCCACAAGCTCCTCCACCTCCACCTCCACCAGCACACCCACCAGCTGCAACGCCTCCACCACACGTTCCAGCCGCACAATTACCGCTCATTCCAGGACCAACAGGCATATAGCACGGGTCACTGACATAAACTCCGGGGCTCATATAAACTGGCGCCATATAAGGCATCATAGCATATTGGTATCCCCAGGCACTCTCGTAGTACGCATTGCGGTCTGGCACTGAACGTCCCTTCTTCTCAGCACGCTTGCAGGCCTTCCCATATGCGATATCCAGTTCGCGCTTGCGGGCTGCGCGGTAGGTTGTTAGGACACGCTTACGTGTCCTGTCGTCTGCTTCAACGCGCACGGCATTGTGGGCGGAGATGTGTGCTGAGTTGGAGGGCGGGCAGAGCTTGGCGGCCCCGGAATCGTAGAATGCATTCTGTGCGTCGTCGTGTCGGGATGTACCCAGCATGGAAGAGAGCGTGGAGGTATACTTGGCGCGGATGGCTAAGGCTGTTAGTATGGTTTTGCGGGAAAGGGATAGGGAACATACCTTCGCAGTACCAGCAAGTACATTCAGAGTACACTTCTCCGTAGGCCTTTTCGTAAGTGTTGCTGGTCCATTCAAAGGCGGTGGACAGACGATCCTCGTCTATCTTGTCGTCATGGTCGATGAATTTCTTAGTTGCTAGGTAAGAATAATTATAATATCGCCTAGGACTTAACTGGTGGCTGTGCCAGGCAAGATCAACGTCCAGGGTAGGAACGGCTATCTGCAACGTGTGGGCAGCCATGATAGAAATGAATCTGTCGTACTTTACTAGAAGACGGTCGACTGTTGTCTTAAGGGCTGGACTGTGAAGCCAGTCAATGCTATGCATCTTGTCAACAAACGTTCCTTGTCGAATCACAGCACCAGCAAGGTCAAGGGCAAAGATAGAATGATTGTCCCAATATCTCGACATCATCTTGCGAATCGCGAGACGTTCGTCTCTGTTCAAGGGTCTACTCTTCAGAAGAGATTTATGGCCGTTGACCTTGAGAATCACCGAGGTACTATGAACTGCGACTTCGATATAGTCTCTGATCGTGTCCATGCTTGGCTTTTCAAAGTTGTTAAATATTTCCAGGATTTTGGAGCGTAATTCCAACAAGAGAAGACGATTCGGGAACGTCCCTGGGAAATTTGCTGCTTCCTTATCGTCACGAAGCACGTGAGGGAGGCCAGTGGTTCCGGCCAAAATAGTGCCAGGCATTGGACAACTGTCCAAAAGCAGAAGCTCGGTGTCTCTCTTAAACTTTGCAACGCGTAGAACACTATGATCTATGTCCAAAGCACAGTTGTGGCAGACATAGGAAAACTGGCTTTCCCCGTAACCTGATCCAACCAAGTCGGGTGAAAGATCATGACGATGTATCTCTGGGAGGCCACATGTTGTCCATGGTGCCTCAACCTCTATAGTACACCTTGGGCATCGAATTATTTTTGTCAAGGGATCTTTCAGGTTATCCCAGAACTTCCCTGTCTCTGCCTCAAATATCGTCACTGCTTCTTGAGATGTTGAGTAGTTGAAATCAACATCAATAGCATTGTTGATGGCGGCCCAAGGCATACCGGTAGCCCAAATATTAGGAAGGCCGAAGCGAATACAATCCTCTAGATATGCACGAGGGTTGAGCATGAAGGAATGCCAAACCATGAGCACGTCAAGTGGTGGAAGGTGTGTTGGCTGCCAATCAATGAGGTGTCCTTTGGTGGGCCACTCGTCAAGCCCATAATTGAACATGTCTGTTTGTGTCAATCTCTTGCCATCCTTATCGATCTGAGGGAACATGGTAAGAAACCACGACTCGAATCTCTCAGCGGCTCTAGCTACGTAGAGAGCCCATCTCTTTTCCCGAATTTTGGCGGGAGTCAGGTCGGGTTTGGAAGTGACATTTTGAGGTACTTCCTCGGGAAGATCCCAAAGTCCAAAGACTCCGTCGGTATTACTGATGTCCTCTTTCAACAAATGGAAGGCCTCTAAGAGTTTCAGATGGGCGATACAAACGTCGTCCGTAGGCGTGTCTGTTTGATTTGAGAGTTGGAGATTGTTGAAGCCAGCTGTAAGATCCGCAGTGGTGGGCTCGTCCTCAGCAGGAACATATGATGGTGGCGGAGTAGACGCAGCTTCTCTTGCAGTGGTGGTGGTAGCCAAGTTCTTTTCCTTCTTATCGTCACGATAGACTGGTGGGGCTTTATTTTTCTTATCGTCAGGATAGGTTTGTGGCACCTTGCTCAGAGAGGTGCTCAGAGAGAACCTCTTGGTGAAAGAAGGCATGCTAATATCGTTATGGATTATGGTAGGGTCTTTAGGTCATTGAACTGGGAGTTGAAGTACGTGTGGCAGGTATGTTGTGTTGTACTTTCAAGAAGGTGATGCAGTTCAATAGTTGTAGTCTGGATTGGTGGGCATCTATGTCGAAAATTGAGAGGAGGTAGAGAAGTAAGGAGTGAGGTTCGATGATGCTGCAATAGATATATATAAGAGCCGAGGCAAGTACGAAGTACCGGGTGAGGGAATAGGTTGGTACGATATATTTTATGAATGTACGGAATAGTACATATGTTTGGGGCTGAAGGGCTCAGCTCCTCAACTTCATGAGGCTCTCAGGGCGTTTTGGCAGGTTGACAGTTGATCAAGGCTCGCTTATGCTGCGGTGTGGTAATATTGTACGTACAAATGATGATTATGATGATTTTGATGGCTGTGCTGGAATGGCTGTGATGTCGAATTACAGGATCGACAAACCATAAGATGTATGTCTCGTCTGGTATGGATTAGAGTGCTCCGTAGTTATCGATTGAGATGAATTGAATTGGACAGAGAACTTTCCATATGTAGGCAGGCAGGGTTCATTGATGGAGCAGCAGATAAGTAGGATTTGAGACGGGGATAGGGATGCGGGGGTTTGAGAAAGACATGCAGGTCATTGGACGAGATGTCAGTTCACGGGAAGAGCAAATGACCCTGCGCCACCTGACCATTACCATATATGGTATCATGTAGTCATATCTTAGATAATCCATCGAATCATGTCTTTACAACGCATGTAGAGTAGAGTAGACTAAAGTATATGCTTGTGCTTGTGCTTGTGCTTGTGCTCTTCCAGAATACTTAGCATGCGGGCCCTTGCTCTCTTTACCCCACATTGACGTAGAGCAGGTCTAGATTACCCGAAGAAGTAACATGATACTGACTAAATGGGAAAAGAGGCTTGCTTTGTCCAATCGAATTTCATTTTATCATGCTGCCTAGATATTTGGAGGAACATTTCAGCCAATCAACAATTCTTTTATGGTTCTGCCTGAACAAAAACCCGGTGGGAACAAATTGGAAACGAGCCTTTCTGCCGACTCTTTCCGCACCCCACATGATCTTTCTTGCCTACCTGCTTCATGTACAGTACTGTACTACCTATCTATCTGGGCGTGCTGAGGGGCGGCTCCACTGATTGCATGCCTTAGTAGAATATCCAAGGATGTTTAGAAAACCATTGTAAATTGACAACAAGATCTTCAAAAATTCCTAGATGGGTACGGAATGATTCGGAAGCTTCTTCGAAATATCTAGGAGCAATTCTGGACATTTATGTCAATTTATGTTGGACTTTTGTTCAATTGAAGACTGTGACTTCTATCTTGATAAGAGCACAATGGTCTGGCTCTACAATTTCCCGTGCGCTCAGTATGTCTACCTTATTATTGCATTGTGTACTCTGTTCCTACCTATGTCATCTGAAATGTGCATAGTGACTTCAGAGTTTTACAAGTATGCATTATATATAGACGAGTGTTTAGATACATTATGTCGTAAATGTCTTTGCAGAGTGGAAGCTGAAATTTATGGTTGTATTTTTTTTTCATCATGCTGTACACAGTAAGACTCTCTGTACCTACGTTGCCCTCGAGAGACGCCGAAATTATTATAGAAGATGTAATACTATTAATATACACGCTCGAATGCATTACTTAGACAAGCTTCATAATTTACATTTATTAGGTCAATGCTTACAGACTATTTTATATTCTTACTGAGACTTGATAGGAGTTCTAACTTTAAAACGCTACTATTACTTATTCTCAAGTCAAATTAAGCATTGCCAATTTTTAAGTACCATGTCAGATTCTATGGTTAATAACAGAACTAATATATCACGAGACAGCTTCTAAGTCCACGTGATGGAATATCACGTGGATAATATGTCAAAGTATCTACAATGTTCAAACTTTGAACTATCCCACTCTTGTATACCTCTAGATTATGCCTTAGTTGATTAATTATTAGAATAATTTCTACTCCTCATGTATTGATTAGCTTAGTGTTCGTGTAATTCCGCTGTCAGGTAATCGTGATTCTAGTATATAGACACTTACTTCCCTAACCCTACATAATACAAGTAAATCTAAATCCTCTATAAAAATGTGACGCAGTTTGCAAAATACTCGAGATTAGCTGAAGAGTTACATTTACTTAACACTATCGTAGAAATGATATAATAGAATTAACATTGTTACATTAACCACTTGCTTTGCAGATCATATGAATACCATTAAGAGGAGTTGCGTACGTCCTCGATTTGTCATATCAAATAAAACAGCTCATCAAGGTATATTTACTATAACAATAGAAAGTCTTCTTGACCTGTTGGAGCGGGATGTGTGCGAGTATGTGACTGTATTCAGTTCAGCACCTTCGTACGCTAGGCAAGTCAATGTACATAGAAAATACACACGATTTCACGTGTCTGGCATACAGATAAACTTAGAGGTGTAGAGAACTACTCATAGTACAACCATATTTCCTCCGTAGTTGGAGTAGCTGCAGGACTTAGGTTCCAAATCCCTGAATTCACTGACCGGCTGGTCGGTATCTTTCAAGTTGTACTCAGTCGGGTCTCATCTCTGCATTCTGGCATAAGGTACATTTATAGAACCTTCAGCTTGCGATGTCTTCTATATATGCAGTGTCCAATTGCCAGTATCCGCAATTGACCTGTTACGTAAGTAGAGCTAGCAACTCGATGTAAACCTTATGCAACTGGGCAAAGAGCTTCGTATTCGACTCTCCAAGGCGTGCATGGGTACTTGCTTGTAACACGTTCTGCTACTGTATTCTAAACATACAGATCTAGGTGACTTCTAGAGCTCAAAAGAGTTGCATTACTGTAGAGCGGCAACTCATGTTATATGTTTATTCATCTACCTGACTGTCACTCACTGCACATCACAGTACCTATCCCCCCAGAACCCAAAGGTCTAAAGACAGAATTACCAAATGCCTATAAATTTGGCGCAGAATGACGAGTTGAGAGTATACTAACTTCTATACTATGGGCCTTTGGGGTCTAAGAGGATACTTATGTATATATATATATATATATATATATATATATATATTCTTGTGTGTTATCCTTTTAACCTGGGAGACTCAACGGTACAAAAGGATATGCCGCCATTGATTACTAGGAGAACTTGTCAAGGTATTATTTATGTATCTTTGAGTCACCCAGGTAAAGGGGATTAGATATATAGGGTGCTCTAAGCGTATTAATCTAATAGACAGTACTTAGATCATGCTACTGGTCTATACTCTGAGCAGAATGCAGATTGGTTTTCCGTTTCTAAATACTTTACTTTGTTCTAGAGCGTAGAGTGTTTTTGCTGTCGCTGGAATGATTCATTGACATGAGGCTCTTGATCCCTTCCTTTTTGGACGAGCAGACTGATTATGTGCAGCTTCTTGAAACTGGCTAATCTGCTGTCAGCAATTCATCTTGATTACAAGTTATGGCCTTCATAAAAGCTCTAGTATTCTCTATTTCTACTCTATGCTTTGTATGAACTGGTAAAATGATCTGCAGTCTGTAAGGCTGTCCATAGTTGCTGCCACCTGCGTAATTCAATTTTGAGAGGTAATGTTAGTTAATGCTTAATCAAAGTGAAAGAATTGCCACTTTCGATGGCTATCCATGACAGAACATTATTCATATGTGAACCCTCAAGCATAAGGATTTTGATGTCATCTGTGATTAGTTATTGCGCGATTGAGACTATTATTTTGCGGATACTCCTAGAAATTGAAGCTTTAATGACCAATACGTACTGTGTAGTATTATACTTCAGCGCCGCCGTTTGTTATTTGGGAGGACGTCAAATCAATGCTCTGTAAGCCGCCCGCACTCCGCAAATATCGCACACAGTTACCTATTTCGTCCTGCACATGTCGATCACAATTCATTTAGGCAATTGTCGAGAGCCGGTAGTACGCTTAATATGAAGCTTGTATTCGCGGTACTTAGTCGCTTATTTCGACGCCCGTCATCGAATAACTCACCCCACCCGGCTCTTCCTAACCACGACGTCAATACCTTTCTGGAGATAATGTACATCTGGTGACCTTTAGCATGTTTAGAGCCCCATTTAATCTATGGCCGGTCTATGTCCGCTGCGTCGGTTCCATCGTGCGGAAGGGGCCGATATTCTCACTTCGGAGCTGTTCATTGAATTGACTGATCGTCATTGCGCAGGTTCCGTGTGATCGTCTCTTTGATCATTGGGAGATCGATCTGCTATTGATACTGGTGACTACTCAACCGGGAACCCAGGATGCTTTGCTCATTGGAAAAGATTTACGAAATACGGTGATACGGAATAAGATATTTAGAAAGAACAAACAGTGTCGGCATAGAAAGGCACATCCATACTGTATGTTGTTTTGAACTCTCGCATTTTGGATAATTAGGAGTCGTAGTTAATATTGTCGTACAAATCGAATATGTTACTCCCTTCATTCCTACGACTTTCCCATGGAAAATTTAGCCAGATACAAGCATCGCTCTTGATACAAGCAGTCATAATTTACTACCCCAGACTTACACAATGATGTCGATGCAAAACAGAAACCCCATATTCTTGTGGATGTTCCGGGTGTATTTCCGGAGGTGTGACGCCACAATACTTACCTCACTCTTCTTGGCTGAACGCCATCCCGGACATAGTCAATCACCTCACTTCTCTTCATTATTGATCCCCTTCGCCGTATTTTGTGTAATGAAGTACTTGGAAGGACAACGATAGTACAAGGACCTCTATTAAACACATGAGAGTAACGAATAAGGTAAAAACTTCATGCAATAGCAACAAGTCATTGGAACCCATGAGAGTCATTCATATATGCAGGATCTGTTCATAAACACGAGTCACTAATCAGTTCACGCGGCTCGCCCAATTTTCCAGCTTCGAACCAAGATCTTCATGTTGTCCCGTTACAATATTAGCTAAGTATTTACGCTTGCTGATCTTTCCACTCCTCCTAATCGATGGCGACTAAGATAGCTCTTTGTCCACGGACACAAACCTCCTTCGGTCGCACAATGTTAAATCTTAATCAGGTATCCCTTGATGCTCGCTTGTCCCAAATCCAGACGTGTGGCGCGTTTGCTAAACGACCGGTGATGCTCACCTCGGTCAATCAGCTCACTATAAAAAACTCCCATGCTGTATCTATGAAAGTACCGATGCGATTCTTGGATAGTATCACTCTGACTGACGTTGGAGGCTTGACTTACTCAACGCTCTCAAAGACGCTTATCAGATCCAGGAACCGCCGTCCTTTCAAGCGTTGCACATCCCTAAAGACCTCGTCAAACATCTGATCCTTTTAGAGAAATGCAACTGTTGATCACCGAGGTTGACGGCATTTATTGCTGATAATGTGCCCGTTAAGCTGAATGACTTTAGTGCTAGAACGCATTAAGCTTCGTAGTCTCTCCACCTGAGAGACGTTCCAACCTGGTAGGAAAGAGGAAGATTTGCTTAGAATACTACAGTATCCCGCAGAACTGCTACCAGGAAATTTGATAACGATGTCATGCCACATATTGAAATTGGAAGTCTGATATTGGCGATGAGACTTGGCCCAGAGTACTTTCTATATGAATGCCCAAATTCCCAACATTCAGATCCTTCTTTCTAATCAAGTTTCAATCAACAATTCAAGTTTTATTTTAATATCTAATAGCTCTCGTCGCTACTATCATATCTAAGATTACATATAATTATTTCAACAAGAGCAATATTCCAAAAATGCTTCCAAGAAATATTCTAATCTCTCTTGCTCTCTTCCTCACTGCTTCGGCGATACCTGTGCCCTCCTCTCAAGATGCCGTCTCAACATTAACAGAAGACATTGGCTCTGCTGTTAGCGATCTCAGCTCAGATGGAAACGGTAACTCAGCTGTAAGTCTTCTATACCGGTTACGCTCCAATGGACTGTCTAACCATGCTTTAGGGAAATTCTAACAAGGACAATGGTGATGGGAACGGCGACAGTGATGGTAATGGTGATGGAAGTGGCAATACAGTTGGGTAAGATTATCTACACATCAAAAACCAACACCAAGCAGTATTGACTTTTGTTCTATGTAGCAACGGCAACACAGTTGGCAAGAGACAATCTCTCACCGATATTCTCGGCAGTGCCGTGGGCGATCTCTCAAGTGACGGCAACGCAAACTCGGCCGGAAATGGCAATGAAGGCAATGGAAACGATAATGGAAGCGGTGATGGAAATAGTGATGGAAGTGGTAACACGGTTGGTAACGGCAATACAGTTCTCAAGAAGGTAAGAGATGTGACATCCTACGTTGATAATCTTGTGAGCGCCGCCTCCGCCGTCGACGACCTCTCCAGTAATGGTGATGGCAATACCGCTGGCTCGAATAACACTGATAATGGGAGCAATAACGGGTATGTTCTTCATCTTACAATCTAGTATATGCTAACTCATACGTCACAGAAACAATGATGGCAATAACGATGGTTCCAACAACTCCGTCGGCAACAACAACACTATCCTCTCAAATGATCCTGTCACCATCAACCTGGAGTAAAGGAGCCTAAGTGCCAGGGCTAACGTGTTTGCATCAGGTACGTCGTCAGGATATCGTCGATCAGCTCGAGAACTCCCTCACCGGTCAGGTCGGCACTCAGACTGTTGAAGACGTTGGCATTCTGGCGGCTGACGGGCCAGGATCCTTAGCAGATGTTGTTGCCGGTGCGGTTGACGGCAATGACGGTACTTCCTCCACGAAGAAGAGGCAACCCCCGATCCAAGGAGAGCTTGGTGATGATTTGGCGGAGTTTTTAGGCCTCGTTCCTAAGAAGGAGTAGGTCCGAGGCTGGGAGATGGGTGGTTTGTACGATTAATCTGAGATGTCTTTGGAATGTACTATATGTTGTTAAAATATTGTATTATTATTAGATGTGTATTATGAATACCTGATGGTCATTGTCTCTGCTGAGGGTGTTTGCTTCATTTTGATATCATGTGCAGTATTTTCGCATAGTTTCGTTGGTAGTTCCATGGAATCGAGCATGATACCTATAATATGACCTAGGTTATTTGATATCTACTTATATGCATAGCCGTATTCATTCCGTTATGGGTTTCCTCCTTCAATTCTCGTTGAGTTGAAATAGTTGATACTTTGTGTCGAACTCATAGCAAGTGTCAGGATAAATGGTCAATTATAGTCTTCACTTACGGTCCGCAATTTGATGGTCACTCCGCATTATGGTCATAATATTGCCCACTTTTCAACGAGCTAAATGACCATACCTTCATATACTTAAATTAGACTGCGAAGTAGACCCTGCTTCCCATCTTGAATCGCTATAGTATCCATAATCTTCACCATTCGTTGGTGACTCAACACTTTGACTTTCATAGAAGTCGTGTGCGATATCTTCAGATATTAGATAGTGGACTAGGAAGTCGACTGCTCTAAAAATGCAGATAGGAATTGATGTTAAAATCCAAAGGATAGGGAGAGGATTTTCATAACAAAAGCCATGACGGGTTACAAGTCAAATACTGCGAATTATCATAAATTACTCCAACAAAAGTATTTCAGACTCGAAAGCCCAAACAAGAATCTATATATCTTCCATCACATATAATATGATGAGAGAGAGATGTGGCTTGATCTGTTTGAGAGTCTCTAAATACGTGTTCAAGTCCTTCTACACTAATGACTGATATTCAGGTTGTAAAAGCAATGATTAACAAGCTATAATATCAGCACATTCTAATCTGAACCACTTGACTCTAAGAACGCTTGCAGAGACTAAATATCTTGTAGGGTATGTGAGCCTTCAGTGACAGGGTATATGGATGGTATTAGTTTAGCTAATAATATAGATTGCTAAATGGAACAGATATAAATTATGAAGCTTAATCATATACGCATTTGATATTGTACAGTTTTCTTGGCTGTCCCAGATCTTATAAACGCATTATTGAACATAAGAGTCATCCGAGGCAGTGCTAAAGGAATTGACTTTGTATCATCTACCATACTCAACCAATCCTGTATCCCTTGACTAAATACTGAAAGGTATTCTTCCTCGTCTAAGATATGGCTGGGTAGGCAAGAGGCCGTAAGAAACCCCCCTAAAAGAGACCTTGACAGAAAGATATAGTGAGCTTGTAATATCTATACATCCTATTCCTTTGATACATTGTCGAGATTTTATTCCTACAGTTGTTCCCACCCATAATGCATCCTAAACTCCAAATATATGCCCCAAACACCAGTAATGCTCTCATCAATCCACAACAAGAAGCAGTAGCAGATGGTCATCTGTGTCGGTCTTTGCTCAACTGATCCTCATCCCTCTTGGGAAACCCTCCCACCCTCTCCGCACTTTTTACGATTTCTCTTCCCTTCTCTCCATCTCGCTCCTCAATTGGTAATCCCCACCATTCTCTGTGAAACTTTTCTTGCTCTTTTCGTCTCGCTTCCTTTGCTTCCCTCTCCTTCTGTCGTTGTAATCTTGTGGCGAACCAT
The DNA here is from genome assembly GCA_024752435.1 of Allantophomopsis cytisporea. Lineage (NCBI taxonomy): Eukaryota > Fungi > Ascomycota > Leotiomycetes > Phacidiales > Phacidiaceae > Allantophomopsis > Allantophomopsis cytisporea. Next base: position 1,006,561 of record CP103034.1, read on the forward strand.
TCCTCTCTTGCAGCGTCCTGTTCTGCTTGGGTTGCTCGGGCAATCATGCAAGTATTCATGGCAAGTCGTTGGTCGCGACAGTAGTACGATGCAGTAAATGTTCGTCCGAGTGCGCAGTCGGCGAAGGCTATATGTTATGAGCACAATCCATAAAATATAAAGGGACTCAGGATTAGTATTACCTTTAATTTCGGCAGCGCAATAACCTCTTACTCGTGCATGATACAACTCTCGAACTTGAGCTTCTTGAGACGCAGATAGAGGCAATGGATTCCGAGACGGCATGGGCAGTCTGGGAACTGCCTCAACATCGGATTTTGGGGATACCATCGCGACAATTGTCACAATAGAAGTCGTTGCGGGATTAGTAACTTTCAATTGCTCGTTGAACAAATTAATCACATGGGCCGATCATCATTGCTCATGAAGCTCTCCCCGGTTAGTGCACCTTCCAGCTCCGCTCCGCTCCGCTCCACTGAAAAATAACCTTAGTCGCAAAATCTTGGCGCGGCTGAGAAAGTTCCATTTCTGAATCGATATCGATAACATCGAACTGTCATAAATTTACAACTACTTTTTTGGACGTTTGACCACTGCAATTTTCTACGACAATCTGCGCGCAAACACGCCAAATACATTAATACGATTTGTAGACATTGAAAAGTATCAAGATGTCGTCCATGCGAAATGCCGTTCAACGGCGCAACCATAGAGAGAGAGCGCAACCATTGGAGCGTGAGAAATGGGGTCTTTTGGAGAAGCACAAGGTATTTCAACTTGTCAAGATACGTGACTTTCGACCAAGACTAATGTTTGTAGGATTACTCTGCCCGTGCGAAAGACTTCAATGCAAAGAAGGCGAAGCTCAAGAATCTGCGTCAAAAGGTCCTCGAAAAGAACCCAGATGAGTTCTACTTCGGTATGATGTCCAGAAAGGGACCTTCTACAGTTGGGAAGAACCGAACGGGTACCGTCAACGCCGACAGAGGCAACGAAGTTTTGTCACAAGATGCCGTCAGATTGTTCAAGACACAGGATCTGGGATACGTGCGGACCATGAGAAATAAAACACAGAAGGAGGTGGACCTGCTGAAGATGCAAGTTGTTGGGATCAAGAGTGACGGGAAGAAGGTTGTTTATGTGGACAACAAAGATGAGCAGATGCAGATGCTAGAAGGCCTGGAGGACGACGAGGACGAGGATATGAGTGATATGAGCGAGGACGAAGAGGAGGAGCCAAAAGAAGCCGAGGACCCTCAGGCAAGAAAACTACGAAAACTGCAAGAACGGGAGGCCGAGAAACTTGAGACGAAATTAGAGATTGCTAGAGAAAGGTTACGAGCTCTGACACAAGCGGAGGAAGCATTGGAATTGCAGAGGGCAAAGATGGCAAAATCGCCGTCAGTTGGAGGAGTCAACAAGCAGGGTGTCAAATTCAAGGTCCGGGAGAGAAAGAGATAGAGTCTAGTGATAATTTCTTAGATATATGATTCCCCCTTTGCTGCATGTCTATCTGACTAAGATCTGTTTTTTTCGGGTTTGTGACTCATTATTTGAATGTATCGTATTTCGGAGTCACAAAGCCATGAATTAGGCAGATGCAACTATCCTACTGCCTGGAAAAAATAAGAGAGCGTTTGCTCTTATCACAAGAATCGTACCTTGATTTGAACATTTGGTCCATAATATTGGTAGATATGATCTAATGCAAAACCCAAGTGATACAAAAGACGTATGTTCCTCAGGTGTTGCATATCGCTTGATTTATGCAAATTCTGAGTAAAAATTAGCTGAGGAAACAAAGAAGCCTCCCCTGCCTTGTCAACTGTTCACTCTCGATAATTAAAGCTGATCTCAAAATAAATCTTGATTGCGGAGGTGGAGTTCGCTTCCAAAAACCAAGGCCGCAACGTCCCATAGTCAGGCCGCAAGAACGAACTCCAGGCAATATTCGGTTAGCGTCATTTGAGCTTAAGAGCCGCTTGAGATTCTTCGTGTTGCCATTCAACAACCGATCCAGAACAACACCCCAGCGTCATCACCAGTACGTGGAATAGCGCGTCCAGCACCGTGCATTCCCTGTCGCATACCTTTCTACACCTGAGGAAGGCATCAACACTCTTTACGGCGTCGAAATCGGTTCGGTAGAGCTCAAACGGCCGGGAAGTGAGGGTATAACGAGGCCATCGGCCAGGCTGCCTTCGGTGTCATCGCGCGACGACAACCATCAACGACCTCGTCCATCGTGCTCAACTTCATCAGCGGGAGTCACAGCGACCTTTGGTATATTTTGGACGTTGTGGACCTGAAGTGAACGTATCTCGATCTGTTACGACCTTCGCCTTACGCTGCGCAGCACGGCCAAATCAATACGGTCTACAACTATTGTCAATCTGACTATCCTCGATCAAAGCGCCTGACCTTCGAGGTTTACCCATCGATTCAACACAGTCGATTATCACCCTGTGTGTAGATTGATAAGAAATAGCAAACATGGCGAACTTATACTTTGAGCGCTCTGATGCGCCTTTGCGCACGATCCAGGAGATTCAGTTCGGTCTGCTCTCTCCAGAAGAGATCAAGAACATGAGTGTAGCTCATATTTTATACCCTGAGACCATGGACGACAGCAAAATGAAGCCACGCGATCAAGGTCTCAACGACCCACGTCTTGGATCTATCGACCGACAATTCAAATGTGCGACTTGCGACCAAGGAATGTCAGAGTGTCCTGGTCACTTTGGTCATATTGAGTTGGCTAAGCCGGTTTTCCATCCTGGATTTCTGAAGAAGATTAAGAAGATCTTGGAAATGGTTTGCCACAACTGCGGTAGAGTGTTGCTCAGCAGGGTCAGTCAGCCTAAGTGAGGTGAAGTGCTTAAATGTGCATTTATGCTAACGCTCAGGATCAGGAGAATCCAGCATACGCAGCAGCAATGAAAATTCGCGATCCGAAGCGTAGATTTGACGCAATCTGGAGACTATGTAAGCCAAAGATGATTTGCGAAACTGATCCCCCAGCCGAGGATGGTGATAGTACCGATCCAAAGAAGCAAGTGAGATCACATGGTGGATGTGGAAACACCCAACCAGAGGTACGACAGACTGCTTTACAACTTTGGGGTACCTGGAAAGTACCAAAAGACGAGGATAATGAAGGTCAGCAGCCTGAGAAGAGACAAATTACACCTGAAATGGCTCTGCAGGTTTTCCGTAATATCTCCACCGAAGAGATTTACGACCTTGGTCTCAGCAACGACTATGCTCGCCCAGAGTGGATGATTATCACTGTTTTACCAGTTCCACCTCCACCTGTTCGTCCAAGTATTTCTATGGACGGTACTGGGCAGGGCATGCGTGGAGAGGATGATCTGACCTACAAGCTTGGTGATATCATTCGTGCCAACGGTAATGTTCGTCAAGCTCAGCAGGAAGGCTCTCCAGCCCATATTGCCAACGACTTCGAGGCACTGCTTCAGTACCATGTTGCTACGTACATGGACAACGATATCGCTGGTCAACCACAGGCTCTGCAGAAGTCTGGTAGACCCGTCAAGTCTATTCGTGCTCGCCTGAAGGGAAAGGAGGGACGTCTCCGTGGTAACTTAATGGGAAAGCGTGTAGATTTTTCTGCACGAACGGTCATTACTGGTGACCCCAACTTGTCTCTTGATGAAGTTGGAGTACCCAGAAGTATCGCGAGAACACTCACTTATCCTGAGACTGTCACTCCATACAACATCGGCAAGCTTCATCAACTCGTACAGAATGGACCCAATGAGCATCCTGGTGCTAAGTATGTCATCCGTTCAGATGGTACTCGTATTGATTTACGACACAATAAACGTGCTGGTCAGATTTCTCTAGAGTATGGCTGGAAGGTTGAACGACACATTATCGATGGTGATTTCATCATTTTCAATCGTCAACCATCCTTGCACAAGGAATCTATGATGGGTCACAGAGTCAAAGTCATGCCGTACTCGACCTTCCGGTTGAATTTGTCGGTCACTTCTCCATATAACGCCGATTTTGATGGTGACGAAATGAACTTGCACGTTCCGCAGACCGAGGAGACTCGTGCTGAGATTATGCAGCTCTGTATGGTGCCTCTCAACATCGTTTCTCCACAGCGTAACGGTCCTCTCATGGGTATTGTACAAGACACTCTTGCTGGTGTGTACAAGATGTGTAGAAGAGATGTATTCCTAACCAAGGAGGCTATGATGAACGTTCTTTTGTGGGTTCCGGATTGGGATGGGGTGATTCCACAACCTGCTATCTTCAAGCCACGTCCAAGATGGACCGGAAAGCAGTTGATCAGTATGGTTATCCCTAAGAACGTGAACCTTCACATGCCAAATGATGCTCGAGAGGATTCTCCTCTTAAGGATGACGGTATGCTCATAAATGGTGGAGAGCTTATGTTTGGTCTCCTCACAAAGAAGGTCGTCGGTGCTACTGGGGGCGGTATTATTCATATTGTCTTCAACGAGCAAGGTCCAGCTGCGGCCATGGCGTTCTTCAACGGTTGTCAAAGAGTTGTCAACTATTGGCTTCTTCACAATGGTTTCAGTATCGGTATCGGTGACACGATTCCAGATAAGCCAACTATTGAGAAGATCGAGGGCGCTATCAACGACCAGAAGGCTGAGGTTGCTGAGCTCACCGCGAAGGCTACGGCTAACGAGCTTGAGTCTCTTCCGGGTATGAACGTTCGTGAGACATTCGAGTCCCAAGTCTCCAAGGCTCTTAATACTGCCCGTGATAAAGCTGGTACCAGAACAGAACAGTCTCTCAAGGACATAAACAATGCCGTCATCATGGCCCGATCTGGTTCAAAGGGTTCTACGATCAATATTTCCCAGATGACAGCTGTCGTTGGTCAGCAATCCGTCGAGGGTAAACGTATTCCTTTCGGTTTCAAGTACCGTACTCTCCCTCATTTCACCAAGGATGATTACTCTCCAGAATCCAGAGGTTTCGTGGAGAACTCTTACCTCCGAGGTCTCACACCTACTGAGTTCTTCTTTCACGCCATGGCTGGTCGTGAAGGTCTCATTGATACTGCTGTCAAGACTGCCGAAACTGGTTACATTCAGCGCCGTTTGGTCAAGGCTCTTGAAGATGTTATGGCCAAGTACGACGGAACTGTTCGTAACTCTCTTGGTGATATTGTGCAATTTGTTTACGGAGAAGACGGTCTCGATGGTGTTTACATTGAGAAGCAGCGTGTTGACCACATCAACATGTCAGAGAAGCATTTTAACGAACGTTACCGTCTTGATGTTATGGACGAGAAGAGACCTATCCCCTCTGATTTACTCGAGCATGCGCATGAGCTTGCAGGCGATCTCACGGTGCAGCAACTTCTTGACGAAGAGTTTGAGCAGCTCAAGACTGATCGTGTCATGTTGAGAGATGTCAACTTCAAGAAAAAGGATGAAGAGATGATGCAGCTTCCTCTTAACGTCGTTCGTATCATTGATAGTGCTAAGCGCCTTTTCAAGGTCGATGAAACTCACCGCAGTGACCTTCATCCAGCAGAAGTCATTCCACAAGTTCGCCAGCTTCTGGACCGCATGGTCATTGTTCGTGGTGACGATCCTTTGTCTCAGGAAGCCCAGCTTAACGCAACACTGCTTATCAAGGCCCACCTCCGATCTCGATTGGCATACAAGCGTGTTGCAATGCACATGCGCCTCAACAAGCTTGCTTTTGCCCATATCATTGGAGAACTTGAGGCCCGCTTCACACGTGCACTTGTCAATCCAGGTGAAATGGTTGGTGTCCTTGCTGCCCAGTCCATTGGTGAGCCCGCTACTCAGATGACACTGAACACATTCCATTTTGCTGGTGTGTCGTCGAAGAACGTTACTCTTGGTGTACCGCGTCTGAAGGAAATTCTTAACGTCGCCACAAACATCAAGACACCATCCATGGTTGTCTACCAAGAAGGTGATATCGCTGGCCAGGACACAGCTAAACTTCTCCGAAGTGCTGTTGAGCATACTTCTCTCCGCGCTGTTACCGCTGCCACTGAGATCTACTACGACCCTGTCATCGACAGTACAAACATTGAGGATGATACAGACATGATCGAATCTTACTTCATGCTTTCCGAGACCGTTGATGATGTCGAGAGTCAATCTCGTTGGCTTCTGCGTCTGATTCTTGATCGTCAAAAGATGTTGGACAAGGGACTTAACGTTGACGATGTGGCGGCAAAGATTAAGGAGAACTACCCCAAGGATCTTGCTGTCATTTTCAGTGATAACAACGCTGAGGAACAAGTTATTCGTATTCGAATGATGAAGCAATCGGAGAACAAGTACGATGACGATGAGATTGAGGAGGATATCATGCTCAAGAAGTTGGAAGAACATATTCTTGATACTCTCACCCTCCGTGGTGTTCCCGGAATTGAGCGAGCTTTCTTGAATAAAGAGACTAAGCTTATTGAGACACCGGAGGGTGCTCTCTTGGCTAACAAGGACGATCCACGTTGTATTGAATGGTACTTGGACACCAGTGGGACTGCTCTTGCCGAGGTCTTGACTGTTCCAGGTGTTGATACCACACGAACTTACTCCAATCACTTCATTCAAGTCTTTGAAGTGTTTGGTATCGAGGCCACTCGTTCTGCGTTGATGCGCGAGTTGACCCAAGTGTTGGCGTTCGATGGTTCTTATGTCAACCATCGTCATCTAGCGCTGTTGGTTGATGTCATGACATCCCGTGGTCATCTCATGGCTATTACTCGTCATGGTATCAATCGTGCTGATACTGGTGCACTTATGAGATGTTCTTTCGAGGAAACTGTCGAAATTCTTCTCGAGGCCGCTGCTGTTGGTGAACTTGACGACTGCCGTGGTATCTCTGAGAACGTCATGCTTGGTCAATTGGCACCAATGGGTACTGGAGAGCTTGAGCTTCTCCTTGATCCAAAGATGCTTGAGACTGTCATGTCAGACAACGCTAGAATGGGTCTTGTTGGAGGTCTTGCTGCCAAGGGTAGTGACATGGACGGTGCAGCCACACCATACGACAACGGCTCACCTCTTCAGGAGAGTGGCTGGATTGGATCTCCTGACTATGGTGCAAACTTCTCTCCTATCATCAGCGCTGGCTCTGAGTCTCCAAGTGGATTTGGTACCGAATATGGTGGTAGTGTGACCGGCTTCGGTGGCATGAGTCCTTATGGTGCTCGCAGCCCTGGAGGACAGGGATACAGTCCTACCTCTCCTTTCAACACGAGCCCAAGTTCACCACAGTACTCTCCAACCTCCCCAGGCTACAGTCCTACATCTCCAATGGGTCTCACAAGTCCTGGTTATGCTGTGTCTCCACAATTCTCCCCGGTCTCTCCTGCTTTCACACCAACCAGTCCAAGCTACAGCCCAACTTCTCCTGCTTATGGCCGTGCTGGTACCAGCCCAACCAGTCCAAGTTATTCTCCAACTTCTCCCAGTTACTCGCCTACCAGCCCTAACTACTCTCCAACGAGTCCGTCTTTCTCCCCAACCAGCCCAAGCTATTCTCCGACAAGTCCGCAGTACAGTCCAACGAGTCCTGCGTTTGGCGGTGGGGCCGCTTCCAAGCTCTCCCCTACGAGCCCCAGCTACTCGCCAACGTCCCCAGCCTACAGTCCAACCAGCCCTTCCTTCTCCCCTACCTCCCCAGCATTTGCTGGAAGATCTCCTACTTCCCCTCTCAATGCGCCATACTCAGCCACATCCCCGTAAGTATTATGTATATATTACCTGAAGATTTTGAGCTCACACACTCCTAGAAAATACTCACCAACTTCTCCAACATACTCTCCAACCTCTCCTCGAGGCAACTAAGCGTTGCTTCATGCTTCCTGTATTAACAATTTTCAAAAACCAAAAAGATTTGCGAGTGCATTTTCACGGTGGAGTTCGGGCTTTTACGTAAGTCTTTGAGCAACGAGGGTGTCTGATAGCATATGGCGTTTTAGGCGCAGAACTGCTACATCTGCGAAAGTTGGGTTCAACTACCAAATTGTAATAAAGCTCAGGCAGTAGTAGCATAGAGAGAAATGACAAACAAATTAGATGTCCTTTTTTTGTAGTTACTTAAATGCTGATCATAACTTCGCCTTTTCGCTCTTGTTCTGTGACACAGAAACATCAATCTCCTTCCACCATGGCCAAACTCTTGGGGCGTCTGTATCCATTGTCCCTGAAAACTTTGCCTGCCTCTTCCCGAGGAAGGAATTCACGCCTTCATCCCTATCTGGCCCCTTGTAAACATCGACCAAGACTTTCGAAGTCAACAACTGTGATTCTTCAACATTATTCGGTCCTCTCCAAATCATCTCTTTCATCAAATGTGTACTAACAACACTCGTGCTCTTCGCAATCTCCTCTGCAAGCTCTAAAGCTCTCTCCAAGACCCTTTCCGTATCAGTAACCTCACTAAAAAGTCCCTCCAGCAACGGACTCGTCGCAGAAATGACCTCCCCTGTGGTAATCAGGTGCATGGCGCGCCCATATCCTACAAGTCTAGGCAGATAGAAACTACTACAAGCCTCCATTGCAATGCCTCTCCTTGCAAATACAAACCCAATTTTTGCTGTCTTGGCTACGATGCGGATGTTCATCGGCAGCGTCATCGTTATCCCTTTGTCACGTCAGTACCAAAGTCTTCAAATTCACTGCATTTACCATATCAAGTATATACATCATATGTAGTTCAGTATATGAGGACTTACCAACACCAACCGCACTCCCATTAATCGCCCCAATAACAGGTTTCCGGCAATTCTGAAGCGCAAGAGCAACCTGTCCTCCAGTATCCCGGTGGTCCTCATACGTGTCTGCTGTTGTCAACCCATTGGCAAGATCTGCGCCTGCACAGAAGATCCGCCCTTGGCCGGTAAAGACGATGCAGCGGACACGCGAATCGTGGGATAGGTATTCGAGTACCGTCACTATGGATGTGGCCATTTCATATGTGAATGCATTTTGATTTGCGGGGCGGTGAACTGTGATAATTACGATTGGGGTGGGGGTTGGAGAGGAGGGGGGGTGGTGGGATATGAGAATGTGGGGGAGGTGGAGATCGTTGTAGGACGGTGGGTAAGAAAACATGTTCTGATGGTTTGTGAAATTTGTAGATGTTTCTTGAGGACTGAGATAGTTATGAGGGGATTGGTAGTATCAATTATTTATGGATCCTAGAGTTAAATTATATGCTTAGGAGCATACCTTGAGCTAGTGAGATTTTGTGATAACTAATAGATTATCCTGACGTTGAACCTCGGTGAAGTGTGGGGTAAGCTTGAGTAATCCGGGGTTAAAGCACTGTTGTCTCAACTTAATTCAACAGCAGTAACGGGATCTAAATATTCGTCGATTCCAAAATTGGGCGCTATTATAAACTATTATATTGTAAAGTATCAATTGCCAGACTACTTCATCCTTTGCTTGAACTTAGTGTTATATCAATGTTGCGGTGTCCTCGATCTGTACCGCGGCCTATCATGAGAACCATGGTTCAATCATCAAGGTTATCACAATACCGAATAAATCTCTTCTTCTCTGTTTCAGTTTTGTGCCTTGAAGATATCGTACTGCAGTGTTTGTTAGCATGTTAGTATGATAATATCAGTATAACACTATTTGTTAAACACATTTCTGTTGCTGTGCATCTGCATCCATCTGATTTATCATATGCAAATGTACTGGCAAATCCTTGCCCTCATAGCCAGCGGCTGGATTCTACAACACCGAAATATTCGCCGAAAGCATTCAAGTTTATGGATATTTTGCGAAAGGCAATCACTCAATGCCAGAAGGGCAGCATAAAAGTTAACATGAATTCCTTACGGTTTGCTCTTCGGCGTAAGACACTTGCTAACCCCAATAATAATCTTCGCTGCCATGTTGACCGTAACAGTAAGCAGCCAAACAAGAAACTTAAATCCCATATAGAGCAACTTCAGACTCCAGCTCGTAGCCTTTGGCAAATCTGACTTGCCGACACTAGTCTGACTCTCCAAGTCCAACTCCATCTCCTCAAAGTTCATCGCCTTCTTCTTCGACCTCTTCTTGTCCTCCCCCACACTTAAGATACTAGGCGGCGCCTCAAAGTGCTCTACATGCCGCGTCTTTTCTTCCGTAATAGCAACAATCATCAAAGCACAAATCGCTACGTCCGTGATGTAAAAGCTGTCGATACGCGCTGCGACACCCGTATTGACCTCGAGTATCCCACCACCATGCCCATCACGAGACAACTTAGCAAGGTTCAACGGCAGTGAGGGGTGCTCAAGCGTGTATTCGACGCGGCTCCACGCCGGCGAGCTGCTAATTTGTACAACAAACGGCGCGCTAATACACGGATGCACTAAGTAATAATGCTGGCTGTCTTCGTCCCACACCAGCCGCGCACACTCGCGCTCCGCAGCCATCCGTACTGCTTCTCCATCAGCGCGTGGCTTCGTTGCGAGCTCAATTACCATGTTTGATGCTGCGCGGGGATAGAGCAGGGCTACGAGGCCGTCGTTGGGAGGTAAACGACGGGCGGTCTCTTCTAGGGTCGTGGTAAGGACTTCGAGGCCAGATGGGGAGACAGGGCTCTTGGATGCGGATTTTACTTTGCTGGGGTCCCGACGATGAAGGGTCAAGTGGGCGGAGGTAGAGGTAGGTTCGATGCGAAGGCTATAGAATGGATGGGTTGCTGATGATAAAGTGTGGACGGGCTCTTCAGCATCACTAGGATATATCAGTATTTTCACATTCGTTGGAATCCATTTGTTTTACCTTGTCATCTTCAGGCAGAACGATCTTCCTTCAGAAGCTTGTACTCGCCAGCCATTTGTCACTTTCCACAAGTGTTTCAACTCTTCTGTACTCGAAGGTTCTGGAAATGGGAGCATTGTCTGAACACTCTTGGGCGATCTCCTCACAGCCGATCTAGAATCAACAGGACTTCCCATTGGTGCACCGCCTGGAACATTTGTTGGATTGTAGGTCCTTCTGTCTATTGCCGTTTGTGGAATGTGTGTAGGGCTGGCCTGTTGAGGATAATACGCTTGTTGCTCCAAAGGTAAATTATGATTGTATCTTGGAAATATCGACCTGCTAATAGGCCCATTCTTTGCCGAAGGGAAAGTCTTTGACTTGGAGGGTTTTTGTATGGAGCTGTGCGAGGCATTGCTATTATTTCTGATAAGAGTAGGAGCTTCCGAGAAAGAGCTTTGGGACCGAGGGATTTCGGAGGCTATCTGGGCATTGCTTGCTTGCGAAGGCGAGCGGGTTCCAAGCACATAATTTGAAGGCTCGTCCTCGGGAGATCTGCTGCGATTTACGGCGGCGCGGGCTGGTAGCTGAAGTTGTGTGGCAGAATGAACATCGTGGGGGACATTTGGTATTTGAGAAGCAAGTGGATTTTGAGAAGCATTCTTAGTGGGTGGAGAGGGAAACAACTGTAAATTTGCAGTTGGTGCCATAGCTTCCCAAATACCATGAAAAAAACCAACAAAGATCCTGGAGATCTTTCGAAAAGGAAATTGTGTTGGTGAAGTAAGTGGAAACGATCACCTACAAAGGCCGATGATGTGGAGGTGGTACATCATATACGCTCCTTTCATATCCGAAGCGCTGGGCTGCCAACACTCCACATGGCGTATCTGATGAAAGAGACATATAATGTCTTTTAATAGCAACCGCAAAGTTGTCGACAAACAATCTCTGGGCAGTGGTTGGTTGTTATGCAGGGACTATGTAAGCAGCCGCTACATTGGATGTGATGAGAATGATGATTGGTGTTCTGCTGTTAAGCGCCCACGACCCCGGCTTCGATCATCGCATATCTAACACGTCTGACTGGCCGAGATAGAAGCTCAAAAAGACATAACCTTAAAGCCTTATCAAGAATTCAAATGGGGTGGATCAGCTTTTATGTTAGCCAGTTGTGTGTGAAAATGATGTTAAATTTCTGGGGTAAAAGCCGACTTGCAAATCTCAAGACTGAAATTATGTCGGTGATACGCTATCATAATGGAAGGGACCCATGACCATGACCATGAACGAAAACAACAATCTTTGCTATCCCATCATACTTGTACGTATGCTAATGAACATGAAGTATTAGTCGCTGAATAAAATTGATCAACTCACTATTGGCCTCCGCACAAATTTCATAATAAATTGGTATCAAGAGCCATCCATGTTCATTGATATAAGCTATCTGTTGTCCAATCCAGCACTTTCGAATATCTGGGTATCGACCTTTTGGTAGCACGAGGCTGCAAACGCAAAACCTTAGACGCCTAGACTCCAGCGCTCCTTAATGCCATATAACGCCGTAAAGGACATAAAAAAGCAAAGCGACGAGGGGACTCTAGTAATCGTCACCACCAGCATCTCCCCCGTCATCTTCATCGTCATCTCCTCCATCAAAGTATTGTTCGCCGTCGTAATCTCCACCCATCTCGTCCTCGTCCTCTTCATAGTCATAATCCTGTTCCTCCTCCTCCTCTTCAGCCAACTCTTCACCGCCATCACCATCGTCTTCACCACCTTCGAAGTTCGCGAGCTTCTTCTGGAGTTCAGCAATTCTGGCGGATCGCTCGGCATCTCTCTCAGCGGGAGTTTGGTTCGTGGTAAGCATGAGGGCCTTTCGCTTGGCCGCTCCAGTATTGATTGTCTTTCGGACTGCATCGCCTTCTTCACCTTCAAGGGTCGACCAGAGCTCCTTCGGGAAGAACTGCTTGTCTAAGCAGACATTGTAAGTAAAGATAACACAATAATTTAGGCAGAGCCACTTACTAAATGGACGACCACTGAGCTGCGGTACAACTCGCTTCTTGCTCTCATATTTTTGTTCGTAAGTTGGAACTCCATTGAACGGGTCAATATCTTCCTTCTTACCGCGGCCACCACTATACTGCTCATTGAATTGATCCTCGCCGTATGTTTTCATTGGCATACCACCAGCGGTGCGTGTCTTGTCCTTCCGAGAAGCAGTGTAAAGTGGTCCTTCGTGAACTGCAGCCCGAAGAGCTTGGAAGCTGGAAACTGCAGCCTTTTCTTCCTCGCTGAGAGGGCGTGGAACTGGAACAGTATATGTCTATATCCCATTAGTAATTCCAAAGAAACTCAGCTTGACAAGAAAGATTACTCACAGGAAAGAGCTCAGAAGGCTTTGACTCAAGCTTCACGGTAGGGTCATGAGCCCATGAAGCACCTTTTAGCTCATTACCACGGCCTCCACCAAAGCCCCCTCGACCACCTCGTGACATTGTGTTGTTGCACTAAGGATTATCTTTGGTGCCAGCAAAATTAATGCGATGGCTTAATTCGCGGTCCCGAGGCTGATACTGATGAGTGCTTGTAATATCGTTGCTGAGCTTTCCAGCACCTGACCAAGCTTTATGGAGAGGATTTTCAAATTCGCCAACCGGAGGATGATCCTTTTGTATAGTGATTGGAGTAGGTATTGGAAGGGAAGAGTGAACTTTGACTGCCTTGATCGTAGTGCGCGCATTCGCGGTGGGGTCCCTGGTAATAATTTCTTGTGTAAAGTCGGCAGAATGTCCAGAAACGGTGACCGCCTTGACGTTTGGTGGAGACATCGCTTCGTCCAGCTTGTCCGATGGAGCATGTTCATATTCACTCGCATGCTGCTCTCCAGTTTCAACCTCGTTACCAGCCACAACATCCTCAGTTAAGTTCGATCTCTTAGCTCCATCCGAGTTCTCATCAAGCTGCTTCTCAACCTCCTGAAGCCTTTCATCGGACTCTTTCACCACCTCGGTCATATTCTAATCATCATCATTTGTCAGCCTACATTTCCAGGCATTTAGACATCAAGTGTCAGTTATCATTGACTGATATCTTGTTTCTCTTCCAAGTCAAAACACACCATCCCTTGAATGAGTCTCTCTGCAACTTCTGCAAACAAGGGATCTATCGAAATGTCAGACATCACAGATGTGCCGATTTCCGGGTTAGATGACCTTGAGAAGCATCTGGATCAAGTGATTGTGGAACCAGAGACACCACTTAATACCAAGCTGCTAGATGATGTGGAGCTTCAACTTACCGGTATGGACTCCCTTCTTGTTCTTCTTCTCCTTTGTATATTTGTCTTTCTTTTGATCTGAATGATGTGTGCGTTCGGCATCGGTGTGTGTTGGTGGTATACTCAGAAGAGGGCTGTATTTCCGTATCTACAGAGGGTCGTGTTTGTGGTGGTGGTGGCAGTATAGGCACACACTTCAAAGGTGTCGGCTCTCAGCAGAAGTTTGTTTGAAGTGCGTCCCTATATTATTAGTGGATAATCGCATGGAGAAGAACGTGTTTGCAGATGTCGAAGATTGTGCCTCCTCAAAATACGAGTTTGTTTTTGCTGGTTTCTGTACATAGATACACGTTGTTTCGAATCTGCAGAGGAACACGGAGAGTCATTTCTGCTGGTGTTGCTGATGGATGTCTTGGCATACGAAATACTGACGCTCTATAGAGCACAACATCCCACCACTGATACCAAGATTCCTACCAAAGCTCACCCAAATCCTTTCAAATTTCCAGCAAGATCCAGCACCAATTGTCAGTTTGTCAATCAAGCTGCTGGGCCCACTCTCATTCACAGATGTCATGTCACTTGCATCTGAAGAGTCTCTTACACGCGCACTTCAATCCTCTGCCCCATCTGCCAACATCCTCGGCCTGACAGTAATTGCAAAGGCGTCAGCATCTCCCAGTAGTTCTGCTATCCTTTCGTCCATGAAAGGTCTCGTTGGACAATTCATCATTACCTGGCTTAGCAGCCCAAGTGTCGAAGTAGGCGAGAAGGCTACAAGGACATTGGGCGATCTTCTTGACGTGGACTCTGAGCAGAAGGCTACTAATGGTCTTGATACTCATATGAGTGGACTTGAAATTGCCTCACGCACTGTTTCGGGACAGGGTTTCCTGTGGCGGCGTCTCTTCCATGATCAGGAACAATATACCTCCATTTTCTCGCTCTGTGACCTCTCGACAACGGGCGCCGGTCTTGGCCAGCTCGACCAACGGCAAAAGTCTCTTGCACAAGCTAGAATGTTACGCATTTTGCCTCGTATGGCAGCTTTGGACTTTGCTGCTGTGTCAAAGCCGCATCTACCTGATGTTGAAAAGCAGTTTGGTATGCCGGATGATACGGAGGGCTTACTATGGTATGCTGGATTAGAAATGGTGGATATTGAGGGAGATGTACTGATGCACTTTACACTCATTGACTTCTTTGCAGAACTCTTAGAGTCTGTTAGCATCGTGGAGCTTGGCACGGCTTCTATGGAGTATTTGAAGAGACTAATGAAGACTGCTACAGAGAAGGATGAAAGTCTGTATAGGTCGTTGGAGTCTTTAGCACAGGCTGAAAGCTCAAGTCCAGAACTTGTAGACCTGATGACCCGTCTTAGTCAGTAGATGTCATATGCAGATAAAACAAATCAAAAGATATTAAAGCAAGTCATTCTTTTCAACTATAAAATTTCTCAAGCCTTGGCTAGCTTTAATGTACGTATGTTATGATCTCGCCATACAGAGGAATAGACAGAGGATTTGCTCGGCTTCATATACCACAGTCTGGTGAACAATATTCGACCCATTCATGATAGCCATGGCTCTCTTGTCATCTTCTTCTGCAGCATCATTGTGTACTCAGCATTAATTTCTCATCGTTATCGTTCTTGTGGTAGGTAGTAAGCATGACCTTTCTGGTAGTCAACATGCTTGCTATCAAGTCATGGCAGTCAATTATTGGGAAGATGGTTTGAACGCTAGTCGTCTATAGAGACTGAGGGAATTTATATAGCAGCCTCAAACAGTATTGGTTATTGCGTTGCACGGCGGAGGAGAAATGCTGCCTGCACATAAATACTAAGGCTGGTTAACACTTACTTGAGGCATCAAATGCCGCTCTCATATGATATGTGTAGTCACGGCATAGTTCCCAGTCATCACTATATGTTTTTTCAAGTGAAGCTTGTTGCGCCATCTTTCATAGAACTCACATTTTCTCCAAGTGAAGCATGTGAAGTGATTCTCACTTTGAGCATTATACGTATCCAACTACGCAAGAAGGTAGTAACATACAAGAGCACATGGTCTATTCGTAATATCGTTGTCTTCAACATATTGCGAATAAACGCTAACATCTTACAGGCAGACATCAGTATAAAAAAATGCTGCGACCGGGGTTCGACTCCGGCCAAAGCATTCATTGGGACGCAAAGCGGCACTGAGCGTCGGAAAAAAAAAATGTGATGCCACAAAACTAATATAAAAATCCAGCAAAAAAATTTGAAAAAGTTCACTTAAAACAAAAAAAAAAGTACTGCATGTATGTATACCATTTCCTACTAGCAGTATTACGAATAGACCATGGCTCTTGTATGTCCTCTTTTTTCCCCTTCTTTTTTTCCCATTTGTTTTGTTTTTGCTAGACGGCGTTAACAATATATCCTTGGTGTCTCCTATGTGAGTGTGTGTATATTGATTTCATGTGTTCGAAAATTCACTTTACAAAGCCAAACGATCTTTTGAAAAGAGCAAACTCAAATCCTGTTCTTCATGAGTATGGGAACTCCTATATCCGTGACTCCAAATCCTGCCCCAACTCCAAATTGCCTTCAAAGCGAACAGCCCTTATCTTCTTATTTAAAGCTCAAGATACCTTCTCATCCAATATCCTCATCATTTCCTCTTCCTCATCAACTGCTTTCTCATTGTCAGCTGCTCCAAGCTCTCTCCTAACATCCTCTCGTGCAATCCAACCCTTCTGCACCCATTCGCCCTTCAGCGCAGATACCCAACCCTCTAAGCTCCTCATTCCAACAACCAAGAACCCTAATTCCTCTCTCTCGCAATCAAACACCTCCCACCATTCTGACTCCGGCAATTGTACGCCCATCTCTCTAGCCGCAAGGTATATCGCCGCCACAGCCAAAGCATTAGGCTGGTGGGTAAGATAGAGCATTTGCGGGCTCAGCAGTGCTGTATTGAGGTGCTGGATAGCTCGTTTTGCCAAGGCAGAAGCATCCTTTGGAGGCACACCGGAAGCTGGAGAGAAGACGTCAAGAGCTTGGAGATAGGTTATGGCGAGAGGGTGTGGTAATGCGACATGGACATTGAAGCCAGTGGCATTCAGTATCTGGCCTTCGATAGCTAGGATGCGGTTGCGAAAGGTGATGTAGTCGCTTTCAGAGAGGTAGTATGCTTCGGGATCTTCTTTGGTAGATAGGTCGTAGTTTGGAGAAAGGGGGGAGGAGGAGAGGAGGTAGGCGTAAACATTCGTAATGCTTCGTAGGGATCGAGGGGAGGCGGAGATCTTTGCCATTAGGTAGACTGCGGCAGCTGAAGTATCCTAATTTACCATGTTAAAATCATATAATTGCAGGCCAATAAACTACATCGAGAAACGTACACTAAATTCAAATCTCATAATATCATACTCGATCCAGTGTCGAAATAGCGTCACAATCGCCTGTGCTGTTACATCTTGAGGAAGACGAAGTAGCAGACCAGCTGCTTGAGTAAGTCGTGCCGTATGATATAGAATAGGATCTTGTAATTCAGACGGCAATTGACTATTTCTCGATCGCAAGGAAAGTTGGGCCGAAGTTACCAGTGGATTCGAAAGATGTGACATGGCGATCGTATAGAAGATGGAAGCTCAAGGATATGAATTTCTTAAGTCAAGTATTCGCTTATGACGCGCTTCAGCCTTGCGATGTCAAGGTGCGGGAGCGGTCCGAGCCAAGATTATGGTATTTACGCTTGAAGATCAGCAGTCACAATAAATATTTGGAATTGCAGATTTATTTTCTAAGTAAAAATACAAACTCAACCATAGTCCTGTAATTTACGAATCAAACTCCTAACCGTGAAATATAAGCCCAAACGCATCTTCAGTCAGTCGTCTATGAGATCTCCTTCTCCAACACAGCCGGAGCAGTGATGCTCTTTCCCTTGAGTTTCTCTAATCCTTCACCACCGTAACTGATGAGTGGAGATACCTCAATACCACCCTCATTGCCCTCACTGACTACAACTCCGCCAGCAGCTGCGACCCATCTAGCACCTTGGTCCATGATATCCTTCCTGCTGGTATCTGGGTCATCCTCGCCAGTGCCTGCAGCATTCTTTAAAGGAGAAAATTCGTCCTCACGCTTAACTTCCATGCATGCAAACTTGGAAAGAGGAAGCATTGGGAAAACGTCGAAGACGAATTGCTCGAGCTTGATGCCGTTCGGCTTCTCTGGCTTAATCGTATCTCCCTTCTCGGTGTCGACATATGGAATCTTCTTGCGAGCGACGTGGTGAGGAAGCTTGTGAGCCCACTCTGGTATAGACTCAAGGAAACGGAAGGAGTAGTAATGGTTGACGATGTTCGCTGCGCGGAACTTGAGTACGTCGGGCTGCTTGACATCCTTGGCTTCTGCGGTTTCCTTATCAATTTCGGAGTATTCCACGACGTCTGGCTTGCCGTTCTTGAGAAGAATAAGACCAACAGACTCGGTAGCATTGCGCTTTCGGACGACCTTAGTAGCAATGTCGACATCCTTTGAGGCACTAAATCCAATGAACACTGGGTCGGCTACCTTGACAAGACAGTTGTCAACACAGTACGCGTGGATGTGTTCAATTCCGCGCTTTCGCATATCGCTGATAACATTTGAGGTGACCAGTGCCTGGTAAATGCCTCCGTTTCCATCTGGTGCTACAGCAACCTAAATAATAGTTAGTTTATCAGATTTAAAGCTGTTAGATTCAATCGATGATAGCGTACCTTGCCTTTGCTCTCGAGCAAGATCTTGCCATCATTGGAGATACAAGGCAAGACACCTTGCTCGAAGATGATAACATTCTCTTTCTCAAGTCCAAAGTAGTTGTGCTTTGCAAAGTACTTTTCGGTTGGCCCTCTGGTTGGACCAGAAGTCATAACGTACCAAGGTACAATGACCTTTTTCTCTGCACCATGTCCAGCCTTCTTGTGAGCCAAACTCTGTACCTTTCTAATTCTCTCAGCCTGGATCTGGAAGAGAGACTTCTCGGATGGGAGGCCAATGTTGAAACAACCCTTAGGATCAGAGCTTCCTAATCTCGTACCCTGACCACCAGCCATAAGCACCACGGCAACCTTATTCTCCGCAATCAAATCCAAACCTGAAGAGTACCACTTCTCGATATCTTCGGTTTTTGAATCGAGAATAGAGGCAGTAGCGGAATCAGGAAGTGGCTCAAGTCCAGAGTCTGCTTGTTCATCATCGGCCTTTGGTGGGTTGAGAGCCTTGTGTGTGATTGTGTTGATGTGTTCCGGATCGAAAGTAGATAATTGAGCGAAGAGAACAGCTTGCTCAGTAGCAGACAGGCCATCGTAGAAAGCAAAGACCTGCTCTTGGCCAGCTTTCTCGTACTTCTCCCGGAGCTCTTTAACCTCATCGTTGGTAGGTTGGCGAGGAGGGGCATCCTGCTGTGTATTTCCGCCTCCCAAATGGAGGGTATTGAGGACGCTCTGTACTGCCTGCATGATTGAATATTTGATTTTGTCAGTGATTTAGTATGAGAAAACTGAAAGTGTAGCAAACGATGAGAGAAAAGTAAATGTGGTCTTTATGTGGAGAGAGTTAGTTGTGCTGTAAGACTGGGTGGTGCTGTTTATAGTTCCTTGCTGGTGCTTGTCAAGGTTGCCGCGATTAACAAGCTCCTATGGCGGGGCAATCAGAGCTAGGGGATGCGCTGAACGCAACTCAGCCTTCTGCATGAAACAAAACCATCTCCTATTCCGTGCTTCCATGTTAGAAATTCATAATGGTGAGGTAATACGTATGCTTCCTTCGCTGATGCACGTGTAGGGGTGTTGAGAGGTTCATAATCAGCCCTTTAAGTCGGCGACAACATCAGTTGACTGATATGTGTCTATGAATTGCAGCTCTTCATACTTTTTATTATGAGCGTGGTGCCGACGTCATTCCTAGGCCCATGACAATTCGCTTTCTTGAACAACTCTATACGAGACTAACATATGCAGCACTAATAATACATCAGAAAGAACCGGCAATACGAGGCAAGCACCAAGCATGAAATCCGGATTATACGAAAAAGACATAAGCTCCAAAGCCATGAAGTCAGAGAAATCAGCTGAACCGAGCACAGCGCACGAAGCTTCTGTAGATGCCACAACCTCAGATGATAGGCGTATCAAAATCGAAGATGACGGCCACGAAGAAGAGCATACAGAACCCCTCATTCCAAGCTTCAACGGTCGATTGAATCTAGCATCATTTCAATTCTCTACTCTCCAGACGACAGTCAATTCTGAGAATTCAAGCCGACCTATAAGGAGAAGTCTACGGCAACAGCAATCCTCCACGCCTCCAGCACGCACGCCTCTGCTGAAACGCAAATCGGACAGCACACTCCAAGTTTTACCGTCACCCAAGAAGAAATCAAGGTCTCCCTCAGGATATGCACCGCCCTCTCAGTATGCACATCTATGCAATCTTCCGGATCGCATCGACTACGGCCTTGTAGTACTCTTTATTGGCCTCAATCCTGGCATCAAAACTGCTGCATTGGGCCATGCCTATGCCCATCCTTCGAATTTATTTTGGAAACTCCTTCACAGCAGCGGATGCACAACAAGACGATGTCGCCCCGAAGAAGATGTTGATCTTCCGCGATTATTCTCCCTGGGAAACACCAACATCGTCGAGAGACCAACCAGAAATGGAAGTGAGCTGAGCAAACAAGAAATGGATGACAGCGTGCAAGCACTAGAAGACAAGATTGTTAAATATAGGCCAGAGTGCGCATGCATTGTTGGGAAGAGTATCTGGGAAAGCGTGTGGAGAGTACGGCATGGAAGAGGTATAAAAAAGGAAGAATTCAAATACGGTTGGCAAGATAAGAGTGAGAATATGGGCAAGCAGAAGGGCTGGGAGGGTGCAAGAGTATTCGTGGCTACAAGTACTAGTGGACTTGCGGCTTCACTGTTACCAGCTCAGAAAGAGGAGATCTGGAGAGAGCTGGGAGTCTGGGTTGAACAGAGGAGACACGAGAGAGGTTGGATGAAGGAAGGGGACAAGTTGGACGTTAAGCAAGAGGTATGATATGTCTTGGTAATGTGAGTAGGACTGTGAAGTGCTGGGCAGATAGCTATATTGAAACTTTTTTCAAGAATATGCGAATACTGATGGGAGAGCAATATTACCTGAAGCAAAACTCAAGAAGGTATGGAAAGATAGAACGAAAATCAAGACTAAACATTTCGAATGATGCTTGAACTAGTTTTTAACTAGTTCTATCCGATGAGCTCGATTAATCGTATTTGCGATAAGAGTACCTACACTGGCTTATTGTTGCTGTATACACACTCCACTCGCTCCGAGCTATGATCGTTTAAGCCTATATCCATAAGATCAAGAGCGGATTCCTAAGACCAATACAAAGAAATAGCTGCCTTCAGAAAGATCTCCTCACAGTCTAGTAAGATAAAGTATATTTCCTTGACTCTTATCAACAAGGATTCCATCAATCACTGCAACACCTCTTTTGAATTTTTGGATCGTCAAAGAAGGCACAGTCGAGGTTTAACTAGGAGTTAGCAGTACTGATGTTCAGTAAGTCTTCTCTCCGTTCACATTGTGTGCACATAACTGATATATTTGTTTCAGCCAAACTGTTTCTTCCAAGATCGAGAAACCGTTCAAGTGAGTCTCTCAAGGGGTTAGACTATGCTGCGGATAGTTAAGCGTTGAAGGCTTGAGGTGTGCTTTGTGGGGAGGGTACTGCATGTCATATTATGTGACATGCGACGTAGAGGCATCCAGGATCCAGTCCTGATAAGTGGATATCATGAATATGAATGAACGAATCAAGTCAACAAGCGTGAATCATCCGAAAGTGAGCATGCCGTTGATTAAACCCTACCCCTTGATCATTTTGCTTGATAATCATCTGTTCTATGATGACCTATATAACTGCGAGATCATGTTTATGATTTGAGATGTAATTTCGCAAAGGAATTACCTATGTAGGATAAACAGTATTTTATGTATTTGACCTCTACAAATATGTCGGTGATATGTATGTACTACGATACATCCCCGGAATTTGCCTAGCTTCACAATGTCATACACCGAAACAGACCCTGCTCCACATCTCCACCCTTTGAATAAGCTATGGTGGTGCCGCCACCGTGCTTTTTGACCTCGGGAAGGAGTGAATCTGACCCGAAATTCTAGATTTCCCCGTAGCGAATATGACCCAATTCACAATACAAAATAGACAGATATCATCCGCGATCGTCCTTTTCCATACCATCTGCTTACAAGCATCATCATCCTCAAACCCCGCTTGTTTTGCGTATTATTAGCTGTCCTATTCACAGAAACATTGCAAACGGAATAGGCAGCTGCGTAGGCCCACGGGCCCGATTACACGCCGACAAGCGATTACGGTATCACACCCCATTGGGAAAATCAACCTCACAAATATTTCACCCCGCGGCGCCACATCACACGACTCCTCTTCTGTACACATCCTCTGTACACAGATACAAAACGACGGAGGAGAGTCAGAGGAAAAGAGTTGTTCTGACGAACAATACGGCTTGGATAGACCGTTGGGAAGAACCAATTCTTCAAGTGAAAGACCGTTCACGCGGCATATTGTTCGACATTATGGCGTGGTCCAAATCGACACGAATTTCTATCATGCTCGGCATTGATGTTGCTTTCTTCATTCTCGAGCTTACTGTCGGCCTCATTGTGTCGTCCCTGGCCCTCATGGCAGACGCCTTTCATATGGTTTGTTTGTTATGGTGTTGTTTTCAGGGTCCTGAGCTAACTGGTACAGCTTAATGATATTATTTCGCTTCTCGTTGGACTTTGGGCTGTAAAAGCTGCACAGAAATCTAGTTCAGACAAGTACTCATTTGGTGTAAGTGTTTCATGCTTCTCGACTGCTTGGATTGTGCTGATCATGAAAAGTGGCTGCGAGCAGAAATTCTTGGTGCTTTCTTCAATGCCGTCTTCCTTATCGCCTTATGTTTATCGATCGTGCTCGAAGCTATTACTCGTCTGATCGATCCACCCGAGATCAGTAACCCAAAACTCATCCTTATCGTCGGTTGCCTCGGCCTTTTATCCAATCTCGTTGGATTCGGCGTTCTTGGTGGCCACGGCCACTCTCATGGAGAAGGGGAACACTCGCATTCCCATGATGAGCTTTCTCACGCGGAAGAGGGACATGGTCACAACCACAGCCACGGTCACGGCCACGGCCACGGTCATGATGGCGTGGATGAAATCGCAGACGAGAATGCTCCTGTTGGAACTGTCTTCCCGGAGGCAGTGATCGCAAAAATCAAGACTCCTGGCGATGGTACAGGATCCCCTGGTAAGCAATCATCCCGTCGTGATCGTCGTCGTGCCTCCAGCGTCAGAAGCGGTGCTCGCTTGTCAGATGAATTCGCCAACATTAGCATCCACCCGGCCAGTTTCCGACAAGGCATCATTGCAGCCAGTAGTCGTCAGTTGGACGGAATCACTAGCGTTGATGCTGATGCTGATGATGATGATACTGGTCATGCTACGGAAGTTCCGTCAGTTAGTGAACCCAATGAGCGCTCCCAGTTACTCCCCGGTAATAATGGCAATCAGGACGGGAAATACCTGGCTGTTGCCACTCGTCCTCATCATGATTCATGGCATGCGGAGCATAATCATAATAAGCCTCAGAAGGCAGCGTCTGGTAGCCACGGCCACAACCATGATGATATGGGCATGAACGCCATGATTCTGCACGTCATTGGCGATGCCCTCGGAAATGTAGGAGTCATCGTAGCCGCCCTTATCATCTGGTTGACTGACCACCCGGGTCGCTTCTACGCTGATCCCGCCGTCTCCCTCTTCATCACGCTCATCATCCTCCGATCCACTATCCCCCTGACCAAAGCCACCGCCAAGATCCTTCTTCAAGCAACACCAGACCACATCGATGTGAACGACATCAAAGAAGACATCCAGGATATCCCCGGCGTCGTCTCCTGCCACCATGTTCATATCTGGCAACTTTCCGACTCTCAAATAATCGCATCAATGCACATCCAAGTGACATTCTCTATCTCTGAACACGGTGGCTCCGAGCGCTATATGGTGCTTGCCAAGGCGGCACGCAAGTGCCTGCACGCCTACGGTATCCATTCTGCAACCATTCAGCCAGAGTTCTGCCTGGACAAGGACCACGACCACGGCGATGACATAGGTCTCACAGTCGATGGTCCAGCCTCAGGCACTGCCTCTCGCACGGATGACGCAGACTCCTGTCTTCTCGAGTGTGTTGATGATTGCGAGGCTGTGGGCTGCTGTCCTGGCTCGAAGAGCGAATCGGGTGCGAGTAGTAGTAGCCATGATCATGATGGCCATTCTCATGATCACGGGCACGCTCATTAGATACATTCGTAAATTGGACATGTGAGACGGCTTTTTGAGCGGTGGTGTTGCGTGCTCGGGGAGTAGATATTTGGGACAAGCTTGTACACATTTGAGACTCCGAGAGGTTTGCTTTGTAAGGCGTTTGTTGGGTGTCTGGATCCCCTCTGATGGGATAAACACTGCTGGGCCATGCTTTCAGCCTGGTTGTCTGGTTACGAATACTTGTTAATAGATTTTGACTCTGTTTGAATGCTGTACGACTGTGGTGCTTGGGCTTGATTCATGGATAGTGAGTGACTGTAGAGGTGCATTTTGGGTATGGTGACTGATATATGGTGATGGACAAGTTGTGATGGAAGATCTTGTTGATGCAATAGGTCATGTCTAGTGACGAATATTGTGGACGTAATATACGAGTAGCATATTGTTTCTCACGAGTAATTGACATTCAAAGGCCGGGGCAACCACCGAAACTCAAACACATAACACCGCCATCAATACATCTCTCCCCTGCACGAACTACCAAGGTACACGAATGTAAAAAGTGACTAAATAGTATATAACGCACAGAAATCTACATCAAAATCTACTACTTTAACTTGCACCAAACCGTCTTCCCCAATCTACAATATCATCGTCTCATGTAACCTCAAAGCCAACCTCATCTCTACCAATCATCCTCCTCCTCATCCTTCTTCGCACTCATAGCACTCTGCCTTGCTCTCAAAGCCTCAGCAAGTCCACCAGCAAGACTGGGCGTAGGCGTACTGCGTCCGGAGTCGCCCCCACTGCTTCCGCCATTCAACCCAACAGCACTGTCCCTGGCACCCGGCGACGGAACGGGTTTCTTGCCGCCAACGGCCGGCCGTTTGGCTGGTGGTGCAGGCGGCTTGGGCTTCGAGCCATTGATGCCGTTTGCTTTGGCTGCGGGCGGCGCGGGAGGTGTTGGACGCACGACGGTTGGTGGGGGAGCTGGAGGAGCTTCTTCTTTGAGGTAGGCGGATGGTGCCCAGCCTTGCGCTGAGCCGAGTTTGGCGAGCCACCAGCCTAGATGAAGGTTAGTTTTTGCTTAATTGTTTGGAGGTGGGAGATAGAAGTCAATGGGAAGTGAAGGATTATATGGTATAGGGGGTAGACTGACCATTCGACTCCTTTTGAAGAACCGTGATGATATCGTCCTTCTTCATGGTCAATTCGTTGGCACTCTGACCAGCAAAGTCATACATTGCTCTGTAAACAGGCTCAGCAGATCTAGCAGGAGCAGCAGCAGGCGGAGGAGGAGGTGGTGGTGGAGGAACACCTCTACTCGAAGCCGCAGACTGATTTCTAGTGTGACTTGGCATGGACTGCATAGCAGCTGGCTGTTGGGGCAACGTTCTCGCAGCTGCTGGACGCGAGGATGCTGCTGGTGCAACAGGAGTGGTGTTTCTGTTAGTGGTGATCTTAGAAGGACGGCCACCTGGCCCACCTGGACGGATGAGTTTGCCCTTGGTAAATGGTTTGGCAGCGACGGGCTTGCCTTTAGGCAATGGTGCGGAGACGGAATTGGGTGGTAGACCGGCTGTGGTGTGGATGGCTCCGCTCTTGTAGAAATCTTCTCGCACTGTGGAGTCCTTGAGGACTTTGATGACCTGCATCTTGCCCGGCTTCTTGGCATATTCGATAGAGTCGTTGATTTTAAGATTGAAACCGCCAGGCATAAGAGTGGACATGTGCGTAAAAAGTTCGGTCTTGAAGACGCAGTTCAGGAGAGGATCAGCTTCTTGCGGAGAGCCAACACCCAAGGAGAACCAGTCATCCTGGCATGTTGAAGTACCGACAAACTTGATGGCCCCAAGAGGAATTGTACGTTCTGCAGTGATCGTGGGCTGCTTATTGACGAGATGCTGCAGGACAATATAGAATTTGCTCTTTGTCAGAACAATGATTCTAGCGCTTGGCTTACTCGATCTTCCAAACTTGGTTTCCAGGATCTCACCACGACAAGAGAAGACCACAACCTCGTTATCTGACAAGTTAATAGCGTTTCGAATTCGGGATCCTGGACCATTGGCAGCTCCGACCCCAAGATAATCACCCATAAATCTTCGGGAACCGAGCATACTGTATTTGCGTCTTTCCTTACGGCCTCCCAGAAGCTGGTGACCCTTGTTTCGCAACTCGAGGAACTCTGCACCAATACGCTTCTTTCTCCAAACTCTTTGAATTCGAGTAGCAGCTTCAATTCTGATGCGCAGGAAGGCTCTCCAGATTCTTTGAATTCTGATAGCCATATTGTGCCAGTATCTATCACGCATATGTTCGAGGGCGAAGAGTGTCTCCGGGGCCTTGATGAAAGCCTTGGTGACACCCATTTGGAACTCTTCAGCAGGAATGCTTGTATCTTTCAGAATTTGCTTGGCCCCAGACTTTGCATCGCCAGTCCAGGTATAGTCACCAGCGTATGAAGTTTGAGGAGACAGCAAGTAGAATCTCTCTACAAACTTGTCGAATGTTTGTCTATATGCAAAACCAGCTCGTCGAATACGAACGTTCTCTTGAAGACCAAGATACTTGATTTGATGCAAAACATTAGGAACTGTGTATTCGGTAGGAGATTTGCTCTCGTTGGGTTTGATGGTTCGGATATAGGATGGTTCTGCCTTCATGAGAGTCGCCACCAGTTCGTTAGCAGATGTCTTGATCTTGTCACCTGCTGAAGGTGGTTGTCTTCTGTCGTCCTGATTGACTTCGTGGGGGAACAGCGTGTGCACGAAGCTGTTACCACTCTGTGCGAAGAGGTTCAACAATCCCTTGAGCAGCTGATCCTTGTTCTTGTCGGTGATACCTTCAACAGTGTAGCTCACTTCACCAGCATAATGCTTGATGATGAAGTTGCCCTGTCGTGGAGTCAAATGCGGATTTGAGATGCCATTAATGCTCTGCATAAAGGTTCTGTCCGAAGCTGCAGGATCGGCGTGTGCAGTCTTAGTAGCATCCTTCATGGCCGAGAAAACTCCAGGAGGTCTTGTAGCTTCGATCAAGTCGCACACAATCTTGTTATCGAAATATTTGATTGGTGTCCACTTGATCTGCTCTCGCTCGTATTCCTCCTGCTCTGTCTTCAGTGTTAATTGAATAAAGATCTGTTGAAGCTTCTCGTTCACGTAGTTGATACACAGCTGCTCGAAACTATTCTTCTCGAAAATCTCGAAACCATAAATATCCAAGATACCAATGGAATTCGAGACTGCACCACGAGCCTTCAAAGACACATTCACTCGCTCCACGATCCAGTCGAACAGGTTGTTGTAAATCGCCTTCGCCAAAGCGTCTCGGGTTGCTGTTGCTTGGGCAGGATTTGCTGGTGACTCGATAACTTCACCATTTCTTGGAGTCAGAATTCTAATTGTGATAGCACTGACGACGTGAGCTGGATCAACTTCGAGCAAATATGCTAAGAAGTCCACAACAGACTGGTCTGCCACTGCTGCATATCCGTCCTTATCTTCCACGAACTGGATGTTTCCCGCCCACAAGATCGCTGCCAACATCCTGAAAATCTCATCTTGTTCCGGTTGGCTCAGTCCAATGACCTTCATAGCATTAAGTGTATCCTGGTATTCGGCAAGATCGTCTATTCCGTCCACATCGAAGCATTTCGACCTGCTCGTATATACATATGTCTCTGGCTTCTGAATCCCGTATATCTCCCTGTAATGTTGCGACGCTCCCTTGGTAAACTGATAGAAAATATGGAAGTTTCGTTCATTCGTGATCTGCCCCACCACTCTCGACTTTTCCAGAAGGTAGTTGGTGATGTCAGCACCTACAGGTTCACCTTGGCTGTTAAATTGCAGTTGCAAGTATTTTCCGAATCTGGAGGAATTGTTGTTACGCAACGTTTTGGCGTTACCGAAGGATTCCAAAAGGGGGTTCGTTGCAAGAACCATTTCTTTGATCTCTTGAATCGATGAGTTACTGCCTCCTGAGACATTTGCGATGTATTGCATGATTCTCTTCGCTGCTTCTGTCTTTCCTGCACCGGACTCTCCTGAAATAATAACACACTGGTTATCCTTGTACCCATTCATGTTGTAGTATGCGGACTCGGCGACAGCGAAGACGTGCGGCGGCATCTGTCTAATCAGTATTTGAGTATCTAATGCATAGAACCAATGCTTACCTCCAGTCGATTCTTCCCCTTATAACTTTCTAGAACCTCATCTGTGTAAATCCCCACTGAACATCGTCAGCACCTATTCATACACCCAAGTTCCCATTGACTCACAATCTCTGAAAGGGTTAACAGAGACCAGCACATGGCCAATATATGTCTAAAAGATCCCAATCAGCCAGTGTCTTTGTATGTTGATCGTCATGCGCCGGCCCCCTCGGGCTTTGGAAGCTGGATTCCTTACGTAGATTTCGCCATTCTCGAATCGTTTCTTCAAGTTATCGTTGATGGCTTCGTTGGAGACCTTGCTGATCAGGGTGAGATCCGATACTCCGACTTCTTTCTTCTTGTTTGTATCGAAAGTCGCTTTCTTAATATTTGGCTTTCCTCCTGATGCGCCGCCTGCTTGAGCTTTGGCAGCGGCCTTGTCACCCTTCGGACGTCGACTGATACCCTATTTTTTTCCCCAGGAGTTAGATGCGCTCGTTATTGTTGTGGGAGGGTTCGCCAGTTGATGCACCCGGGCTTACCATCGTTTTTTGTTTTGAGGGGGGGGGGGGTTTGGTTTGAATGAGGTTAACTCCTCGAGATTATGGTCGTATGCGCTGATATGAAGGGGGGGGGTTTGAGAGGACCCTGAGATTGTGATAATGGTCTATTTCACCGAAAAAGAGTGAGTAACAAAGCGACCTGGCTATGCAGTTGGAGGCAGGATCTCCAGAGAATTGAGGGGTTTGTATGATGGGAGAGGAATGATATTCAATACGACAGGCTGTCACTGGTGAACGTCTATCGTCAGTGCTTCGGGATCGGGATCGCTCGCTAGTTGTAGAGCGCATGCACTGCGTACGTTACATCAAATGATGGGAAGTTCCGGCGGGATATCGGCCTTCCACGCTTCTGGAAATGCTCGTTCCTTAGGAGGAGGAGGAGGAGGAGGCAGAGTGCTGGTTACCGTAGGTACGGAGCATATACATAAGATACATTAGTATTCATAATAGTCAGTAGTTGAGTTGCTTATGTGTAAACTCTCACATCACATCACATCCCATCCCATCAGCCACATAGGTGGTAGCCACTCTTTCATTCACTGCCAGCCAATATGAAAGGACACTGTCACTTTCTTAGCTAAACACGACGCCCGCCCTTCGTAATTCCCTTGCTCAGCCTCATGAAGGAATAAAGTCTCCTGTGTATACAGTGTATATAGTTACACTTGAAGTATGTACGCGCAATGAGAAGGCGAACTCGGAACTGAGTCCAAGTATGTACATACGTACATACATCATTGTGCACGACTTTTCAGTGGCAACTCCAACATCATTTTTAAGCATATTTCAGGCTGCAGCTTTGGGCTTCAAGCCGCAAGCCTCAAGCCTCAACTTCTTCCTATTTGCGCGAGACATGATCCTTCATGACGGCTGAAAAAGGAAGGAATTTTCACTCCGTTGTAATTTCAATCCGCTTGGAGATTGGACTCTTTCGTCCTTCAGCAGTTCTGATCGACTATAGGTAACTCATATGAGGTTCAGATGAGAGTACCTCAGTCCGATGATATCAAAAAAAGCATAGATCATTCGAGTTTTCTCATTCCTTTATACCGCGTAGCAGAGTAGTCACGAACAAAGTCGAAGATATTCTTGCACATAATAAACTTCTCACGTTCTTTCGAAATGAAGGTAAAAAAGGAGTCTGAGACGTAGATATTTTGAGGTCGGGCAGGAATGGAAGAGCGACCAACCAGCTTCGGGCTGAAAGACGAGGTGCGAGATTGAGATTGGTACGGTGGAGCATCGCCTTCACGTGACCTTGAATGGTGGTCTTGCGCTTAAGGCATCAAGATGTCCACCTATAAGGCAGCCAGAACTTGAGTTTCCATCCATCCATCATTTGTACTGGCAACGGCGATTTGCCTAGGAACGAACAGTGGAATAAATAACTCTTGTGATTGCCAATTGGTATTGTACATATACCTCAATCAAGATCAAGCATTCCGATCTTAACCATGCAAACCTCTTCAGGTACGGAATACATATATATGTATGTGGCTACCCATCCTTCTACAATACTGTCCCACTGTCCACATTCATTGCATTTCACTATGGCAATTGGCTACTGAGAATAGAGTTACCGCCCGACAGAAAGACCCTTCGAGGACCAAAATAGTAGCAATATGTCGTCCTCGTCTTACCCAGTCCCTTGCAGTCCTGCACACTGCAATCACTACCACTCATCCTGATCGTGAATACAAATACGAGGTACGAAGGTCGATTTCGTGCACCTTCAACAACTATATTTGACATCTCAGTGAGCGCACACCTTCCTCGAGAGGTCTGGTCACCGGCTGAGATAGATACAGGCGATCAAGGTCACAACTAACGAATAAGTTGAGGGATGAATTGTACACAAAGCAGTACATCTATGTATATACATGCATACATACCTTACATACATGACATGTACGCAGTACGTCGTGTGGCCGATCCTCTACCAAACATACAACGGCTTCAATATTCATCATGTATTTGATATCACTGTCCCTACCTAATCATCTTGTTATTGGATGCCCGCCCATGGTCTTCGGCACAAGCCCTGTGCTGACCCGCTACTTCGTTAAATCGAGTCTATCTGTCTATCGAGGAAATCTCTTTCTCGTTTCTCATACCGCTTCAACACAATCATCAGCAATTCATCACACCGTACTTTGTGATGACACTCGTGATAGCGATTCCAGCCGCTCTGTGATGAGAAGCTGAAGATGGCGTCCTTCGGCCGGCTTCGATGGTCATTGTCCAAAGGCCCTTGCGCTCGTCATTGGCTTTATATATGGCCTTGAACGGGCCTTTCGTGCAGCTTCACTGCATCCCCCGCCGTAGTATGAACATGACCGCTACAGGGCTCTTCAACCATCAGCGAATCCCCACGCGCGACGAAGCGCTGGGACACGGGGCCCTTCACAGGCCGGCCCACCGCATCAGCCTCTCAAGGTCGGCACGCCCCTCAGTATCCAGTATTCCGCACTGTAGTTTAATGTCTTCCTGGTCACTGACAGCGTGCGTGCGGCGGCGTGTCCGCGATTCATATCTCTCAATTTGCCAGCCAGTGGATTCTCCGTGCTTGGGATTGATACCACCGCTCCTACAAACCCCAGAATATGCCGCCATCAGTGAGTGCTTGTGGGCCGGTAGGTGGGCGATCGATGTCTTTCTCCACTGTCTAGCTTCTTTTTCATCTCATGTATGCGATACATATCTCCCCATCTCGTCGTCGTTGCAAACCATAGATCTGGGAACTGAATGAACTTCTCCATTGCTGCTTTCAATCGCACTCATACGATACCTACACCTTAATCACAACACCATTTACACAGTCATCCCATTGTCGGGCTCACAATTAAGTGTGCATTGTATGAGCTGTTCTTTTTGACAGTTCTGCCCTCGCAACTCACACGGTTATTGTATGAGACGAGGTCTGAGGCCTCGCCTACTCTCATACATTTGACGTCGCATATGCACCCTCAACAACAAGACCATCACCTTTGACACCCATAACTACCCTGCGAAACCTCCTGTAACGTCTGATAATCGATTTTACGATCAAATCTGACACCTTTCACGGACCAATTCTTCTCGAAAAATTCACCGTGACACTTCGGTCAACTTTATTGACGACCATAATAACAATCTGCGTTGCGCCTCTCCTTGTTTACAATATCATAGAGGGCGTGCACTTCAAGCATAATTTGACTCCAAGATCAACCAGACAAGCTTCTTGAGAACGGATCAGGTTTCATGGACTTTCCAATATCCGTGAAATACGCTACGTTCCGCATAGCACGGTAGCAAGAGAACCCGAATACCCCAGGTGACATCGTGGACTCCACTCAACGACTACCTTAATAGCAACCCTCACCCAGGATCTTCCACCGGATCTACTGTTTACACCTCGGCGAGGTCGAAATCACTACTTGTCCCTCCTTCGTACATACTGGTCCTGCTGGCTCAGATCATTCATTTCTCTAAAAGTCCTTCTCTTGGTTGAGTAACACATATAATCATTTCTGGAAGCGCCGTCGTTCGTTCACTGGCCTTTCAATTTCTTCGATCGATATCTTACCTCGCCGTTGTCGCTGGACGACTATAATACGAACCTTTTCATTGGAGATAATCAAAAATAGAGGACCATCATGGGTATGAGCGTTATGGAATGGGCGAGGAGGGAGCTGTGGGGCTCAAAGATGTTATTCAATTTAATATTCCACGGGGGACATATTGGGTTATTCGCTCTGGGATGGTGAGTCGTGATCGCAAGATGGGTATGATAAATACTGATACTTTGTTAGGAAATTGCAGCAAGACAATACGAAACTTGCTGGTCTGAATACCTTGACTTTCTCGGTTTGGTTGTCTCGTGGTGCTGGACTGGCTTTGTCTGTTGATGGAGCCATGATTCTTTTACCGATGTGTCGAAATATCTTGAGGTACATCAGGCCGAAGGTTAAGTTTCTACCATTGGATGAATCACAATGGTTTCATCGACAAGTCGCCTACTCTATGTTGATATGGACTATTGTACACGTTTCGGCCCATTATGTCAAGTGAGTACGGCGTCCGTGGTCCATTGAGCATCTGCTAATTGTATAAAGTTTCTTCAATGTTGAAAAGACACAAATCCGTCCTGTTACTGCAATCCAAATTCACTATACCGAAGCTGGAGGTATTACAGGACATATCATGCTTCTGTGTATGCTACTGATGTACACAACTGCACATGCCAAGATTCGACAACAATCCTTTGAAACTTTCTGGTATACCCATCATCTGTTCATCCCTTTCCTTCTTGGCCTCTACACCCACGCCACTGGCTGCTTCGTTCGAGACTCCACAGATCCATTCTCTCCATTCGACCATGATAACTTCTGGGCCCATTGTCTTGGATATGAAGGCTGGAGATGGGAGCTTTGGGGAGGTGGACTTTACTTCATTGAGCGAGTCTATCGTGAAATCCGAAGTAGAAGAGAGACCAAGATCGTTCGTGTCGTAAGGCACCCTTATGGTATGCGTCCGCCCTGAACACATTCAGCCCAGTCAATACTAACATCAATAGACGCCATGGAAATCCAGTTCAAGAAGCCATCAATGAAGTACAAAGCTGGACAGTGGCTCTTCCTCAACGTCCCTTCTGTCTCTCGTGAGCAATGGCATCCTTTCACTATCACCTCCTGCCCATTCGACCCTTACATCTCGGTCCATGTTCGCCAAGTCGGTGACTTCACACGCGCACTTGGAGATGCTCTTGGTGCTGGACCTGCTCAGGGCAAGTTTTACGACGGCGTAGATCCAACGGGCATGTACGAAGTTGCTCTCCAAAACGGGCAACAAATGCCGGAGCTCCGAATCGACGGTCCATATGGAGCTCCTGCCGAGGATGTATTTAACAACGAGATCGCCGTGTTGATCGGCACAGGAATCGGCGTCACCCCATGGGCTGCCATCCTCAAGAACATCTGGCATCTCCGCAACAGCCCTAATCCACCTACCCGTCTGCGTCGTGTAGAATTCATCTGGGTATGCAAAGACACAACCTCCTTCGAATGGTTCCAGTCTCTGCTGTCTTCCCTTGAGCAACAGTCTCAAGAAGCAGCCTCGCGGCCCGGCTCCAGTGGCGAGTTCCTCCGCATCCATACCTACCTCACACAGAAACTCGACATAGACACCACGCAAAACATCGTCCTCAACTCCGTCGGCTCAAGCGTCGATCCCCTCACCGAACTCAGGTCTCGCACGAACTTCGGCCGTCCGGATTTCAAGCGCTTGCTAACCGGTATGCGTGACGGTATTGAAAACCGCACTTATCTCAGTGGTCTTGAGGGTGATATCAGGACTAATGTTGGAGTTTACTTCTGTGGCCCTAATGTCGCGGCTCGGGATATCAGGAAGGCTTGTGTGGCAGCTACGAGCCCTGAGGTCAACTTTAGTTTCTGGAAGGAACATTTTTAGACTGGCTTTGGGTGTGCTATTTGGAAAATATGAGGGGGATGGGCATTTGTATGAAGCGTTTCTTGCGGCTATGGGGAGGTTTTCTTTCTAGGTCATGACTTGCTCTGTTTTGTATTTATCGAGCTCAGATGTAGATTGATGATTGTGCTATACCACCTCTTACTCCCAATGTAGCTTTTCTGATGCATGTTTCTGTGTGACTACCACTTGAAATACTAGCTACTGACTCCTACCTCCTCCACCTTTCTCAGTCCCATGCACCAGCTCGAATGTGTGCATAGAAAAAGGGCAAATATCTAGCGCGTAGGGATTGTTGAAACGATTTATTCCGGTGACTACACTTAAAACATCCGCGTGATAGCGCTGATCACCGCCGCAATTCTCGTCGTCTCTCACCATCTTGTTGTCGTCCCATATTTGAAAGTAGAAATATCGGATGATATGGCTCCAAGTATTTGAGGCCAGCGAAGCTCCATGTTAGCATCACCGATACATGATACAGCACTTCGCCCATTCGGTCCTTTACCACCTTTCTCTTCCCCCGTAGCTGGTTTGATCTAGTCGTCTGTAAGATATACCACTTGAGCCCGGTGATCGGCACCGTACTCACATCATTTTTAATATTCTATCAAAACCTAGTTCACCGCCCATGTATTTAGTTTAGACCGAGATTACCAGTACTAATGCCAATGCCAACGCCAACATGGCAGTTCTTGCTGTAAAGCTTGCGTATCCTTGTAGCCTGAGATACAACATTTTACCTCTGATGATAAACGGCATCAGTTTACCAATAACGACATGAAACTATATATAATAATTCATCCTAACTACATACACCTAGCCTGTATAGTTCTAGTCTATGCCGACTGGACAAGGCTACTCGAATGTCTGATTACATATTGTTGGAGCAAGCTATGCAGAAGCTATCCATAAATACTAGCCACGATAACGACAGCCCTCGCCACTGCACAACAGGTCGGCATGCCAAGAGAGCAGCAGCAGATCTTCCATGCACACTTGACTCTGGGTCTCTGCTAAAGGGCTAGCTCCTCCTCTCCCTCATCTGTCCATGGCCTCGAAGCATCCTAAGATGATCAGCTTGCCAAAGAAAGGGAGTATGGCAACGCTGCCAGGCAATGGAAGATGTCAAGTACTTAACACTTTCAAAACTAAATCATCTTTCAATCTCGTCAGCTCAAGACCGACTATAGGGACATTAGCCATCAGAAAGATGTTCAGGGCCAGTCATGGAGAGACCGTGATCGAGTTTACTCAAACGAAATGGAATCCGGAGAAGCTTGCCATGAAAGAAAACGAAAGTACGTCAAAGAGATAGTATATGACGAGGTTTTGGGTCCGAGGAAGGCAAGTTATGAGTGCCATAGGTGGTAGGTAAGGTAGGAGAAAGTGAGTGCAGACTATCACTCAATCCGCAGAAGATGATCAGCGCTTCTTCTCATTGCCAAGAGGAAAGTAGTAATGCGGAGACTGCAAGGACAGGAGGAGCAACAGGAAAATAGCCAAACACCTAGGGGATTGACAGCAACGACAGACTAGGAGCAAGAGCAACGATGAAGACATTATATGAACCACTGAGGGGACTGCAGTCTTGAAATGGTTCCGAGACTATAGGAAACCTGCAGGAGTTATTATCGGTTTGAGAGCAATTGCTTTCTTGACCTTGGCGAACAAATTCTCTCAATCTCCTAAATATCAGGCCCTTACAGGCCTTTCAGGCCATCAAAACTCCCCAATTCATCACCAGCCATCATATATGCAGCCTCTCAAATCACAATCACGTGAGAAAATATGGTGCCCCTTTTCATCGGTTCAGGCTTGTGGAAACATAAGAATTAAAGCATAGCACCATACAATTAGATAACCTTAGAGAAGATTTTGGTACTTCCTCAGATCGACACACCTCCTTTCAGAAAAAACTTTGAAACGTTTGAGCAAAAGTCGGTATACGAGGCGGGTATCTCTTGTAGCATTCTCATGCGGACTCCGTAATTGTTTGAGAAAACTCAGACTTTGAAGTGACTTCTGAAGCAGACTCTTCTCATCGGTTGGTGTCTGCTTGGTGGCAGTGCACCGTCTCCTATCCTGCCATGGTCCCACGAGACATGTTCTCCGCACTATATGCTCCGATGAGTTCTGACCAGACAGTTGGTAAACCTAACGCTTGTGAAAGATGTATATATGATAACCCAGCATCATGCAGTAAACAGCAAGTGGATTTCGTGGAAGCTGTCTCAGGGTTAGTGGAGGTGATGCGGTATTTGTCTCTGCTTTTGGTTTGACACGAGCGTCATGGTCAAATTCCGAAATCAGATAATCTACCATATTCTTAGATTTCCCATTTTCCTCTTTGATACACGTTCAACAGCCATGTATTTTCACGATTAATATAAGCTCTGTCGGTTTAAGGAAGATGAAGCTCTGGATTCCGACGGACTTTGCGTCCATCAAAAGATACCGAGCTACTCGTACCCGTATTGATCTTTGACGATCTCTAAAAATGTGGAGCTGTGTCCAGCATTGTTCCTCCTGTCAAGAGGTTTGAAGATTTAACTTCCTTAACCAAGCGAATTTCAACACCCCTAAAATTTAAAATTTCTCAAGAACCTGAGCACCTTCGCTGTAGTAAATGTTGAACATCATCATTTCGATATCTGTGATCACCAGTCTCCCATAGCCACACTCAACGAGACAAGGCCCCTTCAAGAAACGGATCCCCTACAACCAAAACAGTGAACCAGCAGACGAGAACCTCGGCACACATGTTCAACACCTACAAATTCAAGATAAGGCTCTGCGGAAAGCGGCCGTACATTCTTCGAGCGGACTACTCCGCATCAAAAATTTTCCGCGTTAAACTCAGCAAAATACTGGCGTTTAAGGTGAATACGAAAGCAAACTTTTCGAAAGAGGCTGAGTGAGGTTTATTAGCCTGAGTAAGGGCCATCTGCCTATTCGGCCCATGCATCAGTGGGGATGGTCCCTGGCCAAGTCGCTTGACGAGTGGGAACTTTGCTCGCTTTGTCTTTGTTTAGTGGAATTTGTGAAGGATGAACGGCTTGTAACAAATACAAATTGTTCAGTGGGAATGGGAAGTTCCAGCCTTTATCCAGGCTTTCTGCCTGTGCCCCAACTCTGACTCGTTTGTTATCCTCGTTTGCTCTTGCTTGGTGGGTGCCAGAGTGGTGGCTATTGTGGCTTGATAAGGGCTCTGACATTTTGGAAAAATGAAGAGATATTCTCAATTTCAATCTGCATAGCCAATCAGTGTACCTCTGGATACTTCAGTACTCTGACCGGTATTGCACTTGCCATAAACACATCCACTTTGCTGATGATAGAAGACGGTGAGTGCTGTCAGTTCCTCTCGTACAGTAGATGGCAGAGGAAGACTGAATTGTTTCGTATTCTGTATTGAATTTAAGTATGAAATAGTACCATCATACCCATGAAAGAAGGGCACAGTACTCTGCTAAATACGCGATTGTGGGGATCATCAGTGCTGATAATTCCCTCGCTCCACATCGTATGGGATTGGTATCATCATCTGGCATAAGCTTAAGTGGCAAGGCACAAGCTTCGTTTCTTACTGACCTTTAGAGTCTGGTAGGTCGTCAGTGAAATTCAATCTCCTCCATGTTTCTGAGCGGAAAGTATGACGGCACACTTAGCGGTTCAGAGGTCCTCGTGAGAATTGGTGGCGACGATGCATTGATTTGAATTGTAATTATTTCATAAAAGCCCAATCGTATTATCTCGTACAGTATGATTAATATTCCTTTGGGAAGAGGAGTAAGCGGAACACCAGGGCTTCAGACAAGGCGCAGTCCAGCTTGATGTCAATGGATATTACATCCAGTTACAGGACTTTGGTCCGTCGCAGGGATTTAGAGGTGAATTGAGTAGTGGATCTCCAAAACATATTCCCGACTGGTGCGCCAACATGACCACTCCTCATGCCACTACACTGCACTTAGTTGGCTGGTACACTGTACACTTCACTCTGGGCGCTCTCATCGACTTAGTAAGTAACAATGACGGAAACGAAATCGAACGAGCAGAATAGTGATGTAAAGATTGCAGGCTAAGCACTTTAACTCATCGGATCGAAACTACCTACATACTACCATACCGTACTACTACGCCTCAATCCTCATCCTACATGACTACATGCAATAAACCTGCTTCTCTCTACTCATACATAAATACATAATAACCTTGCGCCCCCTCCTCGCAAGATCTCATTCTCTGAAACATCAAACTTGATCTCCCCCACAACATCAGAAACGTCATTACCCGTTTCGGCTTCCTGAAACGTATTGCGATCATCTCTGCGTCCTGAATACATAATCAGAATACATCCTCCAGAGCATTGAATTCGACCCGATAGCGCTGCCAACCATCTCTCGTCATGAAGTTCTCTATTTTCCTTGCCACGGCATGCGCCATCTCCCATACAGCCGGCTTTGCTGTCCCGCGCGCGGAAATCAAAGCTGAACTTATCACACGCGATACCGACATCAGCGAGCGCAGCCCTGCGTGGTCTGAAGCGAACCTGGAGGCTGACGGTGAAGAACTGTGGAAGCGCAAGGGCGGCGGAGGTGGGGGTGGACGTGGCAGCAGTGGTAGTTCATCCGGAAGCTCCAGCTCAGGTAGCTCAGGAAGTTCAGGAAGTTCAGGAAGTTCAGGCAGTTCATCAAGTGGAAGTTCAGGATCCAGCTCGGGCAGTTCGTCGAGTGGTAGTTCAAGTTCAAGTTCGGGAAGTCGGGGATCTGGAAGGTATGTTATCAGTTTTTTGTCCCTCGTCTCAAGGTAAACCATATTTCAATGGCATCATATAACTGCAAAGTTTTTGGTAATCTCAGTCATTTCTACTTGAAGATGAATGTATAGAAGTTATGAATTGATTGATTTATAACTTCTTGCATTCGCTCTTGTTGAATGGGTTGATTTCCTTATTGCAGGCGCGGGCTTCGCGTCAAGGTTATAGCCATAGGTACCTTCAAATCCATTTTCAAACTCATACCTAAATTATTCCCAAACCCGTATTGCACTTCTTCCGAAACCAATACACGAAACCAAACCAAGGGTTCAATAGACCGTCCGGTCATGATTCCTCTTGCGCTGGTTCATGTCTGATTCCATTCCACCATCATAGTTCTAGTTCCGGCTCTTCTTCATCTTCTTCAAATCGCGGCAGCTCAGGCACTACTTCATCCAGCAAATCTAAGCACAGCAAAAGCTCATCCCTATCTAGCTCCTCCTCGAATACCGGCGGCAGCACGAAGACTGGCTCCGGTGCATCACGTGGCTACGGCGGCGGCGCATACTATGGAGGCGGATCCACGACGCCCTACCGTTCTGGCGTGAGGTCACCGCTCGGCATTTCTCCTGTCTTCCTCGGCGTTGGCGCTCTCAGCATCTTCCCCGGCCTTTGGTTGTACGGAGCATACAGCTATCCTTACCACAATCCCTACACCTTCCACAACTACAGCGCGACAAACAACTCTGATCCCAATGGCGTTAATCAGACAAAACCGGTCACTTGTCTTTGTGCGCAGTACTCAGAGTGTGGATGCGATGATAACACTAACTCTACATTCATGGGCTCTCTTATCGGCAATGGTTCCTATGCCGCGCTCAACCAGTCCCTCGTTCAGGTAGCGGATGTTAATGGCACCAATACCATCTTGATCAACGGTACCCTGCCCAATGGCACCACGGCCAGTGGAGGATCTGCAAGCGCAAGTGGCGCGGATCTTGCACGCACTCTTATGGAGGCCAGTGGATATTGGATACTTGTTGCTCTTGTCGGAGCCACAGTTCTTATGACTTGAGAGGCCCATGCAGTGTTCTTCGTTGCATATGCACGCATGATAAACGTTACGATATTGGATTGTCCTGGATTGGGCTTGGCGCATTGGTGGATTCCTTTTAGTATACCAGGAGTTCGGGAAATTGGTAGATACTATCAGTTGTATTATAATGATGCACTCGTATAGATATTAACGTTCGTCGCAATATGTCATTTCGTGACAAGTACAACTTGAGTCGTCAAGTCTGTACTGCTATCCAGATGCCAAGTAAATCCTGTAGCTCTCGGTGCACTTTGCTGAGTATTGGCGAGATGATATTTATATTGACCGTGCTATCTGTTGACAATGCATCAGAACATCTACGTTCAATACGCTGCGTAAAATGGCTCTACTCACCAACTATAGGTAGTTGGTATTGTCGTCTTCATAGGTATCTAAAGGGCTTGCATATGCATTATATTTTTGCAATATAGCTACTATATTCTGGCATCATAGACCCTAATTGTCTGTCAAACTCACTTTCTTATGGCTCCTATTATGCACTTAGTAACAGCATAGATAGGTAAGTCATACGTTACTGAAATTCGCTACGAACAATTGTCTTGTCTTCATTTTGACCAACTTCTTGGCTGAGATTATATTATCAAGAAACAGGAAGTGATGTGATGCAATCTGAGCCTCGGCTCTTCCCCGCGATAAGCTAATTACCCCAGTCTTACAGCTCCACCATTACCGAACATTCACAACCTTCATCGACGTAACTCTGTTCATATTCTTAGTACTTTATACTCAACTTTACAGAAATCGAGCTCATTGATTGAAGTAGCTTTCATCAACCAGAAATATCAATAAAGCCAACAAGTTCCGTCAGAGATATTCCAACCTACAACCCAGAAGAAGCAGCCAACATGCGTGGAATTCAGATCAAAGAATATGTGAAGGTATTGTCTGTTTCTATTCTCTACTGGTGACATAATAAATATCAAGTCCTACTGTATTATACAGTTCCAGCTTGGAATCCGGTATATCGACAATGAACATAACCGGAGAGGAAGAAGCATTCAAATCATCAACTTACCAATAATCACAGGGGCCAGAAGATCTCACAGTAACCACCCTTCCCGATCCAACACCCAACTCAAATCAGTACCTCATAGCCATCCACGCAACGGCCACAAACTTCTTCGATTTGCTCCAAATCCGAGGCAAATACCAACATCAGCCCCCCCTCCCATGGATCTCAGGCTCCGAATTTGCCGGCGTAGTTCTCCAAACACCAACTGGCAAAACTCCCAAATACAAAGTTGGAGACCGCGTCTTCGGTGCCTCACAAGGTGGGTATGCTACAAAGGTGTGCGCACAGGAAGAGGGCCTGAGACCAGTGCCCAAGAACTGGAGTTTCTTCGAGGCGGCAGGTTTGTTTGTCACGGCGCCCACGAGCTATGGTGCGCTAGTAGTGAGGGCGGGCGTGAAAAAAGGGGATGTTGTGCTTGTTCATGCGGCAGCTGGAGGCGTGGGGTTGGCTGCTGTACAGATTGCGAAGGCGTATGGGGCTACTGTTATTGCCACGGCCGGCACGAAGCATAAGCTTGATGTGGCAAAGAGCTTTGGGGCGGATTATGGGGTTGATTATACGGATGAGAAGTGGCCCGATAAAGTCTTGGAAATTACCGGGAAGAAGGGCGTAGATATCGTCTATGATCCTGTTGGTATGGTTGATAAGAGCATGAAGTGTATCGCGTGGAACGGTAGGATCTTGGTGGTTGGCTTTGCAGCTGGCCAGATTGAGGCTATTAAGGTGAATAAAGTGTTGTTGAAGAATATTAGTATTGTGGGCATTCATTGGGGTGTTTATGCTACCAAGGAGCCCGATACTGTGGAGAAGGTGTGGGATGGGTTGTTTGAGTTAATGGAGAGTGGAAAGTTTAGAGGGACGATTTTCACTGACAAGGAGTTTGTGGGGTTGGAAAAGGTTGGTGAAGCTTTGGCGGCGTTGGGAAGGAGAGATACTTGGGGGAAGGTCGTGGTGAAGGTACCTCAAGAAGGAGAAAGCAAGCTCTAAAAAGCAGATCATAAGGAAGCAGACTATGGGATTTGCATCATGATACCTTTCCTCCTTTCTTTGAACGTTCGTTGATGAAGTTAGATGGACCGAGATGGAATGATACTTTTGATCAAACACAGGAATGATTTATACTCTTCTCTTGCTTTTTGAATGCAAGATTTCAGCAGTGCAAGTTATGGTCTATTAGAAGCACCAATTCCGAGGATGAGAGTGAGAATTCAAGTCTTTGCTTAAGTGAAAGAAAATGGTTATTCCTACGGGTTCAATATATTAAGATTCCCAAGGTGTTATAAATTGTCACGATATTCAGTTCGATGCAATAACTACACTGGGTCAGTTCTAGAAAGCCAGCAAGAGTGAGGATCTCCAAAATGCCCTCGGGTTTTAGATATCTCTGTCTGCATGTCATTCTGCTTGACACCTCGCGTGAACGGGTACGGATATCCGTTAAGTGAGATTCCACGTATTGTAACTCTGGCTCAGGGGACCCCTGAGACTAGCTGCAGGTGGTACGGAGCTTGTGTACTTGTACGTGAGCTTACATCGATGGTGTCCAGTCATCTCGATGAAGCTGTTGCGAAGGTAAGGCTGATACTATTGATCCTAGAATCCATACTGGTACACGTGGTGGGAGGCAAACATTCTATCTAAACCATAAAGAATGAAGAAGCCTTGACATCGTGCTTTGTGGCGTGGAGAAGGTGTTGGAGCCAGATGGAAGCGATGTGAACGGTCGATGCGCCACGCCAACATGTCTCTCAGGATTACTCATGAAGCTTTTATCTTTACTATCATAGAGCGACCCAATCCCTCTTCACTTCGAACCCCCATCCTATAAGCTGTCAAGCAGAGATTATATAACACATCCAACCCAGCTGCAAACCTCATAAGTTGTGCTGAACGTCAATAACTAACCAACAGAGCAGCTCAGGTCTTATGTGTAAGCGACGGCCGAGGCCCCAGACGGTATCTAGCAAGTCGAACGTCACACCTCCGTCGATAGCGTACATGTAGCTGCGGCGCTTTATCTCACTGCACCACCACACTCACACGTACCTTATTCTGCCTTATTCTAAACAACTTAACCCACCTTCACCCTCGACGCCACACCATTCCCTACAACCTCACGAACAATCCAATCACCACCGCAATCGCGCATACAAATAATCTCGCATACAAATAATCTCGCAATATCAAACAGGCCTGCAATCATGTCCGACGAGACACCCGAGAACCAGATCAGCTTCAAGGTGAAGACGTCGAGCGATGGCAACCACTCCATTACCATGCCCGACAGCGCCTCCGTTCTTGACCTCAAGAATAAGCTTGCAACCCCCGAATTCGAGAATGTCCCTGCAGATCGACAAAGACTTATCTACTCCGGCCGTGTCATGAAGAACGAGGAACCTCTCAGCACATACAAGATCAAGGCTGGCAACACAATACACATGGTCAAGAGCGCCCAAAGCAATGCCGCGCAAAACCCCGCAAATTCTGGTGCGACAGCGAGCCCTGCTGCTGGTGTACCAACGAACATGGCTGCTGGCACTGCCAACAACCCTTTGGCAGGTCTGACAGGTGCTCGATACGCCGGTCATGTCCAGCTCCCAGGAAGAGAGATGTTTGGCGCGGACGGAGGTGTAAGTAACCAAACTACCATCTGAGACCGGGCTCATATACTGATATCTTACAGATGGGTGCACCACCAAGCAGCGACCAGATGGCCGACATGCTCTCGGATCCCAATGTCCAGCAAACTATGAATGAAGCCCTCAACAATCCGGCCATGATCGATCTCATGATCCAATCGAACCCAATGCTCCGCCAAATGGGCCCACAAGCAAGAGAAATGCTGCAATCACCAATGTTCCGTCAGATGATGACCAACCCAGACACTCTCCGCCAAG
Source organism: Allantophomopsis cytisporea (assembly GCA_024752435.1). Classification (NCBI taxonomy): domain Eukaryota; kingdom Fungi; phylum Ascomycota; class Leotiomycetes; order Phacidiales; family Phacidiaceae; genus Allantophomopsis; species Allantophomopsis cytisporea. Next base: position 1,050,979 of record CP103034.1, read on the forward strand.
CTTCACGCATGCGAGCGATGATGGGCGGCGGAGGAGCAGCTCCAGGCGGATTTCCAGCTCCAGGAGTTACTGATACCACACCGGAGGGCGCGGCAGGCACCACACCAAATGCTCAGTCAAATGCTGGTGCCGGTGGCATGCCAGATCTTGCATCGCTTTTTGGAGGAATGCCAGGCGGAGCCGGAGCTGCAGCTGGAAACCCATTCGCATCATTGTTCGGCGCACCACCAGCAGGAACTACCCCAACGACCTCGCCACCACCAGCTGCGTCCGCTGGACAAAACACGCCTCAAGCTGGTGCTCAAGCTGGCTCTGAAGCCCCTCCAAACCCATTTGCTGCCCTCTTCGGTGGCGCTAATCCAGGCGCAATGCCACCCCCATTCGGCCGTACTCAGATGCCTCCCGAGATGATGCAGGAAGCACTGCAGGCAATGCGCGACCCAAGATACATGGAAATGCTGCAAAACACAGACCTCAACTCTCTGTTCCCAGCTGGTAGCTTAGGTGCAGGTGCAGGTGCAGCTGCAGCAACAGACTCGAGACCACCGGAGGAGAGATATGCAGACCAGTTGAGGCAATTGAATGACATGGGCTTCTTTGATTTTGACAGAAATGTAGAAGCGTTGAGAAGGAGCGGTGGTAGTGTGCAAGGTGCCATTGAGCAGCTCTTGAGCTAGGCATTATCTCAAGGTATATGTGGTTGGTTTGGGATGCCATGTGGGATTTGAAATGGCGGATTAGAAGCAACGAATGAACTACTGCGGTTGACATCTGCTGAGGAGGCTTTTGGGGCTTGTAATGCATTGTTTTCTGAAGCGGGGAGGGTTTTGCTATGCTTCATGTACTTTCAGCGGACAAGGCTTATGAGAGATAATGAATACTTTTTTACATTTGGACCTTGATTCATCACATTGGTTATTTTCAAAGTAGACTTCACCAGCGACATGTCCAATTTCAATCCCGGTGTATTGCATGCAGAGAGATGCCCCTAATCCTGAGATGGGAGAGAATACCCAGAGCCCCCCTTCTACTTCACCTGGCAATGCTATCTAACGCACAATGCAAGAACTGACTGGGAAAATGCCCCGTAAAAACCCCCCAACTGACAAAAAACAATCCGAAATAATCCACTAAACCCTTAAAGATTACCCAATCTTCGTCGCAAGTTTCGTGTTTTTCTCATCAATTTCTTGTATTTGTGCTTCTTCATCTTCAACTTTCTTTGTCTCTTCACGCTGATAGCAAAGATCTCGTTCTTGTCGCCAACTCTGCTCTTCTCCTGCATGCTTCGCTCCCGTCTGTGGTTCACTCTCTCCCTGTAGCTCGTAGGAACGCTCTTGTTCTCGATATCATTCTGGCCTGGCACGACATTCTCTTCGATCATGAATGGCGAGCTTGTTGCCGTATAAGATCTCTCACCATTCTCATCAGTGGATTCCTCGATCGTAAGCATCGTATGATAAGTCTTGTGCGCCTGGTTGGCTGGGGTTTGGGTAAGTTCCAGCGCCTCGATACCAGCGGCGAGCGACTCCTCGGTGTTCATTGGTACTGGTGGCGGTGGTGGCTGGAAGTGAGGGAAGTTATTGTTTAGAATGTGGTCTGGAAATGGGAGAAGAGCATTGGATGGCTGGTCCAGATGGCGCACTTCAATGACATTCTGTGGAGAGCTGCCACCGATGGCTTGTCGGAGCTGATCAGCCTCGGACCACTGATCTTGTTGCGCTGTTTGCGCTTCGAGTTGCGAGACAGTGCCCGAGAGGGTAGCTATTACGTCGGAGCGGTTTGCGCGTGTGCGGGCCGTGAAGATGCTGTTGAAGGCTTCGGTGCTGACTGCTTTTGGCCAGTTGGAGGTCACAGAGATAGGTCGGTGGAGAGACCAGAAGGAAGATGTGTGGATGTCTACAAGTGTTAGTAATTCGCATCACTTGAAGAAGAAAAACATACTTGCGGCTTTGATGTGACCAGTGCTTGGTACACTGGGCAAGTTTTGCATAGACTCATCGCGACCTTTGACAGTACACGCATCTACAACCTCCTTTGCCTTTCTTTTCGACTTCGTCACTGCCTTCTTCTCGTTCGACTTTGGTGAAGATGAGGTTGGCGTTTGACCCTCTATGCGTTTGGAGCCATCAGCAGGGCTGGAAGGCTTGGAGGAAGAATACCGTCTTTGAGGGCGGTAGGAAGCAGTATGGTGAATAGTGGCTCGGGAGGTGATGGTGACTGCGCAGCCGTTTAAAGTAGAAGGCGCATTAAAGGCTATCCGCCGTACAGAAGAGGACATCATTGTCATGCCCACTTTGTTTGTAGGTGTTTGAGGACTGGGGCGTTATCAACTTGCGTTGTCAGTCATGCGCTTTGCAGCTACTACCGGAATGCATTTCCAGAGAGGCAAGTCTAGCGGCCGCACAGCTCACACAGTCACGTGCTACATACCCGGGCCGCAAACACCCGAGCTAGGTCCGGCTTGACGACATATGATCGAACTTCAGGTTCACTCACACATTTCTGTTATGGTCTCACAAACAAATGGGTGTCCTCACATCAAATAAGAGTAACAAAATTTTATGCAAATCAATTTCCTAGCAACTCCTAGCTATCAACAACCTATCATTTCATCTGAAGCTCAGACCAACAACGCCTTTATAGTAGCCATGCGAAATTCTTCGTTTATCATGCAGCTTCGTAGCATCGTGCAATCGTTGTGTCCTTGAGCTTATGGTGTTGAGTGAAACAAATCAAATCCAACTCCTTTTGATGCACAGCCCGTCGTATTTCCTTCTATTTCTTTCTCTTATCATAATATATCTTCTGTAAAGAAGAAACAAACAAACACAGCAAACATTAGGAACAAGCCCCTCCCCCCTATGAGCTAGATAAAGCAAATCAAAGAAAACACACTCAATTAACATCTCAAACCGAAAAAGGAAATAAAGAGAGAGAAAAAGCAAAAAGAAAGAAAACAAGACTTTGCGGTCATTATACAATTAGGCTGAGAGGTTAGAATCTCAAGGAGCCAGATCATAACACATGGACCTGAAATCCAGAATGATTAAACGTCGCAAATATGGCCACCGACCATAGCAAATTATTAGAGGTTTTTGTTTTGGTGATTGACAAGCCAAGATCTTTGGAGGTTTCATGTTTTCGAATTTGGGTCGGAGAAGACTAATAACGACTCGACCAAGACATGACCAGCGTGTCAAAGTGTAGAGTGTTCGAAGTCAAGCAGACAGAAAATCGAAGACGACATGACCAGTAGTAAGATCCAGTGCCAAATAGTATAAGAGGGCGATTCTCGACAAGAAGAAAGAAGGTGAAAGGTAGAAGTCAAAACCGAATTGTGTAGATATAGCGACCAAGCACCAGAAGAAAGAAGGTAGAAGGTAGAAGTTTGCGGAGCTAGAGGCCGAACGCACAATGTATGGAAAAAAGAGGTGATTGTATGACGGACAGCTGCAAAAGCTGTTATCGAGTATTTTGCGATATGCGTGAATCGGCGCGTTTACTTGTAATGAGTGGCGAGATACCAGACGAGGGCGACAAGTCCAATAGTTAGGATCGAAGCTGTAGCACATCCCAAACCAAGTGCAATTCGCTTTTGCTTCGCACCGAGTTGCTCGATTTCACCATGAGTGATTTGGCGAATGAGAGGGTCAAAGGCGCCAAACCAGTACAAGATCCAGAAGGGACCTGGAACGATGACACAAAGGACAAGGAAGAGCCAGGAAAGATTGTTCTGACGACGGAGCAAATTGGGGTCTTCGATAATGTGCGAGCGTCCTGTTGGAAGAAGAGGTGGTTGTATATCGAGGATGAGTGAACCTTGTTCCTGTGCTTCACGGCGCCTATTGTTTGTTCGAATGATTGCCATCTGTACAGCAGTGTATTGATCCGACCACATTGGATCTCTGAATTGGAAGCCCGACATATTTCTGGAAGGAGTGTTGTTTGACTGGCTGTTGTTTGATGTATGGTTCTGTGGTGAATTATTATTCGGTACACTGAGTTGTTGTGTTGTGGTTGATGGATAGTGTCCGTTAAGTCCTGGTAAGATTGGGATGCGTGGCCAAGGTCTAAGGGTCACAGGATGTACGTTAGATCCAGGGCAAGGTCTGTGGGATTTGCCAGGAATTGTTGCGTCTGTACCTGACCTAATGAGTTGCTCGGTGGAATGATTTGCCTGACGTTCACTTGCACGAAGTCTACGATAGAAGAATGCTCCAGGCTGACGTCTGATTGGTTGAGCCCGACCTATCGCACCAGGTCCCCGAGAGTCGTGCCTTAGATGAGCAGGTCGCGGAGTGCTGAGAGCTACCATAGGGAACGACTCATCAGCTTCATTCGCCACGTTCTGGACGTATTGATAGGAATTCAGTGTGCTATTTGAGTCTCCACCAGTGATGTGGACCAAACGATGTGGGTTTCTTGGTGGATTCGAAGGTGCTGCTACATATCTACTAGAGTTCAAGGAGCTGTTCGAGCCTTCTCCAGTGTAGTGAGTTCCGCGACGAGGATTTCTTTGTGGGATTGGCGGTGGTAATGAGTCTCTTGGCAATACAACATCAAGTGATTCCTCTTCTTCAACTTCCTCATCGGCTCTATCCCACATATTCGAGCTAGATCCCGGGTCATAATCTGTCAAAACTTGTGACTCGGTTACAAAGTTAGTTGACGTAAGGCCGCGAGAATTGGAGGTAGAGCTGTTGGTGTACGGGTCTCTACCGAAATCCAGGATCGCTCCACGGGTTGCACCCGTGTTGACGGTCAATTGCTCAGGTGGCGTGGAGTTGAATGGATTTGATGTATTGGCAATCTCCTGTAGCTCGATCGAGTCTGTGAATGCATTTGGCGGTGGACGCCAAGTTTGTGGACCTGAATTTGACGCATTCACTGACCCTACTTTGAACCGCGTATATTGCGGAATCAGAAAATTTTGGTCCATAATACCTTGAACTTGTCGAGACGCATATTTATGGTCATAGCTTTGCACCCCTGGGTGCTGTATAACTGCCTCATAAGATGGAAACCCTGCAGCTTGATGCGACAGGTAATCAACTTCTTCAACAGTAGCCTCCATGTCCGAAGTATTAGCCAAGCTGCTCCCAGCTTGATGGTATGGGTTATTGGAATAGTTCTTTGAGTTATAATGGCTCATTGAAACAGTATCGGCTACGGTCTCCCATTCGTTCTCGTTGGTCTCAAGGCGGCCTTCCTCTTGGTTGTTATAGTGGTCCATCTCCTCATCCAATGAGGAGTTCTGATAGGTGCTCTGGATGATTGGAACCCGAACCTCGTTTAGGTCCTCTGATGCAATCCATGACGAATCGATTTGTTGCTGGTCATAGAAGGTTTGAGTGTGTCGTGGAACAGCTTCCGAAGCTGGCTCATGCTGCTCGTTCAGGAAATTCAAGAGGTTGTTGGAATCACTCGAGCTCTGGAAACCACCATCATCTCTGAATTCTGGATTAGCAGGACCACTTGGGCCTGACTGATAAGAAGAAGAGACTATTGAATCCCTTGAGTGTGTTTGAGCAGTTAATTGGCTTGGACCGCTATTCGAGACTTGCTGGTGCAGTCTATCACTGACTTCACGGTCACTAAGAATTGGCTGCAATCTCACATCGCCCATCGAGATATCTCCATCTGAATTACCATGCCCAAATACTTGTCTGCCTAGTAGAGAGAAGCGATTCAAGGGAGATTGTAAGGATGCTACATCGTTAACAGACAACCTTGAAACCCTGCTAGCTACCGGAAACGGGTTTGGAGAGGGCTGCTGTCCCATTGACAGTAGGTTTCTTGTCTCTCCGTAAGAATCCGATGTAAATTCTGAGCTTGCTGGGAGCCGCTGAGTCTGTACCGCACGGTCGACACGAGGAAGTGTTGGCAGCGATACATCAGGAGCATGGCCCGGTTGCTGCGTTCTTCTTTCACCATAGGCTTGATAATAGAAAGGATCCACATCTTCTGCGTATTCTTCATCAGACTCCTCTTCTTCACTCAGTGAATCATGTCGAAACTGGCTCATCATCTCTTGGAGAGTTACTTGAGAAGATGTCGTTGGAGGTTGGCGAATGACGTCTCGGTACTGCTCCTCCAAGTCAAAAGGATTCGAATCTGGTCGCAACCCAATTCGGCGCAACTGGTTGAGGTCCGGATCTTCCGAACCGATTATGGATTCTTCATCTTTGATTTGAGGCTTCCTGCGACGAGAGAGCGCTCGGCTCAAAACCCTCATGGTCAGTTTCCGAATTGCCCTAGGTTGAGCGGGTGTATCTTGTCCAAGGTCTATTTGAGGTGGTCTAGTCGAGGAGAAGTCTTTTTTGGAGACTTCATTAAGTTCAATGTCCTCCATTTCATCGAGCCCAGCCATTGGGGGAGCTGATCGACGCGAAGTAATTGTCGAGTGGGCTGTCTCGTAGTTATGAAAGACGGGTCTCAGTGGCAGGATGTTTTTCGCAGTACCACTTTCTGAGTCTATACGACTCATACGAGAGTTCTCATCAGGGGTTTGGCTACTTACACAGGCCTCTGATAGAAATGGACGTGCTGGAGTAGTGTTATCAGTATCCATTGTACATGACTTCTTTTTTGAGCCTCTGATGTCCGAGTCCGAGAGGTTCGTAATTCTCTTGATCAACAATCTATGAGACTAACGATGGCCTCGAAACTATGTTTAAGTAAGCTCAATCTTTCTTCCGTGCATCACGGGCAATCGTGCGGACTCAGAAGTTTGTACACATACCCTCCAATGACAGTCATCAAAGTATGACAACCACAAGACTGTTTTGACTCTCTTCAAACCCTCAGTGAAGAATGCAACTGATCAAATCGAGATTTGAATTTACAGGGCTTGGGGTCTAAGTATCAGTTCCGGACTATTACTTGGAGTTTTAGTATTGTTTTTGAGCAAAAAAAGACTAACGAACTTACATAGTTCTTATAAACTCTCGACGATGAAGAGTATATAATCCAAAGCCAAGATGGATATCTTGTGTTTCGGTGTTGATAGACGAATCGAAGAGAGTGACTTGCATATGATCGAAATGATCACGGTACAGTCAAGCGTTGTTGAAGCTTTTGTGGCCCTTTGATGATAAACACGAGTAGATACCCTAAAGTCAACACGAACTATCTTTAGAGGAGTGGCCTGTGAAACCAAAGAGACGTGAAGATAAACGTGCGATTTGTGTATGGTCGAGATGATTGTAGTATGATCTATCGATTGCTTGATACCTTCGTGTAAATCGTTGATGGCTCACGAGTAGTTATCCCAAAGAGAATGATACCGGATACCTGGCCTTGAGCGATGTGTGAAAGTTAAAGGCAAACGGATTGAAAGGCGAAGGTAATAGTAGGGCAATCAAGCTTGACTGGCAGTCCAAGGAAACGAGTATAGGGGGCTCAGGCCACCTAGAGACGCGTTCAAGACCGCGATTGAGATGAAAGTGACGATATTGAGAAGAACCTGGGACTGATCTGAAGGAATATCACAAGGAAGGTAAGGCAGATAACTGGTGTGGGTTGACCAGAGACCTTGTTTTGAATGTAAGTCGGAAAGTGACGGACTTGAACTTAGAAAGTAATATTCGGCTATCAAAAAGGCAGTCGCAACAGCTTCAAGTAGTTTACTAAAGACGCTAGTGAGTTGGAGACCCCAATGGCAAGCACACCTTGTTCATCTGCTGGCCTTCTCAAATACTTGTTCTGTTATACCTGTGAAAGCCCAATAAATCGCATTACAGAAGAGTCTCCATGTGTACTCAAATTCAATTTGAATGACAGTAGGTCTCTCCCTAACCCTTGACCCTTTGTGTAGACAACTAACAAAGTGTACGCATTCAGCTTACTCGCCCTCGACCGCTATCGAATAATAGCTGCGTAGCTTATAAGTAACGAGTACAAGCTATGCGGCTGGAAATGGCTTTGACAACTTGTCATCGACAGCACCATGATGCACGTAGGCACTCTCCTCCACCTTCTAGCTTGAACTCCGTACAGTGAGAGAAGGAGCTTACTGCTTGACTGTGGCCGAGTGCTCAATCTAGTTCCTTCCGACCGAAAAAAGGGCACATCCTGAAATGCAAGAAGAGCACAACAGATGAATAAAAGACTTTTAAACATGGCTGACACTCTAACAGTACAAAGATGAACAGCTTCGAGATGGAATGATCTGTGAAACGATTTGTGCCATAGCTTGCCCTGACACTGCCGCCGTCATGGCAACTATTTCTCAACGCACGAAAACAAGCTTCTCGGAAAACTGATTCATGAAGATTATGAAATAAGAGGCCAATAGCCAAACAGTACTTATACCTATATCTTACCATATACTATGAGGCATAGTATTTCAGAACTTAAGCTTCACAAATAGGAACATACCGTATCGACTTCAACTCAGCATCACACAAAGTCCTGATCCATATGATATTCATTTAAAGCTCAAGCCTTGAGGGGTTCTGATTCCTACTTGAGCAAGACGGACAAGAGGTGAGGTTAACAGAACGAAATGGAAAAAGGGGGTATCACGTGATCTATGCATATCCCTGTGGCCTCTGAGATCATGAGTGCCTTATGGACTAAGGTATCCGGTATCGCTGAGTTGTCAAGGGACTTTATCGATTGGAAATCTGTAAGTTGGTAATCGGAATGATTACGATACACAGAAGTCGATATTAAAATGCAGAATCTCGCCTCACTGCCGTCGGAATTGATCCTGTATATAACGACATGTAAATGGCCCTCTGTCGAATCAAGAGCCATATCTGACAAAGGCCAATAGTCTTCGAAGATCCACTCGATATCGTCAAGCTTCAGCATGTCTGTCGTCGGTTCTTGTCAATCACCCGTGATGATAAAATGTGGAGGTCGCAATGCTTCGAGCATTCTTCCTTTCTTGAGAAGCTGAGGCGACAACGAGAGATGCTGGCCGTCGAGCCTCCAGAAGATGTTCGACTTCGAGAAATGCAAAGAGTGCTGGCTGAAGGCAATGGCCTTAATGGTCAAAGTCGAAATGGCAGATTGGCTTTTGATACCCAAGATCTGAAAGCAAAATCCAACGAAAAGATACGCATCCTCGCAAACTGGGATCCCTCATATCCGAACGAAAACGTTTCCTGGTACGAAGAATATATCCATCGACATGCTCCCATCTCCGTGAGTTGGCTGCAGCAACCTAAGAATCGTGAGAGTGCGAGTCACGAAGCGCTTGAGGTTAGGGGAATGGCACTGTACAACCCACCTGAGGATCCAGAGCGAACACTTGTAGTCTCGCCTTTAGATGATGGTAGTATATGTTTGTGGGATCTGACTGGAACGTCTGGCCAAAAAGGGAGAATCGTTGCACGCAGTAGGTCCGGATTGTTGTCAGTTAGGGGGGACATGTCTTTGGGGCCAAGGTCGAAGATGGTCAGTACAGGTGTTGTGGAGTGTATAAGCGTCGACAGCCAACAGAGGACTGCCTATGTGGCCATACAATCAAGCTTGATTGAGGTTGATTTGACTACACTCCAGGTTATCACAGACGAAACGTTCCCATGGTCTATTACAGCTCTTTCCTATGCTAAGCACCCTACCCCGATTACTGTTGGTACCAATTCTGCATTACATCTGCATGATTCCCGTGCCCATACTCCTTCATCCAACAATCAAACGGACGATATTACATTGGATGCACACAGTACACCTCTTGAATCCCCAAGAAGCAGGAGCTTTCGTAGTATATTCAATCCTGAGCCAAGCCCAACTTATGCCACTCTATATCAGCCAACACCTTTATCAATATTAGTGAGTTCTTAACTATTGTTAAATTGGATTCTTTGCTGATGTTCAAAGCACATGCCAAGCTCCGAGGATGAGTGGGATGGCAACGGTGACATCTATGTAGCAGGGCGCTTTCCAAGTATACTCAATTACGATAGGAGAAACTTTCCAAAACTCAGAGGAACCATTCATTCGGGTGCACGCCTTTGTAGCTTAACTTCATTGCCATATGCCTTCACGTCGATGGAGACCGATTTGATGAGACGGTGCGAGTTATCAGTTGAGCAAGTGCAAGCTGCAAAAGAACTTCCGGGCAGAATGATTATAGCGGGTGGAGAGTATAACAGCAAAGGCTCCTTAGAAATGTACGGCCTGTCATCGTTGCCGCACCTAACAAACAACTCATCGGACGCATCAGCTGGCCACCTCCAAAACTCTACGCTCAAGAATAGACAAACTTCATCCAGCTCGAAGATCTTGTCTGTGTCAAATCACGGTACAAGGATCGTTTTCTCTGATGGGAGTGGGAGTCTCAAGTGGATGGAGAGAGACGGGTGTACAGAAGTGCGACGATGGAACCTCAGCCATGGCGAGAATGCTGGGCCGAGAGGAATATTTGGAACCCTTGGAGATTCTTATATGGATTCTGCATCTGGTGATATTGTGCGGAAGATATTACATACGAATACAGGGCAAACCAAAGCCCCAAATCAAGATGATTTAGTGCTCTGGACGGGCGATAAGCTGGGCCTCCTGAGTTTCTCTGGCAAGCCGGGATTTACAGCAGAGACATTTGAAGAAAAGGCGAAAACGGCGCAGGACGCCCATCGTGAGCGAGAAGAGAGAGTCTATGGGGAAACTATGAGGAGAGCATTAGAGAGACAAGCTGATGAGGTACGATACATGACCGGGCTGGGCTTGGGAAGTACAGGATGAATTGGATTGGATTTCAACGAATAATGAACATATATCACCATAACTACATCGTCGCCCCAGAAATAATAATAAATTACCTTTCCCTTTGATTTCTTTCTCGTTCTGTGTGTGCACCCGTACTATGATACGTTGTATGCATGCTGATCAGCGGTCAGCCCAAGTACTCGGGCACAACCCCACAACTTGGGCATATGAGGGATCATCTTCATAGTTGTTGTTTCAGTCCTTGCATATGTTCTCGTTCGAGGCGAAGAGTACTGTCACTGTGGAATACAACACCATTGAATGAACAATTGAGAAGGCATGAGAGGGTCAGGGACCCTTCCCCCTTCTCCCCTCCTTATAACTATTTATTAGTCCGTAAGACGAAAATGATCTTCTGTACTTCAGGAAAGATAGCCATTCCCAAGGTATACAGGCAGTTTTAATTGAGGTTATCGCGCATCCTCACTCATGAAGATTGTCGCCGAGGGGCGAGGAATGTGACCCAATGAAAGGGCTAAGGCGAGAGCGTCTCCCAAGCGACACCGCTTCCAGTCACAACTCAGAGGAATGCAGTGCTACCAATAACGAATGCAGCTGTTGATCCATAATACATTGGATCTGCAGCAGCTCAAGGAACTGTTAGTGGTCTGTCATCGTATCACGATGCTTCATATGCGCAATGCGTGTCAGCCAGGCGCATGTCCCTAAGGTCCTATGTATTCTGTAGCGTGGCGATACTGGACGTGGCCGTTTAGAGACCATACACCTCAGATACCCACAGCGCTAAGATCGTTCAAAAGACCCGCTGTGCCCGCAAAGTGCACTCAATTCAAGCCAGGGTCCCTGCGAATCTGTGCTCCAAGTATCCTCACGCTTTCGCTGCTTGTTGTGCTTGCTGACTTGCTGGCCGCCTCGAAAATACTATCGCAGTACCACTTGGTACTTCCGTTCTCTCATACTACTACTACTACTACTACTACTACTTACTACTTCTACACATGCTCAGTTACTCCATACAAGTTTCGTTTTCGATTCTCCCCACTCAACGTTCAACATTCTCTTCCCAGCTTCCACGGCTTCGATTCTGTGGCTTGTGTCGGTAATCAACCAGCCTCACTTTTTCCTACAAGCAATGAAGCAATCTTAATATCTCTCTCTTTCAAAATCTTCCTTTCTCTTGCTTGCATTCTCAATCCGTTTACTTGCTGCTTTACTTTTGCTTCTCGTATTGTCTCTCCTTCCTACCCTTAACTCTTCTGCTCTTTATTTTCTACTTCCTGCTGCTTGCTCCTGAAGCCCTTCATCATTCTTTGTTCATACAATGTCTTATGGCACGTTCGGGGGCCGTAATCCCGAACATGGAGAAGCTCAACCATTCCTTATCCTACGGAAGGTACACCACAATACAAGAGATCGTCTCAACTCATTACGACCGCAGATATCCCGAAGCGCATCAGGACCTCCTCAAATTTCCCGACGAGTACCCCAAAAGAGACCTTTAGAAGATGGGGGATGGGGAACTCCTGTTAGCCGGAGGGCGAGGTTCATTGATCAAACAACCCCAGCACCCACCGCCTCGCCCAAATTTCCGGCCCAGAATTCGAGGCTGGTGATCCCCCCTGATCTTAGTATCCCGATGGCACGCCATGGTTCTTCGGAGTCTGTGCTCTCGGAACTTTTGGAATTATCGGCTGACGATAACATCATCACGGATCTCAACGCATCACAACTTATGCTCCGGAATTTCAAACGTCGCCAGCGAAACAGCATACCGGAGCGGCTACTCCTTCAGATTTTGAATGCTCGAGTGAAGCTCGACGATGAGGCTCTGGATATGATAAGTCGGTGTGCGGACAGCATGTTCTTTGGTGGGAAATTAGATGGTCGCATGACTTGGGACTGGTCCCGGCCGGACCAGACTCGATTCAAGAACGAAGTTGTGGGTACGACTGGCCTTCGAGTCGCCAGAAATGGCGGGTTTGAGACAAGAATAATTCTCTCGGAACCATTGCTCACGAATATGAATTACGACAAGAACCTGCTGTTATCGACGTTTCTCCACGAGCTCATTCATTGTTATCTATTTATATGCTGCGGATTCGAGGCGAAGAAGTGTGGTGGCCACACCGAGGGCTTCCGGAAGATCGCCAAGGTCATTGATCAGTGGGCGAGTACGGAGGGAGGAATTGCCCTAAAACTTTGTGATATGAACGCGAATCTCAACGAGTATCGTGTCCTGGGTGTGCCTAAATACGTTGGCCCCTCTCAACAGAGGAATGCCGTTTGCTGTGGAGAATCCTTCCACATTATACGCGAAGCGATGATCGTTGAGGACGATGGTGACCGTAAGGCGTGGTATATACCCCCCAATGGTGGGTTTTAGAGTGTACATAATCTTCTTATTGTTCTTTGGGCGATTAGCATAGCATCCTGGTGGAGTTTTGTAATTTCTGGCATTCTTTTATGAAGGTTCCGGATTCATATTTAGCGATCATGCCATTTTCAGATTATTGTGCATAAGTCAATCAATATCACATCTTCTATTAGTTTTCTATAAGATGGTAAGAGTTTTATATGATGCACTTCTATTGTCTTGGTTACCCAGAGCTTCATGATACTCGCAATTTCTTTCTGAGACGAGTATGATCGCAATTCTGTTCTTGCGATGACATGGTTTGCAACAAGCACCAGAGTCCTGCAACAAGTCCAGGGACTTCCAGGTGTCTTGGGAAATGGCTTGAAATGGTTTTATGGGAATTTAAAGGGTCACCCCTGGTTGCGAGAGTCATCTACCTTTGACCAGCGAAGCCATGGATTAGAATGAACAAATAAGAATTCACCAAGAGACAACATCTCGTGATGGTCCAGTAAATGAGAGAAACATTACATTCGTACATACATAAGCTGACAATCAGACTGTTCCTGAAACCTCTAAGCCCACATCTAATTTGAATCCACAAACTCCTACGCTTAGCATTGCGGCACGAAAACTCCATCTTTGCAGAGCACGACGATCTTCTTGAAGAAGCGCCTCCATTCGAGAGGGTCTCCTTTCGTCTTGACAAATCTGATCTCTAGCAGTTCCCCATCATCCATAATATACTTCTCCACAACGATATCACCAGTCAGTCCACAGTTCCTGCCATCTATTGTCTTTACCTTGATCCAAGCTGCGTAGTCCCTGTCACTGCCATCTGATGGTACTGTGGGTATTGGAACATTCAGCTGGTGGAGTGCAGAATTGAGCATGGAGAGGAGGAGAGGAAGAGCAAGGTGCGAGAAGAAGCGGGTGAGGGAGTAGGATGGCACTATATCTCGGAAACGACGTGCATGTTGGGTGAGAGAAATAGGAACTTGAGGGGTTGGATTGAATTGTGACATGGACGGTTCTTCGGCCAAAGCATAGAAAGGTTGGCTTGGACCATTAGTGAGTGTCAATCCACTATCATTTGCGGAGGTAGGTTGACTTGAGCTGTGAGTTGCATTTGGGGTGAGCCTCGGGGGTCTCTCCCAATCGAACAGCACATCATTGATAGGTGCTTCCGGCTGCGAAGTTGCAAACTTCACAGCCCATGGGTCAAGCTTATCAATATCCATCTTATCCTGAGAAGCAGTGATACTGCGTTGAGAGGCTGTAGGTTGCTGACTAAAATCTATGTGGAGATTCTCAAGCATCTTCGTAGCGAGGTGCAAGGGATCAGACATTTTTCCGTCAGAGGTAAGCAAAGGATTCTTGCGTGTGTACCAAGGATGCTGCCGGATTCGGTCAAAGGTGAATCTTTTGGAAGCATCTATGCACATCATTCCCCGCAGTAGTGATAATGCAGTTGGTGGCAGCTTTTGCCATAGTTCATCGGTACTCTTGCCGCTTGCGCGGCAGTACTCCTCAAATTCCCAGCTATTGGAGGTGGGCTCATCCCATGGTGTGTTGCCGACCAATAGCACGAAGAGTACAACTCCACAAGACCAAATGTCTACCATATCAGCCGCATATCCACTCCCTTTCGGTGCCCGTCGTGTTTCTGATCCTTGTAAACACGTTATGACTTCTGGAGCAATATATGGTGGACTTCCGCACATGGTAGTGCTCAGTTTTCTCTTTCCTCTGTACTCAAACAATGTCGCCAGACCGAAGTCTGCGATCTTCAAGTTTCCACTTTCAGACAACAGAATGTTTTCTGGTTTCAGATCTCGATGTCCTATTCCCTTCGAGTGCATATAGCTTACTCCACTCACCAATTGGCTGAAGTAGAAATGTGCAATATCCTCACTTACTCCTACATCTGCCTCAATTTTATCGAAGAGATCGCCACCTTCCGCAAATTCCATAGCAATCCATTTCCAGGTATCGTCTTCGCCAGTCGCAAACCATTCGATGATATTCGCATGTTGACCTATGTGAGAATGTAGCGATACCTCCATGGCAATCTGTTTTGCTGATATTCGGCCATGTTTGACGGCATAAGCCTTGTGGATGAATTTTACAGCGAATACAGGAGTTGTGTCTGTTGGTGGAATGGCTTTCTTGATCCTGGTAACATTCAGCATATGAACTTAGAAGAGGCTTCATGAATGTAACTTACGAAGCATATGCTCCTCTGCCAATGGTCTTGGATATTATGCGAAATGGCAGATCGTGAGGTAAAGGATCTAATTGAGACTGCATCATAGCTCGTCAGTGCTGTTGCCTAGAAAAGTGATATATTTCATACCAAAGAGATGATGGAACGGACATAGACTGTTGATATTATTATACACACACACCACTTACCATGTCCAAGTAGAGAGGCAGGAAAGTCCCTGGTGCTGCAGCAAATAAAGGCAAGGGCTCTCTCCTCAAACTATCTCTATGTCCAATGGAATGACTCGTACTCGTGACACTTTCGTGTATCTTGGTCGCGTCCCCCCGCGCTGGCGCCTACTGATAAGCCGCAGTTTGGGGAGCGATAACGTTAGCGAAAGTGCGTTGCTGAGGAGCAACCGGCAGGCTCCATAATGAATAAACACCAAAACCTATCCCGAATACCTTTGCGCAACTTGACTTTCTTCTTCTTCTCTCCTTAGCACATACAGTGTCTTGTCCATACCAACAAACAAAAATACCCAATTACTCGCTGATACTCATTGTCTTTTGATAGACTCTGGTATATTATTCTACCTCATAGCGATACTTGCTTTCAATACCGCACAACTATTCATCATGAACTTCTCCGGCGAGGACACTCAGAACTCAGCCCCTGCTGCTGCTGCTTCAAAGGCCGCGGCACCAGCCAAGCGTGGAGCAGATGCTCAGAGCACTACCAAGCGGTATGTATCTGTACCGATCTTCAATTTGCCTTACTGATATCCTCAGTCTTCAAACCGAGCTCATGCAGCTTATGACCTCCTCAGCCCCAGGTATCTCTGCCTTCCCGTCCGCCGATGGCAATCTTCTCTCCTGGACTGCCACTATCTCTGGTCCGGATGATACTCCCTACGCCGGACTCATCTTCAAGCTTTCTTTCGCTTTCCCATCCAACTATCCATACGCACCTCCAACCGTTCTTTTCAAGACTCCAATCTACCACCCAAATGTCGATTTCTCTGGTAGAATCTGCCTTGATATCTTGAAAGACCAATGGACTGCTAGTTACAACATTCAGACTGTTCTATTGAGCTTGCAGAGTTTGCTTGGAGAGCCAAACAAGTACGTTATCTTCCATATTTTGATGTGCATTCCTTTTAAGGAGATATACTAACTATCCATTCAGTGCTTCACCTTTGAATGGAGAGGCTGCTGAGCTTTGGGATAAGGACCCGGCTGAGTTTCAGAAGAAGGTCACTGCTAGACACAGAGACATTGATGACGAGTAGATATGTTTGGGTAGAGTTGGCAAATGGTGCCTGATACTTAAGGATTTTGCATGGAATGGGGGGTCAAGGTCACTGGTTTGAGCATGGTTTGGAAGCGATGGGTGGAGTACTTGGTTGACTTTATGCGGATTTGAATTCATTGGTTTTCTTCCCCGTTCCTCCTTGATCTTACTGCTACTTCTCGTCGTGACAAGAAAGCACCAGTGATTCTGAGCATTAAAGAGGCCATATCGATTGCTGTGGTGCTAGTCTATGGGTTCCAATGCATCTCGCGAATCCACAAAAAACAAGTTGGCCTAACGTGTCATGCCGAAGGCAATGTACTTTAAGCATATGTGCTATATACATTAGCTTACACTTGTCTCACCCTGGATGTTATTAATCACTTACCTTGTCCTGGACAAATTTGTGGCATCTGTAGCAGAACTTTCGATCTTTGAGACCCTTCCAGTCCTTGATTCTCTGGTAGATTGTTACTTCAAATTGAGCTGGCTGGATAAGGACGAACCATCTCCTCAGCAAGTGTGGGCCCCAAAGATTTAAGTGCACGGAATAGAGTCTTGGGCAAGTGAGACCAAAACAGAGTGAGTTGGCTGAGTCCAGGAATTCGAACAAATAGTAGATGAGTTCTGGGGGAAGAGCAAGGAGTGGGTGTTCGGGGGCGAAACCATTGAATGATTCTCTCGGGCCATATGCTCTTGTGGCTCTTCGGTGGCATCCTCCATACATGGCTCTTCCACGAACGCCGTTGATTAGGAGCGGAAGGTGAGCTTTTCCATATATCCAGACATGGGAACGGGATCGCTACGCGCAGAGAGCTACGCGAATAGTCATAGGCTCTAGTCTATGTTTGCTGATCAAGTCGCTGGCCTCGTTCTTGTGCAATAGAGGTGATAGGCAGATACCAATGAGTTCGGAGTAGTAGAGTAGTGTGAACTGTATCTTAGTTAGACGTGATAGGAAATATATGGCCGTGTAAGATGTTGGATTAATACATAACATAACAGTAATAGCGTAAACAGGTGACGTATAACCGGGAATTATATGAGTTAGAAGTCCCAGCGGTGATGGAAAGTTGAACGTTGAGTATCTTGCGTACGTGACTTATACATTTATGTCACACACTAGTTTACTCTTGAAACCTTTGTCAAAAGAAGACAGACACCATAAGAGTTTGAAAGAAAAGGCAAGAGATATAAATAGTTTGGTTATTGTGACTTTATTGAATCTGAAATGCCATTTACTTGATATGAGAAGCGGTTGCTAATCATTTTATCTGAATATAAAGAGTTTGCAATGTCTGAATTGTATATATTTATATCCTACTTGAAGTCCTTTTGAACTCGCTCCAAATGTCTATTTTCTAGATCAACAACCTAAGTTTCCTAGTTCTGAGTTTCTTCCAAATCTGAATCGAAATCCCCTGCATCAACCATTTCTATTATTTGTCCATCCCAAAATGCCCTATCTTTCCTCCCTGTTCTTTTCTATTCTGGTAAATTTCAATCGAGAGATGTCATGCTGAAGATCCAGGTCAGAAAGTCTGACAATACAGACTTATATCGTGTGCTTCGATTTACATTCTGTAACCCATCTGTCAACTCATACTTCTTGGCTCTTGAGCTCGGATATTTATAAATATATTTAGTCAACATGCGAAAAGGGGTAGGGAGGTCCAAATATCCGGATATAAAGAGGATTTTGGAAAGTTACTACTGCATTTTCCAATATTCATATATGTAGTCATCTTCAGCCAATTAAAAACTACAAGAATTGTGTATTCAAAGTAGGTTTTTGGTGTTACCCAGTACGTTTACATCGATACAAAAAGTACCTCAACCGCATCAATTGTATTGTTGAGGCTGGTAGGAACATTATACAATTGTAAACTATAGTAAAAACAAAAAATCCAGTATTTGTTCCTAATAGCTAAGATATACAGAGATATACTAAAACAACTAAATAACCCTTAGGTGTCTTGTATATTTAAATATTCCGACAATATATAGCACTCAATACTTCTAACTATTTCGACGCTTATTTCAACACCGTTAAGGTTTCTTGCCTTGTTTCCATAGCATTTCAGATTTAACCTTACTCTCAACCCCATTATTGTTATTAATGTAGACTCTTTAGGCTTAAAGAAAGGCGTTATATGTTTTTTTCTCTTATTGATAAAGAAGAACAAGGGAATATGCTAGAGTCGCAGTCCAAGAAAGCATATCTTTATACTCATGTCGAATTAATTGAAAGGCCTTTGGGTTTTGTTCACAAGACGAAGAGATTGTCAAAAACGAATGGTGATACAGTATGGGACTGGTAAATCTGCTGATAGAGCTTAAAATGATATGTGATTACACAATTATATGTGTCAGTTGTAAATATTAAATTCGGAGAATAAAAGAAGAGGTTGTCAGAATCATCAAGTACATGTAAATTTTATCGTCAGACGACGTCGTTCAAGCATAGTTCGGAGTACATTATTCCGTTGCCGACGAAGGGATCTGAAAATCTGGTAAATGAAATGACACAATCAGCCAAAGTTCAATTGTGGGAAGATTCAGTCGAGTGATTTGGAATGTGGAATATCTCCCTAAGTCTAAGGCTGTCAGATACCAGAAATGAGAGGAAATGCTGATGATCATGTCCCCATCACCATCGATGATAGCGGATGTGGCGTATTTCACAGAAGGACCACGAGTATCTTCATTATCAATTTCGTAGAATAAGGTGGCATGATCGTCTATCACCTGACATTAAACCCCAACCGATCAACAGATGAAATACGATGGGATATTCTCATAAGGAAGGTTGAACACTAACTCACAGAACGTTATTGAGAAGCGCACTCTTGGAACTGACGGGCATGGCGGCGGACTTCCCCAGACGGAGATCTTCGGTGTTCCGCATCATTAGGTGTATTATACATGACAACCACCGGCAGAAATGACATAAACAACGGGCTGCTTACATACATATCCCTTTGAAACCATCTCCAGTTCCCCTTAAAGAATGCTAAGGCCAAGGACAGTATTTATGCGAAGTAATTACGAAAAGCTCAGAAGCAGCAAACCGCCAAAATCATACTCAAAATACTGGATCGCTTTTCTCATTGGGTTGAATACCTACTGAGAATCTGTGGGAGGAATTTATTTTATTGTAAGGAAGGTATTATAGAACATTCGGTGCCAAAAATGGGATCAGTCACCGTCCCCGAAAAATCAAGCTGGATCTTGGGCGAGGCATTCGATAAGCGCATGCCGCATCATGAATCTATAAAGGCACTTTGGGACACAAAGTGGAAATTTCCTGTGAGTCAAATTCGAGAATGGTTTTGAGATGAGTGCTGATGAAGGTGGTAATAGTGCACCAAAAGTGTGTATCCTTTCCACGATGGCAAATTCGAGGATTTCGAAGAGGTCTTCAACTACATGATCGAGGTAAGTTCTCTACGCGAGACTAGATGTAATTGTTCTGAAGATCGACAGAATGAAATCGAAGATGGCTATGGGGAAGCTTATACCAAAGCCTTTTTCCCAGTGGCTGAGCGTTTAACCACCGAAGCTGACAAAATCGCCCCTACAAACCAAGATCTCTCATCTGAGCTCTACCTCCGAGCAGCTTGTCTCTACCGCATTGCGCGTTTTCCATACATCTTCCATTCATCACACCTATCACTGCCCGAGTCTGCCAAATGGGAAGCTTGGGAGCGCCAGAAGGTCGTGTACCTCAAGGCAGCTACAGCGTGGCCCGAGCCTGTGGAAGAGATCAATGTTCCGCACATTCACGGTGTGGATGGAGAAAAGGGGAAGAATATCCCAGTGTATGTGAGAAAGCCTGAGAGCGCTATCAACGGTGTTCCCGTTCCGACTGTCATTCTATTTACTGGTCTTGATGGATACAGACCTGATAATACTCAGCGGACTTGGGAGTTCATCTCACGGGGCTGGGCTACTGTCGTTGTTGAGATACCTGGCACAGCAGACTGCCCCGCTGATGAGGCTGATCCAAAGGCGCCGGAGAGATTGTGGGATAGTCTCTTGGCATGGATGAAAGAAGAGGGCGGTTTTGACATGAAGAATCTGTTGGTCTGGGGTCTGAGTTGTGGTGGTTATTATGCAGTTAGGGTTGCTCATACACACAAAGATCAGATCAAGGGCTCCATTGGCCAGGGTGCTGGAACACACTGGTTCTTTGAGAAGGGTTGGCAAATCAAAGCCGAGGGTCATGAGTATCCTTTTGCGTAAGTGTAATCAAATAAGTTGTGTATTAAATGATCGCTGACAAGAATAGCTTGGGACCCGCCATTTCACAGAAATATGGTTATGAGAGCATTGAGGCTTTTAGAGAGGGTTCGAAGGAGAAGTTCTCCCTACTTGAGACTGGCATATTGGATCTGCCTTCGTGCAGATTGTTACTCATCAACGGAGTTAATGATGGCTTGATGCCCATCGAGGACTCAATGCTCTGCTTCGAGCATGGCACGCCCAAAGAAGCTAGGTAAGAAGCCCAGCTAATTGTTTCAAGATCTGTGACTGACCAAGAGTATAGATTCATCCCAAATGCACTCCACATGGGCTACCCAACGGCAAATGCATATGTCTACCCATGGATGGAAAGCGTGCTGTCCTCTTGAAAGTTTCCGGTTATTGTAATTATGAGTTCTAAGGAGTATGAATTATGGAGATGAACCGAGGAAGTCAAGGTGAACTTCAACTGCCACTTAGCTCTAGCTTTTGATATCTACTTGAGCACCTGTCAATAGTGTGGATATTCTTTGTGAATACGAAAGTCCATAGATATGTGCGTATCTTTCCAGCACCTAGGCGGCTGCTGCCTACCGAGACAGATTGGTCATGACCGGATAAATCGTCAAGCGACTCAATATTGCATGGCATTGAGCTTAGCCGGATGCCATATGGATACTTCTCCCATGACGACGAAATAATCCTGAGACAAAAGAAAGAATAGCCCGAGGTAGGGAGGGCAAGGGAAAGGGAAATTGGATAAAAAATAAAATGCATAGTTTACCGACCAAATATGCCTGTACTGACATAGCCGAACTCGGTTACACATAAGCACAATGAGGAGATTAATTTTATGCTTATGTTAGATTGAGATGCTGCAGAGTTTTTGATTCGACGCAATGAAAATCCAAATCCTTCCCGTAGTTCTGCGAGAGTTATCTGGGAATGCCAAAGTTCTCACCAGCGCAACGTAGGTAAATACATCATGAAGCATGAGCCGAAAAAACCACGAGAAGGATCAGGATAAGTAGGTCAGAGAATAAAAATAAAGCATAGCGAAACGCAATCATGTCGAACCATAGTCCTTATGAGTTAGGATGAGCTCTCTAGCAAGCCACTTAAGCAATACCGCGGTCCTCAATACATATTGTACGAGGCCATTTTGATTCACATCGAGTCAGTATGTATTCTGGCAGAGGGAGGGAGTGGTCACAAGTTGGCGGCTAAGCAAAAGCTCCTGTGTGGGCTGGTGGTGCGTGATTTCACGGCGCGAGGCTACCGAACAGGCCTAGCCAGGAACACATTGCGCCAAAATGCTGTGCACAAGGTTAGCACGACCCCTGAGTTGCCCTTGGATTGGACGCCAAGTGGACGGAGGAGTTACATCCCTACACAGCACAACCAGAAAAGGCGAGGCCTGACTACTACGCTTTCCTCCGGTCTCCTCTCATCAGCCCATCACGCCCATGCCGCAATTTTCTTTTATTCTCCTTCGCATCTTTGCGTCTTATGAATCGAGGGCTTGAGTGGCTGCTACGCCCTTACCGGTTGTACCGTCTGCGGCGTCAACGCTGAGGTAATTGACGTTGTGGACATCATTTTGGCTGTCCTTTGCGAGGGATATGATGATTAACAATAGCAATACCTCGCTCGGCCTCTGGAGTACATCTTTCCAAGACGAAATTTCCGCGAACAGCAAAAAGGTACAGCAATCACTGCCACTATACAATACCTCGTACCTCGTATATTTAGTTGCAATCTACATGGCCTCACGGGAGGTGAATTGCACCGATCTGACAACGGAGCCCGTAAGGTAAGTCAGGACGGAAACCCTGTTGTCAATATGAATAGCTTACTGCCCACACGGACCAGAACCCAAAAGCGAGCAAACTCATCCTTGGACCCTAGCATTGGTCCTAGGGTTCATAGCTTAAGTAGGATAAGTCTTTTTGTACTCCTACTTTACACCCTACCCTTGAGACGATTCATAGTCCTTTCCATACAGGCATGTATCGTGAGTATGCCGTATCTGGTCAACACAACACTTTTAAGTATCGGAAAGCTGTACCGCCATTGGCTTGTCCCGAAGTTATTTCCCTCCTCATGCTCCTACTCTCCAATAGTTCGGCTACAAGCTGAGGTAAACCAAAACACCCCACTACGCCTCCCAACTGCATGTTCATCTCCTTAGTCCTAGACCAAATTACCATTTCCACATCCAAAGGCGTCAAACTTGCCCAGATTAGCTACAATTTATGTGGGTTAGTCAGGCACCGAAGCCTCGTCTCATGGGCCTGATTCTATGGCGTTTTCGGGACACTTCAGGTCAAGCCATTGCGGTCATGTAACTATATCGCACTTATTCCTACTTCTTTTCTCTTTCCTTTCCTTTCCTTTCTATTTTACGTCCATCTCTATCAAAAGCTTCATTCCTGTGCGGGAGCATTTCTTATTCTTTGCAAACGTTTGTTTGCGTCCTTCCTTGACGCTCCAGTCAATACACCCACATTCTTTCACGCTTCGGCCAAATCACAGTCTTTTGAATATATCTCGCTCATTCTTTCTGCTATAATGTTTACCAGGTCTTTCGCCGCTGCAACTGTAGCTCTTTCTTTGGTTGCCTCTGCAACAGCTGTCCCTTCTACAACATTTGATGCTTCTTCGAAGTCAAATGTCGTTGTTTATTATGTATGTATATCTGTACACCTGGTTATGAGGTGCATCGAATCTTATATTTATTAGGGTCAAGGGTCAAATCAAGAGCGTTTGAGTACTTTCTGTGACTCTCCTGACATTGATATCATTTCTCTTGGTTTTGTCGATGTTTTCCCACAACAAGGCAATGGCTACCCAGGAACCAATTTTGGAAATCAGTGTTGGGCGAAGGAGGTCGATGGAGAGTACGTACCAGATGTGTATTCTGGTCCAGGCAGTGATCCTGCATCTGATCAGCTCCAAAAGGATTGTCCATACCTTCCAGATGATATCTTGTACTGTCAAAGCTTAGGGAAAAAGGTTCTCTTGTCTCTTGGAGGTCAAGCCGGTACTTACCAGCTCACCGGAGTCGCAGCTGGCATTGAATTTGCAGACATGCTATGGAGTATGTTTGGACCAAGAACCGACGCGGTAGTAGCAGCAGGTACACCACGACCACTCGACACGATTGTCAATGATGTTCACACTGGTGAGGTCAAGGTCGATGGTTTCGATTTCGACATCGAAACCCGGGCCATTGATCTTTCTCAAGGATACATCGCCTTGCTCACCCGTCTTCGTTCCCGTTTCGAGGAGGATGCGACTAAGACTTACTATCTCTCTGCTGCTCCTCAGTGCTCCGTTCCAGACGTCAACATGGGCGATATGATCACTGTTGTGGCCTTCGACTTTGTCTGGGTGCAATTTTACAACACGGCTTCATGCTCCGCCTACACCGCCCTCTCAAATCCCTCGGCGTTCACCTACTCGGACTGGGTAAGCTTCCTTCAAGCTGGATCCAGCTATAACGCAAAGCTCTTCATCGGTCTTCTCGGTAGTGCCAGCGCCACTACGGTTTCGGGAGATTACTATATTACCCCATCGCAAGCTGCCGAGCTCGTCGCCAGTTATTCCAACGATGCGAACTTCGGTGGTATTATGATTTGGGAGGCTACAGCTGCATATAACAATGGAATTGGCAGCGCATACTACTCGGATATCAAGAGTGTTCTCGTCGGGGATTACTCGACTTCTACTTCGTCTTCGTCCTCGAGTGCATCAGCTACTACGTCCAGCTCCAGCTCCAGTTCCAGTTCCAGCTCTGTTGCGACCACTTCCAGCTCCAGTTCTGTCCAGGCTACTACAAGTTCGTCAAGCTCAAGCTCAAGCTCCAGTGCTGCCTCCAGCTCCAGCTCTGTCGCGGCTACTTCAAGCTCATCTAGCACAACTTCAAGTGTCACTTCCAGCGCCACCTCCAGCTCCAGTTCTCTCGAGGCTACTACAAGCTCAAGCTCAAGCTCCAGCGCTGCCTCCAGCTCCAGCTCTGTCGAGGCTACTACAAGCTCAAGCTCAAGCTCAAGCTCCAGCGCTGCCTCCAGCTCCAGCTCTGTCGGGGCTACTACAAGCTCATCGAGCTCGAGCTCCAGCGCTGCCTCCAGCTCCAGCTCTGTCGCGGCTACTACAAGCTCACCAAGCTCGAGCTCCAGCATTGCTTCTAGCTCCAGCTCTGTCGCGGCTACTACAAGCTCATCAAGCTCAAGCTCCAGCATCACTTCCAGCTCCAGCTCCAGCTCCGCTATCACCCCTTCTAGCTCATTAAGTATCTCACAGTCTTCAATCTCTAGCGTCGCAAACTCTTCCAGTGCTACCAGTGCTTCTGGATATCCAACCGGCCCAGCTTCTCTGACTATCCCTATCCCGTCAGCCACCGCTGGTGCTTCAGGAAGCACAACTTCTGGCTACTTCAATACTACCACAAGCATAGTCCCATCTGTCACTGCGCACGGGTCTTCTTCTATCATCAGCTCTTCTGCAGCATCTCTCACCACATCAACTGTATACGCGACAACGACTTACACTAGTGCTGGAAGCGTCGTCACTGAGACTATCATCGATTATACAACAATCTGCCCTGTGACTGCCTCTGAGGGCGAGTCTTCTCCAGCTACAACCACTTCCACAACATCCTTCACAACCTCGACGGTCTATACTACCACAACCTACACCAGTGCAGGAAGCGTAGTTACCGAGACTATCATTGATTACACTACAATTTGCCCAGTTACAGCCACAGAGATTTCCCCAGTTACTGGTAGCGTGTCTCCATCTGTTACCGAATCTGAGTCTTCATCCGCAACTAGCAGCCTTGTTACTTCATTCACTACCTCCACTGTCTACGCTACTAATACTTACACAAGTGCGGGAAGTGTGGTTACGGAAACTATCATTGACTACACCACAATCTGCCCAGTTACCGCCACAGAACATGAATCATCTCCAGCTACCAGCAGCTCATCCCCTTCTGCTACCGAGAGTGACTCTTCCCCAGAGACCACCAGTTCCTCAGGAAGCTTGACAACCTCAACCATCTGGGCCACAAATACCTACACTAGTGCTGGCACAGTTGTCACTGAGACTGTAATTGACTACACCACAATCTGCCCAGTCACCACAACTGAGACTTCGCCAGCCAATTCTGCTGAGTCTACCACTAACGAGAAGTCAACTGTTCATGTAACTCTGACATCGACCTACACCAGCATTGCTGCAACACAGACCGCTGACTTTGCCTCCTCATCTGCCATTCCTGTCCCAGAGTCTGTTTCCACCAATGTCAACGTAGCAGCCGACTCAACCAGCACTGTCACCCACTACCAGACCTTCTCTACTCGTATCAGCACCACCATTACGGATAGCGTCTCCATAGCCTCCTCCGTGCCAAGTAGCTCCGCAGAGGCTGTTGCTTCTAGCTCTACCTCTAGCTCTAGCAGCTCTAGCAGCACACTCTCCTCCGCCCTTGTCGCACCATACCCAACGAAGGGTTCTCAGAGCAGTGGTTCCGCTGCCCCATCAGGAACGAGCTCTCCAAATATTGGCGCTGCCAGCTCAAACGGAGTCTACGGTGGTGCTAAGGCGCAGGCGACTAGTTCTTCTACCCCAGCTATCCCATACTCTACCGGCGCTGCTTCGAGCGTGCAAGTTGGAGGTTTGATTGGTGGTATTGCTTTCTTGGTTGCTCTTTGCCTTATGTAAAAAGTGATAAAACCGAAGGATTGAATGTCGATATTGGATGAGATGAAGAAAATTATTTGTTAGTGTTTATAATTATGTTATATATTAGGATCTATTCATTCATATTGATTTGAATTTGTGACATTGAGTGACAATGATAATGATGATGGTTGATGTGTTTGATATTGCTTTTCTCTGTTTCCATTCGCTAAGACGGTGAGATGCTGGCATTCATACTTTTGTAAACTTGATAGACGTCCATAATGCCAAACTAAATGCCTTGAGCGGATATATATTGCTAGAGGAATGGTCGTGACACCCACTTTGAACATCATTGAGGCTGGAGCGGTAATCAATTCCTCTGCGTTGTGAGTAGTGCACATAAAACAAGAATGCATCAAGCTTCGGAGCAAGCATTAAGATCGTATGATATTGTGAGATAAAACTGGTTGGAAGAGAACATATGAGACAATGCGGTCGAGTCCTGCTTTCGTACTCGAAAGCCTTGACGACATTTGAAATGAGGCTTCCGGCATCAAGAGACAATGAATATCTACATGTGGTTACCCCTGGAGAGAAGTCGCCGGTTTGCATGACTTTGTGTCTTGATAATCATACCGAAGCCAGCCTCAAGAGAGACTATTTGATATTGAGAACTTGACGTAAATAGAACCATCACCCTTTAATCCAATTTAACATTTGAAGAAGTGACTGTTGTGACAAACCTTTCGGCAGACAGGAAACTAATCTGACAGTATCCCAAGAGGAGGGACGTAAAGCAAAAGGCTCTGAAAGATGTCGATGAGAATGTTGACGGGGAGCTATGAATACAACTATAAACCGTTGGTTCGTAGACCATACTTGGCCTATCGCCTTAAATCAAGGTCAAAATTATGAGCCATATTCTCGTAAGCAGCATGTTTGGGGAGTCGCGTAGGTAAGAGGTGGTGGGGTGTGTAGGCATAATGATGAGGGATTGAATGTGACAGGATGATGAACAGTAGTGAGGACGAAGAGGATAGTTTGTGACCAATTTTACAATGGAACTGTTGAGGTGTTCATAAGTCCTTCTCTTTCTATCCATAACTTCAGCATATATTCCAGAAAAGCGTACATAAGAGCAATTTTATATGCTGTTTCTCTGATTTCAGGGGTGATACATTCTGGACGTATTCTGGATGTTGAGGTGCTATCGTCAGATTTAATGAACAACGATAAATGATAAGATAAGTGGAGGTGAGTCAACCAACACTCTTTCGAGTAAGTTGAAAATAAATCAATTCTTTATCAAGAAGCTGAAAACAACTCGATACTGAAACATCATAAGTTTTTCAGAGAAGATATATCCATCATTTCAAATAAAGCGAGCTGCCAGTCTGAGAGCTCTCAGGCGATAAGGCAGCCACGGGAACTCCTGCCCCGAATCTAGGTACGCACGGTACGATACGACTTACATAGGTACCAGGTAATTGACTGATGGAAAATGGAAAATGGAAAATACAGGATTTGATAACCTTTAAATCTTTATCTTTATGATCCTTTTATTATAACATACTCTGGATACGACACAAAAATCCATGCTCAAATGAACTCAAATTCCACGTTAATTATCTATCATTCGTCATTGCTTTTGAAGCTGGACCTCCGGAGTTGATGAGCTGCTGAGTTAATACAGTCTCGTGATTGGCAGGCTCTTGTCGGGATACCACATTGAAAGCTGCACCCGATCCATATTCGTCTCTTCCTTGTCCATCCGCCTCACCTTAGCCCGAGGATAGTCGAGCACAGCCAATCCTGCGTGACCACCAAAGCCCGCCAAAGCAAAGGCCAGGCCCGAACTCTCGCGATCATTCATCGCAGCCAACGCCAAAACCGCCAAAACCGCCAGAAGCACCAAAAGATTGACTTTTCATATTCTTCATCACCCCGCCCTCTCTCCGTCTCCTTCTTTCTCCCTCCTGTATTGCTGTCACAAACGTCAAGCTCCACATTACAATACGAAAAGAGTTATAAACATCCCCACCCGAGCATCTGGAAAGCGATAGACAGTCTCATATGAGGCTTTCTGCTACTGCCGAGAGTGTCGATAGTCGATAATCGATAAGAACGGGGGAAGCTGTATTGCACGCCATCATATTAACCACCCGCTCCAAACGCCAAGCCTTGGACAACTTGAATCAGGGGATTTCAGAAGTTGTTTGAACGACAAGATTCCTTCGTCCACTTGTCTTGTGCGACATTGTATCTGCTTCATTTGATAAGAGCGGGTCAGACAACACACGACTCCCGAGGCAACGAAAGCCTGTCTCCCGTGTTTTCCGAATTATCATCGACAATCATAAGACTGCGAACAACCTCGACGCACCACCCATCACAACTACATCAGCAACAGTATCATCATGCCTACTCAAAGACCTACGTTCCTCTCAGGTTTCTTCTCTGCTTTCCGCGCACATTCAGCTGTTCAACAGTCTTCAAAACCGCCATCTTCCAGCTCGGGAGTTACGCCTACCTCACAAGCATCCCATAGCACTTCCTCAACAACAACAACATCGACAACCACAAACACCCACTCAAATCCCCGCACCATAACCACCAAGTCACAAGGAAATAGTGCTACTACCTCAGCCCTGAATCAACTTCACAGCCCTCGACAGCACTCCGCAAGTCCACTCTCCCGCTCGCCCGGACAGTCGTCCCCCGGAGCGTACATGGCCAACGCCTCGCCGGCAGCCCGTCATGATCGCACACGCAGAGGCTCAGACAGCTCCTCGGAGGGATTCCGGGATGTACTCGGGGCCGAAAAGTGGTATATTGGTGGACGCACGGCGACTGGAGAGGAGAGATTCTTCAAGTTGGGCGTGGTGAAGAGACCGAGGAGTATCGATCGCTTGAGCTTGGACAGGCTGAGTTTATGATTTACGATGTTTTAATGACTTGGCGGGAACCGCACGCCTCTTGGGAGTAAATATGTTTTGATAAGGGTTGTAGCATGCTCTTGCACATATCTGGTTGGGATTTCTGATGGCGTTAAAAGGCATGCAGATTGTTAGATTGCTGCATGGTAGAAATACCAACATCTTCAACTCAGTTGACGTATTGATTTGATATGAGAAGCTTTACTAACTATTAATGGCTTTACAGTTTAAAGGTCATATGTTCATTGATACATTCATAGCTACAGGTATTTAAAGTTGTACAGTTGCCCAGACTCTTATAATCATGTAGGACGGTACGTCTTGGAAAACCGCATTAATCACAGTAGCTGTAAAGTTGCGGAAGACTATAATTACTTTAAAGTAGAACGGTTATTCACAGCGATACAGCCATTCGGGGCTCTGCAATTATTAGAAGCCATACAGTTATCCATCACTACACATCCTAGTGGTCTGTCATGGAAGATAGAGCCGAATGGTACTGTTATCAAGGAGCACTTTGGTCAATGTTCTCATGCTCGCTTGACAGTCGACCGATCAGGGTATCAAAAGATAAATGAGATTCTATGTCGGTGTTATGCGGTGCAACTTGAAACCAAACTGTCAAGGATTCAAACAACTGGACAGGGTCCTCTTCACTGATGCAGGTATACAGATAATCTTACCGAAATAATTGAGATCAGCACTTTTCATCACGATGTACAAGTCAAGTAAGTGAACTTGTGACACCGTCTTTCAGTGATGTCTTCTAAGGCGAATTTTTGATCACAAAGAGGTGTTCTAAGTATAGGCTGAGCCCATTGATGTATGATAATAAAGACATACCTATCAAACAAAGGAACGTTGAATAGTATTGTTTTGTATATCATTAAGTTGCCTTTGTTATTATGAAGGGAAGAACATCAAATTAGGATATAGGTAGATAAAGGCGATGATATTTTCAAGGTAAAATGCTAACAAAGCATTGTACATATAAGCTACCATTTCCTCCTTCTAGCTATTGAGGAGCTCATAAAAGCACTCTAAGATCAATATTGAATATCACAAGTAAAAATTCCACACATCTTTCATCTTCCCTAAAGAAACTCTGCAAGATTTACCTTACGCATACAAAACTTGCCTTAGCTCATCGATCATAAACTTCATAACCTTTCAAAATGTCGACACTTCTATCAGTAAATAATAAAAGAAAAGCAAGCAATACTCATGGCATGACCTTGAGATCCGCAAAGCGACACCAAAGAAGACAAGCAATTGGATCCGAATCT
Organism: Allantophomopsis cytisporea; assembly: GCA_024752435.1. Lineage (NCBI taxonomy): Eukaryota > Fungi > Ascomycota > Leotiomycetes > Phacidiales > Phacidiaceae > Allantophomopsis > Allantophomopsis cytisporea. The sequence goes on from CP103034.1 coordinate 1,081,672, forward strand.
AGCATGGATCTTCACTCACCAGACATTAAAGACTGCGAATCTCTCTCCAGCGCCTCGTCGATGTCTTCATACCACACAGCACCACTAATCTCGCCCTATCCCACCCAGCTTGCACGTTTGCACAAGATCAAAGCAACTGGCGTCAGAATGGTTATATACTCGTGGCCTCCCGGCCGTCAAGCGCCACAGAGGTACCCACAGAAGTATTTCCGTCTATTAAAGCAACCAGTACGTCGTTCCTGGGACCCCAAACTTACTAATGTACAGCTGTATGAAAGGAGAAGGATCATGTATCCAAGTAGATTTGATGGTTCAAAGAAGATGTTTGGGCCTTGGATTGGACCACCGGTACCTTATACGTAAGCAGATTTCAATTTCATTCTCGTTCTCATGTTCATCCCACGTAAATGCAAAGGACAAGTGATCTCTACAATTGTGAAGCTTCTCTTATGTGTAGAGCATTTTTGTTTACATGAACCACGGTATAACCCGTACAATATACCTACCATTCCAGAACTCCGTCCCATGCTATGCCAGTGATATCCCAATACCCAACCAGATGAAAAAAAAAATCAAATTTCCATGTCATCATCATCTTCCGCGTCATCAGCGCCCCCTTCCTCTTCTCTTTCTCTGCGGGTAGTCTCCTTACTTGCGCCGATTTTGCGCAAGCCATCCGTGACACCAACAATGAAACCCCTCCCCTCTGCTACCTCCATGGCGCCCACCCCTTCTAGAGCGAAAATCCCACCGCCTTTCAGGCTCTTGACTGTCCCACGCATCTTTGACATCCGCACTTCCCGTAGATCTCGCAGTAACGTTCGTACTTGGTCCGGCGCCGGTATGTCGTCGCTAGCAGCTTCGAGTATGATCTCTCCCATTTCCAGCCAGTGGTATGGAAGGTAACCTTGAGGCGCATCCGCAGTACAGCTAGGTAAGAATGGCGGTGCTGTGGTGTCGTTCTCAGATGCGCGGCCTTTCGCAGATTTTGGATGAGGTGGTGGAGGAGAAAATTCCTCGGGATTTGAGGTCTCGTATGCAAGTATTCGTTCAAGTGATTGAGGGAGTAAAAATGGTGGAGGCACAATATTGCATCGTCTTTGGCGCTTCAAAAGAAGGGCGAGCCATAGTGGGAGTGGAGATCGATGCGGCGGTATGAGTACAGGTGTTGGCCCCTTTGAGTCAAACTTGTTAGTCAACTCAGAGATTTATAATTGGTATACAGCAAAAGAAGAGTCCCAAGTACTTGCGACATGCTAATCCATCGCGACAATCAAAGGGTATTAGTGGGATCGAGAACTTACTCCGAGAAGACTTAAACTTTCGAGGCGCTGACGAGGGATGACAGTCACCATTTCCATCTCACAGAGGAAGGCAACCTCAGGAGGCGTGAGCCCCGGAGGTAAAGGTAATGCCATGTTGAAAAACACTTGTAGTGTTGAGCTCTGTTGATAGAATGCGCGTCTATGAACGCGATGCAAGGCTGAAATGGATTTTCGCAAGGCTGACATCCAGCTTCTATATGACACGCAGCAGTCCTGTCTCACACTCTACCCGTCACCTACAGATGGCTACTTTCACACGGTCTTTATTGTCACTCTCTTACGCTTAGTCTACTTCAAGGAAATATGCAGCCAGATACAGAGCGCTCAATGTCGTGGTTCGGCGCTGCTTGGTATGCCATTGTGGTCGGCCTCTTCATCATTGATCGAACTGGTCTGATAGGCCCTCTAAATATTAGTCTGACGACCTTGGCAATGTGTGCATTACTTGGTGGTGGAATAAGCTTGGTGACAAGGAGGTCAGAATCCACTTCAAATTCTTCGCATTCAGAAATCCTTGTTATTTTCTTGATATGTGGATTAGTCCTTTCTCCAATCTCCTTTTGGCAGTCTCTGGTAAATAAATATGTACCAGAGCCATACCTAGTAAGTGTTCTTCCAACACATACTTGATATACTAATTGAATGCAGGATGAAATCTTTCATATCCCACAAGCTCAAAGATATTGCCAAGCTGATTTCACATGGGACGATAAAATCACAACACCCCCTGGCCTGTTTGTACACTCTGAGTCTATCAAGCGCTTTCATAACTAATGGCTTTCTCAGATATGTGGTTTCAATTGGCATTATAAGGAGTTTGATGAATACCACAAAATGCCAAGTATCTGAACTTCGCCGCTCAAATGGTATTCTATTAAGTTTACTTGGAATAGCAGCACTTGTATGCCGTTCAACTATTGAGACTCTTCGCTTGTACTCGTCAAAGGCAAATAAAAATGTTGAAGAGCGCAAGGACTATAAGTCAGCATATGCAATGCATACTGCTGTAAACATCATGCTCTTTCCACCTCTGTTCTTCTTCTCTGGTCTCTATTATACCGACATTGTCTCAACTTGTGTGGTTCTCCTTACTTACAGCAACTTCTTGAAAGATCGAGATCTACCAATCATCAGGGGGAAATTTGGCAGGTTCTTATTCTCACTCAAGTTGCACAACGGTTTGATCGTGTCCCTATTTGGTATAGGGGGCCTTACTATGCGACAGACAAATATCTTCTGGGTTGCCGTATTCCTTGGTGGTCTTGAGATTGTCCGGACTCTTAAGGCCATCCCATTGTCGACAACACCGCAAGATGCTAGTGGTTGGAAGGCTCTTGATACGTTGGCTCAGCAAGCTTCTGAAGGATTATTCGATCCTTCATTGCGCCAATCTACCATATTCGGTAATTATGTGTGTTGACTGTGAAGATAACTGTCAAGCTAATATTTCTCAGAATGGATGTTATGTGTATATTCTATTGGTGTCACAGCTCTCTTCAACCTGAAGGTGATAACCCTGAGGCTCTGGCCATACATTGTTATGATCTTGTCATTTGCTGTCTTCGTTGTATGGAATGGTGGCGTCGTACTAGGTACGTATTACATCTTGGTATTTGTCGCAGGATTAATATTCCCAGGTGATAAGTCAAATCACGTTGCAACTATACACTTGCCGCAAATGCTCTACATCTGGGTGTTCTTCGCCTTCTTTTCTGCCCCATTGCTCTATCCATATGCGATCGAGACACTCATCCGACTTCAAAGTGTAATTATTGGAACAAGTCAATCAACAGCTTCTAATGCAAGCAAACCAATACAAAGTCAGGCCTGGTTCAAGGCACTCCTTGCAATATGTGCTCTGGGTGTTACAGTTGCTACCATTCATTTCAACACCATCATTCACCCCTTCACGTTAGCAGATAACCGCCACTATGTATTTTATGCATTCCGATATACCATCCTTCGACACCCTCTAGTCAAATATGCTCTGGCACCCATATATCTCGGATGTGCATGGTTAGCGTTCCTGGCTCTTGCCGGACCTAACAGAACAGAGTCTACAGATGTCTTCAAATCCGAAAAGAAATACGTGCCAGAGACTGTCGCAGCGGGACATCAAGAGAGCAATTTCAACCCTCCACTGGCACAAGACCAAACTGATACTTCATTCGTTATAATCTGGCTTATTTCAACCGCCTTATCACTTATAACCGCCCCTCTTGTCGAACCTCGCTACTTTATCATCCCATGGGTTGTCTGGCGACTCCATATCCCAGCCTTACCAACCAAGAACTCTGGCAATGGCAGACTTAGATACTGGGCCTACGAAGGGCATGATCATAGATTATGGCTGGAGACTTTTTGGTTTCTGACTATTAATGTTGTAACTGGCTGGGTTTTCTTGCACAAAGGCTTCGAATGGCCTCAAGAGCCGGGTCCTGTACAAAGGTTTATGTGGTAAGGGTGTAAATATGTGGGATGAGGCATTCAAATACTGGATTGTATGTAGTTCAATTGTCTTGCTAAGTATTAGGATCAAAAAAAATTGTCCAATATACCAATACAACTACCGTAAACTAGTACAAGGACCACAATTGGCGTAGAAGGTGAAGTCAGCTCGCAAAGCGTCCCCTGATATTATATATATGTGAACCAGCTTTTTGGGTGATTGACCTATATATGACCAAGGAACTTTTGTCTACATGATATGAAATAGTTCTCTATTCAACAAACAATTGGGGACGTGGTCTAGTGGTCATGACACCTGCCTTGCATCTTAAAACCTGCTATTGTATGGCGTCACGAGACGTGGATATCAGGGCAGAAGATCCAGAGTTCGAACCTCTGCTTCTCCACCTACCTTTTTTCTCCTTCTCCTTCTTCTTCTTCTTCTTCTTCTTTTTTTTTTTCACATGTCTTTTTGGCTTCTTGACTCATTGTACTACACCTTACGTTCATAGATAGATATAGACATGCATACTTATTCTGGAGCCCCACATTCCGGCGCATATGAACCTTGTTTCAACTTCCACTATATGATGCCTACGTATATACGAATGCAACAAGTTCGCAATAGGGTTGACTTTCGATTTTTAATAGCCATTCTGGGTGTATGAAAAAACGTGCAGTGTAAATACAAAGGCTCAATCTTAATGTGAGAGTCACGCGTATCAACATCATGAGCATCAACATCGAGGGGCTTTATGGACTCAGTCATGATCTCCAGACAAATGCTGTCACTATCGACTAATGTAAGATCATGGAATCGTCAAAACGGAAAGAAAGTATAACATCTAATTCCAATCTGAATCCCTGAATGAACATTAGATCTTATGCAGGGAAGTGTATACAGGACGTCGGATCAACGAAAAAGCTTCTAGTGTCGAGCTCGATTTCCTCCGCGCAGCATCTAACCCAATCACAAGAACAACTGAAAATCGTCATCTCCCGATCAACCTTAATCGATAATTGTCCTGACTATCTAAGCCAGGACAAATAATGGCTACTTTGCTCAATTAAGGATTTCCATATATACCCTTCAACTTCAAACACCCTACCCTCGCCTTATTTGACCATGAATCCACGAAGATCTTGCCGCAAGGACTACCGCAGAGTCGAGTCACGTCCAGTAATAAGCAGTGCATTGGGTATTGGGGGTAGTGTTTGCTTAAAGCTCGATAGGTTGGAATTAAGGGTATATGGAGGGACACGTGGCGAAGAGACTGAACACAAGAGAAATTTGCGTTCGATCAGCGGTGAACGAGTATGTGGGCGATGGGGTGATGCGGATTAAAATGAGAGCTGGAACAAGAATATTGAAGACGTAGACTCGATAGGTGTGAGGAAGTTGTTGCAGCCATCGAAAGGGAGTAGAGAGCAGGGCTCTGGGATTGCGAAGCCGTAGATCCCTTGCCAAGTGGAAATGGTTCTGAAGTAGACACCGTTCAAGCAGAACAAGGAGATCGCAGCAACGACTGAAGAGTGAATTCTCTTCTTCATCATCATCCAACAACTTCCACCCACCCCCTTCCCATACCCCTCATCTCCCAAAACAAACCTCCTCACCGCATCTCACCCCGCCCTTCTACCCGTCCAGCCTTCTCAAACCCAGCATCCTAACCCCATCACGACCATCCCAGAGCAACAACCAATCTCCCCTGCGAAGACGGCCTTCAGGTGGAATAAGCCTCCAAATAGCCGCCACGAAGATGCAGATGTATAGATCGGTAGTGGTAGATCTGGAACTGTGGGGGCTGAGATGAGAGGTTACGATTGGTCTAGCTGCTGTTGGGGTGGTGGTGTTGTGATCGGCGAGTCCTGGGTAGGTCACCCTAATAGTATATACGAGGCTGGTAATGGTAGTGATTATTTTCAAGAGAGTGATGTTGGTCATTTTAGGGGTCGGTGGTGACGGCGATGGCGATAGTAATAGTGATGAAAGTGATAACAGGGTTATTGTCGTGCTGTGTGAATGAGATTAAGATAGTGGTGCACACATGTATATATATATGTGTGTGCTTGGTCATGAAGGTACTTCGCCATATCAAACCGAATTATCTGAAATCCTATTCGGGTGCTCACAATGTCTTGAATAGATAGAGAGCCTATATAGCATTATCATTCGTATCATCCTGAGCCTATTTCGGATGCCCATAAAGTCTTAAATAGATAGGGAGCTTATACTTGCATCGTTGTTCAATCGAGGCAAAGCCTTATCAAATAATCAAGAAGAAATGCAGTGGCAAAAGAACGACCTTCGTGAGAAGGTATATTATTACAAGGAATATATCCCGCTCAATCTAGCAGAAAAAAGGTATTCATACAGCCTCACCGAGGTATTAAACGCCAACGCAGACGGCATAATTTAGGCCGCGACCAAAACCCAAAGTCTAGAGATACGGTTAGCAGGAGTCTCGATCGGACATTTCAAGATATGGGATACTCACAAAAAGAAAATCATCAATACACCGAACATCTTGGCAACCAACCAGCGGTTCCCAGATACTCTTGACCAATACCTCAGCAGCTCTCGCTGTGCGCCCTGCACATTGTCCACCACGTCCTCCGTGTTGGCGTCAATCCTTTGGATCATCTCGCTCTGTTCTGATACCATAGATGCGAGTTGCCCGAAAATGCCTCCCAGTTCGCTGATCGTGCGTTCGATGGCCTCGATGGCCTCGCCTCTTTGGTGGATATATGTGTTTTGTGGTTGCGCCTCTTCCATCATGAGGAGTTGTTGATCTCCGACGGGGTTGAGCGATAACAGATCTTGTCCTGGACCTGGAGATCCCCGGGTTGGAGTGCTGTAGAGGGGCGATGCCGATTGGGAGATTTGAGGCGCAGCGTGGGACGATACGGATGAGACAAAGTTCTCTGTGCGTGATCGAGATGCTTGGATGTTCTTCGTTCGCACTTCTAACACGTCCTTGAAATTCACCGACACGTCCGTGAGTTTCCCTTGCAGCATGAACACTACATTCTTGTTGTGTTCTCCTTCTTGGTCGGCTTTTGGGTGCTGCGCACGAGACAGAGATTGAAGGGAGGATATTTGCTGGTTGAGTGCTGAGAGATCTTGTTTGATAATGAAAGTCAATTCGTTGATCTCAACAGGTCGGTCGTCAAAGAGAGTCTTCCTTTTCGCCACTGTAGTCAGTCAGTATCACATTTTCGGTCATCCATAAATCAAACACTACAGAGTGGTATTCGGCTCGGATGTACATACATTGCGCCAGTTTCTCCAACTTTCCCATTGTACCCGAAATACCCCTTCCGATCTCAGCCGCACGTCTTGCGAACTCCGATCTCTTAGGTTTCCCATCTGGTCCTACTCCCGCCGCTGCCTTCTCTGCATCGCTCAACAGAGATTGCCGTTGTGGGCCAACCTTCGAAGCAGCCCGGCGCTTCTGAACCTGCACCAGAACTGAGCGGAACTCGTTGGTTCGGTCTTGAATTGAGGTGGCAGCCATGGCCAATATGTCGCCGGGGGGGTTTCTGGTCTGAAATATGGGGATTGTGGCCGACCGATCCTTATATTTTTTTGAGCTCACCGGATGTATGGTCGTATCGTGTGATATGCGATATGCGATTCGTGTAGGTTGTAGTAATGTGGATGACGCTTTGGCGGTTCGGCTGCCTCGGACAGGGGACGTTGGAAATTATATGTCTTGAAAGAGTCGACAGCTAGGGGTCTTATCGCAGTTGCGCAAGAGGAGTGTCTTGGTGTAGAATGATGAAGGGTAGTTGGTAAGAAAAAGGGAGCGATTGTTAGGAATTGGATCCGTAGAATGATCTCGCTATGGTCTGGTGGTTATGGGTATGGTTATGGCTGATGTTTGTGGTAGTGGTAGTGGTGGTGGTAGTAATGGTAGATTGGGAATATCGTTTTGAGGGAGAAATGGGGGACAAGAACAGTTTCAATGGTCGAGGCCACGAACCACAAATGATGAAAGTCTCTCTACCTGAGGGAAGGTAAGGTAGGCCAGGGTGCGAGTAGACCGTCGGAAACGGCAAAAGCCAGATGTCAAAGTCCGTGCTTGAGCCTTATATCTGAGGAATAGGACGCTCGAGGCTGTAAGGCTATAAGGCTGTAAGGCAGCAAGCTCTTCAATGGAAGTGGAAGCGGAAGTGGAAGTCGAAAGGACGAGACCGAGGGACCACGAGGCCTGTCAGCTCTGACGTCTTGGGTGGGTGGCTCAGCCATGGAGTGAGCCAATAACACGTGAGCGTGTGCGATGTAGGGTGGCTAAAAGGGAGTTTAAAAGGATAAATGAGGAACACGAGCCACAGCCGGGCACGCACAGCTGCACCTGAGTAAAGTAACTCAGGTACTTGTCGATATTGTGAGGCGTAGAATCCCCGGGGTGCACTCTGGCGCTTGGTGCTCTTAGTGGACAAATCAATGGATGGCACGAATGGGTGCAACCTTGAATTGTGAAGGGATTGATCAAGTATTGACGCCTCAATTTGCATAGTAGGCATTCTCGTAGACAACCTGGTAGACAACCTAGTCAGCAGGGAAAGGCGCAAGAAAGAGAGGAAGAAAGAAAGTGCCAAAAAAGCAAAGAGGTTGGTGTACTCAACCCCATTCTTAAAGGTCAAAAGGTACATATTCGAGGGTCGAGGGTATGTTATCGGAGTACAGTATCAAGACAGACAAGTACGTACAGACTACATACATACTCGTTGGTAAAGTATGGATGGAGTACCAGGGGTCCCAGCCGACATACTGTGTAGAGTAGAGGATATAATATTTAGCTGCTTATCTCAATCATCATTGATTGACACTTGCTATCACTGACTATCACCGACTATCACGGGATATCACGGCAACCTTACCTTACACTCTCTCTCTCTCTCTCTCTCTCTTCTATGTGATCCTCTCTTCTCCATGATACTCTCCTAATCTCAACCAGCACAATTATCCGAAGCGCATGAAATGGATGTAATCTATGTAACCTCTGTAATCTATGTCATGTACTACATGCGACGCATCAAGGTTATGCATGGTCGTGGTCATGATCATCAGTACTAGTGATAAGTAGGCAATCGGACCAGCATTTCAAGGAAGAGGAATTGTAGACTCGACCATCCGGTGACTAAGTGGCTATGTAAGTGGGGAGTCGCCCATAAATGCGTAAGCCTGCCGGCTGCAGTCACAGTCAGAGGAGAGTCGAGGAGAGTAAGGTAATTAGGTAGAGTCGCAGATAATAATACGCTCCTCACGAACGAACACCAACGAAGAAAAAAAACAAAACAAAGCAACCACCAAAACGTGAAAGTAAACTTGTCAGTCCCCACAGAGAAAGGAAGCCTTTCCCGACTCGACTTGTCTCAATACATAATACTCTACCACCGACCTCACGAACCCTCCTCCTCCTCCTCCACTCTCCCTGCCACCTTTAACGGTCGCTCCCAAGACATAAACAATTACTTACCACAAATCACAAATCACAAATCACACGAACCACTTCTTCTCGTCTTCATCAGCAAGGAAGGTACCATCATTCTCCCTTTAAAGGAGAAACCTTGATCTACTGGCTGTTAATTGGAATATACTTTATTTTATTTTTTATTTCCCGCCTCCGCGTCGCATATGCCTGCACATTCCCATTCGCGCATGTAAACCGCCCCCTCTCGACTGAACTGACTGAACAAGATCCAAGAATCACCTCTGTACCTGGCACACTTCATTCGAGCTTCTCTTCCTAATTCATTGTACATATATTGTTATTCCCAATAAGCATTGTTCTATGGAATCAATTAGGAATAGCTCTTTGATCATCTAGTAGTTGGGGCCGTTCACGTCGGCGGTAACCATGTCGGGGGCATATCAGGACCACTTTGCGAGGGACTTGTCCCCTCACACTCCTCTGTAGGTGTCCCAATTCATGACGAGTGATGAGCATCACATACTGATATCCTTCAAGAAGTCCGGCTTCGGGGACACCGGCGACCAACTTTCGCGCAAATGTAAATCGCCAGAGGTCGAAGAAATGGGTCGAGGCGAAGAAGGTCGACTATGGTGGTGATGATTGGGGCGACGAATACGATGACGATCCATACGATACTACTCCTCCTCCTTCAGCGAAACCGACCGGGTTGAGACAGCCGGGCCAAGGCGTACAGTATCCCGCTGCATCTGCAGAACCGAACAAAAAGGCATATGGTGATTTGCCAGCGCTTCCGGGAGCATCGCAGCAGCGGAGTGTTACGGGACCTGCGCTCCACCGAGCAAACTCCTTCGATAAAGATGATGAAAAGAGGGCGTTCTCGAGTGGTTCCCCCGCCCACGGTTCTCCTGCTCAACAGCCAACGTCTCCTCGGAACGGACCTGCCACCCGCTTCTCCCACATGGGTCCGATAGCGGGTGTGTCAAGTGCGAAGAATATACCAAGTTTACAATTATCAACACATGCACCGACTTCCACAGGCATAACTAAGACTGACCTACCTCCTCTTCCAAGAGAAGCCTCGTTCGGTAGAGAAAATGAGGTTGCCCAGACACCCCTGACAGCAGTGACAACGAGTAGTAAATACTCCGATGACTACCAAAACCGACAAGACTACTCGCCTTCAGCAGCACCACCACCTTTGTCAACGGTTATATCTCCAATACAGAATCCTTATGACAATCAAAGCACTAATTTCCCACCTCGAAAAAGCAGTCTGAGTCAAATGAGAGGCCGGGATATGTCAACACAAGAGCCACAATCTGCAATAGAGCCGGGTCCAAAGCCATGGGCAGACGACCGTACATCATCGCCGGTTGGTGCTGGGCGCGCACGATCAGGAAGCACTCCCGCAAAAGCTTTACCGTTCATACGACCAGCTGACATTTATAAACGAATGGAAGAGGAGAGGGAGAAAGAACGCCGCTCTTCGGAGTCTGGACGACCAAGTCTCGATTCCTTAATCGGTGGGAGACCTGCGAATAGATCTGTATCTCCAGCGAACAGGTCTCTGCGAGAAAGATCGAGCTCTGAGAGCTTTTCACGAGGACCAAGACCCAAAGGTTCTGTAGAAGGATTCTCGGAGTCACCGAGCCGGCGGTTGATGCCACTCGAGTCTGTACAAGAACGAAAGAGTGAGTATGGCTTTGAGGGGTTTACTCTGAATGATCCTCAGACGGCGACCACGATGTCTCATCAAGGTGACTCGACTGACAACACTACTCCGCATATCACTACAACGGATGAGCATGGCCTGCCGCTCATCAGTTCCAATTCTCAACTCCCTGACGTCGATCGTGTGTCGGATTTTGGAACAGACTTCTTTGCTCAGACCAGACCTCACGATTCTGCACAAGATTATGATGGTGAATACAGCGACCAAGCAAGCCAAGTTTCAGCTGATCATACTCTGAAAAGTCAGCCCTCGCTTGGGTTCCGCTCTGCTGTTCACGAAGCTTTCGATCGCGGAGAACCCATAACCCCAATCGGTGCGAGTGAAGGCAATGTTCGTCGCTCTGATAGCGAAAGCACGGGTACAACGGGTATTAGCCCAATTATGAGCAGAGTCCCAAGTGCTGCGACTGCTGAAAATAGAGCCAGGGATATTGAAGCTAGGCAAGAGGCTACACCTGCCATTCCCGAAGTTGAAGAACCACCATCCCAACGCACTTCGCGTGTTATGAGTTCTCCACCAATCAATACTGATAGTCCCGCGCGAACCCCGGATTTCGCTGCTGTAGCTGGCGCCCCAAGATCAACAGAGGGACAGATTTCCGAGACATCTGCAGTCCCTTCATCTGCCAATAGCACTGGAGAAGGCCTTAATCGCCCAGCAGTGGGTAGAGAGCTGAGCTTTAGACCACATTTACCAGGTGGTTGGGTTTCGTATGCTGGAAGCGATTCCACTGTCCTGCCAGAAGAGAACATTGCTTCAAGAGCTCCATCGCGACTTTCCGAGACTTCAGCACCAAATAACCAACTTTCTTCCGCTATTCCAGAACATCCTGTTGATGAGTCAGATCAGACCCCGACACGGGGTCCACAAGAATTCTCCCCTTCTACCCCAAATGAAGCAGCAGGAATTGTTCTGGGAAGCGCCACCGGTACAGCTCTTGCTTCGCATGACCACCATATTGCAAGTCCTCAGCAGCCGGAAGCAATTGTACGTGACAATATGCCAACCCCGGATGCAAGCATGGCTCCAACAGGCAACCCGTATAGTTCACCTCTCGATACTCGATTCTTTGGTGGCGGTGCCCCAGTCGAACTTCCCGCAGAAATTCCTGCAGAGCTCTCACCCGAAGTGAGGCCCAGTTTGAGTGATCGGAACTTGTCCGCAGTTTCGAGTGCCGGACCGACACCTCCCCCTAAAGACACTCCAACAATCAACATCAATGACACTGATTCTGGCTATTTCCCTCCTCCTGTGCCTTTGAAGCAAAAGACTTTGGATGAAGTGGCAGCCAATGAGCAATTAGAACCACCTCGTCGGCCACAAGTAATTCCAACATTGAGCACAGACACTGCGCCACAGGATGATGAGAACGACAAACTCAGGAAGGAGATCGTAAAGAGTCTCAGCCCTAGGGCATCCAATGCTCACGAACTTGGATATGGTGATGACTTATCTCTACACTCTCCTGCATCTACCCCTGGTGGAGAGCTTCGTGACAGTGCTTATCTACCTAGCGAGTACGACAACTACTGGGCAACGCAAGCTGATGATGACACTCCCATGCAGCTTCACCATCCACAAGATGCACACAATCCATTGGTGCCGACTATCTCTCGTGAAGTGCCGTCGGATGGAGAGACCCCACCAATTCCTCCTTTGAGCACCCGCAGAATATCGAAGCAGATTGATCCAGAACCTGGCCTCATCGTATCCCAATACACTTGGGATGTAGACCCAGAGCCTAGTGTAGGGGATGAAAATCGTCCAGCAGAGGGCAATCTGGATGACCTTCAACCTCGGCCATTAAGAACGCCTGAGAAACGGGTTTCTTTTGCTGCTACACCTGATTCACAAATCATGCAACTCGAGGAGACTCGTGAAGCGTATTTTACTCGCCCGGTTATGGATTTTTCTGATGGCCCTCATGAGCTTGAGTCGCCCGATCATCGAAGTGAGCTGGTCGAGCCCACTTTCCAAGATCAGCAGGAACCTAAGACGCTTTCGAGCGAATCACCAATAACCAGCTCAGCAGTTCTTGCTGGTGGTGGTGGTGCTGCTGCTGCACTAACGGGTGCAGGTTCGTACGCTACCAACCACACCCAGGAAGACCATCTACCTCAACAAGGATCTTCGCCAGCAGAGGAAACTTTCAATCCATCAACGCCATCAGAAAGTGAGCATACAGCCCACCCTGAAAACAACGCAGCCGGGGCTCCGCTTCAGGAAACTTTAACCAACAATTCAATTTCACACTCACAGCGTCTATCGCATAACAAGATTATTCCTTTCAAGGATATTCTTGCAATGAGCGATTACAATCAACGCATTCGAACATATGACAGTACTCGAGACCAGTTCGCAGCTATGAATACAGGATTGACGGATTGGTTGGCATATCTGAAGGCTCAGCATCCTGAGCATGCAGATAACAATGGTTCATATGGAGGTGGTGGTGTGAACTACACAACTGCGCCATCTTCTACACGCTCGAAGTTCTCGAAGACAATTGGCATAACATCGTCTTCATCACAAGCACCAGGGCAACAGCCATATTATCAACAATACCTGAATGCCAGCCCGGCATCATCCAATCCTCCAACCCCTTCCAAAACTGGAGGTGGGTCTGTGGGATCTCAACAGCACCATTCTGTAGCAGGACCCAAGATGTCCAGTCAACAAGTACAAGCTAAGAGCAAGGAGTTGCTTCACACAGCAGGAGTTTTCGGCGGGAAGGCTAGCAACATAGGAAAGGGACTCTTTGCGAAAGGCAAAAGCAGATTCAGAAGCGGTGGCGGAGACAAGGTAGATTGATCATCTCCTTCAGAGCCGGTCCGCAATGAGGCGATGGGGCGTTCATTATTCTTCACGTGTTTTCCTTTTAATTCTTTTACTAATGATAACGATGGCGGTATTTTTTTCTTCTCTTCCTTTTTTCGCTGTGCACATCTGATCCCAGGCTTCCGAGGCTTCCGAGGCTGCTTCTTAGTGGAATGGTGTACGACTATATTGACAGCCCATGTATTCTCCACTCATGTATCTCCGCAATCCGGGGCTCTTACTAATTTTGTCTCGATGTGTGAAGACACTTGTCTGACGTGAAATTAAATTGCAGACTAGCCATCCCACCCCGCCTCCACAACCTGCAGAGCGAGAGCGCCGATCATCCTGGGCGCTGCCTCTAGCTTTCTCGCGATCAACGGCCCGACCCGGTAATGCGCCACAACCCACGAATACGAGGGAAGCCACAACCCCCACGTCGCAGCGATCACGGCGCCTCTCGGATGCTCCTTCGAAGTTTGACGGTGGTACAAAACAACCAAAGTCGCGATCTTCTTCAATTGATTCTTCACAGCTATACAACTCCCGCAGTGTGGACTTTCTGAGGGAGAATCTCCAGAATCGCCACATTGGTGAGCTAGATGATCTAGATGATAATCTAGCTGGACCCGTCCCAATTAGTAAAGAACAGCCGTCATGGGATCCTTTTAATGCCACGCCAATTGAAGAGGAAGAGGGCTACTTTGATTCACATGTGAAGAACCCGGGCTACTTTGACACTGACAATCAACATCCGCGAGAGGCGGATATACCGCTCAGTGAAGCTCAACTTCTGGAACGTCAGAGTACGGTGAGTGATCAGTCATCTAGTGTTCACGTGCAGATTGGTATTGAAGAGGTCGAGTTGGATGGTAATGGTATTAATGAGGCTCCCGTGGAAAATGTTGTAGAGAATCACACAGACTTTTCGGGAGGGCGGGAAGCGCCAGCTGCTATGAATGAGCATGAAGTCGAGAATCATCCAGTTGAGGAGGACCGCGGCTTGGAGGAAGAGTCATATCTAGCAGCTGCGATCACTAGTCATGACGTTTTGGGAAGTGACAAAAATGCTGGCGAATCTTTAGCAGATCCTCAGTCTCATCCCCAGGATACCGAGGACCATCAAGGGCATGATTCAACTACCTTGCAGGACAAGACGCTCATGCTGCCATCTCAACATGTCCGAACTGTGTCAGATCCCCCTATGATGTACAGTGATGCTCTGAAGCCTAGTGCCGAGTATGTACGCGACGAAATCAACATCCCCGGTGTCACCGATCAGAGGCGCAAGCAGCCAGAGCTCGTTCAGCATCCGGCTTCGTTTGGACTTCCGCCTGTTCGTCGCAATTCCGCATTCGGATTCGCTTTTAGGTCGAAATCAAAGTCGAAGAAGAGATTTCCCATTGATGATGATAGTGAGGATGAGAAGGATGAGAAGATTGTTACTAGTGCTACCTATATGCCTGACGGGCAGCAGCAGTGGGAACACGTTGATTGGAGTGGATATGGAGCTGGGAATGACAACGCAAATGCGCATGTCATTGATGGATTGGCTGGTCAGCAGGCGACGGATCGAAGTGACGAACCTAGTACGCCGGTGATGAAGACTGCTGCTCTTAACAATGCGCATATTTCGCCCAGGACGAATAATCGTGGTGAGCCGATTGAACTACCGGGCACAGAGCCTAATGATGTAGGGCCTTACGGGACATTGAATGATAACAACCAAGTTGGTGAGGGGCTTGAGGGAGTTCGCAAGCAACATTCATCGACACCACTTGATTTCAGCCGCAGTTTCTTCGGGAGGTCTACTGAACAAGCTGCTCCTGGTCAGCTTCTGGTTCCAGTTCGAGAGCCCCCTTCATCGGCCCAGAAGTTCCCTGACCTCTTCCACCCCAGAGGAGGTGATGAGCTCCCAGCTGATCAAGAGGTACCTCGCCACTATCCTTCACCTCTTACCCGTGATGCAATTATGTTACCCCGACAGCAGGGAACAGAATATATGCTTCCTGGAGTTGGGCCGCCTGAGGGGCCCAACAAACAGCTTACCAGATCGAAAAGGAGCTCTTCGTTTATGAAGGGCTTCAGTGGACGTTTATCGAGAAATACATCGAGAGAGAGGGGAAGCAGAACGACATCTAGGGATAGAGCTGGTCTTACTTCCCGTGATGGTCCAAAATCAACACCAGTAAATATGCCGACAGCACAGAATGCAGATCAGCAGGCATCCAGGCCACCATCGCCGTCTTCCGATGCATACAGAGGCAGACGGAGATCGAGTCTGAGTTTGTTGAACGTTCTGAGCCGCACTTCTACACCTGAACCAGTTTCTATGTCACAGCGCAACAGCACTTCGAGACCGGTATCTCGAGATATGCTGAATAATGAGCACAAACCAATTGTAACTGCGCAAGAGGGACGAAAGAAATTGAATAAAGCAGTTCGCCAATCCGCACCACCAACACCCAGAATATCCCAGGTTGAGCCTCACGTCACAGAGGCCAAGAAGAAGCGGTTTTCAGGACTAGCTACTTTTCTCTCCCGCAAAGGTAGCGCCCACCGCCCTCGATTCAACTCTACCGCATCCTCTACGATCTCCGAGAACAGAATACCCACAGTAGCTCCTGCTCAGTCTTCTCCAAAGCCGGAAAAGGACGCTAAACAGCGTAGAACGCTTACCAAACCTCCGCCAATGGGCGAAAATCGCTCGCGCCGCAATTCTCTCGTGCAACCCCTTCCTTCAGTCAATGCAGCAACTCTCAATATGAACCAATCTCCTTTGCAGCCTTTCCGTCACGGCTCTGTGGTGGATCGCCACGCTGTCATTAAAGGTGAGCCGCGCTACGAGACACCGCCCATTCCACAGGCGTATAACCTTGTCCATGGCGACGGCAACGTCGTCTCGCCAACCACCTACGATCCGCGCGGCATCAACGCCCGTCGAGCGAGCCTCAGCCAGACTTTGTCAAACCAGTCCCATGGGGCGGCTCTGGGCAATTTCTATCCACCGCCCCGTCCCCGTGCTCAGTACTTCGATCCGAACACCTACGATCCTTTGAGTATTGCGCACGGCTCGCCGGCTGAAAACCAGTATGGGGGTGTAGAGGGTAACTACGAATATTTCGAGCCGGTTCCTAGCCCTCCACGTAGACAGAATAGTTACCATGTCCCTCTGTTTCGACCGCAGGAACGCGAGCTGAGTAATCTGAATACGTCTGCTGCTGGTGAGTATGACGACGCAGAAAAAGAGCGCTCCTTTTCGAGACTTTCGGGTAGAAGTCTATCGAACAGAAGTTTGTCTACCCGCAGCTATACAGGCCGCAGTAGCTATGAGATGGCTGGTCCACGTGGGAGGGGGTCTAGCCCCTCGCCCGCCAGGGGCCAGGCTGTGCCCATGGGGAGAGCGGATGGGTATGTCAATGGTCAGGGTCAGGGAATGGGACATGGACAGGTCATGGGTATGGCGATGGGCATGCCGCCGTATGAGCGAAGCGATAGTAATATGGGCTCGCCGCCGCGCAGGAGGGATAGTCTTGATGTTGTGAGGGAGAATGTCGTTGCGCAGCCTCCGCCGAGGATGAGTATGGGGCCTGGCATGGGGATGGGGATGCCTAGACAGCAGATTGGGTTTCAGGGGTATGCGGCTTGGGAGAGGAGCTTGAAAGCGGGGGCGGTGAACGGTGGGGGAATGCAGCAGAGGCCTTGGTCTCGTGGGCGCGATGCACCGTACAATGGAGGGAATAGGGAGTGGACGAGAGGCGGTGGAGCCTTCGTGGCTGGTCCGGCTGTGCCGAGGAATGATTGGGGGGTAGAAGAGGGACGAAGATAGGAGGGAGTGTATAATATTTAGAGGCGGATTCTATTGTTCATTTAGAGTTTGTCATTATTCTAGCGGTCTTTGCATAGCGAGGCATAGCATGGGCTTTGGGCTTGATGTACTTTTAGCGTAGCGATTTAATGGCATTTGTTTTGATTTGCGCTTCTATGAAATCGTTGGAAGGCACTGTGTCAAGTGATGATGTGTTTTATCAAGTATGACTATAAAATTTTCGGGAACTGTATGTATGTACAGCTTTGAACAACTGCCCAGCTTTCAATCCCATGTAGAGATCTCATTTTGTTGATGCTTTAGCAAGACTCATTAAAAAAATATAAAAAAAGAACATAGATATATATATATATATATAGAAAAAAGGGGTATATCTTGCGCAGCTCACAAAATTCTTGGATGTGAGGGGTATGTGGTATCCGATGTTCAAGATCTCATGTATCTCACCACAATGAGTTCTCCATCGCAAATCCTTGCTCGTCCTCTTACTAGCAATCAATTTCATCAAAAGATCCTCTGAGAGATGACACCGGGATGTTTGGTCCGTCGGAAAAATGCCACCGTGTTATGCAGATAGCAGTGAAGCTGCAAAGAAAGCACTTGAGGATTGTCTGTTGATTCGGAGCTTGTCGTCTATGTACGTAGGCTTCCTCTCTAGCTGGTCTGGAGGGAATCCTATTGAATTACATTAGTCATGATGATAGCAGAAAAACTGTTCTTCCTGATCATACCTTAGTGCGTCAGCATGAGCGTTCTAAGTTGTGGAACGGCTACTCGTAAGGGCCGCGGATTGAAGGGTAAATTTGGGGGTTGGAGTTCGGTTTGAGAGTGTGCAATCTCCTTGGTGATAGCCTGTGGTCTGAGAGACTTACAGTGTTTGAAACTATGGGTATCTCCTACACATTCGTACTGTCTGAATTGAGTGAATAGTGGTTGGGACGAGTTTTTCTTATATGTGAATGGACATGTTTGTTGCACGACATAATTTACTCATTACTTGGGTATACTCCGACTGGTGTAGATATTCCTCATTCATCACCTGCGTATACGTCGCTGTTTGTGGGCATATATCGTTCATTGAAATATAGACAGTCTGCTTATTCGACGTGAAATCTGACTTGAATAATTGAAGATATAGACACGTTGCATGAATCGCACAACGTGAGTTAAGTTTACGATTTATTTTGTTTCCTGACATATAATCTGAAAATTGGGAAACCTTCGTGAGATAGAGAAATCTAATACCTATACCCTTTTTGAAGAGGGAAAGAAAGGACTTTGGTAGCAGTACTGAATGTAATATAAGAACTATATATCGATGATAGTCTGCAGGTGTTAGCTATCCGTATTACTAGCTTGATGATCGAGCACTCCTTTGTTTATAGAGATTCATAGAGAGTATGTAGAACTATGATTCGAGGAGCTTCTTTTTAAGACAATGCCAGAGAGCGTGTTGGGCAATCCATTTTTGCATCACATATCACGTTCAAAGGAATCGTTCAGTACCAAATGTCTTGATCATCATTAATGAATTGTATGTCACGAACAGATATTAAGAACATATTATGTGCAAAGTAGCTTTGGACAACATGACCAAGCCAAGCCGAAATTCTTCCTAAGACAAACGCATCGTCAACTTCGTCACCTCATATACATCCAACAAGTACAATAATCCTGTCTCAGATCCTACCGACAATCCAAGAGTCGCATACCAGTATCAGTAGCACGACAGAAACTTATGCCATGCTCTCTGCCTCCCGCTTCTCCTTGACTCTCGTGCTCTGTCCCTTGATCAGCGTGCTCAAGTCGCCGACGGGGATTTGGAAGGGGAAGTCGAGAGCAGCGAGCATGATAGCAAAGAAGATCCACCAACCCGCCATAGAGGTAACGAATGCGCAAGCACCACCAGCCTAGAATGAAGTCAGTACTAGTCACACTAGTGATCACCGCAAAGGAACTAATCAAACGACTTTGGATGGATGAAGGACTTACGACTGTCAATCGGTGTGCAGTTGCAAGCTTGCCTTGAGCACCATACCAATATGCACCAGCCAAGCAGGAGAACGCCAGGACAAGCGAGAGGAAGATAACGACGAAAACGATATTCGTTCGTAGGGCGCAGACCAGGTAGATGAGACATAGAAGACCCATGAAGACGAGAAAGAAGGCAAAGGAAGATTGAAAGCCAGTGCTAGCAAGTCCAGATGCTGCGTCGCCGGCTGTAGTCTCGTAGGCGGCATAGGCACCGTAGAATGGTTGCAGTGTTGCTGCAAAGCCGAGCCAGAAAGCGCCGAAGGACATGAAGACTACGAAGGGGAAGGTATTGCCGATGATGAACTCTAGGAAGCCACCGACTAACATGAGTAGACCACCGAAGAAGAAGTATACGCCACTATGAGTGGTCAGACGAGACGATAACGAGGATATGGAAAGATTGTACTTACGTTGATGCTGCACCATTGCCTCCAGCTCCTCGCCAGCCCATCAGGTCACATGAGAGAGGTGTCAAACTGAGGAGGAAACCACATAGTGCACTGGAACTCTTGTCAGTCAATGATTAAAGACCTATATTGGAGAAACTTACAGTGGAGTTGGGTTTCCAAAGGTCTTTCGAAGATCTCCTTTGACTGCATTCTGGGGCGAGAGATAGATCTTCTCAAAAAGCTCGGGGGATATAGAAATGCTGCCGGCTGTACGAATCCTTCTCAGTGCAGTGTCACTGTCCATGTTCTGGTCACCCAAGTGATATGGATTTCCTCCTCCATTTTGGTAGGCACCATTGCCAGTTCCATTTCCATTTCCGTAATCTTTCTCGAGATAGTCTCCCTCGTTACCTCCATGGGCGTTAGTTCCTCCTTCAGTACCATTGACGATACCTCGTGCCTGAGCGTTGTGTTCAGTTGCCATCGTTGCTAAGTTCCTTTCTCTGACTTCCTATAAATATGGTATAACTCAATGAAGAAATTAATGATAAGACTTAAGTATATCGATGGAGCTTGGGGGTATTGTACTAGAACAGTATAGATAGTATTGTGTGAGAAAATGAACTGAGAAATTTTGGAGAAGGGGGCTGGAGGTTCAATATATATGACGAGAGATATTAACATTGTCTCCGCACTTGGAGTTCCAGTCTTCGGTTCTCCGGCCCTCTTTCACCTCTGCATTTGAGTCACGCAGTCCGTGTCCATAGACAAACTAGAATCACTTGACCCCGCGGTATAAAAAAGAGCAGGCTCGATTTAGAAGATCATGTTCTGGTGGTCTGCAATTCCCAAAGCCCCAGATTCCTCTGGGACAGTTTCCGCTATGCGGAACAGAGGCAAGCGTCGAAGCTTAGCAGGTAGTTTGACACAGTATGGAGAGGGATTGGAGGGACCTTAGAAACCGTGAAATTGCACAGAGGGGGAGCTAACGACACAACCGGCGTCATGGACATCTCAACCGCTGAACTTACCACTAACTTGTGGCTTTAGAGGTATATAAGAGATGTTGATTGGAGTCGAGAGAGTATTGAGGGATAAGCGACTTGCACCGGCACGGTAAAGTGCCATTGATTCATTGGGAAAGAAAACCAATCGGTGCTTGCAGTCTTATCCATCCATCAGAATCTAAACAACTCCCGTGAAATGGAATGAATCTATCACATTTATATGGAGGAATTGAAGCATCTTACGTAGTAGAATCGCTTCCAATCTTTCAAGAACTGAGCCCCGGTATCATTACCTCAATATTTGATACTTATGAGATAGAGTATGCCAAGAAGGATGAGAACGGCTCTACCGAATTCCAGATCGCTTTTTCTTACTACCGGATGCCTTGACAGATGGCATTTTTGTAGCTGTGCGTGTATGCATTTGCCGTCGGCAATTCTAGCAATAACAAGTCCCCAACGTCAGTTTTCTGAAAGCATCTGCTCCCTGCTTGCTAAGTAAAGATAGAATGACAGAAGAAGACTCCATATTGCACATCAGTCAACGAGTCGCTTGATCATTGTGGTAATGTGATGGTGTAGTTGTCTACGTAGTTTGTATTGAGTAGAGTATGAGACTATCACCCTTAGTACCATGGTGACGATCGTACTAAAGGTTGTCTGTACGAGGTCAACGTTTCTTCCATCAAGATGTTTTTATTTCATTTTGCTTTGTTTTGTTTTATACAGTGTGGCGGCCAGTGTTTATGATTGTCCGAATCTGGGAGAGTAAGTATGAACACTGAACATGAATCCAAACAATGAGTGCCTTGCACAAGAGGGATATTCATAAATGAAGAACTTGAGTAGATGGTGAATTATCGAGACCCTGTACCACTTTATCCATACAAATCCAGCAATGGTTGGAAGTACCAGGTAGAATAGACAGACGCATCGCATTGCATCGCTCATAGTCAGGAAGCCGGAGCAGTGGAAATGGCGTTCACTAAAAGCCGGAGGGTGGCGAGTGCAGTTCCGATGCAACAACCCCACAATCTCGTGTGTTTGCAGCTTGTTTGCCGAGAATGCGGGGAAGTTTGTGTGGGTTGACAACGTGGGGAACGTTCTTGGTAAAGTGCATAGGGGATTTCGAGAACTCCACCAGCACCATCCAAGTTATTCGTGGCTTATCCCTTATGTTCATACTTTATGAATGGATTGAGCTTCGATATTCCCGCAAAGTCATGACAAAAGGGACGAAAGGTCTTGAGTATGACAAAAGGTACAAGCGGCACGCCTGTTGTACTAAGTATAGTCAGTGGACATGCTGTATCTTGTCCGTATAGTAGAACGCTGGATGCAAAATCGAGTGTCAGTATGCGTATGAAGATAAAGGTCAAATAATCACCAGCCATATTCTCTCAACATCAACTCCTCCTCAATGAACTTCAACTCTCTCGATAATGTAACTCCCCTGCATCAAAGCTACCTGTAAACAATGACCCCAGCAACGGTCATGACACACTGTAATAATCACGCCGCAAACTCTAAGCAACCATGTTTCCGCAGGGAAAAGTCTCCGCGCCGATCCATAGAGCCATTGCTCCACCACTCCACACGACTTTCCAAGGCTCGAAAAGGGCTGCTCTGCCTAGTAGTCTAGACGCGCGAATAGAAGGATTTGCAGTTCCCCTCACCCATCAGTGCAAAGGGATCGCCATTCCATAAGGCCGTAAGGGCGCCATCGAATGGTAGCATCAGGTGTGCTGCTTGAGCTTGGCTGTGGAGTATACTATTGGAGGCGTATTGCAAGACAGGTCGATAAAGTGCTGCTGTGCACTGTTAGAGCTATGATTCATGATCGGTGCTGCAAGGTGATGTGTTCTCAGAGTCCCTTCTTTTGTATCTTGCGCAAATGATAAATATATAAACATAATATGATGCTTACGAAGATCACTCACAACTACATACTCAATTTCAGCTGCTCGCAAAAATAACTCCTCATCTGCTAAAGACTGGTACACTATCAGCAAAACCATATACACTATGAACAATTCCATTGGGGTCACAACAAAGCAATGACTTCCAAAACCGCATCCGTCCTCTGGTGCTCTAGTTTCATGGCATATGCCACGTGATGGGTTGGAGCGCGCGAACGTAAATTTGCCGCCTACGTTCAGCGACACCTGACATTATGACACGTTGGACGATCCTTTGATAGTTTTGATAGTCACCTGCGCCGCAGACAAGAGGCTCGAACGACATTCTAGTGCGACAATGAGGTGTGTGCAGGAAATCTGATGACGGAGGGTTTCAAGTAATGTGCATGTCACGTTGTTGCAGGCAAGTGCACTGGAAACACATATAACTACGATGCCGGCCGTAAGTAGATGGGGTATTTGGCTCCTAGATGAGCTTTGCGATATGAAGCATCACAATTGAAAAGAAAGGATGGGAATGGACGCAAGAGATCATCGTCATTAATCTATCTCTATCTACCTCCGCTCGTCATCAAACACCAATCCCTTCCTCCTCCTATCCACACCTTCGCTTCCTGCAAGAATAGAGAAGACAAATCTGCGACTATACGCCGCCTCACACCTCATGCACATGTGATTGAAGAAAGAATATATATGCCAACCAAAGACCCCAGACGCCCAACTTTTCCCTTTTCAAATAGCTCAACGAACAGATACTCCTTACAAATATTGTCTCTCAATCTGTCTCCTGAGATCCATAGCCGCCTCCAGCTCCGCGCCTCTGAGGCCATTGTTGCACAGCATCACGAGCAGGTCATTAATGGCAGCAGCATTAGAATCGCCGCCAAACAAAGCCATGCTGTTGCGCAGGCAGTGGGCATACCATCTGCCAATTACGTAGACAAGCTCGTTGGCGATGTGAATTCGATTGCCGCCACGGAAAGGAGCCTCGTCGTTGTAGAACATTGCTTTGAGGACAGGGACGATGCTCTCATAGCGAACTCCAACATCGATGAAAAGATCCATCACCCAAGTTGGTGGTCCGACATCACGCTGGAACTCGTAGGCATATTTCTCAATCATAGGAATGAGAATGGTTGGTGGGAATGTAGACTCTGACAAGCCGAGACGTGCAGCTAATATGCGCACTTCGGTGACAATAGCTTCATAAGGTTGTTCGGCTGTGTCATTACCGCTTTGTGCATTTTCCTCTGTGCGGGTGTGAATAGACTCGATAAGTTGCTGCCACGTGGCTGTGACATCTGCTGGGTTGCGGTGATCGGCAGCTTGGTAAATTATAAGGCAAATATCAAAGTAGCTTGCGCCATCGGCGTACTTGTTATAGAGCTAGGAGATTGTTAGTAAATATACTTGTAGTCAACGCTCGGGAGGGCGGAAGCTTACATCAGTCAAACCACAAATCTGGCCATCAAGCTCCTCAATGATCTGAGGCTTGAGATTGGGATCAATTCGTGGATCAACACGGAGTCGTTGTAGAAGATCAGCTTGAATTTGAGCCACATCCAAAAGTTCGGAAATTTCATGCAAAAGAATCTGTCGTGCCTGGCTGGAAACCGTGCTTCTGGTTACCGAAGCATTTGCTTTAGCGTTTCCTAAGTACTTGATACGTCTGTCCAAGGACAGATCAAAGTCACTCTTCGCCAAGCCTAATTGAACAGCCGCAGCATCATAATATCTCTCGGCATTCGCGTAGAAACGCCAGAGCAAGTCGGCATGGTCAGCCTGTGTGGTCGCAAGACGCTCCAGGTATGAAACCACATGGTCAGACTGTACAGAGAGTAGTCGGTCAGTCCATCCCTGTTGAAGGTACCAGTCGTACAGATCAAACTGGAAGACTTCATCCTCTGACTCATTGACAACATCGTAGGTTTCGTTGCGTTTCTGCGCTGCAATAGTCATACGACCATCAATTGTTTCAGGTTGCTGGCTGGCATACGCATCAACTGCTTGTAAAATGCCATGAATGAGGACATAGCATCTTCTTCGTGCATTGTAGGCCTCAATTCGATTGTCATTCGGTGGCTTTCCATCATTGACCCAGCCAAGGGCCTTGTTACCACGATCAGACTCGTTGGCTACCTTGAGAGCGAGCTGTGTAGCACCAGCAAAGAACTCAAGCTTCGTGAAAGTCTCAACAGCCGATTGTAGATATTCTGACGAAAGGTCGCCTGCTACTTTTTCGAAAAGTCGCAAGCTCTCCATGAGGTAATTTCGTCCCATTTCCGATCCCGCACCTGCTTCCTCGGCTTTGCGCAATCTCTCCTGGGCGTTGAAAATAATCACATCTTGCTCACTGCAGAAGCTACCACACTGTCGGCGGAGTCGTTCAGAAACAGTATCGACATTACCGCCACTGGCAAGGTTGCGGTTGACGATTGCCTTGACGAGGATTTTGGCAAGGTCCTTGCCGTCATTTGCGGAAAAGAGGGTTTCGAAGGTCAGGTTCTTGAAGCGTAATCTTGTAGCATCATCCAAAGCATTCCAAATCTGATCAACTTGTTCTCCGAACAGCATCATAACAAAAGAGATCCCTTCAATGATACTGACGTTCAACTTCTCAAGGGAATGAAGAGCCTGGTGTTCGCCCTGTAACTCGATTTCAGCTTGCTTGCTTGACACTCTTGTGAGACCTTCTGGCCCAGCCAGTCCTTCAATAAACGATCGGTTCTTATCAAGGAATTCGCTAAGAGCTGCAAGGTCTGCTTGGACACTTTGGAGCTTCGGCATAGAGATTGTCGAATTAACGACTACTGCACCTGTAGCGGTAACACCTTGTTGAATAACTGGCATTTTCCAAAGCGAGCGGACAACACGAGACATGTACAAAGCCATACCAGCATGTCTAGATGAAGGGATCACGCTCTCAATTGGGTGGATTGTTGTATCGCCAACAAGATTCTGGTTGAGAGATGGTCTTCCACCATATTCGACGAAAGCTTTACGTGCAAGTTCCAAAGTCTCAGGATCGGTAACTCTGGCGCTGCGTACTTCATTTCCTGAGCTGTCCACACCTTGTCCACAAGCAACTGCAAGCGCTGCAGCGGTTGCTTCCATTCTGCCATAACGGCCAACAAACTTTCTGATCTCTGCCTCAAAACTGTCATCACTACGTCCTTGACGGATAGCAGCTGAGAAAACGTCCACTAAGCGTCGTCGACGAATGACATGTACGCCGTTGTTAGTTAAGATGGCAATTTCAGTAGAAGGCTCATCGAATTGAACGGCAAGCTCATTACCAAATCCAATTGGTTGGGCTGCTGCTGCGAAGGGAGGAGTAACAAGACCAACATCTTGAGCAACGCTTGCAAGATCCATCCAAATTCCCTGTTCATAGTACATTGAGCCCTGTGGGGCTTTGCCCGATGCCTTTTCGTATGCTATTCTTCCAGTATCAGGGGCTGACAAAAACAGCACATCCATATTGCTTCCTGTCTGTCTAGTTACGAAAGCCATGAAAAGTCCAGGTGGAAACCTTAGAGCTAATCGAGAGAAGTTCAATGCATCTGATGAGGTATTGATAGGTTGTGGAGCATCGGTGTTCATTGATGCAGGACGCTGATCCAGCTGTGGTGGAGGAAATTTGATGTGTTGAACCTGCATACTATCAGGCGGTCCATGTTGCCCTGAACTGTATCCCCCGTAACCTCGAGTCGCACTAAGAAAGAGTCGTACTCCAGTACTTGTGGTGGCCATCAGATGTGACTTCACAGCTTCGCGGGCTGAGATGGCGCTTATCGAGATGATTCGCATACTAGATGTAAGAGATGGCACTGTTGATGGTGTCATATGACTGATATCGCTCACACATTGTCCCTGGCGCTTCTCAATGACTTTTCTTAGGCTGGTCGGTGTATCCATGTGAAAAGTTCGGATGGCAGATTCAGATGACAGGGTATATAGAAGGTTCCGGGTATCATCGATGACTATCTGCACAACATGCTCTTGCGATCTCGTTGGCCAGATTTGTGGTAGCAAAGAGTTGTAGCCAGGGCTGGTATGATTGACCTTCCCACATCTGTTTGCAAACCACTTCTCCTCTTGTTGATATGTCAATTCATAGACATCGTTGTCGTTGTGGCCAGCAAAGAAAATCCGGCCGCCACTCGTTGCCTCAATGACGCTTACATCGACCCCCTTTATTGGCAGAGACATACGTGTTTGATACAAGCCAACAGTGATATCTCCATTGGGTCCTGAAGCAGCTGATACACCTAACAAGAAGATATCGTTTACAGTCGCAACGACGAGGATGTGGGTGATTGCAGGTAGAAAAACGCCAGGGCGCGGCTTAATGAGCTTCACACCTGTAATGCTGTTTGGCTGTTCCTCGAATCCAATTGGCTGTGGATTTGGATGGGTGTAGTCCCAAAGATAGAGGCAGTTGTCGATTGCGATCCAGGCATGATTAAGTTCTGCGAAAAGTCCCATCATCGTCGATATCTGTAGTTGGTTATATTGTTCGAAGATGACGTCTGGGATATCGTATGTCTTGATCTTGTGGAATGGCGCCCAAGCAGCTTCTCTGCCCTCTGCAGGGAGGTCATACGACGAAGAAATTCCTTCTACAAAACTTGTCAGTGTTCACGCACAAGACTTAACAATGGATAACGATAGAGCGTACGAGTAACATAGCTATCAAGTTCAGGATAGCTTCCTTCCTTCATCAAGACATCGTTGATAGTTCTCGCTGCTCTCTCTACTGGCTTCAAACTTTCAAACTGTGACTGATGTAGCGACTGAGTAGTCATCGATTGTTGTTGGGGGACCAGAGTGTTCGTGGACGGTTGCGCATTGTTGTACGAGCCAGCCGAGAAGGAATTGGGGCGACCAAACTGTGGCTGTCGTATTGGCGCGACACTCTGATATCTAGAAGTCGCAGGTGTCTGTAAAAATGCGCCTGGCAGAGGTCTTGTGGGGGTTTGAGTAGCCATTTCGAACTGATCTTGGGCTGGCACCCGTTGGTGATGGGGGAACCGGTAAATAAGCGCTGCAAATCGACTGTTTGTCCTGTTCACTTCATGTGGAGCTCTGTGGTAGTTCTTCAGCTAAGCGAAGCTGTCAATATGTCGTGGAATTGTTTGCGAGGTTGATGAAGCTAGTGATGTTCTGTTCGCATTTCAACAACAACATTTCGAGATGGAGCTCGAAACCGCGTTTTAGCGCGCCGGCTGATGGAAGACCGACTTTTTGGCAAGGCTGCGCGCATAGACGAGGCTGTACAATATTCCACTGAGGTACCTACATGGAAGGGAAGGTAGTACCTTGCTTTACGAACTCATTACCGTATCTTACTTTAGACAATTAGGAATGGCATCAATACGTATACTAATTGGTCTTAATCTGGAGAGAATCATGAATATATGGTTCACAAAGTCTATTTAATGGATTCTACCACTGCATGCATGGAGAAAAGACGTAGCTAAGAACACTTCCACAGTTGACTTTGAATCTTGCTCAATACGCATTTCCGATAATCTTCCCTTGCATATCATAAAAAGCAATAGGTATACATGAGATAATTCTGTGTGGCATCTTACGCCTTCTTGGCATCCCTCTCTGCCTTCTTAAGGGCTCTGGTTCTGATCGACTGGTGCATCTTTCTGTTCTGTTCAACAACGAAAGATACACCTAGGCCTACGGTGTTCTCCAACCACCAGTGCATAAGCCCATGAGCCGGGTATGGTGTAGAAGTATATGCCATAGTCTGAGCCCCTCCACTACGACCAATCTTGGAAAGAACAGTCTTGACAAAGTTCCTTGGGTTTGGAATAGAGAAAGACGTCTTTCTGATCTTAGACATAGCAGATGTAACCAAGTAGCTAACAACCAACTCAACATCGACACCATGTGGTTTCAACTCTCCTCCAAGAGCAGTCGACCATTGCTGCAAGAAAGCCTTGCTGCCGGAGTATGTTGCCAGAAGTGGTGTTGGGAGGAGTCCACCGAATGAGCCCATTGTCAGAATAAGACCACGCTTTCTCTGCACCATTCCTGGAGCAACGATCTGGGTGGTCTTCAATACACTGATGCAGTTGATAGCGATGATCTGATCCATCTCCTCCTTTGGTGTCTGGATGAAAGGAACTGGGATGCTGTGGCTTTGACCGACGTTGTTGACAAGAACCGCTACATCGAGACCATCGACAAGAGCCTTCAATTTGGCATAATCACTCTCGTCGTTCTTGGAGAAGTCGATTGTGAGAATCTTGGTCTGGATGGCCGAGCCTGCATATTTCTCTGAAATCTCCTTCGCAACAGTTTGTAACTTCGATTCGGTGCGGGAGATGAGGACAATATTGAATCCCTTCTGCGCAAGTTGAATGGCATATTCTTTACCCAGGCCATCCGATGCTCCAGTAACAATGGCCCATGAGCCCTTCTTCCCGTACTTGCGAAGCTATTGATTATTAGCTTTTGTAGAAACATTTAGACATTGTATGCTTACAGAAACCCCAGGAAGCACAAACAAGCTAAAAAGCAGTCTCACGTAGCTAAAGAGTTTTGCTCCAACTACTACAGCTCCCAGGACCGCAAAAGTGTTTACCACCGCGACGGGCGCTGGAGAATCGGTGAATGCCATTTTTCTAACAGTTTCCCACGTCCAAGTAAGTGCACCGAAAATAAACCCAACAAACCACAGTATTCCTTGTTGTAAAGGTATGATAGACTGCAAGCTTGGCTGTAATCGATGACAATAACTCACAGACAAGTCTGTTATGGGAGAAGGTACTGAGGTTATCAGTGATGGTGATACTGCGTATCGAGAAAGGAATTGGACAGATGTTGGGGCTTCAGAAGGAAGGGAACAACCCGAGAGTCTTCCTGTTGACAGGGTAGCTGTGGGTATGGACTGTGAGGTGGCAGCGCGTCCAATGATTAGCGCGGGAGCCGGGGTGGTCGGCCTTCTCCCGATATTTATTTGGTTCCTGGCAATGTTGAGCTGTGCCAATGGCAACTGAGCTTTATCCCAGATACTAGAAGCACATTCATCAATAACTCTGGATTTAAAAATAGAGGAATTCGATAACTTCCTTTTTACGCTAGCTTCTCGATATAATTCTGCTTGTCGACTGTGATACGCATCTCTCTCTTCCTGCGTTCCCGGATCCCGAATATTAGGCCATTTGAGGTGGAATCGATTGGCAAACTCCATCCTTTCAATTAGTCGAAACAAGGTATGTATTGAATGTATAAGACTAAAGCCGTGATATTGAGGCTTTTCTGTTGATTTTACCAACGATTGACTCTCCAAAATTGCGCTGCGGTGTTTGCGTTACTTACTGAAAGCTGATTTGGAAGAACAGCAGATTCGAATCTTCAACAATGGATTCACTCAAACCAGTCCTTTCGTACCTTCCCCAACATGAGGGCATTCTCCCGCAATGGCTGTTGCTCGTAAGTTTCTCAATTGAGCTAGTCCTTGGTCGTTCTTCTGAATTCACCGTGAGCTGTTGCTGAACAATAATCATCCCAGGTCTCCTTGATCTCCGTTCTCAACTCCGCCCAAGCATACAGCACCCTCAAGTTTACCCAGCGCGTATATTGCGGCGAGAAAAATGCTCTCCCAGCAACCCCCTCCGGTTCTGCTTCTCCAGTAACTCCTCTTTCCAGCCGTACTTTTGGTACCTGGACTGTGGTCCAAAGCGTCATCCGCCTATATGCGGCTTACAATATCTCGAACCCAGCGATCTATCAGATGGGAATCTTGACTTACGGCATTGCTTGGGCCCATTTCATGAGCGAGTGGTTCATTTTCAAGACTACAAGATGGAGTGCTGGCTTGGCTGGACCAGTCATCATCAGTACAGGAAGCTTGATCTGGATGTTTGCACAATGGGGATATTATGTGCAGTAGGCAACCTGTTTTTTCTATCCAAAATCTCAAAGTCCAATCACCTATAGAAAACAAGCTATCAGTTAGTTCAGTTTTGACCTAAAGCTTTTCGATTCCTTACTGTCATGGTCTCTTCGTACGGTCAGGAGATACAAGGATCCAATTGTCCAAGAGCGAACTGTACCGACCGTGCGATATGTCATCCAAAATCTTGTCTAGCATTGTGGGTGCTATGATTATAACTTGTGCGGGAAAACACACGGATACAGAAATCATGCTTCAAATATGGAGACCGACAGCATGAACAATGCACAAAAAAGAGAAAGTGGTGATGTAAATAACTTGGGATTGTGAGATTGTTTTGTTACACCAAGACTGACCATGTGCTACCCCACTACCAATCGCGGGGTTGCCTGCGACGTGGTGGGGCACAGCACTCAAACGGAACATACTCCCCAATACACGCCAATAATATTGTTTAATCCCCAGCAATTGCGGAGGCTGATGAAATATTAATGCTAAAGATGACGATGTGAAAAAGAGGCAGACATGGGATGCCTCAACGGTCATGTAACCTAATAAGAACATTTTTTGAAGCTTTTCTGGTCATACTCATCCATATCTTCCATGACAGACCAGAGGAAAACATAGCTTCTGACAATTATAAAGCTGTGAGTTTAATACGGATCTAGATATTAAGCGTACAGCTACTAGTACCAATACCGCTTCAAGTAATTTACGAGCTCTCAATGATTGTACGGCTACTAAAAAAAATCTCCAACTTCAAATATAGCTCTTATTAAACCTGCAGCTCCCAGTATCCCTAGAGTTTTCCATACTCTGACCGATATAGTTAAGTATTGTGCGGCCTTGAGATTCAGCAAATTGCGGGCTATATAAGAGCACTGTCGCTTTTCTTCCTAACAAGAAGAAGAGTTGATGGTGTATGCAGTTGCACCATGTGCACATCAGTTTGTAAGATTAAGAGTAATACATTCGTTGCGGCTCTCACATTAAAAGTGAACATTTTCCAATTAAGAATCGCAAATTCAGCGCCTGTGTATCATGCAATACAAACTTAAAGCATACCTCAGAGAGCCTTTCTGTGTGTAAAAGGTAATCAACCGATCTGCGAGGACTATACATTCGGAACTGTGTACCGAATCTTATGTGTTACGACATACGCTTGTTCTAAGCTCCCTTGGACACTTGACAAGCCTCATAGGAGGATTTCGTTTGCACATAAGTACATGAAAGGGAACTATCTTCGAATCTATTTCAATATTTAGGTTCAATTCTGTTGCATCCCCCTCTTTTCTGGCGCCCTTGTGGTATTTGAGACATGGAGCTGCTTCTAAGACCCCTTGAACAATGAGGAGTCATGGTAGTTCGCTTTTTATAAGATTGAGCCCTGTAAAAGGCACTGTATCTATATACGCTACCTAACACTTGATCTTTGAAGACTGTTATTTCCGCGGATATAGATCGGGTTCTGTGTGCTGCAGTTGGAGTCGAGGTCTAGCAACTAGCTCCCGTAGTAACGTGCCGGCTCTTAAAAAGTTTGCTACACTTGAAGGTCTTCACGAGGCGGATAAAGACGTATCTCTGACTACATCAACCTTGTGATAGCAACTCACGTAGCAGCATATTATCTAGAGATATAGAGTCGGTAAGTATCATGGGGTTCACGAGTACAAAGAATGGGAAACAGATATATATAGCTGGTAGACAGCAATCAAGATCACACAGTATTTTCTATGAATGCTTCCTATTCATCTTATGAATATGACAATAACAAATTTAGAACAGCTGCGAGTAGGTCAGGATTTACTATTTCCAGTCTAATTCCCATGCTGGCGCGGCTTTGCATTCCTAAAGTAATTACCCCTGAAAATATCTCTATCCAGATCTCAAGAGATAGCTTGACTCTAGACTTGCCGGGTACAGCGGTATCATCAATAATAAACACAACAAGGAGGATTTCGAGGATAGGAGTAGATAATGAATTTTTCTAGTGCCTCAACCAAAGCTATCATCTCGAGATTAAGGCTAGAATTATTGGTCTTTGGTGAAAGAATAGCCCAGGGCCTTTACTCGGAGTTTCTGCCGGCGACGCTATAAAGAACACCCGCTTCACCGCCAGCTGCATCTGATTGGCAGAATTGTGATAGTCGTTATCTTCGTGGCTTGGCCTCTACCATGCGTCATTAGAAGTTCACTACGCACCTTGACATGACTCTCACAAGGTATAACATGAAAAGCTTCACTTGCATCTTTTCTTTCAAGTTTTTATCTCGGACATTGGCTTACAGGTCACTCTACCATTCTACTCGCAATATCCAAAGCTCTGTGGTAACAAATCTTTGTCGTACTCTATATCTCTGGTAAATTCATATCTCTTTCCCTGGGATATATCTAGTGCTGACAGGTGTACGTCAGAAATTACTATCCCTGGTTTCTTATGCATATGCAAAAGAAATAAGCAACCATATGAGTGATAGTGCTACAAGCTGAAAATAGGGCGTCGTCGCCAGTACAAGAGATTCACACATTCCAAGCCTTGTTCTATCATCAATCTTGTGTCTTTGTTTTCTTATCTATATCTTACAATTACAAGTCGACAATATGGTGGTACAAACCACTAATCTATGTTCCCTCCCAAACGAGGTTTGCAACATCGTTCATAGCAAAATTTGTATTTGCTAATTTGTAGTAGATCCTGATCCAGCTACTCTCAAGCTTTCCCACACGTCCCTTACTTCGCTTTGCATCCATATCACATCGCTTCCACGACCTTGTTCTACGAATACTCCACCATCGCCTTAAACGTGCCGCTGCTCTATCGGACCACAAGCTTATTCTCGAATGCTTTCATCCGAGCAGTAAGCTATCATCTCCACATGCTTTTTGCGAGTATCTCGGGACGGAGGGTCTCAGCGATCATATTGAGGAACAGGGAGCATTGTACAATGATGGCTCGTCGAGTAGCAGGCTAGGCCAGCTCTACAACGCTTATTCGCACTTCCGACCATTGCTTCCTGAAGAGTATAAGATGACAAGAAGACGGCACCCTGCCGGTGATGTACCTGGTCATCCAAATTCAAGTACATGGTTTCCAGGACCATCGGAGGAGGCCTCTGACGAGAAAGACGAATACGTTTCTGAAGATATACATCTCGATTCTCATGAATTATTCTCTCAACTGTGCACAATCACCAACATTGTCAAGGTCGGCCCAAAACGTGGTTTATTTTTGAGTTGTGTGACCGTTGGAGATGGAGTGATCAGGATCTGGAGAGACTGGCTAGCTAAAGGAGCAGCACGCACGTCTTTCGAGGCCTTAACTCCTCCTCAAAGTCCATCTTACAATGGAGACACTCGTCAGAAAAACGACCCTGACATGTTATGGGTTGATAACGGCAAAGATATTGGTCTGCGCTTCCGAGTTTCTCAGATAGCTGCAGCACGTCCTGTTCTCATGAGCAAGGATGAGGATCCTCCGGTGTCTTACAATGTGCAATATCAAGGTGAGATCACATATCTATCTGAAAGCTAGGCTCCTTCTGACATAGTTACAGAGCTTGTCATTCGAACGGTACAGCTTCTTCTTATGGTTGAAGAGGCACTTCAGCAAGAGAGCAATCACACAGGTAAAGCCATCGTGATTGGTTCATGGAATTAGATTAGATAGGAGGATGACATGAACATTCATGATCAAAGGAAATGACTCTTTGCAATGCAAAGAGCGTTCGAATATATGTTTCTCAGGATACTTACCAAATCACAGGAATGCTCTGTGGCATCGACGGCGTTTATCGGCCGCCAGTGACGATGGGGATATTTGGGCAGCTTTGGAACCACGTCTGATTTGGCGACCGCGAGCGTCACAAAAGCAAGGATCTTGTTTCGGGATACAACAAGATTATGGGGTACGATGACAAGAGAAGCAATCGCTGGCTATGAATTGCTGGGTAAGTTCAGAGATGGGTAGGGTATTACGGATTAGAACATTGTTTAGAAGCGAAACCCGAGCGACACGAAGAAGACTTTACATTGTCAGCTCATTCAATCAAAAGTTTAAATAGAGATTTATGAATGTGATAAGGTTGTAGCATCTTTCCTGGGCAAATTTGCCCTTTGCATCGATGTTGGGCTCGGTGCCCTCCCCAATGGACCCTCACAGCAAGGCTGAAACACATCGAAGACAACAACCTGCAGAACCAACGTTTCGAGACTGGACCCCAACCACATGTTTTCCGCAATGAAGCCTATTCTTCTTATGCAGCGGTCATGGCGCTCGTGATCAACACTTCATCGATACTTTTACGATTCTCAATTGGTTCGGCGACTTAATGACGGGCTTGCGAATGCACGAGCATTTCATGTCCGTCCGCGTACTTAATGCAGGTCCCTGTATGAGTGATATTTACGAAGGACTTCGGCATGGTGTTGATTTAGGGTGGCTCTCTTGATACGGCCTCGGGTACAGATTCTCGATGGTGCCGGAGGTTACAATGGCGCCGCTAGAAAGAATGTTCATATTCCATACCAAACTAAACAACGTTCTACTTTTTCCTTCCATACCATTTCCTCAGATCATTCTGCCATTTCCAATTTGACCTGCCTGGTAGCAGTGTCCTTTCTTTATTTTCTTAATCTTTCATTATTTCGAGATGGCTGCGGAAATTCAATTACCAGAACTTACCAGGAGTAAGACTCTCAAGAGCATCATTCACCAAGAGCATGAGGTGGAGGTTTCTGAGGGTAGAATGAGCTGGAACGACAGGTTCAGTGTGTTTTCGAAATCAGTTCTCAAATACGGCACAGGGCGGTACTCGGGGGTCGAATTGTGCCCTCAACCATCCAGTGATGCCTCGGATCCTCTCGTATGTTAATCCTGTGCCCTTAAGATGATAAGCAGAGGATTCTGATCAGTTCTAGAATTGGCCACTTTGGAAGAAGGACTTGAGCTTCTTTGGGCTTTGCTTTACAATCGCCACAGTTGGTGCTCTCAAAAGCATACTATTTACTGTCAATTCCATCATTGTAACAGAATTCAATGTCTCATATCTCAGCGCCGCGGCCTTAACAGGAGCTCCTTTGCTTTTCGCTGCCATTTCAGGACTTTTGACTGCCGGATTCTCTCAGATTATTGGAAAGCGGTCCATATATATCTCCGCTGTCATCCTCATGTTCATTGGGAGTATGTGGAATATGCACATTACAGACAGTTATGCGCAATTCATGGTGGCGAGAATATTTCAGGGAATCGGCTGGGGAGCATTCGAGTCTCTTGCTTTGTCATCGATCAATGATATGTACTTTGTAGGTTTATCGTTCCAGTCACTATGTACAGCTTCTGACAGTATCATAGGCACACCAGAAAGGCGCCAGGACAAACATCTACACTTTTATCTCTCTAACCTCGACCTGGGGCCCACCAATCCTCGGCGGTTATATATCGCAGTCGACAGAGGGATGGCGTCAACAATTCATGCTGCTCAGCATTTTCCAATCTGCTTCTATTGTTCTTATCATCTTCGGCAGCCCAGAAACCGCCTTTTCACCATCTACGCCCAGCACAGACGCCTCATTCAAGTACGGGAAATCCTCCACTGTCATAACTGCAGCCCCAACACCTCATAGTAGAGTCCTAGCATACATTAGCACTCTCAGACCAGTTTCATACCAGAAGCCTTTCGAAGTGGCCACATTTCTCGCTCCCTTACGCCAGACGTTCACACCCACATCCGCACTCCTCTCTCTTTACTCCATCATCCCCACAGCTCTCATCTTCAGCACCGCCTCTTCACTATCCTGTCTTTTCAGCCCCATGCCCACCTTCATCCTACCGGCTCCCCTGGGCTATCTTTTTATCATGCCTCTCCTATTCATCGTCATATTCCACCCCATGGCAACCTTCCTCCTTCCCACCCTCACAACCCGCATGACCATCGGCCTCGCCAGCTCGTCGAAAACCAAGGCACGCCGCAACCTATGGCTTCTCGTCCTCGCAATGGCCTTCGGGCTAGTTGGCACTCTTGGCTTTGGCATATACCTAGGCAGGCAGGGCATTCCCGAAAAGGCTACAGTTGTGGGCGCTATCTTCCGTCACAGGCGCGAGTCCAATGTAGACGTGATCATCGTATCCATGTTCCTTAGTTTTATGGTTGCTGGTGCTGTGATGGGCGATGTCGCTATCTGGGGGTACTTGAGAGGGGACATGGCTGCGAAGAGGAAGAGTGATGGGCCGCGAGTGAGAAGGGTTGGCGATGACGATGATGTCTTGACGTGGAATGCCGTGTCATTCTGGAAGAACATTGTTACTGGCATCATGGTCATCGTGTTGCCGGCCGGCATTGTTAGTGCTAGGCCGCTGGAGATGGCTTTCATCGGATTGAGTATTCTAGAGATCGTAATGTGTGCTGGTGTGTCATCTGTGCTCTTCTGGGCGTTGAAGTTGGTCAAGAAAGGAGATCGCTTTGTGCTTGCTAGATCGCAGGAGGCGGGTTTGAGGAGGTGGGAGAGCAATGCTAGTTTCTTTGATGCTTAGGTAGATCTGCTGGACAGATTGGGTCTGATTAGGTGGTATATGAGGTTAATTGCTTTTAATGATACACATTTTGCTTCGGATCTGGTGGATAATAGCTCGGTGGGATGGTTTAAGGGTGATAGAAAAGAATAGTGTAGGATCGTAATCAAAGAGATTAAATTGTGCCTGTCAGAGCATGCATATCTACTCATTGGAACTGTCATGATGAATATTATCAGTGCAATGAATACTAGAGTAATTACTGGAGCTGTAAAGTTATTATCAGTCATGTAATAATTATAGAATCCACATTTTTAGCAGCAGCTATTCGGAATCGTACGTTCTTGGTTGCTCGTCATAGATAATAAAAGCAGCTACATGCATTTGTGAGAATAGTTCTTGGTGAAAAGAATACAATATTAAGAGATCAACCAGCCAAATCCGGAAAATAAATGTAATCAATCTCTAAAATTCACGAAAACCCGCCTGATTACAAGGAACTGCATGAACACACCATTAACGACTTTCGTTTCTGTTTTGATTCATCCACATAGTTGATGGGTACTATACTTGTATGTACAAGATTCGTCATTCGAAATGAGACTGGGCAATGGCGTTGATGACGATGATGCTTGGGCGAGAGATGAAGACGAATGCGTGAAAAGGTATATGTAAGTTCATTCCAACAGGCGTAGACTTTCCAACTTCAAGATCGAAGCCTTAGTGTTGCCAGTTTCTCCAGACTATGCCTCCTACCCTTGTACATTCTCTGACCTCAAGAGTCTCAAGCTCAGACTTCCTGTAATTTGGTTGGGTCGTTATGGACATTCGAGAAGTTGCGGGCAGGGTATTCAGGCCCCTCCGTTAAACCGCACGTTAAACGTAACTCGGTACTAGAACCGTATATTGACATGTTTTGTGATTTCTTGATACAATTGTACAAATAAAAAGAAGCTCACACACACTGAGGAAAGCTCAAACGGTCCTCGATCTGAGACTAGGCCGTTTAATGCAGTTCCCCCACCCCACTCTAATTCCATCTACTCCCACTTTCGTCACTCTCCTCGCATTTAAGCACTCTCTGGGTACAAGTCCTCCTTCAAACTGACACCGAGCTCCTCTCTGAGAGGCTTGAGCTCCTCAAGGTATTGCTCGTACTGGCCCTTGTTCTCAACCTTTGCCTTGACACCTGTAAAAACCATTAGCCTTCCGCTTTATCCGAGATATTGGAGATGTGTACCCTCAAAGATCCGCACGGCGGTTGGGTAGTCGTTGACACGTCTGGCGGCCTTCAAGGCAGCGATGAGGACGGATGGGGATGGAACAAGATCGTAGGCGAAAGCGTTGTTGAGGTTACGCTGTGGGCAATATATCAGCACAATTGACCCATTGACTTCCATCAATACTCATACCTGAAGCTCGAAAACATCCTGTACTTGCTCAAACTCCTTCTCGTATCTATAGCACCAATCGAATCAGCAATTGTTGTAACCGAAGATGCCTGATCGTGACGTCGGAGGTTTTCGCATGCGTCACAATCGGCCAAATCTTCCCGGACCACCCATTGGACCTCGCATACCTGGCGGTGAACTCCTCGAAGGACTCCTCGTGGTGTCCAGCGGCTTCCTCGCCGTCCTTGTCGGCGGAGAATCTCTTCATGGAAGTGCTGAAGTTGGCAGTAGCTGGAGCCAAAGCGCGGCGGGAGACGGCTGGGCGAGCGACGCGGAGGAGGGAAGCGGATTGAGCGCGAGCTGCAACGCGCAACAGAGATGTAGAGGCCATTTTGTGAGGGTTTGTGGTGCGTTGATATTAACAATTGAGGTCGTGGGGGTACGTCGTGAGCTCGTCGTCGATTGGGATTTTGGCGGCCAGGCCGAAGGGGCCACGAGAAAATACCGCTAGGTCAGTTTGGCGAATCAGCATCATACCATTCCTCGCTCGTCAGCCTCAGGCGTGACTCAGGCCTGCAGGTTTATCAGACCTGGTGATTCGTAACGTACGAGAATTATTTGACAGACATAGACACACCGAAGAAGGTGAAGCGGCGCTCGGCCAAGGGAAGCGTACAGTAAGGTAAGATAAGGTAAGATATACATCTTGGTTTTCTGTTCCAGCCTCGTTTTGTTGCCTATTGATTTATTCTCTTATTCTCAGCTCCGATGATTTAAGATGTCAATTTCATGTATTTATTGCCACATATCGGACTTCATTCTATGAGAGGGAAGAAAAGAGATATATTTCAACTGAGATAACGATATTCAAAGACGGCACTGCATCAGCAGCCTCGAATGTACTATTTCTCTGATACGAGATTGAACAAATAAAGTCCAAATCGAGAGAAAGAAATCAAGAGATAACGCACAGTCTCCTTCTCCTCGGCTTCCGGATGTGGACCGTTGTCAAATGACGATTCGGCTCGACTGGGATGTGGAAGAGCACACAATATCAACCAGCTTGCTGCAGTTTATTCTATGTCGAAAGCCTCCGTGTAACGCTCTATTATTATTATTTGGGCATACTAAGAATTTCGACGAAGACGGGTTTTGTATTTTAAACATCAATGAGAGTGTCATATTTTAAAGCGTGAACTCGAAGGATGACAAGAGTGACGATAGACCAGATTGTTTGATGAATTTACAACCTATCAAATTGATGCGGGTTCCGATTTTATGTTTATATATATACATATAACAATAGAGCTTTGAAGTCATTTTCAGCTATGTAGACAAGAATTTAGTAAGGGTTGTACTCATATTGGTCTTGTGTTGCTGACTTGAAGTAGAGTCATATGATTTGTATCATTTCACAGTGCTCTGTATGTACTTCGTGTGCTTTACCCTTCATTTAACTATTGCAAGCATAATTAATCATATACGACTGTACAAAGTTATACGATGGAATTCATTCAGAATGTATCAGGATCATTGGCTTTATGATTGAAAGTGCAGATACCATAAAAATGCAATACATAGTACAATGCATAATGTCTTATTCTAAACAAAGTACCGTCTCAACTATAATAACAATGACAAGATGATCAAGAAGATGCCGAGAAAGATGAGGTCTTGGTGAAATGAGGACAGTGCGTCCCGAGGTGAGTACATACTCATCTTCCATCATTACTTCGGCTTTCACGTGCCAACTTCCCAAATTCTGGAAAGATTATTACCGAATATTCTTTTCCAAGCGTTACCTTTGATCAACAGTCTCAGTCAGCAACAAGGCAAAGACAATATTGAGGAGATGTCTTTACCTCCAGTCTAACTTTATGCAACTTGTAATTCTCCGATCCCTTTTTTCTTATACCTTCCACTGACTGCGAATATCTCCATTGAGTCGGCTTCACGTGCAAATTAATTGCTAGATGTCCCAAGGTCCGAAATGAGCCCTCCCGTCCTTCGATCCTGCGTATGTCATATCCGTAAGTACACCGGACCACCGAATAGCGATACGCCGATGTCAAATCTCGGTAGACGGCAGCTTATTCCCCAGATGAGGTTGTTATTCTCTTGGGGGCTGCGGTGTCAGCAGAAAGGATAATGAAAACCGATTGGTCTTGCTATTCTTATGGACGTATTCTATGTTTATGCATCTCGTCACTGGCTCATGAGTCTCTGTACTGTGTACTTGGTATTGAAAAGGGATCCGAAAGTCAAAGGTAAAGGTACGAACCTTAAGGAAAGGTCAGATACCTTATGTGAGATACCGAAAGGTACATAAATAAGTGCCTGCATTCATGCCTGATATCGCAGGAAGAATTGAAGACTTCCGACATTGACGCTCTTTCACTCGCTCTCTCTGTTGATGTAGCCCCCTAAAATCTGTCACTCTCGCACGCGACTGGCTAGTTACCACGGACACATAATCCCCTTCCAAGCTGGCTCAAATCCCAGAAAAGCCGTTTGGATCACACACTCCAACGGCCTTTCATCGTCTCCCTAATTTCTGTACAAATAGCTCTCTTCATTTCTCAAATTCCCCTTTGAAAAGTGTCCGTTTCTTTGTATTTGAGCATTCTTCTCCTTCACAGCAGAAAGGCATATCGTTTGGAGAAAGACCAAAAAAACCTAAAAAAAAATAAAAGGATAAAGAGAAAGTCAAAAGCGGTAGAAGCTGGGAGAAAAGGGTATTAAAAAAGTATCCATTTGTTTCCTGTTTGGTCGGCGCTGCGTTCGCCTTGCGGAATAGCTCCCTTTCTGCCCGTCGGCCGCTCAAATAACTTTGAGTTCCTACTCTACACGTACACTCTTTCAACCATCCCTCTCCGCAACCCCATTGTCGCAGACAAATACAATCCTCACAATGGCAGACCTCATCAAGTCCATCCCTCTTCCCACAATCGATCGCCCATTCGGCATTGAGCTATGGCCGTATTTCGACAAGGTCTTCACGGCCGTGAAGGGCTACCATCCCCAGGATTTCGACTTCCAGCCTCATATCACACCAATGTCGACATTGAAGGAGTCCGGGCTCATGATCGCGACCTACTATGTTGTGATCTTTGGTGGCCGTGAGATCATGCGCAACCGTCCAGCTTTCAAGCTCAACGGTCCCTTCATGGTCCACAACTTCTACCTCACAGCCATCAGCGCCATTCTCCTGGCTCTCTTCATTGAGCAGCTTGTCCCTACGCTTTACAACTATGGAATCTTCCATACCATTTGCAAGGCTGAGGGTGGATGGACCAAGCCTTTGGTTATCTTGTACTATGTATGTGCGCGGCTGAGAAGATGCAGCCCTGAAGCCCCAAGACTGACATGCTCTAGTTGAACTACCTTACTAAGTACCTCGAGCTTATTGATACCGTTTTCTTGGTCTTGAAGAAGAAGCCATTGAGTAAGTAGCAGCAACTTTTCGAACATTGTGATTCAATTGCTAATATATGGACTTCAGCCTTCCTCCATTGTTATCACCACGGTGCAACCGCCCTCCTTTGCTACACCCAACTTATTGGTTTGACTGCAGTCTCCTGGGTTCCAATTACACTTAACCTCATGGTTCACGTTGTTATGTACTGGTACTACTTCCAAAGTGCTCGCGGCATCCGTATCTGGTGGAAGGAATGGATTACCCGTCTCCAGATTATCCAATTTGTTATCGACCTTGGTAAGTTCCGAGAGGCCCCTCCGCACTCCCCCACAAAGCATAAGCTGACGTTATCTCCCCCAGTGTTTGTCTACTTTGCTTCATACACCTACTTCACCTCCACTTACTTCCCATGGATGCCAAACGCCGGCAAGTGTGCTGGAGAGGAGTTCGCTGCCTTCGCCGGCATGGGCATCATCAGCTCCTACCTTCTCCTCTTCATCTCCTTCTACGTCGCAACCTACAAGAAGGATGGCAAGCGTCCAACTGGTCGCAAGGCAGCTCGCTCCCTCAAGGACGCTCAGGTTCCAGATGTCGCTGCCCTCACTGGCGGCAAGATCAACCCAGCGGCCAACGGCAAGGCTTCCTCTACTGCCACGCCAAACCGTCCCGTCACTCGCTCTCGCAAGGCCTAAACGCCCACCTACCCCAAACACTCTTCTTCCGGTATATAGAGCACGTAAACGGAGATATATAGACGAGCAAATGAGGGTCTACATGGCATGCATGGGTAATGGTGTGTTCGGAGAGGAATCCGCTCACGACAGATTCTACTTCCTTGTATATGTACAATGCTTATACTTTGTGGTTGATGGGCTTGGTTGGTTTAGAGGGTGCTTTTAAGAAGCGCGCTTCTTTCTGATTGTAAGATGTAATGCCGGCATGGGACGCACGAAAAAAACAAAATTTCCTTTAGCCTTCATTTCACAAAGGGACTTGATGTCGGAGATATTTCTTCCGGCAGCGAGTCCCTTTGTATTTGTGTTTTTTATTTGTACATCAAAATTGAGGGCCTTGGTCGGGATATGTATGGGCAACGGCGTGGACGGTTGGGCGAACCGTGTTGTGTTCCATAAGATAGTTTAATAGACATGATCTCCTGATGGACTCACATGCTTTCTTACTTCCTCAGTCCTGTCTGCCGTTTTGGCTTTTCTTTTCTTGCCATGGGTGACAACGAAGGTTCGTGCTTCGGACTCTGGTGGGGTTCAACATGTGAATATTGAAGCCTAGAGTATGGCTAGGCGGCATCGGTTGATTATGTACTGAAGTACCTCAAGTATGTGATACAGAAAGAAGACCATGACATGGACATAAACATGAGTGTGAGAGTGAAATGAGACAGTATTTGAGGATCCTCGAGTGCATATGTATGGGGAACTGCGGAGTACCGTGTAAAGAAGCACAGCAGCAAGGCTGAATTAAAACAAAAACCCGCCTGCGCTGCCTCTGCATGCGTTGTTACTCACACCGATTCCGTCATCGATGCTCACGATTCGATGAACGAGGTGATAACGATCTGCTGCAGGAAGGATGTCATGTACCAGACGAAAGATTGAGATTGATCCGCTCTCACGAAGGAACGCATGTGGGCACGCAAGAAGCTCCAGGTCCAGCTCCAAAGCGGATCGCCATCATTCGAAATTATTCGTTGATATCGATCGGCTCCTGCGAAGTCCTCCTGCTCTCGCTTCCCACGCTGCAACATCACTCGTGCGGCATTTGTTTAACGAGCTGCTGGCTGCTGGGATGTGCGAGCTTGGCTTCCCCACGTGCTGATCTGATAACTGCGTCGATGCTTGGAGACGAGACTGAGACGAGCATGCGAGAGGAAGGAAAGGGAAGGGATAGGAAGGGAAGGGGAGGGTGATGTTCTATGAAGATGAAGGGCGGATTTGCGGGATTACGCCAGCAGCGGAGCGTCGGAATACCTACTTGACATGTTTAGGTACTCTACGCAGGATTTGGCACGAGTGGTGGGAGGGTGTGACCCTTGGGAGGAAGGAGTTCATGTCAACTGCGTCCGTCAAATACATGGCCATCCCGACGGACGCTTCAATTTCTCTCATCTCGTTTCATGATCTAAGTGCCGGTTCCTGTGTTCCTGAAAGCGTTCCTGTACGTTCCTGCAACGGACCCGACGATTACCTCGTCTTGCCGGGTGAACACGAGCGTCGGAGCCGAAGCGCGCATAAGGTTGGTGATATTGGCTACAGAAGGGCGAAGGGCGAAGGATGTTGTGGCTGGAATATCAATGCAACGAGCACGAGGCGTAGGATCGATGGTGGTGGTGGTGTGCTAAGTCAGGCATTGACCTTGCTGATGTTAAGGTGGTGAATTTTCGTTTATCGTGGAACAATCTGCAGGATGCAAAGCGATGGAAGGGCTTGGGATGAACCTACATGGTGACGCTCGTTACCATTCTCGTGAGCGGGGGACCTGTGATACGACATGACATTACTTATCCTCGTTGGTTTGCATATCTGCATACTTACTCCATATATCTTACTCCATATTTCATGTGCAGCTCTGAT
Organism: Allantophomopsis cytisporea; assembly: GCA_024752435.1. Taxonomy (NCBI): domain Eukaryota; kingdom Fungi; phylum Ascomycota; class Leotiomycetes; order Phacidiales; family Phacidiaceae; genus Allantophomopsis; species Allantophomopsis cytisporea. The sequence continues at coordinate 1,126,442 of CP103034.1, forward strand.
ATCTTGGTTCTTGTGCAATGAGCAGCTGCTGGGATAACGATCCGTTTCGGATTACGGCTCAGACGGTGAGCTAAGCAAAGGCAGAACGGCGAGCAATGGGAGAGTTCAAGAAAGATGAGCCCTCGTAAGGATGTGCAGAGAATGACAGAATCTTGCTTAAACTTTGGCATGGACAAGCAACCTAGGTGAAGCTGAAGGGCTACGATTGTGGCTGGATCATGAACCGTTTGATGGCCTTTGTACTTGTATATCTTCTTGGGGAAAGGACAGAAAAGAAAAAGCCAATCTGCGGCAGTGTGGTCTCAGCTGCAATGCATCGTGACTCCATGAGGATCCAGATGTCGACTCAAGACATTCCTTTTTCTCTTTTTTTTTTGTCCCAGCCGCCAGCACCGCGATCTCGTCGTGTCTCCGATCACAGAAAGATCCAAGAACCACGGTGTTAGCGAGATGGCCAGCTGAGTTGTGGGGACTTTCGTTGTGCTTGTAAACATTCGCAGATCAAGCGGTGAGGGGAGGTGAGGTGTGCAGTGAGGTCACACAGTCGGCGTTTATTTTATTTTCTTCGTTTGCTGTACAAGGCTCCGCTCCCATCGTATGTATTCTCTGCTCATGGATGGATTCACTGCACGATGATGGCTGGCTGGCTCACGTCCCCACGAGACGTCGGAGCATATCCCCTCAATTGTGCCCAAAACAGGCCATTCCCGTGTGGCCTTGACCACTGAGTCCGCGTGCTCTGGGAATAGAGATGAGATTCTCCGAGATAGAGTATTGTCAGAGTTAAATAGACTTCCTAAGACATTCTGGTGATGCGCACGTTTATTTCTGATCATGATGTCGTTGGTGCTTGCGTCAACCTCAGGCGACCTGTCAAAGTATGTATGTATGTACAGCGTACACACTTATCTAAGCCAAACACGATGGTGAAGCTGCAACGAGCGGAAAAACACCAGCGTCTCAGAATTGTGTGTGTTCACACAGACAGACAGCCAGCCAGCCAGCCAGTCAGTCGGTATTCCTCGTGCTGATCATACCCTACGCTATGATATTTCTATGTATGTATGTATGTATGTATGTATGTATGTACATCGTCACACAGTGAGACTTCCGCCGATGAATAAATTTCCCGTCTATACGCAATAATCAGTGAAGTTAAAAGCATACACGAGGTTCCAGTTGGAGATTGCGGCGCATCCCATATGTATTATTACGCAGTATGAAGATGTTTTTCTTTTTTTGTCTTCCAGGAGAGGAGATTTGAGTAGTAGCCATTAGCCATCACGAGTAGGAAGCGGCGAAGGGGGTTGGAGAGGGAGGATGGATGTTACCTGATGGGCACTTATTTGGTGCTCCAGGGCTTATGGGAGGCTGACGGTTAGGCTTTTCAGTGGCCAGCCAACCGCCCTTCACGCAGTCCATACGTCTTGAAACTCTCTCGACAGCTGGTGATCATCAGTTATGCTTTGCACTATTCTTGAACTTTCCCACCACCGCCACCACCTCAGAACCCCGTATTCTCAAGATGACCACCAGCAGACCACACCTACAGAAAGTTAACTTGGACGTGGACTTTGTTACTGGTAACTTGTACTTGCTTTCCTCTAATCCCGTGTAAAAACAAATCAATATCTAATATACCTTATCCATTCTCCGGATCCCAACGGCTGTAAAAGGTACATTAGTGTGTGTCTGGCGGTATATATTTGAAGTCCATACTCATTACGCTGATGCACCCGTGCAGTTACATATGTGTGTATAAATAACAAGATGTGGTTTTACGTCGTTAAGGGAAAACACGAACATTTGAGACTTTAGGACGAACTTCGAAGATCCTGCAACGCACACGCACACACACATCCTCTCACACCCCAGCCTACACATCTATCTGTATGTATGTATGTATGTATGTATGTATGTATGTATGTATCTAACTTTGTAATATCCACAGTCACGAAAATATGTACATTCTGCGTGGTACTCTCCCCCCTTCCCTCCCTCCCTCTCTCTCTCTCTCTCTTCATGCTCTTCCTTCTTAGCTGACAGCGCGCACCGGCGATGGCTGTGCCTCTTATTTACATACAGTCAGCCCCATCAACTCATCCTTCAGTCAATATCTTTAGCTCTCCCGATCTACGTCCACCAACTCCCATCTGTCATGCCTATGTCATGCAAGCGCAGTATGTACACTCCACGAAGATATGGCGGATAGCCGTATCCGGCCTTTTCCCTCTGCTGTGAACTGCCCATTGGGATTTTAGCAAGAAAATGTCACCATAGTCAAATAGGAGTTCCACCTTTATTTGGCTGTGTATAGTAGCTATTGGGAACACGATGGCATGGGTTTTGTCGTTCCCTACTACCCAAGAGCCTTTTTGAGGTGGGGGCCGCGCGAACAAGGACCCCTGAGATTGAACACTCGACCAATTACATGCCTCTATGTCGTACAGATGCCCTTTCGAAGTCTCTCCACTTTTTCATGGGTCTCTTCCTCTCTTTCTCTCTCTCTCTCTCTTTCTCTCTCATGGGTCTCATCATTTATGGGATCCTCATTCAACCACACCACCCATCTCTAGGCTATAGAGTAGTAGTAGTTAGTAGAGTGAGAGAGTAGTTTGAAGGGCCCTTCCTAACCATCGAGTTCAACCGGTGCGTATCTGATGGTTGAGATTCCGCGCCAGAACAGCGCCAGTTAGCCTTTCAGGGTGAACGGGCAGTCCAGCATCAGCCAAGGAATCATGGGAGTCGAGGGTGTTTTGGCGCGCCAGGAGTGAGCAAGCAAGCACATACAGTAGTAGTAGTAGTAGTAGTAGTAGTAGTAGTAGTATACCAGATATGTACTACTGTATGTATCGGTGAGTGAGAGGAGAGCGACAGCACACAGACGACATTCATGGTCATGGTCATGGTTATGGTTCCTATGATGGGATGTCCCTCACCCTCTCCTCTCACTACTACTACATACTACTCTCAACTCGACTCGAGCGAGGGCAAACCAGGAGGGGCTCAGACCACCAAAGACACAGGGTGCATCCTGTGCTCACGATAATTCCACGAGGACGGAGTAGCAGTTGGTAAGTAGATCCTCTTCGGTGCTTTAGCTCGCAAGGACGAAGGAGAATAGCATAGTAGTAAGAGTATCAGCAATCAGGAGGGAGGGAAAGGATTCTAAACAATACCTTACCTACATGACTGACTACCTACTCACTTACTCACTTACTACTACTTCCATACCTTCCTTACCTTCCTTACCTTACCCGACGCACATCTCACGCATAAGATAAGACAGAGGTCCATGCCACTTGCGTTTGCGCATTTCGCTCTTCTTGCATCTTCTTGTCTGTTGACTCGTTTTCTTGAGAGTTCTTGTGTCTTTCAGCCTGCTGTCCATTCCGTGTGCTCCTCCCGAGACTCTTTTCTAACGAAGAACGACGAGAGCAACGACGAGTAATAACGAGGAACCACTGCTCTCGCACCCGCACCACACTTTACCCTGACAGCCTCACCCACCCAAATCATCCACTCTCATACACACTCGTTCTCCTCGCGCGCGCTCTGTCATATATTGCTTCTTTTTATCCTATTTCCATTCTGCATTGGTGCATTCTGCCAGCAATCCCAGGGATTTTCTTGGACTAGGAATTCTCATCAGCCGTTCGCATTATCCAAGTCAAAGTCCTCGTCAGTCCATCTGCACACACCAGCTCGCCAACCAAAATACATCTGGTACATCCCCTACAACACCCCCGGTTGGAGAAAAAAAAAGACCCGGCGTATATTTGAAACACTGCTTCGAGTCTCTCACTCTTACAACACACTCTACCATAACTCCGTACTCTACTTCAGCAAACTACTACCACCACATCTACGATCTTTCTCTATTCCAGGAAAAGTCCAAATACCCCCCCCAGTCGCCCACATTTTTTTTATGGTTGTTTCCATTACATACGCTCCGCAACAAATATATATCATTCCACAGTAATTTCGTCAAGGTAGACCCAGTCGATAGACCACTGTCATCTCGATAGTAGGGTTTAAGCAAAGCCGTACCCGCTTCTTATTGACGACGAAGAGAACTATATCGTGGAATTACTATCATTCCACTACCAGTGGATATTAATTGCAAGCAGACTTGCAAGTACCAACGGAGGACCCTATCCATCAAACCATCGGGACTCCTTGAAAATTCCCCAGTTATCACAATGCCTCTTATATCAAAGTCCCGGCCGGCCTCGGAAATGGTCCCTGAACGTGAACGTTCCCGATTCAAGAGGCTCTCTATATCGCTGTCGCATTCCATCTACAGAACTTCTGCCAACAGTTCTCAAAGCAACATCTTATACGGATCCTCGGCCTCGAGTTCAAAGACTAACGTCAACGAAGAATCTATGGACGACACCGTGGAACGACCACGACCGAAGAAGGCTGCCACTGCTCCATTGCTCCCTCCGAGAAGTGAATTGAGAGCATCCCGTCTTCTCAACAACCTGTCCACCGATTTCAAGGCACTCAGTGAAACAAATATTACCCAGATCTCGAACGAGTCTCTTTCCGACCCATTAGAGCAATACCTATCCAGCGAAGAGGATGCATCCGAGAATGCAGATGATTATTATGAGGAATCAATGATTGAGTTCGACACCGCAAGCATTTCAACCCAGCACACAAGACAAGATCCGAAGCAGGACACAGCCAGAGTAGTATCATATACCTTTGTGGGCAAGCCATCCATTGTGGAGATCTCGACGAACGAGATTCCAGCGCCGCGTCAAAGGCAATCGTATATGGCCCCAAAAGACATCACCAAACTTCGCCCACAATCAATGCAAGTGCCACGCACCATTGTCAGACCTGAGTCTCCAGCCCCAAGTATGACCTCGTTCACCGCGCCACCGCGCAAGAGTAGTCGCACACGTCCAGCCCTCACCATCACCAACTCCATGACCTCCACATCCAGCAAGAACTCTTTCTTGGGCAACGACCCCTTCCCGACGCCCATTGACTCCGCCATCGATTTACAGTCACCCATGGATATCTCCTCGCCGCGCACGCCATCTGATAAGTGGAAAAATGGTCTGCGCACTGTTTCCCGCTCATTCAGCTTCGCCCGCCGTCCAAGCATGCCGCGCATGTCTGTCTCTTACAATGGTGTCTCTTCCGTACCCAAGACAGCTACTGCACCCTCTTTCCCTCACACACCCGTCACGCCTCGTCCAGCCAGCGCTGAGTCTCAGCCTGAGACGCATACTATCATCGAGGAGGAGACTGAGGTGGATGCTGCGCAACCTGCCCAGGTCAATTATCAAGATATCATGAATAACGTCAAAGTTGGCCCAGCACCGTCTAGCGCAGCTGCCGCAAAGGCCGTTAGGCACAAGAGTTCGATGCTCGGTCTTGGAAGAAGGAGGAGCATCAAGGGTAGATGATCTGCTGAGTCGTCTTTTGTCATTGTCACAACATGTCATGTTCTTTTAGCGCTCTGTTCTTCTCTGCTGTTTTTTGTTTTTTTGTGTTTTTTTTTTTGTTTTCACTCATTGTACTGGAGTTACTGGCGTTGCACGACTTCGTCTCGTGTGGGATTTCTATCACGGCGCAGCTTTGTTTGTGGTCTTTTTTTTTTTTTTTTGACTCTCAGCGACGCCTTTTCGTCCGAGATCCATGGCGTTCTGGAGAAAATCGATGGAGAATATGTTCTCCCATCATCCTACCATCTTACTATAGTATATCATAGCCAAATCATAAAGACTAGTATCACTCTTTCAACAACTCGGATCTCATTTATGCACTCCACCTCCCAATGTGTCCTATGAAGCACGCATGTCCATACATACTAGCTAGGTACCTATGTGCGCAATCCAGCATCATGATCCTCATCGCATTGCAACGCAATTCCCAATCTCCCCCAAAATCACAAGTCATAAATCCCATGACTATAATCTGCAGATACGAAAGCTGCGCCGTAGCCGTTTGACGTTCCCAAGGTTCTGCTTGTAACGGGTGAGTGAGCACGCGTGCAAGCGAATCTGTCTTGAGGATTGGGAAGGGTAAGGTGAGGTTTGGTTTGTTTGTTTGTTTGTTTGTGCTGGTCTGGTCTGGTCTGGTCTGGTCGGGTCGGGTCAGTCGCGCCAGTCGCGCCAGTCGCACCTTGTCACTAGGCTCTGGGCTAGAAGTCTTGCGTTGTCTTCCAGAAGCCCGTGTAGGGTAGGGGTGGTGCGGTGCTGTGCTTGGGTTACATACTACTACGTAGGTCGGTACATACATACATACATACATACATACTTGGGGGTGCTTTTGGGGTGCTTTCTTTGGCGGGCATGCGCGAGGATGGCACGCCCCCGGGCGCGCGGCACATGATGCGTGCTGACTGTGAGGGGAGGAGAGCAGGTGTGGAATGTTTTCCGAGGTGTTGTGCATGTGGATTTACGAATCCCTTGAAAGGGGAGGTCGTGTCAGTATGTTAGGGTGATGATAGATGGGCAGGATATGTATGTATGTATGTATGTATGTATGTATGTATGTATGTGGGATCGTGCGGGATGGATATCAGATAAGTGGCTTCTTGTTTATCTGGGTATGTGTTGGTTGATTGGACGTACGCGGTAGGAAGGAGGAATATTGAGTGGCATTATTTAATATTGATGATTATTGATTTGGCAGCGGAATAGATCCTTCAACCTATACATCCCTTGAAGTGTGTGATGTTTCCGGAAAGGCGACATCTGCATGCCATATTGAGCCTCGTACCTGCATACACACACACATATATATATGTATATATATTATACATGCCATGTAGTATTGTATATGCATCTGCACCTCAGAGCCATAAATAATCCCTACCTATAGCTCCTCGTGCTGTAATTCCATCATCCAACATTGAGGCACAGAATATTGACCTTCACGCAGTACATTATTCGTTACTCCACGGACTTCGGTCTTTGAAGCATTGGAAGTTTCTTCACTTACGCTTCATACTATTCAGACTACTAATCCTATTAATCCTATTCATCCTATTCATCCTATTCTGCACTGTCGAAAAACCAACTGTCTCCCACGGACATTATAGATGCAATTTTTTTCTGCATTCATTTACGAGGTCGTTGTGGTTTGTGCTGTGCGCCGTCGCTCACGCTTCTTTGGTCATGTCTCTCATAAGGTGCCGACCTCCGAAGTGCGCCTGTGGAGATTGTGATATCGTGGCTTTTGACGCCGTGAGCGCGCTCCTCTTCACCATCGCGCGAGTGCCTTTGCGATATTCATTACGAATTAGTTTGTTGGGTCTTTATTAGACAGTTATGGACTGTTTATTCAGAATAATGTCTTCTTGATTTTGACTCCCGTTTCCTCTATTCATCACAGCGTTCGGGGCACTGAGCCTTAAATGAAGCTTTTCATGCCAATGAAACTTATTACTGCATGATCGCCGTTGAAGATGGATTCAAATGCTCAGACCCCGTCAGTGTAAATACGTCAATTCCCGTTGCTGAAAATTGGAAAATGGATGGAATCAAGACGCTTGACTTTGAGCACTACCTAAGCTTGCACTCGAGTCACGCACATTTCGTATGCCTCACCATCACTGAGTCGTGAAGTCTCAGACTTGCTCGTGCTCCGTGCTTTGACTTTTTGTCTTCATTGTTGGGTGGAGATCCAAATCTCACGATGGACGGAAATTTCTAATCCCGATGCCGCGTGCCTCGCAGCCTGAAGCAGAATTCAGGCCTACGCAGATCTCAGTCCGGCCGATGAGAAAAGCAATTGACGCACTAAATCAATGCCTGAAGTTATCGATTCCACCAGGCCACAACAAAATCTACATCGAAATTCGCTTAGCCTAGGGCAGGCACGCACATTTTGCGATCGCGAAGTTTTGTGACTTAGACTTCGACATTTCAACGCCGCAACGACAACCGACGACTCGACCACCGACAAGTCATCAATACCTTCGAGATGGCTTCCCGACCAACTGTCACCATCTTGTCCGCGGACGGCAAGGCCTCCGGCGCCTCCCACCCACTTCCAGCCGTCTTCAATGCTCCATTGAGACTCGATGTCGTCCAGTACGTTTTTACACCACTCTGCGAAAGAACAAGGAAGAGGAGAAGGACGATGAGCATGGAATGAAGAGAACTGGTCAGAATGGCGGCTAATCCGAAATTTTGCAGGACTGTTCACACCGGTATGGCCAAGAACAAGCGCCAGCCATACGCTGTCAGCGAGAAGGCTGGTCACCAGACATCTGCTGAGTCCTGGGGTACCGGTCAGTACACAATTTTCATTGCAATATTTGGAGTAGATTATGGAGCAGGCATTATGGGAGAAAGCTCTTTTTTTCTGCAGACTGGGGCGAATTTTTGAGGGTCAATTGTGAAGGACTTGAGGCTGATTGATTTCATTACAGGACGTGCTGTTGCCCGTATTCCTCGTGTCTCTGGTGGTGGAACTCACCGTGCTGGTCAGGCTGCTTTCGGTAACATGTGCCGCTCTGGTCGCATGTTCGCTCCAACCAAGGTCTGGAGAAAGTGGCACCAGAAGATCTCCCTTGGACAGAAGTGAGTTGACGCAAAAGTCGAGAAGATGAAGCTTGAACTGACATTATCCAGGCGATTCGCTACCGCCTCTGCCTTGGCTGCTTCCGCTGTCCCATCCCTCCTCCTCGCCCGTGGTCACCAGGTCTCTACCGTCCCAGAGGTTCCTCTTGTCATCAACTCTGAGGTCTTCTCCGGTGCCGCTATCTCCCGCACTGCCGCTGCCGTCGGTCTCTTGAACGCCGTCGGTGCTGGTTCCGAGATCTCCAAGGTCAAGGCTTCCCGCAAGCTCCGTGCTGGTAAGGGTAAGCTCCGTGGCCGCCGTCACCGCCAACGCCGTGGCCCATTGGTCGTCTACGACCCAGAGGTTGACGGAAAGGAGCTCTCCCGCGCTTTCCGCAACATCGCTGGTGTTGAGACTAGCTCCGTCTTCGCTCTCAACCTTCTCCAGCTTGCTCCAGGTGGACACTTGGGACGTTTCGTCATCTGGACCTCCGGTGCCTTCAAGGCCCTTGACACCATCTACGGATCCACCACCACCCCATCTGCCCTCAAGAAGGACTTCCTCCTCCCATCCAATGTTGTCTCCCAGGCTGATATCGGCCGTTTGATCAACTCCTCCGAAATCCAGACCGTCATCCGTGCCGCCAAGGGTGAGGCCAAGACCAAGCGTGCTGGTGTCCAGAAGAAGAACCCACTCCACAACAAGCAGGTTCTCCTCAGACTCAACCCATACGCTTCCGCCTACTCCAAGGAGAAGATTGGTTCCAAGGGTTTGGACGCCGGTAAGCCAAGCGAGCGTGCTGGTGAGGCTTTCGCCAAGGTTTTGATTGAGGACTAAGTGGTTTGTTTGGGTTTTGGTCTTGATTATGGTTATATGGTAGCAATGCATCTTCTCTAAGGGCGCCATTAGCTTAGGTTTGCTTTCAAAAGAAAGGCATACATGAAAAGCTACTTCAATTTTTCTGTTCAAACTGTGCTCCACTTGTGATTTTTGTGAACTTCAACTATTGAGTGCTTATGTTGCCCTGTTGCCTACTCTTATTTTATAAGACATGCTCCATTCTGAAATTATTACCAAGCGTCGCTTTCTTTGTTGATACGGACTTTGGACCTTCACTAGCGAACGATGTTCAAGGGATATATTCTAGAGGTCAATATAGGCTGTAATATAATTTCAAGGCACGCGAGTTTCTCATTTCGCTGGCATTACTTTGCTAAGTAAAACACAACACGCGCCGAAACTCTCTCCCTTCCTAGCGTAAGCTGCAATTAATTATACCGCACTCGGCATGGTCTCACCGCACGCAAATACAGCAAAGCAGAACACGCAAAAGCAGAAGATCAACGAGGCTCGCCCAATTCTACGGAGATGGTCTGTCTATATAGCTGTGAGAGGTACACACGTGCTGTTCAGCCCCACAATGCATCCTTGATTCTGTTCACGCGGCCAGAGGGGATGGTAGGTGGTGAGAGGAGGATAGAGTCCCAGATCTCCTCGCCATCTACGAACAGGCGGAACTTGAGGATACTTTGATCGCTGGCCGGTGGATTCTCAATTGTGATGGCGCCGAACTTGGAGTTACCATCGGGGATATACCTGTATAGTTAGCACGTCTAGATGAGATGGGTGAGAAGGAGGGGAACTCACTTGACCATAACGTCTTCATCGTCCGTCTCGGAATACGTACGCACTGGGAGGTAGAACTGGCTGAGCGGTGAGGTAGAGAATTCGTTGACTGTGGCACTGATGGGCCACTTGCCGCCTGTTGGAGGCGGGAACGCTGTGGCCGCAAACTCGTGGCGATCACCACTAAGCACCACGACGCCTACGCCTCCCCGCAATCCGACATCCCACATGGCTTCGAGGATGACCCGTCGCTCGGCCAGATAGCCTGCCCACGTGTCGAGGCTGTTTACGCGCCAGTTCTTGGTGAAGGGAATGCTGGAGGCGATAATTTTCCACTTCACGCCGGCGGGCACTGGACGTGCAAGGAAAGCAAGCAAGTCATCAAGTTGCTCTTTTCCGAGCATAGTCTTCTCGGGACTGTCGATAGGGATATCGGAAGAGGAGTTGCGGTAGGTGCGTGTGTCCATCATGAAGAATGCAGCTGGGCCTTGGGAAAATTCAAAATAGGTTGCTCCGCTTCGAATATTGGAGGTGGATCCTGCTTTACGTGCGGGAGGAGGGTTCGCAGCAACCTGGTAATGGTTGTATGGATCAGCTGCTGCCTGGTAGACCCCAGTCGTATTAAGATCCCAATCGTTGGCAATCTCATGGTCATCGAGGACATGAATCCAGCTAAGATTTTGACCAACCGAAGGCCAGTCTGGAGAGGCATATACTTGACGATATTCACGCCTATAGTCCTCAGCCGTGTTTCCGAATCTCTTGGGAACGTCAATGTAGATGAAGTCTCCTAAGAAGAGCATGAATTGAGCTCCAAGAGACGGAAGGTTCTTTGCAAGGTGCTTTAAACCCGGAATCGAAAGGGGGTGATCAGTAGGGTTGTATGGGAACCGTGGTTTAATACAGCTAGATGTCAAAAAAGTGAATTGCCCATCGTTCTTAACTGATTGAGCACCGGGCTTCGGTGGTGTGGTGAAAACACCAGTGTGGTTGTTGGAAGTGACCCATTGGAAAGCCTTCTCAGATTGTCCATTCAACTTGATAGGAACAACAGCAGTGTAATCGGTCTCATTTGTCAGATAATGGATACTACCGGCATGTTGCCAGCTGGGATCTTCGAAAGGAGCAACTGGCTCGTGGATCTTGACAGACACAAATAATGGGAGTTTGCTCTGATCTGGCTCTCTGATGAGAAGTTTTGCCTCGGTAGGAGAAACATATCCAATACGGGCGAATGTGAGGTCTTCACTGGCATGGAAGGTCTTGGCTCGGTACACATAGTCTGTGACTCCAGCTACAAGAGCGAGGTTAACCAAGAGTGTAAGAAGCGATAGTAGAGTACTGGTTGGACTTGGCAACCCAGTCAAAAGTGTTCTCAAGACCTTTGGTGATCTCTCTTGTAAAACGAGGGTTTCTTGGACATCAACCTCTTCCTCAACATGTGTCGGCTTATCGGAAGGTGGTAGATTTGTCGAATGCGCAGCTGTTGATGGATTAGTGGGTGGCTGGCCCTCCACTTCGGTCTCGGTCACAGTGATATCGATCTCATCTTCGATGACATTGTATTTCCGTTGAGTGAAAAAGCTCGCGACGAATGTGGGGAGGTAAATGGCGAAGAGCGTGTAAACGATAGGCGGAAAATGCTGAGATCATGATAAGCATCTAAGTACCTGCATATAATCTGTCATTCAAGCGACCTACATGCCCGGGAATCTGTCATATTCGTTAGCAGTTTCACTCTTGAGTTCCATGGAAATTGAGAACACGCACCCATCTGAGAAATATATATGCAGCCAATCGCATTCCGATTGAGCTGATAGCAGCTGCCTTATCCTGTAAGGTCGACATAATTCATTTAATGCAAAAAAGTAAAACAATCCAGCTCGCTGTAATCACTGGAGATGGATGGTAAAAGCCAGATTGACTCTGGACAACTGAATGATGAACAAGAAGCTCGAGATTCGTGTGTTCATTGCTGATTTTCCATCAGCTCCTGATTCGTCGCTCGTATCGCTCGTTAGCTGCAAGGTAAGCTGCAGACAGGCTTAAGGCATGAGCTCCAGGAATTTGACAGATTCCAAACGTCATTATGACAAGGCTGAAACGCGGTCTTCATGCGGGAAAGCCAAATGATTTTGACGACGAGGCTGAGAAATTTGAAGAACATCTGATTTGAGGCATCAACAAATCAATCTCATGGGTTCTGCTAGACGTATCGATGACTTCGTAAGGTAGGCTCATCTGAGAGTCACACAGGTGCAGTTTGTAGGTGGAGTTGCTGTGATGCTCAAGTTTCGGTCCAAACACCTCACATCTGATGCATAAATCAGGCATCCGACCTGTATTGAAGTGGGCACGGTTCCATGCAGGTGACCAAACTCCGACGATTGCTCTGTTATTAAAACCTCGTTCAGCTCTACATATGTACAAGTCTCTTGGCAGCATCCAAGATGATCGGCCTTTACATGATCGGCCTTTGCATGATGGCGGGGTCAGTCAATGCGTTGTACTGTAGTCGAACGGTCTCGAGAAGGAAAAGAAGATGTGGTGAGAATAGTTTTACAATCAAAGGACACGGCATACAAGGCAATAAAGGCATCAGACGGTACATCTTGAGTAATTATTTGCCCCCTCACATCTTCACTTGAAGCTCTATGGCTCTATATGGGTGAAAACTCTCAAACAAATATATGTCTGACAAAATATACTGGTCGGAAGAAGCATACGGATTTGAAACGTGTCCAGCTCTCAATAACGACGCTTGGCTTAGTTTATCAAAAAAGACCTTGACAAGTATGGGCAGAAGGCGACCATTTGCAACTCATGAATTGAAAGCCTGAAGATTCCTATGAACCAGCCTCTCTTGAGCTGAGCTGAGCTGAGCTGAGCCCTTGAAATCGATTATATAAACACATGTCCACAACATATCAGCAATAGGCCCAGCACAAAGCTTTCTCATAATGGTCAGCTTATCCATTATTATCAAATCTAGGTTACTTTTTGCGTTCCAGTCGTCAAGGAGAATATTCATCATCCCCAAACGCCAAACACCATCAAATGCCACCAATTAACTCATAACCAATGCTCAGATCCTCTCAAATGGCCGAGGGCCCTGCGTCCTTCCGCCAACCCTTCGCCTTCATGTTATCCTCGATTGCTTTCCAGATAGCCTCCACAATCTCTCTATCTCTCCATCTACTGCTCATTCCTGCCTGTGGACTCCACTTGTCTACCGCCATACTCATTACTCCTCGTCCCCATCCCTTGACACTTTCCGGTGGTTGCTCTCCCCTCCAGCCTAAATACACTCCCAGCGTGTGCCTAAAAAGTTCTGTGGGGTGCTGCCACTTATAGCTCTTGAATTGCCAGGTCTGACCAGTTGTGAAGACCGCCACCACGCGGTTCCAATACTCGGGCTTGAATTGCTCAGGAGTATCAACGAGGATGAAACGCATTGGGCGTGTGGGATCGATGGAGGGGAGCGAGCGAGAAATGTGGAGAATTGACGCAGAAGAAGCGGAGGTTGAAACGGAGGAATCTGGAGGCACGTAGAGACCTGACTCGAGGAAGGATTTGATATTTGACATGCGCAAAAGCGAGGAGGCAGAAGGAGAGAGCAGAATGATGGGGTCGGGACGACGTGCTGGCGCTTTAGAATTTATGGCCAATGCAGGATTGTTCGCAATGTTGGTGGCAGCAGCATGAGCCGCCTTGCGCGATGTCATTGGAGCCGCAAGTTTTCGCACATGTGAGAAATCCTAGAGTCATTAGTTGCGTTCAAATACATCATAACGAGACATACAGTAGGCTTAATCCCCCGCAAGATACTGTTTCGATCACCCGTCCGTCTCTCCCCGCTGTAGATTTCCGCCAATCTTGGATCTGTAGTCTTTGCAGATCGTCCTACACCACTTGTGACAGGCGCAATTCCTCCTGCTGCGCCAGAGGCCACCTGCGCGCTGGCGGCGGCATTACTCGTCTCACTAGCCAATGGCTTGATATATTCACTTTCCTCAGAGGCGCCTTCCAACCAGGTAATGAGATCCAATCTCTCTACAAATGCAAGATTTTGGACCTTACCGCCGGCCCCTCCTTCTGCGGCGAGTTCAACGTCAAGAGCCTGTGCCGAAGCATTGTATTCTGGAATCGCGGATTCGCGCTTCAGCCAAGCGAAATATATACTGCGCAGATCAACAGGTTGATCTGAGGAGATAAAGCGCGTAGGCGTGCTGAGAGGGAGAGCAATCTGTACAGGTGAAGAGAATTGAAGAAAGGTAGCTGTTGCCAAGCTCAGATCGACGGAGGAGGCTGAAGTTGCGTCGGCGGTGGTTGTAGGAATTGCTGGGCTATCTGAAGCTATTGATTGTCGGAGGAGAAGAAGCGCATCATGTGCGGAAGACTCTATAGCCGCCATGGTGTTTTGAGACTGCGTTGGTGGAGCAGAAGGGAGGTTGCAGCTGTACTGCGTCGAGGTCGAATGTGTCGCGTTGCTCGAAGCTGTATGAATGTGAAGCTATCTATTTTGTACGGTATACCTGAGGCCGCGTCTACGCAGCAGCAGCGCGGCATTCATTCCGACACTCGACAACATGCAGGACCAATACACTTTGGTTGCATGATACTAAGACGTCGGCTGAGAATAATCAAGCTTCAATGCAAACACTTAATGAGCCACTCCAGGGTTTGGCCGTTTGATGACATCTGGTTGATGTATATAATGTCGCGGCTATCCAAAAACGCGCGTTATATCGTTTGAAAACAATCAGTCTTCCTGAGGATCTCTTTGGAAACATAAATAAACCAGGACTTAAGTCTTTCTACAACATCAACGTTATGCTTAGTTACCAGGCTCTCTATATGCAGTCTCAAACACTGCTTCTCCACCAAATCTCTAGGTATGTGACATCTGGTCTTCATAATGAACAATACTCCATCATTGGTATTTGATATACCTCTCATTTTCAAGACGAGAATTCACTTCTTCGCATCTGACCCTCGCTACCCCACATTATTTAGAGCTGGGATCTTTACTATGTCCCTTCATTGTACTGTTTCTTCCATGATAAACACAAACTGCTCTCCCTCTAGAAGGATGGAGAGGATTCATAGGGCACAATGGGCTTGAAGGAAGATGCTCGGGAACATGAAGCTCAAAGGCTTTGGGCTTGATTTCTCGCCTCACGGCTTGTTGCTTGGCTTTTCTGTCAAGATCTTCATCGAACCAGTTCTTGGCTCCTCTGCTTCCGGAAGCGTTTGCAGAACCGCTTTTGGTCCTGATTTGTCCAGGCACCTGGATAGGAGTTGAGGAGTCACTGTCTGATGGGGACCTTGAAGTATCTCGATCGGGTGCTTTGAGGTCGAAGAAAAAGCCCCGAACTTGCCCTGATGGTGTATCTTGAGACATAGGAGGCGTATTTATTCTCCGAGCTTCCTGAAATAGGAAGTTAATGTTCGATTTCAGCTGTGACAAGTTTGATGAGGGCTACTTACCGATGGCAAAAAAGTTGGATTATCTACATTTGATATCTCCACTGTTCAGTATTTGAGAAATTATATACAATATTTAGGCTAAAAAAAGCTCATCTTACCCCTTTGAAATACCTTCCCTTTCTCCGCTATATACGTTTCTTCGGCTTTTGGTGTGGACGGAGGTGCTGCACCCATCAAGAGAACTCGAATTGATTCAGAAGCACTGGCTAGAGATGTTTCGGAGGCTTGACTATGCCATGGCGCTAATCCATGGCCACCTTTATTTGTGTCGGGTGATCTGGATTCTAACCCTTTCGTCTTTTGGGTACGCACTCGCTCGAGGTATTGTGCAACTCCTTCAAGTGTGAGGCTAGTCGCGGTAGGTGTTCTACCTGCGGATACCATTGCGCCCTACAGCCTTGATTAGTCGATTTCATCTGATCGTGATGTTTTGTTACCTTGCTATGGATATCGAGTCCTCGAATAATACCACGCTTTGTCTTGCAGAGTAGACCTTCTGGCACACCTGATTGCGACTTAAAATGTGGATATACAGGCGAAAGGTATGTAAACCCTCTACGTATTTTGCTAGAAGCTGAGGTAGTCGTTGTGGATGAAGCACTTTCCTTCTTGGTTGGCTCATTATCTTTATTGGAGTTGCGCATGGGAGATTCGAGGTGTGAATCACCGCTCTCAACAAATTCCTGGGTAGATATCGATGTCAAATTTCCAGAGGAGGATTGCCCGCTTTTGCCAATTCTTTCAATTGAGGATGATGGCTTTATGATCGATTTCAGAAGTGTTCGTACTTTCTTTTCCTTGACTTGACTTGGTTCCTCCTCCACTTTCCGTTCTGCCCAAAAGCCTGCTGGAAACCACACCCATTCGAACCCTTCTCGCGCAGGACGGGGAGGATCAACGGCTCCACTGAGATCTTGTGCAGGTCCGCTTGTCTGAGTGGAATCTGTTCTTCCTGCAACGCGCCTGTGGTCGTCTTCGCGTTGCAGGCTTGATGTTGGACTTTGTAAGTCATCCAGGTATGTGCGAATCTTGGATGGTAATGATTGAGACGACTTTGACTTTGATGTTGAAGCTTCGTCCTCGCTTCTTTCATTTGCAAATGATTTCGAATGCGGCAAGTGTTCAACATAATGTGGTGAATCGATAGATGAATAGCTAGAGCTTTTGCTGTCTAGTGAGCGTGCAGGTAGTCTAGTTAGAATTTGATTTTTGTATATCTCTCTAGAACCAGGTGAGCCCATGGCCGAGCCTTCAGTACGTCTAGTATGGGTCGATTCATCTGTTCCTTGTCGATTGAGGACAGAGCTCGGCCTGCCTTTCCTGCCAGCTCGCACGCCGGTCTCGGGCATTTCTTTTACAGGCACTAAAATACCCTACCCAAAAGAAAGGATGGAAGATCCAGGTGCATGAAAGTAGTTTCATAGGGATTGGATGATGAGAATGATATAGGATGTTTTGTAGGTGGCTTTCGTTTATTTTAAGATAGAAATAATACTTATAGGCGTGATGATAGGCATGGATGGCTCATGGATGTGAGGCCACTCGAACGGTTGATTTTTGTTCATACTATGATGGCTCTTGCTGTTATTAAATAATATGAAGGCAAGTATGTTCTCATATCTGATTGGTATCGTGGGTTCTAAGCTATCTTGAGAGTGATCGGAAGGTAGTTAAGGCAAGTACATCCAGGTACTTGAAATGAAGGCATAAAACCTATCACTTCATACCTGTCCGTGAATGTCACAAGTGTGCTGTGAGTCATGCTTTTCTTTTCTTGTCTCGAATATTGTGTTCAACGAAATGATGCAGGGGGATTTGCACATACTCCTGGAGGATAAGCATTCTAAATTCTTGACTCTATAGTTGTATAGATTTCCATTAAGCTTAGTATTTATCCCCACACTACAGACAGTATCACGCAACCGAACCGATAAAGCCGTCGACATCCTCAAACCTGCCAAACACAAATTACATAACTACCTTCTGAAAACGAAACAACGTGGTGTACGTTTCGGAAGAATTATAAGCATTTTCTCCACAGATAATGGGCTTTAGTTATAGTATCGCGGGGTTCGTTTTGTGGAGGTATTTAGGCTAAACTAAGATTTACTTCATCGGACATGACATCGTAGTTATGGCCCGTTGCACTTATAACAGCGAGATTGTTAGTGAATTATAAGAGATTCATATATTGTGTTATTGCCAACTTCAGTAACAAACTACAACCTCTCTCTGAATATTTTGCTTCTTGGTACAGGTATTCATTTCGGAGACTTATGTCTAGGTGAATAGTATTATTTACATATAATATTGAGATATTCGAATTCTGCCTTCCGTACCAAGCTGCGAGGTTTAGGGTATATCCTGAACTGCGGTACTATGTTATTACGACTTCTTCCAATTCTAGTTGCGAGATGTATGGTTCTCGTGCAAGCTAAAGTTCTCTGGTCAAGCACACCTGCGAGCAATTGGAGCAACCTAATCCGAGAAGCATATCCAATTGGAAATGGACGACTTGGGGGTATGCCATGAATCTTTGGAATATTGAAATTGCTAATGATTTGTAGCTATGCCATTTGGTGCCCCAGGACAGGACAAGATAAATCTAAACGTTGATTCACTGTGGTGGGGAGGACCTTTCCAGGTAGATGTAAGTCCAAGATATTCTTGGACGCTTGCTTCGGAGTTTCCTGACATGCGAAGAACTATACGGGAGGCAATCCAACCACTGAGAAAGCCTCTTATCTACCAGAAATTCGGAGCTTCATATTCGAAAATGGAACAGGAAGAAAGTAATTGTCTCTCAAGCATAAACATCTGACTAACATGTCCTAGATGTTGACCCACTTCTTGGAAGTGCAGAAGCTGAAAACTTTTACGGTAGTTATCAGGTACTTGGCAACTTGACCGTCACGGTTGCGGGACTTGTAAACTCCAGTACTGGCTATTCTAGATCACTTGACTTGGACACTGGCACACATGTAACGAAATTCTTCTCGGGCAATTCATCATACACAAGTACAGTTCTATGTTCATATCCAGACCAGGTCTGTTGGTATGAACTTACCACAAACTCGACTCTACCAGAAATTACTTTTAGTCTTGAGAACTTGCAGGTCAATTCGAGCTTTCAGAACTCAACTTGTAGTGATGGATACGCACGACTGACTGGCTATACACAACTTGGCCCACCACTCGGTATGAAATATGACGCCATTGCACGTTTGACTGGAAATACCACCAAGTCATCATGCAATAACTCAGCGGCAGGAGTGATAACTATTCCCGCCCAGCAATCCAGCAGTATTAGTATTGTCATAGGAATGGGCACGGATTACGATCAGACCAAAGGGAATGCAGCGAACGATTTTACTTTCAGGGGCGAGGACCCAGGTAGTTATGTTGAAGCTGTCACATCTGCAGCTGCGGCGAAGGCAGGAGCTATTCTGGTCTCCGATGGTAAGCTCCAATCTAAGTCCAGCCTTTGAAGCACACACTAATACAAACCAGCTATCAACGACTATAAGAGTCTAGCAAGTGCCTTTGAACTTGATCTGCCCGACACTGCAAAATCTGCTCGCATCGAGACATCGATACTTATTGATAGATACCTCGTCAATGGAACAGGAGACCCCTATCTTGAATCACTCCTCTTTGCTTATGGTCGACATCTCTTCATAAGTTCATCTAGGGACAACTCCCTACCACCGAATCTCCAAGGACGCTGGAGCTATGGATTATCAGCAGCCTGGAACGGCGACTACCATCTAGATATTAATTTGCAGATGAATCACTGGGGAGTGGATGAAACAGGACTGGGCTCTCTACAGGTCGCTCTTTGGAACCTCATGCAAGACACTTTCGTTCCACGAGGGAGCGAGACAGCAGAACTTCTTTACGGCGCACCAGGATGGGTCACGCATGGCAATATAAATACCTTCGGGCATACAAGTATGGAATCCGTTGCGGAGTGGGCAGACTATCCAATTGCGCCAGCTTGGATGATGCAGCATGTGTGGGACCATTACGATTATTCACAGGACGAAGCCTGGTTTCAAGAGCAAGGATATCCACTGATCAAAGGGGTAGCGCAATTCTGGCTCTCGCAGCTGCAGGAAGACCATTTTTTTAACGACAGCAGTTTAGTAGTCAACCCATGCAATTCCGCTGAACATGGGCCTACGACCTTCGCCTGCACCCATTACCAGCAACTCATCCACCAAGTCTTCGAAGCAGTCTTGTCTGGCAACACTATCATCAACGACACCGATACCAACTTCACAACGTCTATCTCCACGGCCATCGCATCTCTTGACAAAGGCCTCCACATTGGCTCCTGGGGAGAAATCAAAGAATGGAAAATTCCTGACTCCTACGGCTATGACTTTGAAAACGACACGCACCGCCACCTCTCCCATCTTGTAGGCTGGTACCCGGGCTATTCGTTATCATCTTTTAGTTCAGGCTACACAAACAGTACTGTTCAATCTGCTGTTGCCACGTCTCTATGGAGCCGAGGTCCAGGTGACGGACCAGATGCTAATGCGGGTTGGGAAAAGGTTTGGAGGGCGGCATGCTGGGCACGTCTCAACAACACTTCCCAGGCATACTACGAATTGCGCTTTGCAATCGATGAAAATTATGCTGCGAATGGACTAAGCATGTACAGTGCTAACTTCGAGCCTTTCCAGATTGATGCCAACTTTGGCATCGTGGGGGCTATGTTAGCTATGTTAGTTGTTGATTTACCGCTACCTTTTGGGAGTGAAAATTTGCACACTGTAGTATTGGGCCCTGCTATTCCAGAGAGTTGGGCTGGTGGAAGTGTTAAGGGATTGAGGCTCAGAGGTGGTGGCATAGTAGACTTTGGGTGGGACGATAATGGGTTGGTTACACACGCTGTGGTCAGAGAAAGAGAGAAGCCTGTTGCTGTCTTGGACAAGAATGGGAATGTTCTGGTCCAAAAATAATGGTCCATGGTACCTAAAATTTCGAACTCTATGCATCAGTGTAGAATTTGAGACTGGATTATATCTCCCTGGACATGCGTGAGATTACTGAATACCATATTTAAAGTAGGCTGTCCTGGTGAAATATAATGCTTCTTGTTCTCTCATTAGTATATCACAAGAAATGGATATCCATGTGTATTAGAAACTGATGATTTTTTCTAAGAGGCCCTTTCTCGTGTCTCCTTGAATAATGACGATGATTATGGATTTCCTATGACCCATCAGGACCGCACATCACCACACCTTCATAATCTCCATCCTCAAACTATAGGGAATCACTACCGATATAGACCTTGTGCACAATATACAAACTTCGCCAATGCCCAAGCACCGAACTCCCGGCTCAATGGCTCTTAACAAATCTCAAGAAGATGACGGCGCAGTCTGTGCCGCCTTTTCAGCCCTTAATTTCTCCTCCATCTTCCTCCTCGCCGCTAGGATCATCTCCTCTCTCCTCCGCTGCAAGAGCGCCTGCCTTTCTCCTTTATTTTGACTCCAAGCCTGCTTCTTCTTCTCTGCCTCCGCAGGCGTCTCCTCAGCACCCGTCGCAATCTTCGAGGCCAGGTTGTATCGCGTGATGAGATCCGGCTGCACTGGTTTGCTCGCTGCGGGCACAGCAGGTGTATTGGCCACAGAGCCTACTGGTGCAGGAAGAGGAGGTTGGAAACTTTGCGGGGGCTGCATAATGGACTCTGTCAGCACGATTCAACAGGTACAGCAATCATCACAAACGCCCGGTACGGAGATAGCACAAAGACTAGATGGAACTCACGACTTCTAGACCTCTCCCACTCAGCACACGCTCCGTTGTCGCGGCTACATTACCGCCGTCTCTTTGTAGGTTCCACATAATATGCCGCCTGGAGATCTGTGGGAACATCTGCTGGATGCGGTCGACGTCAGCTTCGCGAGCGCGAGCTGCTGACGCCGACGACACATGTCGTTGAGTAGCAGGCGTAGAGCTGCTGAAGAAGAAATATCGGATGGCGACGCCAGAGAGTAAGAGCACGAGGATCAATTGCGGGACATTGATTTCGTTGGCCATGGTGGGCTGCTGCTGGCTGGGCTGGGGATGCGCTGCGGATGGCGCGCCAATTGTAGTGAGCTATGGGAATTTGTCGTACTCACTGACCCTACTTGTAATATTGTGGAATATGATACGAGTGAGAGGCAAGGGACACCGGTTATGGACTGAAGATATTCTTTGTGGACTTGGTGTGGAGATGGGTATGTATGTGCTCGGTCTACCAAGATACGAGAGATGAATGACGGCAAAATCCGAGGAGCTTCAACTTTTCCGTTTTTAGTAATTACCTGCTATCTTAGTCCGAGGAAGTTGGTACTCAAGTTAGCAAAAGTATTAATAAACGCTTCACAATCCCCAAAATAGTTATAGAAATTATGGACATGAGTTAGGCATTGACATTGCTATCCATGTATTCGGGCATGGCGGCTCTATATGTTGATTCTCTCGGGGCAAACATTGGCCCATAATACTGTATATATCTTTCCGTTGAGACTTTTTCAAAGTTGTACATCTACAAAGAACCGTAAAATTATTTATAGTCATAAATTGACCACCATAGCAGATACACGCGAAATAGCGTCAGGCACACGATCACATTGAAGTGGGGTACCATGAAGCTATTACGCAGAACCCGATCTTGTATTATCATATCTCTACATATCAAGTTCCACATGGAGTCGTCAGGCACACCCTATGTGGTACCTCGTACGCCATGTACACCCAAAGCCAACTAAAGCCACTCCATTGATGACCAAGATACGCCCCAGAGCACATTCCTGCCATAACTATGGAGATGAACGCCTAGTCCGAGAAAATCGCAAAAACTCATGGCCACATTTAAAATTACAGACTTAGTATGCCATTGTTGACTGTCTCTAACTCACTGTAAATCAAAGTAAATTCTCGCTGATGAACTCGGTCAGTATAGTTCTGATGACTTCTAAAGTGTGTACGTACACGTTCTCGGAACCCGTTAGGCGACCAGAAAGTATAATAGCCTCTCTCTGATCCAGCATCGATTTGTTGAGGGGTCATCTCTGCGTCTTTTGTAAGCCAGAGCTGGGTTGGCTTGTGGTATCTCCAATTTCTCGTGGTGCTGTAAGGGATCAGTTCTTGTTCTAAAAACTACAACAATCACACTTACAGTTCCTGAGCAGCCAACATTTGACGAATGCTCTGAGGTTCTGTGTAGAATATGACAAGCAATGACTCATCACTAAGATTAGACATTTTTGATTCGATTGGCGCCGTGTTGAGGACTTGATAACATTCTGGCAAGTTGAACTTGGGAATGTCAGGTCTTGCTGGGGTATCGTCAAATGGAGACCATATACTGTCTGCCAGAGAACTGTGAACAGATTAGCCATTGCTTTTATTTTCTTCTTTCCTCAAAGGTAATATTAGTTGCTTACTCTGAAGAAGCAAGATCAAGACCTAGTCCGTTCAGATCAATGCCCGACATAAGTGCAGCTTGATCACTATAGGGTCCTTTCAACATGGTGAAATAGCCCTTCAGACCGAATCTGTCCATATCACTCATTCCAGCACATGGATCCTCGATCTCTAACTCGGAATTCTGGCCTTCCTCAGCATCACCGCTGTCTGCTGTTTCTCTATGCTGTGTCGGAGAGACTGGCTTAGCACCCTCCCTTGTACTAAGCGAAGAAAGTATCACACTTGGATCTTGGAAAGTACCCATATTAGCTGGTGGAGCGTTTTCAGAAGCCGAAAACGATTGCTGAGAGATGTCAGTGAACCCTTTAGTACTATTTTTAAAGAAGCATACGTTTGTACTGTCGTCAATATCATCTCCGCCATGACGAGATCCAGTTGTTGAGGACATTTGAGATAATCCTATCCACTGTGAGCAAAAGAACGATTCATTTAGAATCAATCGGCTTTACCTGCAGGAACAGCAGGAGACGCAACTCGTCCCACCGATGCTGTTCTGTTACCCCCATTGACCATGTTAAGCAAAGCATTGTTCGCTGAACGTGGAGGGCCACCTAGTGCAGTGCCAAAGGCCGAACCACCAGTTTGACCCCCGAAACCGATATTCGACATCAAGCTTGATCTCTCTTGTCCAATCCCCCGGCTCAAGGGTGGGAAATCATCTGTTGGGCCCGCTGACATTTGCGAACTTCCAACAGCGTTTCCACCAAACCGAAAGCTACCTTGGTTGCTTGGTAACTGCGACGAAGAAGAAAACAGGTCGTCTTGTTGCTGTTGTCGCTGCGTCTGAGCTTGCTGGTGTCCTTGTAATAAGCTTGACTGTTGAGCTCTTGGGTTCGAAGGTTGAGCGATCGTCCGAGCACTTGGTGCAGACCAAAGGGATTGAGCAGGATTCGATTGCTGGGGTGGATTGTTTGATAAGGAGGGGAATTCACTATCATTCGCGAGTTAGTCGTGATGTGCAAAACGAAAGCAACAACTACAGTGCGCGTCGAAGCTCATAGCTCTCCTGCGAAGCTGCAATGAGCCAGCCGAATACAAACGTGTCCACGAGCTCAAAGGGAATATGAATTGAAGGCTTACGATAGGTCGAGTGGTGTTGCTGGCTGAGATCCCCCAAGACTTTGCGCAAAGCTGGCCATCGGTGCGTTCGCTCGTGGATTTTGTCCTTGTAGACCAGCAGCTCCCATAGGTACTGCGCCTCCAAAAGCCCACGTAGCTCCGTTGTTCGCTATATTCGAGACCATCAGTACGTGCTCCGACCTTCCCCACTCAGCCCCCGCATTGTACGCACCAATCTTGCCGTTCGGTAATCGCCCTGTTGGTGTCCGGCTTTGCGGCATCTGTTGCTGACTGGGAAACCCACTCGGTAACCCGCGTATTGATTGTGGTCCAACTCCTGCTCAATTGATATTGTCAGTAAATTGTTCTATGTTGGTGTGTATACTCGCAGAAAGTATATCCTCCAAAGTCGTGTTCTTTTTCATATCTGTTGCGGCGACAGCACAGTGTTTCGAAAGAATTTGAGAGCCCGTTCAAAGGTCATCATATCAGTGCCATCATGTCTGTTTGAAAGTTGTATACACCCACTTAGTGATGGTGAATGCAAGCATGACTTGCGATAAACCAAACAGCTTAGAGATGGAATGCATAACAGTATCGAACAACACCACAGCAAGAGACAAGACCCAAACGCCTAGTAGAATCATAATGCAAAGTGCACACAAAGCCATCGGCGCCATCGCATGGGCGAAAGAGGCTGCGCACAATATCGATGTGGGGAAGAACGGGCATGTGTACCTGGACGTTGCATATTTTCTATGGGTCGAACTTGTGCTTCGTGTTGATGTGCTTGTTTTTGAAGACCTGTCGCAGCTTTCGACTTGTGGGATCGTCGTGGAGATTTCGAGGTATTTCGGGGCGGATTTGATCAATGTCGGGGATATTTGAATGGTGAAGATGCGCAATGCGTGTGTGAAGCCTCATGGAGTTTCGATGGGCGGTACCGAATTGGGTATGGCGTAAGTCCAAGCTCCGTCCCATGATGCGGGACAGCAGCCGAGGAGAGGATGCCTCATGCCATCATGCCTCATGCCATCAACAAGTTTCTGGACAACTTCTACCATTCGCATCGGCACCTTACATGCAACTGCACATTTTCAGACACAAATCACGTCTTTCTGTGTCTCTGTTTGTGATCACTCACTATCCATGATCCAGATAACGCAGGGTGTAACAAAGATCAACAATTAATTGACTGGGGGTATCTATAACAGCTAAAGCTGTTCTAAGGTCATTAACCAGCTCTCTTGAACAACGATGCTTAAGGATTTCTCCTAATTAAAATAATCTTTCTTTAGCTACACCTAATAGAAGACGCTCTAATACTTTATTAAGGTGTCTGTTAAAGGGCAGCTTAGGTTCCAGAGACTTCTTAAAGGTACTATAAACTATTTTAGCCCCTCTATGACTCTATTTTATATAGTTTGTCTGCAATTAGTAACTTTCAAGTAATTTGATTCTTAAGCTATACTTTGTTTATAGTTAGTACCGCTAAGTCTTAGAAGACGTGTTGAAGCTATTTGTTGGTTTTTAATCAGCTTAGACAGTTTCACCCAATATATCAAATTACTACGATTTGTTAATATAGGTAGACTGTATGTAATATGAGGGAATCAGAATACCTATGTAGGTACAGGAAGATATATGGCGTATATACCTAGCTAAAGTAGCATTTGATGCCTAAGGCATGTTATCATATATCTTCTTCTATGATATCCGAATAACTTAAGGTGTTGTAAGGTTAGAGCTTATCCCACGCTATGTCTACATATCTCTTGATTTTAAATTTTGTATATTTACCTTGGAAATTACTCTAGTTATAACACACTAATGTTTTACTTGGTAGCGCAGCTTGACTCCTCGTAAGCTAAGCGGAATAAGGCTTAATCACCTAGACAATCTATCAATGCGAAGCAAAGACAAATTTATATCACAATATGAAATATATAATGCATTCAAATGAGGTAGGTAAAGCAAATTCAGAATTAGCTTCAACCTACGGAAATAATGACTCTTTTGTAATTGCTTACTTTTATCCCCAGTCGAATATGTTAATCATAGACTCGACATGGTGAAATCATTGTAAATCCCTGCTGAAGATTCAACATGACTGTCATAGAAATGCGGTCATCGCTAGAGAGCCCTGTACATATGTATTTACATTGCGGCGGCTTCCGCTGGACCCTTGCAAGGCTTTGTTGTCAATTACCGTGTCGGCTGTACAATAATCCGGGAGCTGTGATACATACCGATAGCTGACCTTAGCCGCCAGCTTCACATGCGCAACATTATTCTGTTGAAGGCTTTCCCGTTGATATCCACGCACAAGTAATGTTCGGCCTGAAGAGAGCTTGGTAGTGACGCCTTGCACGACTGCTAGATATCCCCTTTTCCTTACATCAATCACATCCGGCAAACGCAACCAAGATGTCTCTACCGCCAAGCTCCCCACGACTTCCCAGCCCTCCTCCACCTACGGAAATTCAAATTGGTCCTAAGTCACCATCGATAGCAGACTCGTCCAACTCGCAAGAGATCAACATGGAGCAGGGAATTTTAGACGCCAATGCAAGCCGTCGCATCCGTCCTGGTACCAAGGCCGCCGACATGGCAGCCGGACCTCCCCTTGTACCACTTGGCGAGGTATGATCGCAAAGCTCTCTTTGCTCTTCCAAGCCCTTGCTTACAAGACTACAGCTAGATTCGGCGTTCCAACTTCAAGAGCATTTAAAAGCGCTTCACTACCACCACACGCGTCCAACTAATGATTCTCACACTATCCCAATTACCCGCGAGACAGCTGCTTCGATCGCCACACCGCCCGAAGGCGTTGATCGCTCCTTATGGCTCTACGAACTGTGTAGATTCCTCATCAACAAGTGCAATGATCTGATTGTTGGCTTCCTTTTCGATAACCCACCCTGCTCAGCGCAAACGTGTCCCGAAATGCGTGCTAGTGAATGGCAATTCCTTTGCGCCGTACACGAATCGCCGAAATCATGCTGCGCGATTGACTACTGCTGCCATACGCTTGATTGGGCCACAAACATTGTCACAAGCCAGAAGATATTCCCGAGTAGACTAAGCTTGGGTGCTGGGGAAGGTCTCGACGACAAGGGAGCTGGTTTGAAAAGATTGGAAAACATCTTCAGGAGATTACATCGCATGTTTGCCCATGCTTGGTTCCAGCATCGCGATGTTTTCTGGCATGTTGAAGGAGAGACAGGGCTGTACGTGCTGTTCAAGACTGTCTGCGACAGATATAATCTTTTGCCTGCTGAGAACTACAAATTACCGCCTGAAGCTGAGGGATTGGAATCAGCTCCGGAGGAGGAGGTTACAGTGCCTTCAATTCTGCGATCCAATGCAGCCGTCAACGAAGGCAACGATGAACAGACCAGCTTCATCAATATCGGCCACAACAATAACACTCGAAGGCACATCCGAGCTTCACCATCCGTTGGCTCTTCAGTAACTACCGTTCTGGAAGCTGATGAAGTAGAAGACGATCAGGGAGCTGGAGAGAGACCAAACACTTCGCGCATAATCACGTCAGATTCATTCACAAGTCCACCGATCATTATTGCGCCACCAACACCAAACCCTAAGCGTGATTCAGTACAGACACCTATTACCACGGACCTGCCAGAGAGAAGTAGTCCTGGAACGGAAGTAGAGGTCACCGAGGTAGCCGATCGACACGAGGAGGAAAAGGAGGATAGCGATGGCGAGAATGCGACTACGACGTTAGTTGAGGATGTCCTATCACTTGAAGATAAGAACACAGAGCACGTTGCGGAAGAAAGCACAGCAGAATACCTAGAAGAGGAGCCTACAGCAACCGGCGAGGAGGATAAGGAGGGTGACCAGGCCGAAGTAGAAGCTGAAGCAGAAGCCGCCATTGGAATCGCGACTACGTCAGATGAGAAACATGAGGTCGACGACAAGCATGAGGAAGCTGAAGAAGCCCCCGAGCAAGAGCACGGCCAGGCAGGAAAGGACACGATATGATTATGAGAAGGCGTGGACGGTAAACAAAAATGTACGTGGTGCTTAATATGTACAACTAGATACCCAATGTCATCATGATGACTGATCATTTTCTCATATCCTGCCATGCATGTCGTCGTACTTTGGACCACCCAAGAATGGATAACTTTGAATGATCGTCCGGCTCTCAAAAAACCGTATTCGTGAACATCATAGCAGTACGCTCAGTGGTCGATCAGTTTTCTTGGTTTAAGTTGCGTTTGCGCAGCTAATATGCGATCTTACGGGGGCGTAAGAGGCTATCAGAATGTTTAATCAGGAAGCTTTCTGCCCAACTTTGCTTTCCGCAGGGACAAATTCTAAATCAACTACTATGAAGTTCGCAAAAATGTTCTATTGATAACTGCCTAGTTCTTAACGGCACTAAATGACCACATAGCTTTTATTGATCATGACTCTCGATGACTACATAGATATTAGTGCCAGCGAATTTTTATAAGACTGACATTTTAGGGAGACTATTGAAATCACTACGATCCAAATCAAGTGGTCCGTCATAGAAGATCTCCTTGAGTATTTCGTGGTTTACCTGGCAGCTGTGGGGTGGTGGTTTCAATGTCTCAGCCTCTTACAATACTTGCCCTCACGTCTGCCATGGAGCTTTATTCGAGACGTCACAGAGAACTACAATGCTCATCTAGCTCGACCTATGCGCCTGTCACACCCACCCTTCAATGACATGTATGATGCTCAGCAAGCCCCTTAGAAACTCTCTTCACCGGTCAGCTGCAGGTTCCGATACCTGGTGTGGAGATGTCCCTTTCGCCTGCCCAAGATATATGGATATGCCTGCGACATCAACACTGCCTCCCACCACTAGAGAACTTACAGATTAAGCTTCAGGCCAAGCTAAGACTCGAGGGCAAGATGCCAGAGAAGAGGGAGAATCGAAGGCGAACACCGAGGCAGTCCGGATGCTCCGAAATCGGGATCCTGGCCCGAGGATTAACAAACCCTTGACTTTAAACGTGTAATCTTAGGGGACGTAGAAATAGGCGTTATGAGAATTTAGTAGACAGACGCCAATATGCACAGAAAGGTCAAGCGCTGAGGAGGAGATTTATTTACGTAGTCGATAGTTGCTGGGTTGGAAAGGGTTGTTCCGTGCAGATCTATTTACCCCCCTGCTCCCATGTCTTGGCTTTGTTTGTTCAAAGGGCTTTTCACACCTTGAAGGCATAGATAGGTACCCTCTCTTCCCGCGAAATGCCTGTATGTATTCTACGGTATTTTCCATCGCAATATTGCCGGGTTTTCGGGGAGGTTAAAGCTTCCATTGTGACACCAATATTCGATCCTTTTGCCTCCGCATTTGTGAATGCTAAATCCCTTTCTGGTAATTTCTGTCGAGATTGGACAGGCGGCCACACTGCCATGCTGTTCATATGGGCCCATGGTAAAACTTAGGTCTGCGTGTGAAGTAGCATTCAATCAATCGCCTCTCTCCTGGATAAATCTGATACCGAAAAATTTTCGGTCCGAAGGACGAATATGTAGTGTGTTTATTATTGAAAAGCACCACGAGTCACATCGTTTGAACCAGCTTTACCTATGCGTGGTAGGATATGGGAAATGCCCGATTGGCGGACACAGCCGCGACTGATATCAAAATTTTGGTGGATAGAGAGAGGTCTTCTGGAAGGCTTCCGCCAAGCCCTTCAATGCACCCTGTGCGTGGGGTTCTGGAGTTTGCCGCTGTTCATGTCTTTCAAATCCCTTCTGCTTCTGCCCCTCTGCAGCGGGAATGTCTCAGCAGCAGTGTCAAGGTCAGTAGTAGAGTAGCAAGAGGAGCATAATAGTACTTGTACATAAATGGAAGTTAACATGGTACCATGCGTCTATCATTTTCCTAATGGGTAATTCCGTGGGACAGCGATCGGGGGAATATTCCCACGACCGACGGCCCTCACGCGTGAGTTTTCGCTGTATTGTAGAATACGTACGGATTGGATATGGATTAGAGAATAGGTACTCAAGTGTAGATGATTTTCCTCGCCATATCCTTACAGCCCATATT
Source organism: Allantophomopsis cytisporea (assembly GCA_024752435.1). Classification (NCBI taxonomy): domain Eukaryota; kingdom Fungi; phylum Ascomycota; class Leotiomycetes; order Phacidiales; family Phacidiaceae; genus Allantophomopsis; species Allantophomopsis cytisporea. The sequence goes on from CP103034.1 coordinate 1,156,710, forward strand.
GAATTCTCAACTAACATCAATGGGACAGGCTTCCACTACTGTACTGCGTAAGCACGAATGCACTAGGATATTGTCAGTCTCGTGTGCGAAACATTGCAAAACGACGAACGATAAATCAGCTTGCCGGACAAAGGACCCGGCGAGTTGAGCTTTCCATGACTTGACGACATTATGGGAGCATTTCTGTACACTAAGATACCTGTGTGCCACATTAGTGGTGGTTAAAGTAGCACTTCAAGAATCAGCAAAAAGTATCATTGCAGCCAACAACGGTGCCTGACAGCTCTGCTTTCGTCCTTGGACGTACCACTGCATCTCTGGCGTGCTGGTGTGACGTGCCCGACCGAGCTTTACCGCTGAGCTAGAATCATGTACGGAATAGATCGCACGCCAAAGATGCGTCCTCGAAGTCCTATCGGGGACGCCCAGGTCTGCCAACTCCCCAAATGAGAAGCTAGTATCCCGCAACATCTGTGAGGATATTTGTAGAGTGAGGCAGGCAGTCTGGATGCCACCTAACATGCGGAACCTAGTTGGACTGAAGATGGCACCTCAAGAACAAACCAGAACGTTCAAATTGATTGAAGTAAATTTTGGTGGGTGAGTGAGTATCTTTGCGGCACAGATCCTATCGGCATCCATCTTCGAAATACATATGTATGTGTTTAGAAATACGACGCATCGTGCAGTAGGAATAATGCAGTCCCGTGCAAAGAGGCTGTGATATGTGACTGTGTTGAACCATTGATTTTTTGTCCGTTATATGTGCTCTCTTCTCCGAGGGCCTCTTCTAGACAACTTGGCGGAATGTTAGCCAATAGTCATCGTTTTCAAAAAGATAAAAGTCTTGTGAAGCTAGTGAGGTCGAGGAGAAAGTACTGTGTATAAGAATAGATAGATACTCAGATAAACCCTACCCTGCTTGATGACTACAGGATCCGATGATCAGGTCCAAGTCTGTGAAGATTTGCAGCATCCGAAGTCATATTCCTTACCGGACCCTTCTATCAAGCCGTCATCCGATGTAATCTTATCGATCTTTCAATATGCTGCGACTCACTATGGAAGTGACATTGACATGTGCCGACCTCACCAGAGCATCGTTCGCGCCGTTCCAATGGCATGAACGCAAGAAAACACAGTCTTCCTTCAGAAGCAGCTTGCCTTGAAATGACTGGTTCACAGAGAGTATATTTGGGCTTACCTTAACTAGCTTGCACGCCACACGTGGAATTGGTGCTGATGAAGGTTCGGCGCAAGATGATTGAAGTGTAACTTCTCAGGCACATGAACTGGAAAATCAATCATGAAGTCTTAGAGAATTGTCCTACTGCAGGCTTTTCGACCAATGCAACCGTTGTGGTCTCTTCACTGCATATTGTGGTGGGACCACAGAAGAGCGTGGAGATATTCATTAAAAGGAAATCGTACCACCCAGATGCAGGTTTAGGCTTGTTGCGCGAAGTAAAATCATGTTGCGGCGTTCAGCCATTCGATGCCTATTATGCCATATGGAGAAGCTGAGAAAGGTTGTCGAGGTTCAAATACGCATCCTTGACCAAAAGCCGACTGAATCGGATGTCTTCCTTTCCTGTGTAGGCAATGAGGGAATGAAGATTCATCTATTCTTATTCATTTTCTTTCGATCTCGTCTTGCATAGTGCTGCAATGAGCCGGCTGAGAGCGTCAATTTCCCAGGGTTCCCAGGGCACAAGATGTATGTATGTACTTTAGAGGATGTGACTCGTGCAATGCAACTCGACAGCTCAGCTGTACGTGATAGATATGTACAATAATTTGGTGGTTTATTAATTCAAGGCTTTTGAACTCTAAGCAAGAAGCCGCTGTGATTTACGATGTGCCTGGGCAATGCGTGGCACCGCACAGCATCACCGTCACATTCTTTGGATTGCTGCTGCTGATCCTCTATGTTCCAGAAAACTGGTAGGAATTTAATTTTCCTTTGCGGCTGTACTATCTATTGACGCACTTGACCTCTCACTTTCTGCTATGTATTCTTCCCCGGATGATAGCGTGTAGATCCGTTCCTGTCGTAATTCAGTATTTTATGCGGGTATCCGGATGCCAGGCCACAAACTGGTGAGTAATATCACTTTTGACAAGACGGACATTCTCATAATACATAGATGAAATGGCCATCAGAGTGTCTATACATATGTACATCATGACATTGTATTTATGTTACACGAATGTATGTAAGCACATAACCGCATGCCCATTTATAGTGGCAGTTCCACTGCGACGTTATTCATTATGTACTACTGTATTGGTTTGATCAATATCATTCATTCATTGTCTTTCCTCCCACTGCTATGTACAGCCGTTGCTTTTTCATTATGGAGAAAAGTTGTGAACCCATGGATAGTTAGATAATTTCCGATCAGGCAATGTCTTATAAGCCCGTCACTGTTGCTATATACCATGGCTGCTTTGGGACATCAGACGCGTAAGGTACGGTTTGTTCCATGATGAGAGAGTTAGGTACTGTAGTTGGTTGGTCATGATGCACACTGCACAAGTCATCGTCTCATTTCAAGAAGACTGAAAATAAACATCCATACCTTAATATCACCGTATCCTATACGCAGGGCCATCGTATCCGTATATGAATGATATATGCTTTACCACAGCAAAAATGTGACGCTCTGGCAATAAGATAATATTCTAGGTGGAGTCATTTTGGCTGCCCAAGGCGTCGAAGCACATAACTAGTTGAGAAGGAAGTTCAGTGTGGGTTCAAACAGGCTCATGCCCCGAGACCATCAAATGCTTATTGATGCGTACTTGCATGCTCCGTCCGATTGTACAGTACTACCTACGTACATACATACATACATATATGGTATGTATGTACGTGTGTATGTATGTACGTATATGGATGTACATTGATGTTAAGTGACAAGGTTGCATTATGGTTATAGTTGTAGTATTAAGTGGAGCTGTACAGTGAGATCTCATTCGTTACCATACTACATCGATAGATAAACCCAATTCCATGCTGATCTCCATAATTCATCTGCCAGTGATAGAGTATGTACAGTATGTACTGTACCTGTACGACGATACGGCACATCCTTGAACAGATATCCGTATGTGCAACCAAGTGCATTATCGTCATCGTCATCTCAGCATTCATCAACACACTTCAATCACGACTGAACTATGATATGAAATACATGCAGGTCTCTTCCCAGCTAGCACAAGTTTCCATACGGACTTTTCCATATGAAAAAGTCCCAGTTCCATGGTTCCCGCGACTTCCTCCCTACCTAGTGTTGCGCGTCTTTAATAGTCCGTGAATTGGTGTCAAGCCCATCCAAACTCGCAAGCTTCTCCACTCGCAAAGTCCATGGAAAATATGTACGGACAGCGGTAAGGTAGGATCTCACATTGATTCGTTCTCACGAACAGAGCAGAAACAGAGTCGGCCTTTGCTGCAGCATATGTACTACGAATGAACAGTTTTGATTGGGTTGACTGTACGCAGAAAAGACCATTCCGACCTCCACGATCGTCACTTGCCTTGTCCAGCGGAACTCCCTAATTGATGGGTGGAGGAGGAGGAGGAGGAGGAGGGAGGGCCCGTGTACTTGTTGTACCTCGACCGGCCAGAAAATAAATGGCTGAGATGTGCCAGACAAACTGCCAAAAATACTGGATTTTCTCGAATTTTCTTTTTCTTTTTCTTTTTTTTTCTTCCCCCATCATCTAGATCCATCTGCCTCGGGCCCGAAGATGGTCTGCGGCATTAATAATGGGACAGGTAAGGTCATTGAGTAATAGGAAATGAAGAGAAAAGAAATGAATGAATGATTTGACGTGACAATAACACTATAAGAAAATCATGTTATTCAAAGACCAACGCCAGAGGTCGAATTTCCGACTGGTTTCCTTTGTCGGCATGGCCGGGAGGTAAGGGAGTCTCAGTATGGATGCAATTTATCATACACGCCGTACATGCAGTCTACACATGTATTATGTATGGATGAAGCATGGGATGGGGTGGATGAGTGGATGAGCGGGAAGCGGGAAGTGGGAATGGCACATATTGTAAAGTATGGATGTATATTAATGTATCATTAAAGACTTCCTTCGACGGAGTAAGTTGATGAGCCATGCAGCATTTATAATTTGCGAAAGCCGCATGTCATGCGCCGCGTGTAATAGAATGGCTTCGGTACATCATACATCATAGCACCCCGCGCATACGATTGACCTTTATTTGACCTCATTGACCTCATTGACTTCATTGACCTCGTTGATCTTATTGACTGAGATACTGGTTATATTGATCATATTGATCTTACCTACTCTACTCTCCTCTGTCTGGTACAATCTGATACTCTTTCTCACCTTACCTAGCTAGGTAGTGCTTTGGTGTTCAGCTAGCTAAAGTAAGGTACCTAATGTAACTCAATCAAAAGCCTCACGACGTTAACTTACTTGCCTTACTTCACCTTAACCTTACTTCACCACGTTACCTTAACTTGTGTACCTTACCACCAATGACTACGCTTACTTTATCTCACTTAGATTATCTTTTAGAAAGAACTTACAAGTACACAAGTACCTAAGATCCATGAAAACTGCATCATCGCTTTTCTCTATTGATGTTCCGAACATCCATTGTATTGATATTTCATCCCACAATCTATCTAAGTTCCAAATCCTCTCTCCTCTGCGCTCTTTTCCAATTTGCTTTCTCCCAATCGTCTCGTCTCTCAAAGTTTCAATTAGCTCTCAGCATCCATACTTCCTCTGTGCCTTATCTACGACGCTATGGCTACATGAGGTGAGAAACTATCTTAGTCACCGCTGTCAACTGCATCTTGGTGGGAAATAAAGAAAGAAGAGAGATGAAAAGCATGTATACATACATACATACATACTTACTTACCTACTTACCTACTTACATGTATGTAATCAGCACGACACTCCAAAAGACGGTTCGTAACCACCAAGTCCCAACCACGATAATGCTTGCTACCTCTCCCACCACCTCTCAAATTCTCGATCCCATTTCCATTTCGAATAGCACCTACATCATCCTACATCTATCTATCCCTATTTCTTCAGACTGCTTGGGAGCACTTAGAGCTTCATACCCTCAATCCAGGGGTCTTGTGCCCAGCCTTCCATGCGCACACAAAGTTCATGTACACTACAGCTGTGGATATGCAACTGATGTCACGACAAGGCCCCCGGTGCCGGTCGATGTCCCAAAATCTCACACGCTGCTGCTGATCACAGACTGGGTATACTTACAAAGCCCATGCGTTTTGCTGCACGGCCGTTCCCAGCCAGTGTTACGCGCCGAGCCTTTCACTACTGGCCCAATTGCTAGCTGAAGCTCCACACATTGGGTAGATTTCCTGAGATTCAAGCCTATTTCCACTCTGTTGTCCTAATTTCAAAATTAATTGCTCTTGATATCGTCGTTGATATTTGGTCTTTGTGCAATCCTTGCTCTAACTATTCTACAGCCTGCAAATACATCCCTGCTCCATTCCTGTGGGCTCTCCCCCATTACAGACAAGCATCCCTTCTTCGTAACCTCACTACGGCTGTTGGCAGACTGTCAAGCTCCCCTCCGAGACACACCCGCCTTTCCAGGAGAGTCATCGAATAATCCAAACTAGTTATTCTTTACGAAAGGGTCTATCCAGAGAACGGAGCAACCCGTCCGAGCAGGCCCGCGAGTGACTCGCCCTAGTAGCCTCGAACCCAGGTTGCACTTATCAAGGTTAATTGCAGACGGAGGATACAGAGGATACCTTACAGAGCGTGGAGGCCACGAAGTGCAGACGCGCTACAACCTACATCTACGAAGTGGAAAGTGACCAACTTGACACTGCATTGAATGACTGCAGGTGCGGACGGTTTGTGCACACCCGGGGAAGTCTTGCAGAAATAGTTGCGCCGGGTCAACAACAGGGGTCCAATAAGTCAAACCAAAAAGCCAGAGGACATGACATGCAAGAGAAAGCGGCGCGCCACAGATTTCTTGACCCATACGGAGTTCAATATCCATCAACATCCTGCCATCAGATCATCACGATTGTCACGTTAATAGCCTCGAGCACCACATTTGGCAGCCAAGATCATCGTCACATGCGAGCAAACGACTAAGCAAAACATCCCATCATCGTTTTATATACTTCCCCTTGACGTTTTTCACTCAAGACTTCTTAATTGGTTTATCCTTCTAACAGCAAGTAGGGAGTATCTGAGGCAATGAGCCACTTCAAAGCACATCCATTGGCTTCAGGATAGTTCCCGAAGTTATCTCTTTGACAAGGTCTAACGTTTCTGTGGGACATTTTTGAACATTGTGCTCTGCGCACATACGGTCCCTAGAACTGCTATACAAGCTCACGGATTGGCGCGCGTTGACCAAGATTCCTATACTATCGTTCTGCTGCAGTGAGCAACACCTCAACCTCACCTGCATCCTTTAAGTACACACTTGTCTTATTGCACCTAAAAAACAATAACCTTCTATCACATCTTCTAAGAACATCCCCATAAATCGGCTCTACTTTCCACACACTAAACACCGCCGGTGCCCCATCTTTGTATTGGGTTAGTGGGGCATTTCTTTCTTGTACTGTCACCCCTCCCCCTGGTGACGGGTTATTGGCTTGGTTATCAAAAAAACAAAACAGCCTGCGTGCATATACTCCGAGTACTTCCTCCAGTGTGGGCACTAACCCTTTTGGTCATTGACTTTCTGGCATAATCAATGTTAATATTTCTATTCTAGACCTTATGCTGCTGTGGTAGATCACACATCGTTCAATCCAGTTCCACAAAATTCAGCGGCATATGAGCCATAAGCATCATACACTTCCACACCATGAACGACCGTTACGGAAGTTCAATCTCGAATATACAAGACCCTGGTCTCAAGCCGGCAGGGCGACCTTTTGATAATAGACCAGCGGATAGTCAACCACATCAGTTGAGCTCTGCCAGCTCCTACGCAGATCTCCAGTATCTCTTTGGAGTGCAGGACCCTGCCATGCTCCCGCCAAAAGCGACAAAGAATAGACGAAAACCTCCAAGTGCGGATCATGTAAAACACCGACGAACAAGATCAGGTTGCTATACTTGTAGGAGTAGACGAGTGAAGGTGGGATTCCTCAAGGTTTCGAAGGGAGACGACTAGCTAACACCGTGTAGTGCGACGAGAATCATCCGATATGTGAACGTAAGTGCCATGTAGGCAAATTTGAGTGCCATACTGATAGGAGTTTAATCTAGGCTGTAAGAAGGGAAGTCGCGAATGTGTATATCCAGAGCCAGTGACCAAGTCCGGCTCCTCGTCCACTGTCACGAAACCTGGAGCCAGTGTACCTAAAGACAGCCCCACCTCATCGAACACGGACTATGACGATGAAGAGGAAGACGACATGGAGCGTGTGAACAGACTAGAGTCGATACCCGATGAAGACGAGACAGCGAACGACAAAGAACAGCCTCGTACGACCTCTCGACCTGGACAACGACGGACAAATACAACACAAACTATAAACCAAAAGAGGAGCGCCAATCGCCACGATTCCGATACACCTTCGCTGGTGCAAGACAAAGGCGTCTCCCCTACCCCATCAACAGAAAGTTCAGTTGGGTATGGGGCCAATGTGAAGCAAACTCCAGATGACCCCAACGAACTCTTGAGCGACTGGTCTCATCTACCTCCTGACCTCCAATATTATCTGCATTATTTCTGTGAAAATATTACCCACCATCATTACTTTTTGAAACATGATTCTGGAGACTTTCTACGCACGCTATTTCTCGATGCCGCACTTCGAAATGACGCTTTATTGTATGCCGTGGTGGGATTTTCAGCTTTTCAACGGACGATACACAGCCCAGATGGTCGGATGCAAGATTTCTTACAATACTATAACAAAGCTGTGTCCTTACTGCTTAGGTCATTGAAGAGAGGAGAGAAGCTTAACATAGGAACCTTACTAGTGATCCTCCAGCTGGCAACTATTGAGGTATGCTTTCCGAAGTCGTTCGTCTAAGGGAAACTAATGTTCGAGTAGGAATATCTTGGTGATTGGATTAATCTCCTTGGCCACCAGAAAGCTGCTCTTGAAATTTTGACTGGACTTTTCGATCCACAAACGATTTTGGAATCAGAACTCACTCGAGTGGTTTTGGGATGGTACGCAAGATTCGATGTTTTTGCTGGATTAATGGCAGGTTATGAGACAGTTTTACCACGGGAATGGTTTTCTAGCATCCTCGATTTTTTCCACGAACAATCACGCAAAGAACCTGATAACCTAAACTGGAAGCTTGAGGCCAAATGTGCAGATATTCGACTCATGGGGATGGACATATCGGTTCTTTTTTCCAGGATGGGCAAGGGAGAAATTGCATTCGACCAATTCATGGTAGAAAACGCAAGCATTGGTCAAAGGATATCGGATTGGTACACGAAGATGGATCCAGCCCTCAAGGATCCAAAATATCTTGTCACAGATTTCTCTGGAGCCCGTGCGCTGCGGGATGATGATATTGTGAATCCTTACACACCAGGAACACTTTATCAAGGACCTCTCTGGACGATAAACTTGTGCATAATTGACTGGTATTCTATCGATCTCATGCATCAATATCAGACTGCCATGGTCTTACAAACACACCCAAGCAAGGAACTTGGTCTTAAGTCTTATGCATTCTGTCAACTATTCGAGGCTATCGAGTTCTGGCCGGGAAGTCCTAAAGGAAGTGTGGTAGGTTGCCAAGCTGGTATTGGCATTGCCAGTCTATTTCTTCCAAGGGATGAGACCCATAACATGTGGTGCCGGCGCAAGCTTGCTGTTGTAGAGGCCGAGGGGTATGTCATAACCAGCCATATTCGAAACTCAAGTTAACCGTGATGCAGATACATATATCCGCTTACTTTTCGATCGAAAATGTCTGCTTTGTTTGGAGATCAATCGTGTATGCACTGGTGGCTGCCGAATGATGAAGGATATCCACCAATTGTACGATCTATACGCAGTTTCGTGGAGGAACGTACTGCACCCGCTCGAGATGTTCCTACCGAGGACCTCCGAGATATGAAAGCGATTTTTTCAAATATGAAGCTCGATGATGGGGCGAGTAGTGCTCCATCCTCGGCTGGTCTTCCAGAAAGCTCTAGTGGAAGTGGGAAGGAAAAGGGCTCTGAAAGCGACGTCACAGCCATAAGTGGTTCTGGATGGTCCCCATCGACTGCGGACAATGAAATGAGCAACATGTCAGGGAGTGACACTTATGCTCCAAACTATGACGAGAATCAGGACTATTGGAAACAGGCGCAGAATTCGTTTGGCCTACCAAAGGAAGATCGATATCGATGAACTAAACCCCTTTGGTTTGGATTACTGGTCGATCGATTGTATATTTAGAGGAGCTTGTTTTGTGTTTCGATTTGCATACATATGGGCCATGCGTTTTAGCGCTTCTACGGGTCGGCATATACTGCCATTTGGAGGGAGTACGGATATCAAAAACACGATCTGTGGAAGGTTTGATTTCGGTATATTTGGAGGTGGTGCGATTTCAATTCATGTATGATAGTTGATATATGATACTCATATTTATCTGATAAGCTCTAAGGTTGCCACTTGACACCTATGCTTGGGTCTACTTACAGCCTCTGATTAACCTCCGGATCAATACTGACTTTACCATGCTCACAAATCGCCATAACAGCTCCGTCGGACTTCCGCTTTATGACGCCCTTGATCGTACCTGATCACATTAGCCCCCTCTCACGTACGTCTCGCTGAACACTTACAGAGTCTCTTGCCCGCATGCACTACTTCGCTCTCAATCAGAACAACTTCTCCCGCCGGTACTGGTCTCAGATACGTCACATCCAAGGTTCTACTAACACCCGCATATGCCCAAAACCCAGGCGCGGCTATCGGCGATAAGGCTGTCGTGGTTGCGATATCAAAAAGTGTCGCGGCGCAGCCTCCGTGCAGATTCCGCAGCCTGTTGGTGTGCTCCTCCTTTATTGCGAGCTCAAACACGGACTTGCCAGCTGGGTTTGATGTCGCTGATACTAATTTCATGTGTTTGAGGAGCTCATTGCCCCAGCCCTATTGATTGTGAGGTGAGTTTGGGTTAAATGTTTGCGTAGTGATAGATGGATTTAATATTGAGTTTGCTTTTGGATGGAAAAATTTGGAGTCAAACCATAGATTGATTTGAGGGGGGTAGATACATAAAAATGCTCTTACATGATAGCCTTGATCTGCCCCAGCTCGCTCTAAGAAGGTCTTGACTCTATCTTCTGCTGATATACCATCTCCCAATGGTACCCATGGCAATGAGTCTGACATTGTGGTAGAAGTATTAATATTCAATTTGGAGTAACACAAAGGCTTTGAGAAAATTTATTTGTCACTGTCTTTCTGGTATTTGTTGATGTTAACACAGGAAATCAACTCCACAAGACGTTAGCTACATGGTCTGGGGTTGAGGATAAGACTACCGAGGTCCATGGAACCATGGATAATATATATACATGCCTTGTAACCTTACTATTAAGGCACTTATCGACGCGGTTGGCCCGAACGCGGTAGAGTAAACACAACGATTGCTTACTTTATAATTTCTGTGACAAGCAGTAACAACGACATCAACAACAGACACCCGCCGCTATGAGGGTCATCGAGGTCATCATAGACGTAAGCTATGTCCTCAAGTCTCCAGTACGAAGTTATTGAACCATCGCTGACATTTCGCAGGGTTTCAAATCGTACGCTGTACGAACAGTTATTTCAGGATGGTAAACAATGACAACCACTGGGTTTCATGACAGTGATTAATTATTGATAGGGATCCAAGCTTCAATTCCATCACCGGATTAAACGGTAGTGGAAAGTCCAATATTCTCGATTCGATATGCTTCGTTCTTGGTATCACGAATATGACGACTGTACGAGCGCAGAACCTCCAGGTATGCGCACGCTCTCCTGAAACCATAAGTGAGGCGCTTATTTACACAAGAAAAATATAGGATCTTATCTACAAGCGCGGTCAAGCTGGTGTTACTAAAGCAAGTGTTACCATTGTGTTCGATAATTCCGACAAGAAGAACTCGCCGATCGGTTTCGAGGAGTACAAACAGATCAGCGTTACCCGACAAATTGTGCTTGGAGGGACAAGCAAGTATCTGATCAACGGCCATCGTGCACAGCAACAGACGGTCCAGAACCTCTTCCAATCGGTCCAGTTGAACATCAACAACCCCAATTTCCTTATCATGCAGGGTCGCATTACGAAGGTTTTGAACATGAAGCCGGTGGAGATTTTGTCGATGATTGAGGAAGCAGCCGGAACACGAATGTTTGAGGATAGAAGAGACAAAGCGTTCAAGACCATGGCAAAAAAGGAGATGAAGGTGCAGGAGATCACGGAATTGCTGAAAGAGGAGATTGAACCGAAACTTGAGAAGCTACGTACGGAGAAGAGAGCATTCTTGGACTTTCAGCAGACACAGAATGATTTGGAGCGACTCACGAGAGTGGTTGTGGCTCACGATTATATTAAGTGCCAGGAGAAATTAAAACAGTCAGCTAACGACCTGGATGCGAAGAAGCAGCGTGCTACGAATCTCGAGGAGTCTGCTGTGAAGTTGAAGAACGAAATTGCGAACCTTGAAGAGGATCTTAAGCGAGTTAAGGCGCATCGCGAGAAGGAACTTAGAAAGGGAGGCAAGGCACAGGCATTAGAAGTCGAAGTGAAGAAACATTCTCACGAGTTGGTTCGTCTTGCTACAGTATACGACTTGAAGCAGTCTAGCATGAGAGAGGAGGAAGATCGTAAGAAGGCAGTTGAGAAGACCGTCAAGGAGCTCGAAGCGTTGTTGAAAGAGAAGATGAAGGTGTACGAGAAACTTCAGGCGCAATACGACAAAGCGAAGGACGACCTTGCGAAGCAGAGCCTAGAAGCCGAAACGAAAGAGGAATTGCTTCAGACTCTTCAAACTGGTGTAGCATCCAAAGAAGGACAGGAAAGTGGTTATCAAGGTCAGCTTTCAGATGCCAGAAACCGAGCCAGCGCAGCATCTACGGAACAGGAGCAGGCCAAACTGAAGATTATTCATCTCGAAAAACGAATCAAGGAGGAGGAGCCACGAGCCAAGAAGGCCAAGGAACAAAACGCTGGCCTTTTGGGTGACTTGGAGGGTCTTCGTAAGGAGGCGAAAAAACTTGAGTCGGATTTGAACAAGCTTGGCTTTGAACAAGGCAAGGAGGATGAGATGTATAAACAGGAATCAACACTCCAAAAAACCATTCGACAACTCCGAGAACAGGCTGATGGTATGAAGCGAAGAGTTGTGAATATCGATTTCAACTATGCGGATCCTACACCAAATTTTGATCGATCGAAGGTTAAGGGTTTGGTTGCACAACTTTTTACTCTCGATAAGGATCACACTAATGCTGGAACTGCTTTGGAGATCTGCGCTGGAGGTCGACTATATAATGTTGTTGTTGACACCGAAGTCACAGGTACTCAACTTCTTCAGAAAGGCAAGCTCAGGAAGCGTGTTACTATTATCCCTCTCAATAAGATCGCTGCTTTCAGAGCTTCCGCTGAAAAGATTGGTGCTGCTCAACGGATAGCCCCCGGCAAAGTTGATCTTGCATTATCGCTTGTTGGCTATGATGATGAGGTCTCTACGGCTATGGATTATGTTTTTGGCAATACGCTTATTTGTGCTGATGCTGCAACTGCCAAGCGTGTTACTTTCGACCCATCTGTACGCATGAAGAGTATTACCTTGGAAGGTGACTCCTACGATCCTTCTGGTACTCTTTCCGGTGGGAGTTCGCCAAATTCCAGTGGCGTACTGGTGACATTGCAAAAGGTCAATGAGCTCCAGAAAGAACTGGCCGCAAACGAAAGGGCACTTGCTGAACTTCAAGCTACAATGGTTCGTGAGAAGAAAAAGTTGGATCAAGCACGACGCATCAAGCAGGAGTTGGACCTTAAGTCTCACGAAATCAAACTTACTGAGGAGCAAATTGGCGGAAACTCTTCGTCCTCAATTATCCAGGAGGTTGAGAAGATGAAGGAAAGCATCGCACAGTTGAAATTGGATCTTACTGAGGCAAAGAAGCGTCAGGATGAGGCAAACAAGGATGTTAAGCGCATCGAGAAGGACATGAAAGACTTCGATAACAACAAAGACGGCAAACTTGTTGAGCTTCAGACATCACTTGATGTCTTACGGAAGACATTGGCGAAGAATTCGGCATTGGTGAAGACTATGCAGAAGGAACTCCAAGGTGCTCGTTTGGACTCGGAGCAAGTTGGTGGAGACCTTTCTGCGGCACAAGAACAACTCCAGGAGGCTGAGCAGACCTTGGAGGCCCAGGCTGAGGAAATTTCTGCCCTCGAGTCAGAGCAACGCCAAATTAAGGACACACATGACATTGCTCAAGCACATCTTGACGATGAGCGCGCAAAGCTTACTGGTTTTGACGACGAACTGAGGTCTCTTGAAGAAGCTTCAAGTTCTAAGGCTGCACGAATTACTGAGGAGAGTCTCGAGATGCAGAAGCTTGGCCATCAAATCGAAAAATTTGACAAAGAACAACAAGCTGCCAACCAGACTGTCTCCCATATGAAAAAAGAGCATGAGTGGATCGAATCCGAACAGGGGCTTTTTGGGCGCCCAGGCACTCCTTATGACTTCACCGGACAAAACATCTCCGAATGCAAGTCATCTCTACGCAACCTTACCGAACGATTCCAAGGAATGAAGAAGAAAATCAATCCTAAGGTCATGAATATGATCGACTCTGTCGAAAAGAAAGAAGTTGCCTTGAAGACTATGATGAAGACAGTTATCAAGGATAAGAAGAAGATCGAGGAGACCATACAGAGCTTAGATGAATATAAGAAGAAGGCTTTGCAAGAAACTTGGGAGAAGGTAAACGGTGATTTCGGTGCTATCTTCGCTGAACTTCTACCCGGCAGTTTCGCAAAACTGGATCCACCTGAAGGAAAGGAAATTTCTGACGGTTTGGAGGTGAAGGTCTCGCTCGGAAAAGTGTGGAAGCAGAGCTTGACGGAGTTGAGTGGTGGTCAAAGGTATTTAATACCCCCCGGAACATCGTACTTCAAGACAACTAACATGATTCAGATCTCTCATTGCACTCTCTCTCATCATGGCACTCCTCCAATTTAAGCCCGCTCCAATGTACATTCTCGACGAAGTAGATGCTGCTCTCGATCTTTCGCATACGCAAAATATTGGTAGACTGATCAAGACAAGATTCAAGGGCAGTCAATTCATTGTTGTCAGTTTGAAGGATGGCATGTTTCAGAATGCGAATCGTATTTTCAGGACTAGGTTTAGTGAGGGTACCAGTGTGGTGCAAGCACTCACGGCTGCGGATTTCAAGTAGATGTGTATGATGATTTGTATGACTGGCGTTGGGGTTAGGCTGGAAGGACGGGGTTCGAATGGCCGGTGGCTATCTATATGGGCTTGGTTACGATATCTGACGGTGCATCTTTGGTAGATTTCACAGTAATGACATTCCTTATGTCCCAATACAACTGATTGAGCTCTCCTAAGGGAGAAACACGATGAATGTTTTCTTTGTTGCTCGTTCGAATGTATTATTACTACTATCGCTGAAACCTAAAATCATACGTTGGCCGTTAACTCGTGAATCGTACCATTACTTGTCCAGGAATCGAGCACAGTTCTCAAATTTTACTCAGTAGTCGTCCACAGCTTCAAAAGTCGCTTGACAAGATCCACCTCGCCATCAGAATAGTCAAGCTTAATATGAATCGCATTGTTCCAATCAACACGCCCGCGTCTCTTAGATGTCAGCACACTCGAATCATCACTAGAACTCTCACTATCATAATTATCACTATCCTCACGCCATGTCGGTCTAGCACATCTCCTAGGAGATGGGCGAACAGGCGGCGGAGGACGTATGACGGGAGGCATTGCAGGGCGCGGGGGCGGAGGCGGGGCGTTGAGACAGCGCTTGATAGAGTCATAAATTGACATGGCATTCAAACTCTCGAGCGGCTGGCGCATGGCAGTGATATGCATGACACCCGCATTGTTCATGTTGCCAAACCTCTGGAACGGTTCGCCCTGCTTGTCCAGGAAACTGAGCTCGCTCACTGTCCACATGAAGCGCTTATCGCCCTCATTTGCATTCAGCCCGTCCATCAGTCGCGACAACTGAATTGCCTGTGCTTCCAAAAGCCGTAGCTTATCGAGTATCACGTCGCCACCACGTGCTTGGTAGTTTTGCACCCGCTCCCGCAACTGAGACTGCGACATTTGCTCGTGCGTCACACTGCATCGCACCCAGGACAAGGCCGGCCCATTGGCTGGTGCGAACGGTCTGACCGTGTAGGATTCGTAGGACGTGAGTGCTATTACTGCACTGCTTTCGGTTGCAGGATAGACGGGTGTCACGTCTGAAATGCGTACTGAGCATACGTTACCACGGGGAGGCGGTGGTGGTGGTGGGAGGGGCCTGGAATTGGGACCCATGGAGCGGGGAGGGGGTCTGTTCAAGGCGTGGTGCTCAACATGAGGGACGACGAGGGGTTTTATCTCTGGAATCACATGGCCTAGCTCGTTTGGTACAAAAATGGGCCGGCCTGGAGGTGGTGGGAATGATCCTGGACGGGGAGGGCCGCACATATTTTGAGGTGGAGAAATGATTTCGATTCCGCCTCCTGGAGGTGGTGGCGGGGGTGGACGGCAAAATAAGAATGGTCTGGCTGGTGGGGGAGGTGGAGGCATGCTACTGAAAGGCGGAGATGGTCTCTCATCGTCATCATCTGACGAGGAGCTGGAATAGCTGGAGATGCTGTCGTTACAGTATTCCTTTTCCTCACGTATGATGGCAAGAATAATTCGCCCATTCTTTAGGTGCGGGAGATCATTGGATCCACCTGCCAGTCGTACTAGCATGCGAACCCATACATTGCGCTGATTTGTCTTGACAATTTTCAGCGCAAGGAGTTCAGCTTTTTCTGGCATCATAGCTTCATACGCTCGCTGCTCAGTTGCAGACAGGTTCGTAAACGTATTATACCACCCATTACCTTTCATCTGAGAGATTATGGTGTGGATGTGTGTCCATTCCACAGAGTGGATGTCGCTGTGAGGTATCTTCCGATACTTGCGACCTTGGAGTAGATAGGCTGAGAGGAACTTATCGTCATTCCTGAGATTGTCCTGCAGCTCGGTTTCAAGTGATTGTTTACTGCGAAAGAATCTCTTAAATCGCCAAGTTTTGGACTTCATCTCTTTGATATAGCCATCTCCACAAGCACTTGACACGGAACTATGATTATTAGCATCATTTACAGAAAATGAAGCCAGTGGTCTGGCCTTTGAAACGTACGAAGCTTCACTACTGCGAGTCTGATAGGTAGCTACTGAAGTGGCATCGCTGTCCTTCTCATGGACCTCTGCCTCATTATTCTGTGCAAAGGGTGGCTTTTCTATGAGCACAGGAGCTCCAACAACAGTAGTGCCACTGTATATTGACGCATCCGTATTCATGCGTATAGGTATCGAATTTGAATGCTCTTTCTCCGAATACTCTGGTGGCTGATTCTTTCCCGTTAGCATTCATGTCCTGATTATTGAAATAGGTAGACGTACTCTAGCAGTGGACTCAGATATATCAATGACTTCAGGATGAGTTGGTAGAGATGGCTTGTTGGCTGGTGGGGATGCAAAGTCTGGGAGATCTGGGGGAAGTATACTACTGGAAGTCTGGTGTTGCTCATTAAGTACCTCTTCGCATTGTGGCTTGGGAGGTAGTGTAGAAACATGGGCATCCACATGGGGACTAGATGCCGGTCTAAGGTTGGGAGAGCGAGAGACTGGCGTGATATCGACAACCGTCTGGACTGGGGCTCCTCGAGCATTGCATTCAGCAAACGTGCGCGCTCTTAGAGTGTCTGTAGAACTGCTCGTGGACACAGTCTTCCGTACTAGACCTTCGTCAGACGAGGAATCACTCTCACTCCCCGAGTCCGAGGATATCGAGGCTGGCGCTCTTCCAGAGCCACGCGAACGACTTCCATATCCAGATAACATACCAGTCATCCGGGCCGCACGTTGGATTCTATCGTAAGAGTCTACAATAACCCTCACGTCCTTCATGCCGTGTCTATCATAGATTAGCCTTCTGCTAGTATTCATCAAGGAAAGAACATACGGCGATTTTGTCAAAGCATGTACTGAGACAACCTGTTGTATGAGATGCAAGTGGTTCTTAAGATCGTTCAGTCGATTCGTCAAATAATTGACAAATGCAGTCAAGGTCTTTGAGTCATCCATGGCGAGACCTTCCATCTTCTTAATCAAAGCGACCTGATCGACAACAATAGGAGTTCCCCTCTTCTCAATTTCCTCCTTGGCACTACCCTTTGTCGTAGTTCTAATAATATCGACACATCTGCCCCTTTTCGGCATTAAAGACTCCACACTGATACCCTCAAACATAAGAAAGACGAGGAGGACCTCTTCGACCGCGAGTTTGACATAATTGAGGCCAGCTTGATTAAACAGACGTAGCGTATTCTCCTTTTCAAGACCCTGCTGAATGAGCTCCTGAATCTGTGAGAGCACACGGGTGGTACCATCGGTGATGAGCACGAAGTCGCTGCTCCCAACCGTACGGTCCTGCGCACCCAACGTATGAAGCACACTTGAGATCTCTGCGCCGAAACTGACGGCTGACGCCAGAATGGCGACAATCTCTTTATCGCTGGCGTCCTCCATGGCAAGACTTTCAGAGACTGGGTCGCTGCTATGAGCAGGAATACCGCGGGAAGGGAGGAGACAAGAGGAGATGAGGCCTATAAATATTACTTATTGCATGATGAAAACAAAGTGCAATCTTTAGCCGCACGAATAGTCGTATTCATACGGAGAGCTCGGTTTCTCATTTCTCTTGTGTCTTTTTCCCACTCCTGCGAGTGATCATAACAATTGGCTGTTGAGAAAACAAGGCTTCCCGCATATGCATCCTTCGCAAGCCAATGACACATCGACAGTTCACGAGTGCCCGCACCGCACACAGTAAAACAATAGACCTTGTTGGCTGTCACCGACGCCCTATTGCTTTTGTGGGTTTCAGGATTTCTGGTGCGCCCTGTTAACTAAGCGGTGATAGAGGCACCCAATTGGATGTGGGATCATCCATGGAGGATTGAGAAACTTGATTCTCCCCGGTCTGCGGTCAGCCTGTCTGACTGCAGCTGTGAGTCTTCTTAGTCTGGAGATGATGCTTTCTCTGTGTATGGATGTGATAGTATCTAGACTGATAGGATATCACTCTCGGCTGACCGGTGAGCCAGATCGGGATGCGTGTATGACGCCAGGTTAATCATCATTGTATTGGTTTGGCGGCTGCAGCCTTGTTCTGTACACTTTGTGTTACATGCATATACTGAGATGTGATATAATGGTATAATTAGAGCCTCAAGGTCGTGCAGAATTGGTTACTTATCGTTACTTAGAAAATGCTTCAGAAGATGTCGCTCTGAGGTAAAAGGATTCAGTTTTGACAGCAAATATGCTCCTCCTCAGCAGACTCAGAATAAGTAACTATCACTTGTAATGCAGAAACGGGTTTATGGAGCATACGCCAAAGATTTTACAATCTTCACATGCCCATCGAGTCGATGTGTGGAATCTATCATGCATAATAATATGCATGATAAGGCGAGTCAAAAGTCAAACCTGCATTGTTTTTTTTACAGAGCTTTGAACCAGTGGCTGTTTAAATGCTGATTGGTAAGAATAAGCATAGACAGTTGTGTATACTGTGTATAAGCAAGGACTTTTATGCTTTATAGCATAAATGTGCAGCCATCGAATCGTTGTCATTGCGGGCCAGAAAGCGATATTGTCGAACCAGACACAGCATGCTGAACACTAAAGGTAAACACATCTTCGCGGGAGACAAGCCTTATATTTCTCTGCACCATCTGGCCATGACACCGGTCAACCCACTTACACTCCCCACAATCTCTTCCAGGGCGACATCAACCCTCCACATTTTCCCTTCTCGGCCTCCTTCTCGTGTAGGGCCCATGGCAGCTGGCACAAGCAATTCGGTCTCGACCAACTTCTCCCATGCTCCTACAGCCACGTCTCTTCCCCAGACCTTTGCGTTCCCGCCCAATGCTACAATTCCTGTGCTCGAACTTTGAATCTTATGGCGAGATGTGAGCGTACAGTATTCGTCGTAGGCCATAGAGAAATTACACGTATCGGTGTCTAGGATAATATCGAGGCGGGCGGCAGAGATGAGGAGGGCAAGTTCAAGGTCAGAAAGAGATGACAGCAGTGTAAGTTTCGAGTCAGGCGCAATCAAACTGCATGTGAAATGCGAGCCTGACAATGGTAGGTTTGTAGGAGCAAGCGAAGAGATTGGTATGAGTGCTGAAGTGAAGAAATCTGGGACGGATTTAGTGCGATAGAATAGGGTTTGAAGATGATCCATGAACAGGGGATCATTTGCATAAAGATCTTCAATCATTGTCGACCAATAAGCCAGGAATTCAAACCAGCCTGCCGATGCACCATGATCCATGAAATCATCATCTGTACCATCTTCGTTGATAAGTAGACCTTCTTTGCAAACTTCCCAGAAAGATGCAATATTCCTTGTGAGAGAGAGATGCACATATCGATGACTGAAGCGTGACTTAACACGTTTCTCAAGACTCTCCACAACGTCTATACGGGTAGTAATACCAAGAACAGCGATGGGTGCTTTCCGAGCTTGAGCAATATCGAAGAGATTATATAGGAGTGTTTGGCGAGGATGGGCTGTAAACAGATCGAACTCGTCGAGAACGAATATGACTGATTTAGCTGTGTGATCGGTATTTGTCTGGTCTAGCTCTGAAGGGTGCGAAAGGAGTGCCAACAACGAAGCCAAGGTATCGGCATAGTTGTTTGTCTGTACAGTCAGTGATGTCTTTCTAACGCTACATCTCTGAACATACCTTGCCTGTCAACTCATCTTGTACCGCCATCTCACGACCCAATTGCCGCCAAATCTCACGTAAAGCGAGCTTGTCGTCTGTATGCACAAAGCCATTCAGTCGTACAACATGGAACTCATCACGATGCTCTGCTGAAACATCAGAGATGACAGTTTCGATAAGCTAGAAAATGGTCAGTGTATATGTCACATTAAGATTCGAGATGTACAAACAGTAGTCTTGCCACTTCCTCTAGCCCCTATCACCAGCATGGAATTCCCTTCTCCTGCGAGAACAGTTTGTTCAACCACTTGATGCACCTTTCGAAACTCTTCATCGAGACCATGTAGCCTCAATCTCCTTTCTCCCGTCAACTTTTGCAGCAATAAACGCTGCATGACTTGTAAATGTGTCTCAAAGTCCTCAATATCGGGCATATTGTTTTGGACCGCGATCTCCCCATCGATCTCGTCGAGTTCAACTGGAAGCTCCTCAACCAGATCAAGAATATCTTCTTCTGGCTGACAATCCCTACATAGCCAATCATCCTCTGGGATTTCAGGAATATCATAGCATACCTGATGGTAAGCGGTATCACAACTGTCACATAGTAAGATCTCATTCGGCTCTTCCGAATCAGCACCAGAGCATATGGCGCAAGTGATATCATCATCTTCCTCGTCGGTCACTTTTTGCTTCTTCTGCCCTACTTGGACAGCCTCGTGAGCCAACTCGTCTACATCTCCGTCCTCACTAGTTGGTACTCCCCTTGAGTTCCTCACAGGAAGATCTTTGAAGCCTAACTCATCCTCGCCAACTCTCAAGCCGAGGCCCGGGTCTCCAATTTCAAAAGCGACACTTTTCCTAATTCCATCCTTCTTCTTGCTCGGCGTCAGAATCCCTTTGGGTGTATCTTCCGCTTCGAACCTAGCCGACCTTCTCCTCGCACTCATTCTAAGCTCAGTGCTTTCAGTCTGTTGATCAGCACCACTGCCTTCCTTATTAATGTCTGATTCCACCATAGGTTTTCGCATTGAATCTTTTCGCGGCCTTCCTCGCCCTCGTTTCACAGGAGTCGGAGTTGCTCCAACGTTTTCACCCGCCGGTATCTCCTCTCCTTCTGCAGTAGGTGCCTTCGCAGCTTTTGGTATAGAACTCAATCTCTTTGGTCTTCCACGCCCTCGTTTCGGGGTGGGAGAAGGCACAACCTCTACCAAGGCTTCCTCTACCAAGGCTTCCTCTACCAAGGCTTCCTCTACTCCGTCCACAGCTTTCCTGCTTTCCTCCACATGTCCATCTACACTCTCTAGTACCTCAAGTTCCGATACTTCAACGTCCGCATGTGGCGCCACGTTCGGCTTTGTCGATCTCCTCCCTCGTTTCGGAGTAGGAGAGGGCACCGCATCGAGGACATCGTTCGCCACGCCATTCACAATTCCGACATCCGCCTTCACCTCTCTTTCCTCATCATTTTCCTCCTCAATCCCATCATCCTCTATGTCATCAGCGATACTCTCCGCAATTTCCAGCTCCTCCTCAACACTTGGCGCAATTTCGCGGTCAACCAACCCCAATACACCCCCAATCGTTTTCGTGAACGAGCTCAAGGCCCTAGGCGCATCAGCAGCGAGCTCTGACAACCTCCTACGCTTCGAAGCTGGTGATACTGAGGTCGTAATCTCTCCGGCAAATTGTCGTAAAGGTCTAGAGCGCTTGCGCGAGGGCGGCGAAGAGGTGTGCATTGTAGGTCTGTAACCATGAACTTGGCATTCAAGCGCGGTATTATTCGAACATGAATAAAGCGCGACTCGACTTAAGCTTCAGTGGTTGGCGTTGAGAATGTGTATAACGTGTAATTATAGTTGTAGTTATAGTCGAAGCCTGATGTGGTGAGGATTTGTTTTGTTTTATGGTTGGCGTTGGCGACGAAGCCGACATTGTCAATATTGAATTGATGGCGCGTCGGACCGGTGCAGGGACGTAGCGTGTACCGCACCACGCGTAGAGTGGTTTTTGCAACGCACGTGCGGAATGTTGCTTCAACGTCGTGTCTCCACTTCCACATTCCCACATTTGCCCTTCGAATGAGAGGACATTGACAATTCGGCAGATGAGATGATATTGCACATTCCGTGCCGTCAGTAGTATGACTAGCAGTACTGCGTACAAAGTTTCTGCGAGCAAGTCAGTGGAGAAGGTAAGTATGCACGTATGTGAGTTACTGAGATTGCAGAGTATTATTACGTACCTTCGGGGTCAAGACCAGTATATGAAGTATGTACATACACACTGTAATATACCACATCGAGTATTTCATACATCATGTTTTGCGAGGACTTGTTACCATGAAAGAATAGAACACAAACTGGTCAATCTATTCTGATGTTACAGACAATATACCACCACACCTAGAAACGAATCCACGTCGTCAATTCCTCCTTATGAGGCAATGAGAGACGACATGGCATGACATGACATGACATGACATGAGTGCCTTAGGTTGGGAAGCTTTGGGGATGCTTTTGAGAGGCATGGCAAAGTCTTTACTGGTGCTCCTTCCTTGCTTTGACGATCGAAGTTTATATTTGTGGGTGCCTGTAGGTGCTTCTGGCTGCATCTTCATCTTCATCTTGATCAGATCAAAGCCAATTCCATGTCCATGTCAGAAATTCCGACCACTGTTCCTCTGACTCCTGAGGACTGCAAAGATCCACACACGCAGTTTGATAGAAGTAGAAGAAAAAGGAGGGGAAATACCAAAATGATTTTCATTATCATCACAGCAGGGGATAAGCAAAATTCCTATAGTTCAATTCAAGCATTCACGTCACAAGAAGAACATCGGATGCAAACACTTGCAGTTTTCAGATTTCGTTTTCTCAGTAATTCGGAATTAATCATTATTTACAAGAACGATACATCATCGTGTTCATCCCCTTCTATCGTCCATGCATCATGAATATAGACATTAACCTCTACAAAGGCGCCACATCGGCACGAGTTCAAGTCCACATGACAAACCCAACCCATCACCAATAAAAACTCAAGAATTCAGCAGCAAAGCAAATTCCAAACTATATTTTCCAAGAGAAGAGGAGGAAGAAAGAGCCGCACACCACGACTGTTCTTGGTCGCGCCGTAGAAGCAGAGAGAGAGAGAGACCCAGAGAGAAAGAGCACAATTGACTACAAGGCGAACACCAGAGCAGCAAAGCCACCCATGACTCCGGCAGCACCTCCAGCAACCTTGTTGGCAGCACCGGTGTACAGAGTCGGGCTGGAGGACTTGGAGATAGCGCCGGTCCCGGTTGGGGTGTAGACGGGGCAGGTAGGGCAGACGGAGTAAGGGACCGTGGTGGTGATCTTGGGGCAAGTTGGGCAGATGGCCGTGGTGATGATGACTGGTGGTGGCGCGGTGGACTTTGGTGGTTTGGCCGTGGTAGTGCTGATTGATGGTGGCGCGGTGGACTTTGGTGGTTTGACCGTGGTTGTGCTGACTGGTGGACAGGTTGGGCACACGTGGTATGGCACGGTGCTGGTTTGCATTGGGCACTTGTTGCAGACGGCGGTGGTGATGACAACGAGCGGCTTGGTATAGGAGGCGTAGGTGGAGGTGGACTTCTTAACAGTGGTGCATGGAGTGGTTGTCGTCACATAGGTGGTGCTGGGGGTTGGGCATGTAGACGTCGTCTTCTTCTGTGGGGCTGTTAGTCTCCCATCTATCTGATACACGAAGCGAGACTGGTACGTACGGAAACCACTGTGCATGGGCAATCAGTGATGGTCATGGTGGTCGCCTTGGTGACTGTATAGGTCTTGCTACCATGGGTGAAGATAGTTGGGGATGGGCAGAAAGTAGTGAAGGCGGTGGTGGTGATGGTGACATAGACATCGTCGGAATTGTAGGCCTTCTTAGCCAACACAGCGGAGATGGCGAAGCCAAGTGCGAGGATGGAGCACTTCATGATGGTTGATTAAAGCGAATAAAAACTGGCCGAAGGAGTGACTCGGGTTGGAAAACAACTACACGGAAAGTACAGCAAGGTAGGTGATCAAATATCTCTGTCAGTTAGCCGGGTTGGGGATGAACGAAAGTCGGTACGATGCTGATATCGAGAGAAGGGAAGACGATGGTGCAAGAAGTGCATGTTTATAAGGTGAAGGAAGGGATGAATCAGAATTGTGCCATATGAGAGAATCTCAATCAAACTCTTGCAGTCCATACCTCGTGTATATTTGGAAATGTGCCAAAGCCGTGTGCGCCGAGCATCTCATCAAACGCATACACATACCATACCGATCCAGCCATATAATCGAGAAACTCAAAGCTTCTTTCCGTCTGGTGGGCCTCTCTTTCTTTTTCTCTGCTCTTCTTTTTCTGTTCTCTAAATGGAGCATATGACAATGGCGGGCATATGGGGGAGCTCCGCCACACCAATAGGAAGAGAATAGGAAGTGTGTCTGGGCACATAGACAGCGGAAATCTTCAACATCGAGCGTCGCGGACTCTAGACTGGCGTGTACACCAAATTAAGTCCCCACAATGACCATCGATTGGCCCATCCGAGCATCCTGCACGGCAGACGATCAAACTCAACCTTCGTCAGTGGGGTCCCATCTTTGGCGCTATGTGCGCTACACGAATGTTTATTCTGATGTATGCATCTTCGAGATTTCGCATTCCTCGCTTCCTCCCCTCGGCCCAATTTGTGGCTTCAAAACTGCCAAAAAGCCTAACCCGCAAAGCAAGTCGCAGGCACGCGCCGTCCAAGCTGTCAAGCGAATAGGAAGACTTTGAGCCTCGAGATATTTTAATCTCCATTAGCTTGCTGTGGGCTGGTATGTGCCGTGGGTGGCTGAGGTTGGTCGTTGGTTGATATCATGGCCACAGATCTCGTGATCTCCGGACTTCGCTCCCAAGTGTACATTCCTCTTATAAGATGATACGTGCCAGAGCACCACAACATCAAATTTCCATACATTCATCGCCTAGTCGGGTTCGGAATGCCCGCTACTATTTCCATGCTAGTCTTCTTTGTCGTGAAGAATAGCACATAGCACTTTCACACGCGCGGGCATTTTCCTCTCCAAATGCTGGAATTCCATTTCCATCCATCCAATCTTCCGCTACCTTTTCTTCTTCAATTTCAAGTCACTTTCAGCAAACACACCCGGCTGAGCAAACTAGTTTCAATTATAATGTTTGAGCAAGTAGCAGAAAGCTACTACAGATTCGAATTTATCGTACACAGAACCCCATCTATACCAGCGCATCCCGTAACCATGCATCATGATCATGACCAAAACGAAATAAAACCGTCCTGACTGCTTCTATCATGACCCATATTACGGGAGTGTTCCATCCATCTTGCTTCATACCGCCTTCTCAGTAATATCTCTCCTCATGAACGCCAAAAATGCAATTGCTTTGTAGAATCAACAGACGAAAAGGAAATAATGAAGGACGATGCGTTTGCGTCTATCCAAAGCAGAACAAAGGGAATCTCTCTCGCAGCGCTGGAGTTATGCAGTAAAGACGTAAACCTCCAGCTCAAAATAGCCCATGAATGACATTAATTGGAAGTCGTACGAGTCCTGGGAATCTTATGCAATCGCTAAAAAATACCACGTTTAAACACAATCGGCCAACATCGAAGCCGAAACGAGGCGATAATGGGTTTCGCCAAATGTAGATGCCGATTTTCAAACGAGAATCGTGGCGTAGGTCTCCGGATGAGCAGAAGGGTTATAGTTGGGAGTGGGTGAGGATCCGAGCCATGTGAGATACAGGACTCATCAAGAACTATGTGACTCAAGACCTATTTCACCGGTCAGATCTCATCCTTATATGCTGGGTGCTCGTGCCACTCTACATACTTGTTGGTGATGGTGTCGAAGTCATAGTTCTTGAGAGTCTGCTCGTATTTGGCGCTCTTCATAAATTTTGGTACCGAATCCTAAAATCAAAAGTCAGAAATTTCACCACGTGAAGGGGGGGTTCCGTTAGAACTTACACTGGCCATCAACTTGAATACGGAGATCTGTGCCTCCTCAAATAGTCTGGTCACCTCCTTCAAACTCTCAATCATTGCAGCGTCTTGACCGACCGCCTTGGTCATGCGTGTCGCAAGTTGGTTGCGAAGTAAATGGTCGATGTTGAGCTCACAAGGCGATCCAGGGGCGAGGAAAGCATTGTAGATACCATATGCTGAGGCCATGGTCTCCTTAATAGAATCCAGGCTGGTGGTTCCTCCTCTTCCAGACTTGGTTGAAGAAGTCTTGATTGCCAACTTGCAAGATTTGAGGAACTCGTCGACATCGAGGTAGAAGGAAAGGTTCTCCTCGCAATGGGTGTCTCGAAGGTTTTCTCTGAAGAGCAGTCGGAGTGCTGCGTCGTTCAAGATCTTATCCAGCTTCTGGGTGTTGGAATCACGTGAAACGCAGCTCTTGGTGCAGTGATGGATCCGGTTTCATTTCCATCGGTTGATCGTTCTCTGCTTGTCATGTTCACAATGTCCTTACCCTTCTGGGTCATCTGGTAGATGGAGTGCTTTGTGGGTTGGAACTTGGCCTCGGCCGGGAATTGTTGGACGTGGGCACGATCGCTTTGGACACACCAGATCAATTCCTGCTCCAAGAAGAGTGCTGCAATCTCTAAGGCCTCACGCTTATCCACAATTGTTGAGCAGTCCATCAACCAGTCTGTGGCGGCCTTTCCAGTGAATGTTTGATATACAGTTCTTAATGGTGTGCCGACCTTACGTTCATTTGCCATTTTCACACCTGCAATACCATCCTTGTATTCACTGAGAGAATCAGAATCCGCAGAGGTGATTGAGCTCTTAATGTTTGGTCCGTTTTGACCAATGAAACGACGGAAGATAACCTCGATTGTCCCACGGTCCGATGAAAGCTTGTCCGTTTGGAAGTCTCTCTCCAGAATGACAAGCTGCATAGTGTTCTTTGCTGATCCCACCAACTCAGCTACGTGCTTCTGCTGAATACCGTTCTTTGCACAGAATCTATCAAGCACATGAATTCCCTTAGGGGTCAATTGCCAGACGTTTCCTTTCAGGGTGAACTCCTTCAATTGCTTGCCATCAGCAGACTCGATGAATCTAGCCTCGAGGAACCTTTGGCAGACGGATCGTGCCATCTCGCGAGCCATAGAGAAGGTGGTGGTGGTGGTAGTGGTTACAATTCGAGAAGGGTCTTTTGGGTCTGGCATACGGTTGGACTGGGAGAATTTTAGAGAGCCCAAATTGTTGATAGCTTCTTCCGAGACGAAAGAATGCTCTACACGAGTAAGTCTAACTCTGTGGGTGGTCAACGGTAAGCTGACCACGAGAGTAGCAAAGAGATCCTTGAAATCCTATAGGGAGTAAATTAGTATACGATGTGATTTTGGCCCGATTGGCTGATTTGTCAAGGAGCAAGAAAAAGAAAGAAAAAATGGAGAGAACCATACTCTTGTGAATGGTCTCTCATCATCCGTCATGCGCAACAGTCTTGAGGAAGTTTGATGCATGCTGTTGTTTGATCTTCCCTTCGGAAGGATAACAGTGGGAGCCGGGGTATTGGCGTCGGTTGACTCGTAGGCTTGCGATGGGGGATACGTCTCGGACAACGAGTGTCTGCTGGACGGCAAAGATGCAAGCTCGGGAGTCTTAGATCCACTGGCTGTACTGAGTGAATCCACGGCGGATTGGCGTGAAGGCTCGAATCTATTGAATTGGGTTGCTTCGATATGCGTGCTATGTGAACTTCGAGCGGAGTGGTTGCTGCTCGTTGTTCCCCCGTTAATTGACGTGGCTGCTGATCTGTAGAGACTGCCTGACGAAGGTCGAGATCGAAGTGAAGGTTCCGTAAAACTGGCAATTGCGTTGTTCGTCTTGTCGCGGGCCAATGCAACCAAAGAGAAGAGTCCTGAACGATTGACTGTTGCAGAGTTGACGGAGAAGATTGACGAGCGATTTTTGGAAATACTCGGTCTTGCAGTAGAGTCGGATGAGTCTGACGCGTCAATTGTTGGACCTTGTACGGGAGCAGCAATGACAGTTGGTGAAGACGAGGAGGTTGATATTATTGAAGACGAAGATGTCGAGGAGCTCTCCTTTCCTTCTTCTTGTTGTTCTTCTTCTGGTGCTTCCAGTTCCTTTTGATGTTGTTGTTGTTGTTGTAGTTGTTGTTCTTCTTGTTCTTCTTCAACGTCCGAATTAACTTGAGAGTCGAGGAAGTCGTGAGGTGAGAAGTCGTCGGAGATTATGACTGGCAGTTGATTCTGGAGATGATGCTGGAAGGCGGGGGTAGAAGTAGGATTAGAAGGAGGAAGAGAAGGGTGTGATTGGGAGATTTCCATCTGGGAACTGTGATGGAGTGGTTTGGGATGGGAGGTGTTTTGAAAGGATCCACCACGTTCAGTGTCTCTAAGGGTCGGCGGTGTCTCTATCGTCTGACCAGTGACCAGTGACTTAGCATTAAGAGTAGTGTGTGAGATTTGGGTGGTGGTGGTGGCATTTGGGTAAGTAGTGTAGTAGTGTAGTAGTGTAGAGTGTGGGTATGTACTTAAGGTGTGTGCAGGTAGTAAGAATACTGTAGCTAGGATAGAGTCAGGACGGACATGGCCTCTCTTGGTCTTGGTCTTGCTCTTAGTCTTGCTCTCTGTGTGGTCTTCTGCGTCTTGGTCTTGTTCTTGTTGTTCTTCTTCGTCTTCTTCTTCTTCTTCTTCGTCTTCTTCCTTTCTTACTAGACAGGGATTTGACTTGGTGCTTGGGAGTGAGTGAGTGAGAATGGAGAGTGAGAGAGAGAGAAAAAAAAAAGGACGTGCCAGGCGTCAAGCGTATTCAGGACGGCCAGGTGCAGAGTAAATTTCGAAAGCGGCAAGGTGCTGGGAATCGTACAGTGGGCCTGGGACTAGGTGATTCTGAGAAAGACCTAAGAGGGGGTGGGTAGGGTTGGCTCGGGTAGTTTTAGTCCAGCAGCATGTGCAGGCATATGTAAAGAATAAAGATTAAAAGATTAAAAGATTAAGAGGAAAACAAGAGTGGAAATAATAATAATAATAATAATAATAATAATAATAAATAAAAGTAAAAATTAAAATTAAAATAAAATAAAATTAAACCTTACAGTATGTGCATGTATGTACTGTCAACCTCAAGAGTACAAAGAAAGCAATACAGTAGAAAGAGCATGTAAGATGATCAAAGAGTGAGTGTACTGTCAAATGGATATTTCTTTGGAGATTTGAGGTTACTTCTCTGTCTTTGGTTTTTACTTTCCTTTGCGTCGTTTTGTTTTGCATTCCCTTACTTTACTCTACTACAGTTCACTCTACTCCACTCCATATCTCTCTTCACATCGTTTTATCATCATTTCAGAAGCGCGTACGAGTATGAACACACCTCAATTACAGTATGGAAAGTATCAATACTAAATGATTCATAGGGATTAACGACCCTTTGGAACAAGTATGTTTTCCCGAATAAGGCATAGTTTGTATGCTCTTCACTGGGACTCAGACTCAGACCGGCTATAATCTCATCTTGGTAGTCCTTCCTTTCCTATGAGCATGCCGCATGACTACGCATCAATCAATTGTACCAGTGAGAAAGAAAAATGAGACTTGTTCAAACATCATCCAGTCATCAATCGGTCATCATCGAACGATTACCTATCAACAAGGTGTGCTAGGACGCCAGCATTCCTCGCATCTCTGCACATTCAGAAAGAAAGCGTGAGGTATGCGTGCTTGCTGTGTGCTGGTTGTGTGCTAGCTGTATGCTGAGGGAGCTGCGAGTGTGGTAAAGGCACATCAAAAGCGTGCGTGAGGAATTCTGGAAAGAAAGTCTGTTTAACGGGTATGCAGGAAACGACACAATTTGGATTTGCTTTTTTCCTTTCTCTTTTCCTTCTGCTTCTACTTCTGCTTCTGCTTGTGCTTCATGCCCAGCCGTGGTGAGAATGGAGGAGGAGGAGGAGGAGGAGCTGCAAAAGGTTGAGTGAGCGAGCGAGCGAGCGAATAATCATGAATCAATGCTTGTAGATAAAAGGTAATTTATATAGATGAAAATGTAAACACAGTCAATCAGTCCTAGTCATGCAATTGTTATCCTTCCTATTATGCTTCTCTTCTTACTCTGCTCTACTCTATTTGACGACACTCGACTTTGCCAGGCTTGACAGATTGCAGTCCCGTGTAATATCATCACTGCATTGAATTGCCAGCATAATCATCTTCATCTTTTTCTTCACTACCACCACCACCGCACATAGTGTCCCACATAACCTTACCCGTAAACCAGGAATCAGGAACGCAATGCGATTTGTTCCCATGCTATCTGACAATTGCAGAAGCGTGGTGGAGGGTTCGGATATATACATAGATAGAATGCAGAGTCATTATTCAATGTATGGAATAAATGCTGTGGACAGCAAGTAATGTTTAACAAAGGTCCCTTGTCAATTTGATTTACGCAGGACAATGAAATCAGCCATGTCTATGAGACTGGTTGTAGAAGATAGACAATGCTCTTTTCTTTTTCTATTTTCCTTTGAATTTATTCTTACGGTTATTATTGTTATATTGTTATATTGTTTTATCTTTATTTCTAATACAATTACGATCAATGTTATTGTTATTATTATTATTTGTCAAAATTTTGTTTTATTTCAAATTTCTTTTTCTTCATCCTTCATTCCTTATTTCTTATTTCTTATTTCTTATTTCGTATTCCTTCTTCCTTCTTCAGCAGCTGAAAGTCATCTACTGTACACTACAGGGTTAAATGTAGCAGAATAATAGACAGCATATACACTGGAACACCGGTAAAATGGCAAAAAGACAGTGAGCAAAGCAAGCCCAGCGCGGATGCGACAGTGCAACAAACCCCCATGCTCAATCTTCCAATCAAGGTGCAGGTAAAGGAAGAAACGATTGAACCTACTCCGTACTCAACCCTTCACAAGTCCAGAATAAGCACACAAAACACGTGTGAAATACTCCGTAGCACTCTTCCTTGAGGTTCGATCCGCCTCATAATTATCTCCGTTATTGAATCCCTCCCTCTCCTCCAACATTTCAAGGGCCATTGATTTGGCCCCAAGCAAGAAAAGGAAAGAAAAAAAAAACAAAGAAAAAAAGAAAAGAAAAATGTCGCTGCTGTATGAATCAATCACACACGTAATCCTCCGACTCTCTCTCCCTCTCCCTCTCCCTCTCCCTCCCTCCCTCTTTACTGTGTACGTCTTCTACTAAACCCAGTCCAACATGACATGCTTCAGAGGTAGGCACAGTGCAGTGCAGAGTGCAGGGTGCCACCACTTTCGCCTTAACCGCCTAAAACTGATCGGCAGCGTGGCAGACTGGGATTAAAGCAGCTGGGGATAGCAACTGGGATACCGCTGCGACAGAGTGGAAGACCAGGACATGGAAGACGATTCACGCTAAGAACACCCGGACACGGCTGACGCCAGAGGAGATAAGTTGAGGAAGAGGAAGAGGAAGAGAGAGAGAGAGAAGAGGAGGACGAGGAGGAGCAAGAGGAGAAGACAGCGGAAGTGTGTAGGAGAGAGTGAGAGGGTGAGATTAGGAGAGAAAGAGAGAGCTGGGAGGGAAATAAGTGGGGGTGTACATATCTATTTGGATAATGACAGTCTCTCTCTTCTTCACCTTTCGTTCTATTCTCTCTCTACATAGTACTGCGTACTTACTCACTTACTTTACTACATACTTACATGTTCGTGGCCCGGAGAGATCAATGCTGCAGAGATAAAATTCAACCAGCGTGGAGCCAGCGTAATTTACCATTGTCCTCGTGCGAATGGCAAATAGCGAATGGCAAATAAATGATGGGGATTAATTCCTCATGACCATCACAATAATAACATCATCTCCATCTTATCCAGTTCATTTCCACTCACCTCTCACAGACTCACAGACACAAACACATACACATACGCATAAAACATCGCAACGAAACAAGCACATGTCAATGTCAATGTCAATGTCAATGTCCATGTCCATGTCATCCATCTCCTCCTCCTCCTCCCCATCACCACTCTCTCGCTCTCACTCACACAATGCAACACCAAACAAACCCCTTCCCAAAGCTCCCTCAGATCCATCTCCCAATTTCCCCCAATGAACATCACCATCTATCTCATCTGGCATCAACACAAATCATCTCCTCCACCAAAACCCCTACCTAAATCAAAAATATCAAAATAAATCCTCCGATTGTGACGTACATGATCCCGGAGATTATGAAAAATCACCATCTCCATAATCGAGATCCATACAACCTCTTTCTCTCTCACACACACCGAACCCCATTCTTTTTTCACCGTCTTCACCAATTAATTCCTGCCCACTCCCCCCCCAAAAATTACAAGAAAGAAAATGAGAGAAGAGAAAAAACAAACCCCCCGCCGCCCTCAAGCCATCGCGTGAGGTGATTTTCGCATTGCGCACCCTGCAATCAGAGGGGGAGAGAGGGAGAGAAAAGGTACGTAGTAGAGTAGAGGGAGGGATTGGGAGGGGGTGGATGAGGATAAACTTGCGATGAGCCGATATCTTTTCGTTTTTTTATTTCCCTTACCCTCGCTTGCCCTCACTCCCCCGCCCCGCGAATTTCCTGCGGTCTTGGCTGTCGCAGGGTCTAGAGCGAGGGGTGCATAGAGAGAAATCAAAAGAGGTACACTCATTAGTAGTAGTAGTAGTAGAAGGATGGAGGAAAGAGGGGAAGAAAAAGAGGAGAATGGACGGCGAGGATTGCGAAAATTGCATAGCCTTGGAGAGTGGGAAATATTCTAAATACTTGCGATCTCCCCTTTCTCCCATGTTGGACTTGACTGACTGACTGACTGACTGACTGTCTTTCTGTCCGTTCGCCTTGTAATTCTTGCCTGCTTTCTTTCTTTTCTTTCTGCCTTTGCCTAATTGTTTTTCTTTTTCATGTTCTTCTGTCTTTTTATCAAATTTTAATTTGATTTATTGACTGTATCTTTGATTCTCTGCGATGGGGGAACTACTGGCATAGCGGAATTACAAGAAACTCTAAGTATCAGTATGGTGATAAGTAATCCTCCAGGACGGAATTGAAATACCTAGGTATCTCTCTCCATCTACTAAAGTCAAGTACTGCGTAAAGGGCTTGACCTCCACCTGCTCATTACAATGCTCATAGAATAAAGCCATTCCCTTTTTCCTATCTGGTCCCCGAGAAGTCCAGAGCAGAAAAATCTACTTGACTCAGCTGCACCTCGCAATTCCCCCCTTTGCCTAGTCAATCGCCTACAATCGGGCGCCTAAGGTGCCTAAACTGCCCCAGCCCCAACCCAACAACTTGTGCCTGTGGCTACCTCTGACTACCACCTCACCTACCTATGGCTACCTATGTACTATCCATAAGGTACTTACTAATCCATACCGGTACCTGTCCCAAAACTGTGCTGTCATGGCACTTTCCCTCTAGGACAACCATCCTGTGCGTATGAGGCTTGTCCTGGCCTCCGGAACCTAGAGAAGTGTCTGTAGCCGTATCTCACGATGAGCGCCTGGTGCATGGACGGAATGCAAAGTCAAGGCTCAACTTCGTGGTAGCGTGAGTAGTAGATATTCGCTACAGTACTGGCTATTTGCTGCCCGGGGCTCAGAAGATCATGAAGCTTTTCTCTACGCACAAGTGCATATGTAGGTCGAATAGCCACGTGAAGGGGGGCCCGTCTGCCTGAACTATGTATATATGTGGTCTTTTCATATCCATAAATCGGAACAGCAACATGAGTAGTAGATGCGGCCATTTTGAGTTGAGATGGCATCGTGCATGACTATCCCCCACGGCCCGTTTATGCTTTGCGCCTGCTCTTGGATTTCATTCACTGCTGCTCCTCGCTCATTGATCAATCCTACTGACTGGTTAGCGATCCCTCGGTCATGGACCCTGACCTTGAGAGCTGAAGCTTTAGAGCTGGAGCTGGAGCTGGAGCTGGAGCTGGAGCTGGAGCTGGAACTGGTGCTGAAGCTGGACCTCAAGCCGGACCTCAAGCCTAACCTACATGTAGTACCTTGCGCGATATCAGTGAAAACAACACGATCCATCAATATATTCTCATTCCCATTCCTATTTCCATTATCGCCTATCACCTATCACCTATCTATCACCCATCACCCATCACCCATCACCCATCACCACAGAATCACTCCTCACTCCTCACTCCTCACTCCTTTCTCCTGAAAATTCAAGCATGTTAAGCCATCCTATCTGTCTCCGACCTTGCTGTTTTGTACTTAAAATAAAACACAACGAGGCAAGGTATCATCATCGCAATGTTGACGAGGAGAGCGTGAGATGATGTGGCTGTCACCGTGGATGTGTGCGACAAGTTAGACAGTCTGGGCTTATACTTTTTGATGGATTGGAATGGGGGATGGCAATGGCACGGGGGTGGGATTACTCCGTAGAATACAGACTACAGACTACAGACTACAGACTACAGATTCATACCTCATACAGCATGACGGCAGAGAGACCCTGTTAGCAGGAGAAGGGAAAAACGTGGTTACTGTGCCTTAGTCGCACCACGGGCGTGCTGGAGAAGGGGGCAGATAGAAAGCGAGAGCGAAATAAATGGTTGAAAGCGGCTCAGGCTTCCTTCAGCACGACACTCACCGCGCACATACATTGCTGATTCGTCGTGTATTGTATGTATGTACCGCAATTACTCACTATACTCTACTGTCAACAGAATACGAATAAATCAATATGCGCGCAGCGCGCAGCCCTCAAACTCAAACCGAACTCAGACTTAATGACGGCTTGATCTGACACCTGGAGTTCTCCGTCTCCGATGTGAATACCTGTTCGAAGGACGAGGTCATCACCATACCAAAAGCTGCTCTGTGCTGCTGCTAGAACTGCCAGAAGCCCCCCCCCCCCACCCCCCTTCCACCTTGCCCACCGCCCTTCTCCCGTTTGCTGGCGAACTGCGATCAGCATGAATCAAATAAACCGTCATTACTGACAGGCCCCGAGACTGCGGGAAAAAAAGAAGGAAAAGAAAAGTCAATGTTTGTGTCGCGGGTTTTCAAAGATCAACCCTTGGTGGGGGAGAAAACAAAGGCAAAATAATGGAAAGGGCTCTAACGTGGTTCCGCATGCATGGAAGATGTTCTTGAACATGGCCGAGACTCAATGATACTTTACTCGATCCGCAGTTATTTTTGACGTGGGGATCGTCTATTGTACATGCAGTGACTCCAGTATGATAAAAGAGATACATTACGATGCTGAAGGCAAGGACCTCAAATAGATTCAAGACAGAAGTCGAGATATTCATAGAGCTAAGATCTATCTAAGTCAGCAATATTTCCAGTCTCTCACACGCAATAAGTCCTTGTCGTTGTCACGATAAGAAACAATTGAATCTCCTTATTGTTGCATGGTACGAGTCAGCAAACAATGCATCCATGGTTATTCGTTATCGTAGACTGAACTCAACTGAATCAAGACTCTCGGAACTCGTAAAGAAAATAACACGATCATGATCGGTATGAACACTCACACTCACACTCACACTCACACTCACACTCACAATCACAATCACTCACTTACGAGTTACGAGCATCACCACATCATCATACAACATTACGCGCGCACTCACCTCACTCGCTTCACTCTCCGACCCTCCTCTACCCTCCTTCCTCTCTGTCCACCCCCATCACATACATACATATCTGCCATGCATAGTCATCCCTGCCCTCAGCACGCAGGACCCCCCATATCCCTGTCGATAGCCACGTTTTTGGCCCAGCCTGAGCCCTGTCCGCCTGGCTCGCTACATATCCAGACTTTCCCTGTCAGTGTTCCTGTAGCATCTCTTCTCCACCCCTCCTTCGAGCGCCCGCCCACGCGACGCCAGGGATTGTAATTTTAGTGAGCGTCGACATGGCTTTGCCGTCAAGTCGGACTCTGCTCCTTCACCTTACTACTCACACCCCTCACTTTGCACTGACTCTGAATGACAGCTTTGGGGGGGCACAGACGCTCTCACCAAGAAAACTCGCAGAAATTCGTGCTTTTCTTTCCTTCTAGCTGGTCTTCTGGCTGATTGTCTGTGCCTTCATCACGAGATCTTGAGACTGCCTATTCTGAGGCTAAATAGGTGAAGTGTGTGTGTGTGTGTGTGTGTGTGTAAGTAAGGTAAGCAAGCATGTATAGATGGATGTCTGTGTGTCCGCTTCCGCTTCGTGGACTTGTGCGAAGTGCTTAGCGTAATATCGTGTACGTGCGTGCCTGGCACATGACATGGCTCCATGACAATCAACAGCTTCTTAAGAGCCTGTGTGCCTTAGATGATCGCTAGGTGCACAGGTGGTTTACCTGACCTCACCGAGTTACGTAGCATGGGAATTTCTTTCCTGGCGCCTTGCGCGGTCTCTTCCGAATAACCTCCATGCACCAAAATGCCCTCCCTCTCTTGTGCCTTGTGTTTATGCTCTATGCGCATTAGGGAATGCCGCTATGGACAAACATGGTAATAATTGCACATGGCACACCTCTGGAGAAATTGTACGGTACGTGCGCCTTCACACCTACCACAAGTCGCTCTTCTATTTCATCCTATCCGGCATCTCGTTCTCGTCCTTCCTACGACGACGACAATAGACGGAGTCGCTCGTAACCTTACTCGGTACGTACTCACTGACATACATTCATACTCGATCTGTTCCTCACATCCCTTTATCCTAGCCTGCGTTTACGGAGGACAGAGCCATAGAGCGGGACATAGAGCACTTTCCCACGTGGCTTTGTTGGAACCTTTCAACATCGTTCTTGCGCCGCCCGGCTCGACGGCGCTGATGCTAGTGATACAATAGGTAGGTAGTGAATGAATACATGAATGACTGACTGACTGACTGACTGACTGACTGACTGACTGCCCGTGATCATCGTGAAATTGAATGGTTCCTGGGTCATCTCATACGAATCTTACGCATGATTCATACATTCATTGTACCTATCAGATAATCTATCTATTCCATCCATAAGCTCATACTCTATGGACCGGAGCACTGGTGCAACACGACGGATTACTGCATTCGAAGCTGTCACATTCTCTTTTTTCGCTGGGTGTCTCACATCATATTGCCTTCTCCACGGACGACTGACAGCTGTTCATTTATCCACCGGGTCTTGTCCCCAGTTTCAAGAATGCTATCACCACCGTTCGATGCATGGTGGGTATTTTTACCACCGTAACGGTGATTTCTGCCTTGTGTCGTGTACCTGCCTACTGTATCGGTGTCTATCAAGTGTATCAATCTATCTCAAACATGAGATTCGCCAACACAACTCCTTTCTCAGCTAGGTCAACCCTCGATATCTGTCCTACTAAGTCTCAGCCTTGCGCTAAAGAGACTGGGCGTTTGTGTATGTATCTGGGAGGTATGTTACATAAGTATGGATCAGGGATGCATCACATCAAATTAGCACGCTAAGTACTCCGTACGTGTTCATCTACGGAGCAATAATTCGTATGCTGCTACTACTACTGCTGCTGCAGCTTAATCCACGACATACATAGGTAGTGATGGTATGTAGTATCATCTCTCTCCACAAAATCAAACATGCAGCTTGCACTGGATTGCTTAAGCATCAGAGCGGAATCCTGGCAGATGCCATGGCTATTACCGTTCCGCGCAAGGTTCCATATACTACCATCTAGTCCAGAACCCGAACTAGCACGACATACCCCTGAAAAAGCATGCCACTCTTGTCGACTACCTCATGCGGTGTGGATGAGATGCCCACATGGCCACGGCATGGGTACCTGTGACCCCGGCATTTCGGAGAGCATGGGCCATGCAATGGTGAAACCGATGCAATGCTTATTTGTCATACAATCGCGTATACTCTTCCCTTATTATGGCAGGTACACAGAGTACACGGTACTCGTCCTAGCCCATAGCCTATTGTCCCTCCGGGAATATTCCAGCCAATCTAGAATCTGGAATCTTATTGGTCCTGGAATTAGTAATGGCGGTGAGGAGGGCGTATATGGAAGATTGACTGGAGGGCGGAGTGAGAATGAGGAAGAGAGAGAGAAAGAGAGAGAGAGAGAGAGAGAGATGGGAAATTATAAGAGAGCATATATGAAATACCTAGGCTCAGGCTCTCATGACCAAGTCAAATCAAAGCTAAGGGCAATACCGAGCGACACCCGAATTTCATTCATGTTCTGCTTACTCATCCCCGACTCTAACATGCTTATCCCATTCTTGTGGCCAATTCAGCTGATTTTATAACAACGTCGAGTCTACTCTACATCTTGTGGTCTAAAGACACGTTGTTACTATTCATAACAGCACATATCCAATTCGTAAATTATTCATAGAACATGTAATGTCTAGGGAAGGCTGTACTGCATGCAGCTAATGGAATTGTTTCAACGCCCACAAATCATCCCAGCGTTACGACGTCAAGAAATCCTCCCTCTCTTTTTTTTTTTCTTTCTCCGTTTGATTCTTCAAAGCGTCAGCGTTGAAAGAACATCGGTAAGGAATAACATGAAACAAGCCACCGAAATCCCTTCCCATCTAAGTCCTTCCCGACCCCGACCCCGACCCCCAACCCCAACTTGACTGTGGCAAAAACACGCAGATCTGAGAAACGCAAGCAAGAGACAAGCAAGAAAGAAAGAAAAGAAGAGAGAAAAACAGCGCTTTGGAACGGACGGTGATGACGGCAGGAAAAGACATCATGCATGTGCATTACGTGACGCTGCGACATGGACCAGCCAAGCAAAACTCAGACGTTCTAGAGTTGTTCGAGAAGCGTTTGAAAAGCTTCTATGGAAATGTTCGACCAATTCAAGGACAAAACTTCTCAAAATATCTTACCTTTCGACACTGAATCCCAGTTCCATGTCATGTCTGATAATGAGAGGGAGGTTTGAGGCGCAAGGCGTACATGCACGGGTGAGATGGAACGCATTGAATCTTAAAATCTTGAATCTTGCAAACACCGTCCTTGAATATTCCTAGACATAGATTGCACCCTCATCGTCCCATATAGAAAACATGGATAAGGTAAGTACGTGTGTGTGTGTGTGTTACAGGGCAACAGTCTCCAATCATCCCAGATCATCGCAGACAAACCCCAAATTCCAAAGGGATATACGAACCTGGTGATGAAAAAAACGGCCCGAGGCAATGCATGCAGTAGTAGATCTTCATTCATACACATCATCTTATATCATCAACGCCGAAATGTAATCTTTCCTTCACGTACGCAACCCGAGTCCGAGCCAGTCGCGGAAGTGCACATCGGTGGCGGCGGCGACGAAAGCAGGGTGTGCGTGTCTGCAGCGTGGCATGGTCAGAGCCGCAAGCAGCAGCACACGCTTTGGATTGGGTGCGTACAGAAGTATGTCAGTATGTATGTACTGTGTAAGTATGTAAGTAGCATGCAAAGGCCACGCGACTCGCCGCGCCAGGCGATCAAAGGTCGTTCAGTCAACTAGTGGAGGAATGATGTTCGACATCTCCGAGCTCCAGTTGTTCTTTTTTTCCGTCCTGATTCCTTCTGGAAGCTTTCCACATCGGGCGCCGCCGGTCTGGCGGGGCCCAAGTTGGTAAGTCCTTGCTTAGCTTTCAAGTGTGAGGGAGGATACATACCGACGTTAAAGGACTTTTGGGTAAGTGAGATAGCTAGCCAGCTACGTGGACGGATTGCTAGATACACGAGGCCTTGGAAGAGAGAGAGGCTTGCTACACCGCCATTTGTATGGCGAGCGTGGGAGAAGACGCTATATTAGAGAGGTGTCCATGGATATGGATAAGCCCGGGTGGTTCTTTTTGAGGATGAGAGCCGTTCGCAAAGTGAAATGAGCGTGTGGGCGAGGTAGTGCGAGGTAGTGTTAGTTGTGGTGCGTATTCATAGCGTGCGGTGGATATGCTTACTCCACGATATGCATGCTGTCCATCATCATATCCATCCCTCACTCTACATCCGTACCATACCACACCATACCATACAAAGTCCTTACATATGATAGACTACTTGGACTTGACACGACCTAAGTTGCCT
This sequence comes from Allantophomopsis cytisporea, assembly GCA_024752435.1. NCBI lineage: Eukaryota > Fungi > Ascomycota > Leotiomycetes > Phacidiales > Phacidiaceae > Allantophomopsis > Allantophomopsis cytisporea. The sequence continues at coordinate 1,196,848 of CP103034.1, forward strand.
CGACTTTCTTACCATCATCTCCATGTAATCTCCAACTGGCGCTGCTCATCCTCATCCGCTGTGATCTCCTTTGTCCGTCTCCTTAGCATCGCATAAGCTTCGAACTTTCAGCCCTAAAACGTGGTTTTCGAGGTGGGGGGAATCATAAGGAGAATCATTCATCATAGGGGAGAACTGTGCCACGGATAGTGTGAAGCTGCATCTCCACCTTCTGTCTGTCCCTTTTCTCAGTCTCTAGTCACGGACATCGCACTTCATGTTACTTTTTTGTCATTGCTTTGGAATCGTCGTTTTGATTGATATCTTACTTGTTCTAGTTTCAATTGACCATCCAAGGTAGCTCATATTTTGCACACATGGACACCATCTGGTAAGGCTACGTACATATGTTAGTCAGCACAGAGCGGGGTTGTTTTCCAATCCCTTTCGTACCTATCCTTTACCGTCTGAAAATCCTCTTTGTTACACCTAGTCTGCCAATTACAACGCGTGCAGACGTTATAGCGTACCTAGGTACCCCGAATACTCAACATCAGCCTTGCCGGCAAACTGGCCTTTGTACTCATATGTGCCGTCGAATATGTATCTGCCATCGGAGATATACTATAGGCGCGCATTATTGAAGTGTGCGGAGAAATTTGGAGCAAGTTGTACGATTCTACTCTGGCGAGGGTGTTAAGGGGCGTAGGAAGCGCAGCAGTTGATGACCTTCTCGACACGCATTTGCGTTGACGCTTCCGCTCATCTTCGGTTTTGTCGAATTCAAGGTGGAGGAGTTGAAGGAATGGGGAAACATGACTCAAACCGCCGCTGCGGCGCTTTCTGGCAAATACAGAGCGCAGGTGAGAAGCTGATTGCCTTGCAGTGAGTAAGCGTTTTAGAGCGGGCATTACATTGAATTGTTGTGAGAAGAGCTTCGAGTGACGCTGAGCACCAGAGTGGTGATACTGTAGGTACCTAGACAAGGCTAAGATTTCTGGCCTGAGGATACGAGTGGCGAGAGCACATCTCAACCTCATAACGGCCGCATTTCTTTTAATGCCGTTGATTTAAACTGATGAGTCTTTCTCCTCGGACGGTTTGCCTCGGACTGCTTTTGTCCGAGGGATCACCTTGTATGCTTTCTTAGTACAGGGCTTTCGGCGACGGGTCGGAGGTAAAAGGGCATTCATGCTTTCCTCCACACGTGAGACGACCCTTTTCCCACTTGTTGCTGGCGCTGGCGTGGCACTACGGCTAGACATTCCATTAGAAGTGTGCGTGCAAAGCCAGAGATGTAGCGATTCACGTGCGTAAGATCAGACTTCATGCCGAAGAGTATTCTGGAAATGGAACGGGCACCGCTCTAAAAGCAACAGCGTTGTCATGGCAGCTGCGACTTCTACTGAGCATGTGGAGATCCCATCCTGAACCTCACCAGATGAAAGGCGGATCTCAAGAATCCTCGAGCGGAGACCAGAGAGGTATTTGCATCGGGAAATTACCTGAGCTATGCGGGATTCCGCAAGCAGATGCTACACTGTTCCGGATGGAGATATCTCCCTTCCACCATTGAGCATCCTGCAGAAAGGTGTCGCGGATCATCAATTGCATATCACCAAATGCCGGGTGTGCTCCGAATTTCAGTCACTCGGTTTCTAAACCCGGAGCCCCTTAGCTGTTCAGTCTTCCACAAATTCCGATATCCTTGTTTCTATATTCCGCATCGCCTTCACTACCTACCCGTCTGACTCTCCCGCGTGCTTGGAGCTTCACTTCCCACAAGCCTCCGGCAAAAGCAAAAACCATGGCTTTCAGCCTTCTTTCAGCCTCAACCCTGAACAAACAAAGCCTTGTTCTTCAATAGGACAAATGTCCGGCGCCAGAGAAACCCAGAGGGCAGCCAGGAATGGAAGGGTAGTCTTAATAACCTCTACATCATCAGCATTTGTGCCACAATGTTACCTCATTCGGTAGGATTAAACCTTCTGCCGTGACAAAGCTTCACACTCCTTTTCTTTCTTTTCTCTTCTTCTATTTTTTGTCATTCGTGAGGAGGCTCCGCGCATAGCCGCTTGCATCTGCCTGCACGAATGGCAGATGTGGTATTTTTGGGTGGCGGATGTGCCGGTTTATATACGTCATTACTAGTAAGCTGCTAGTTGTTGCTGTTGCTGTGTAGGGAGGTTGAGATGCTGTGTACCCAATGAGAATGGCCTCGCCATCATATTAGGGTTTGGCTCTAAATTTCGGATCCGACTCTATAGACTATGCTTATACGTAAACAAACATTATGTTTGTTTCATGCCATCAGCTCGAACATGCTTCTTGCTCTTAGATGGCTTTGGCGTAACATCATGTGGACGGTCTTGTAAGGGTGAAGCTTGGATAGCGTCTTCAAAGTAGCACAATGATCTTTAAGAAAAATGCTAGGATTGAGTTTACGGAGGACTTGCAACGACGAGTTCTGGCGAGGTTATTAGTATCCATCTGAAAGTAGAGGTAGGTGAACCCCCTATTTCCAATCCACCATCGTTATAAAGTCCCAAATCATAGTTCCAACGTTTCGAGAATACTTCTGAACACTTCTAATGGATACAATGAATAATGTCTTCAGACCTTGTATTTAGAGTTACCTCGGGCAACATTATTCTGTTACTCTTGACGCCCAAATTCTATCTCTTGTCTAATAATATACAAATGTGAGAATCCTTGGCTACATGAACAATCGTGCTGAATAAAGTGCTCTTATAACCAGCAAGAGGCATGTGTCGAGAGATAGATTGGCTTGATCTAAGTCTTTTCTTTTCTCTTAATCAATACTAGCATTTATCGTCAAATGTAGCTTCTATTCTCAAGGGTCATATTGAGCCGAATAGTGCACAGCCTATGATTGAGCGTAACGGGTACATCACAAATATCCAAGAACTTCAAATAGTGATAAATTCTCATTGAAGATCCAGAATTTGTCATTGAAATTGTTCAAAATATCGATGAAAATGGAAACGGCAACGACTGTCGAAACACTTGAAAACTACGGGGCGTGCAAGGGTTGTCGAAACATTCACGTTGCCTAAACATAATAATTGCTTACAGAATTGACGTGAAACGTAACCTCGAAATGCCTGTAGAGATACGTCCTTTTATAATAGAAGCTGCTAATGACATTTGCCT